>JAFMSR010000005.1:29261099-29978599 GCA_022818135.1 Saxidomus purpurata | reverse complement strand
TGTACCTTGAGTTAGCTCATCCTCATGGAGACTGTCCCCAGATCTATTCAAGGGCGGAGTACTTGGTGTCTGGTTTGGTGGGGGTGGCAGGAACACCTCTGACCTGTTTTGCAGGAAGATTCCACAGAACTGTAGGGGTGCCAGGTACTCACTGTTCATCCCATCTTTCTTCAATGCTGCTGAGACTAAAAGTACCAAATTAGTAACTGATACAGTAAACTCTGTAAACTATGTAACGATCACCTTGGGGCCATTTCAATTTGTTCTTTATATCCAGTATTTCACTATATCCGGAATTTTTATATATTGAGTTCACTTGGTTTACTTACTGTCATGTATACACATTCTGTCAAAATATGATAAGGATTAATGCAAAAATAAAATTGCCAAAGTAAAAAATTAGTTCTATATATTAGTCGGTTGTAAAAGCTCCAGGAGAAGTGTCAACAAACTTACCTTTGTCCACATTAGTAAGGAAGTTTTCAACAAGACGTCCTAGAAATGTGCGACAAGCGTAAACACTCTGGCTTCCACCAGACGCTCCATGTTTTCTGAAACTTAAGACCAAAGTACACATAAACATCAGCTGTAAGTAGGACAGCGCGCTTGACTTTTTTCAGTGATAGCCAATAAAACAGAACTTGACAGTAAAAAGAAAAACAAGGATCTGTATAAACAAGGGCCAAAAGTAGCAAGATATAATATGTCAAGAGTTATCAAACTTAATTGTTAGAAATTCCTGAATACTACAGCAAAGTTTTAGATTAATACTTTCAAGTGCTTAATGATATATGTGTATGACAGTGCCAGTTGCTCACAAGACTTTTATGTAGAAATGTAAAGTATAAAATCTAAAAACATTTTCACAGAGTTATCTTCTCTTGTTTACAGACAGTTGTAATGATGGAACATAAGTATTCAAACTTTTAAAGTAAAATCTCATGGTTATATCAAAAAGTGGACTAGAATGAAAAAGAGTTTCTAAGTCAAAAAGATCCATAATTCAAATGAAATCCTTGACAGAGTTACATTCTCTGTTTGGGAATCATGATGGTTAATATGATTTATATTTTGACAATCAGTCAGTTTTATGAAATTTAAAGAAAGTCTTTAGAATTGAATTTTTATTAACTTTTTGTTACAGGAATCAGTCTGACAAGTTGAAAATCAGTCCAGACCAGCACATTTTTGGTTTTCCTTAACCTGGAGTTATGTACTCTTGTCTGTTGATGGAGGTTATGATAGTAAACAAGAATGGCAAGTTTCAAAGCAATACCTCTAATTGGGTAGATAGAAAGTTAGGCAAAACTTAACCAAGGTGTGACGCCAACGGGAGTAAGATAGTTCCCCTTTTCTTTGAAAAGTCAAGCTAAAAGTCACACTTTTGCCCCTATTGGAGGTACCAATAAGGTTTTGAACTTTCAACTCTATGCACTTTTTCCTCTTCGTGAACATGTCAGACATCAGTCTGGTTTGGAGTTTTGAATCTATGCATTGTTTTCCACTTTTTAGAACAAGGTCTATGCACTTTTTTCTTTTGTCTATTTGGAGACAGGTAAAAGGTACCAGTCAGGTGTGGATTTATTGAGATACAAATTCTTATCTAAGAAAGAGAAAAAACATGTACACTGGGGGAAAAAGCATGCAAATTTCGCTTTTTTCTTGCACGAGTTCAAAGCATGAAAACAAGTGTAGTTTGTGACTTAACAGTAATATGCTAAAAATGATTGAAATTCACTGCTTCTGTTCAAATAATTTATATCTTACTTGTGTAGGAACTCGACACTCTCTGCCAACATTTTAAAGCGAACAATTCCACTGCAACATTCCCTGTCTCTTAAACGATATTTGTTGTCATGGCAACAAACACTGTTACATCAAGATCCTGGAAAACAGATTATGAAATACATGTACTATTAAATGTACACAATTGGTTCAAACGCAGTTACACAAAAGATAAGACACATTGCAGTAACATTATGGGTTCTGTATGTCGGCTTGATGAGATGAATATTTGATCTAAGTTTTATGAAAATCCTTTGAAATTTATAATAGGTCCAAGATAGCCCTACATCACTCACCTGGCTACCATTTGCTTTAATATAAGGTTAACAATCACATCACAGGAAGGTAAATTTTAACCTGGGGGTCATGATTTGAGCACTTTTTGTAGAGGTCCACTCATACATGCCATTCTCCCAATATTTGCCGGGTTCTCCCGTTATTTAGACCCTAATCCGGTGCCCCAGCCAAGCTTGCAAAAACACAAAAAACTCCCAGTAAATTAAAATCTTGGAAAAAAAACTATGAGGTTCATAAAATATCAACCTATATACATGGTCCATACCCTGACATGTGATATTGATAAATTAAATAATAAATGGAGAAGTGCTAGTATTGTGTAAAGTTTATTAGGTCACGAAACTGATGTGTTGACACAAGTTCGTGTTAATTGTCACTATCATCTGGAGCGTAGTAAATGGCGATTTGTAAACTTTAAACAGCGATGATTAGCCGATAATCAACCATCAAACAAGTCACTACACTCCAAACATGCCGCTAATTAAATCATTTAACAACATTAAAAGACTTGATGTTTTTGTAACAGCACCAAAACAAATTTACGCATCAATTGTCGGGTGTCCATGCTATCACGCATCTATGGTGTGATAAATTATCACAAACCTTTTGTGTTCAGATTGGATGAGAGTGCATAACGGACGATAGTGTATTGAAGATCATGATGATTAGTGACCCTCATTTCCTGAAAGTTTTGTGCAAACCAAGGAATCGTTGTCGGATTATTAGCATTCTTTTCAAAAATGGTGTGTAAAAGGATACACGAATTTAAGCGTTTCTGTGAACCATTACAACGGGAAAAGTAAACCTATGTTTGAAATTGGCGTTTTGTTTGTGTAAATACGCAAAAAAATGTCAAATGCATCCTTAGAAATGCATGATTTCCTGCTAAAAAAATATTTCCCAGTGAGTCGTCCAAAAACCCCACAATTTTTCAAAAATCTCCCGGCGATAACTCAATCCTTTGTGGCATGTATGGGTCCACTACACAATGCTACAATTCAGATATCCATGACTCTTGGCCTTGTAGTTCTAGACAAGAAGTATTTTTTTAGTTTTCCCAATATAAGTCTATGTGAAGTCAAGTGACCCCTTGGCAGGGTAAATTTTCACCCTGGGGTCATGATTTGAACAATCTTGGTAGAGGTCCACTACACAATTAATGCTACATGCCAAATATCAAACTCATGGCCTTGTGGTTTCACAGAAGTTTTTTTTAAAGTTTTCCAATATATATAACCCTGTGAGAAATCAAGTGACCCCTTTCACCCTGAAGTCATTATTTGAACCTTAGTAGGCAATGCTACATGCTAAAAATCTTAGCTCTAGGCCTTGTTGTTTCAGAAAAGAAGATTTTTTTAAGTTTTTCCTATTTGTTGCCATAGCAACCAGTTCTCAGTAGCATGGAATTGTTTGAACAACTTTGATAGAGCCTCATGAAGGGATATGCCTTATAATTTGATGTACCATTAGAGATGTTACCACTATTGAAAAGAAACTGGTCGTTACGTATATACGGCATAGAGTTATGCAGGCTCACTCTTGAATACATGAGAGTTTTAATGATACCAGATTATCATTGTCAGGTGATGTACTGTTGAAATAGTTATGTTCTATTAAAAAAAGTTAATAAAACAATAACACAGATCAAGTAAATAAGTTATATTAGAATTCTTGGAACATCAGCTTGACCGTTGGAAACCATCAACATTCCAGATTTGTGATGTTAAATATAAGCTTGCACTAACCATTAAAATGGCTCTCTATTCTTTTTGTCACGACCTGAGTGCTAAACATCACGCAGCACAGATGTAGTCAGGGCAATTAAATACCAACCCATATATGTCAAATTAATATTTACGTTAACTTTATAATCCTTCTCACTATAGTAGAAATGTGAGTATAAATGAATATGTTCAGAGTAAATAATAACATTTTTCTACTCCGCGGAGTTTCGATCTCAGATCTCCCAAAATGGCGGGATTATAAGACACTGCGCCACAGAGGCTTTTGCTATTACTGGTGGAATATTAAGTTTTATCAACGTTACCGATGTTTGTTTGGAATGGACGGTACAAATGTTTATAAACAAACGAATTTAACTTCCCAGACACTTTTAATAAGAAGTGGACACATTACAAACTTAGTAGTTTGGTAAAGTATATTCAAATATCTATTGGGAAAAAATTGTCTGCATGTTCAAAAAAGTTCAAAGTTGGTTTAAAAGGCTATTTTCACATTGCTGCCATCCGCAACCAGTATCTCAGTCGTTCCGATGGAATTCCTGAACTTTGAACCACTTTGATAGAGACTTCAATGCCAAGTTTTATCATATTTCTTTCATTTTATTTTCATTCAATATACAATCAAAAAGCATCAAGTTTTCTTACATGGAAGGAAACTGTTAAACAAGTAGCTTGCACTTAACGGATATGTTACATTCAGGCTCACTCTTGAATACATGAGCGTTTTAATGATATCAGATTCATTTGCAGGATTTATTCATTGACATGATGCGATAGAACTGTTAGTGGCTTGGTGCACTTGTTTCCAGTTTTACGAGTTTGTTAAACAAAAGCTGTTTTCTCCTCGATTTCTCCACTTCTAATTAAGTCTCACTATTCCCACTTCAGAAGGCAAACCGATTTTCAGGTTGACATTTTAGACTGTTTGCCTTGTACATTTGTATGTCTCACTACAATGTGCAAATACCTGTAGAGACATCAGATATTCCTAATAAACATTCCTTGGCACTTACGAACACAAGATTATCCAATATTTAAATGTATTTTTGAGTTTACGAGATAAAATAAGTTTAAAATAATGATGATAAACACAATTCCAAGTTGGATTTACCTATCATTAATCAGTGAAATATGAAAAATTAAAATATTGTAATTGATGTAACAATTGTAAACCTGTAGCGAGGAATGTCAATTTTATTAGCGTGTGTGTAAAACTGCCTGTTTAAGTTTTTACGTCTAGATTTTAAATCAGAGGTGTGATTTTTCAAAAACTATAAGCAGGCTATTTCATTAATTTTGATCAGTTTTAGTGACCTTCCCTTTGTAATATTATACTGTTTAATGATTCACTAAATCTTACGGCTGCTATTTAATCATGATTAGTTCAGTAGTTCACAAATTGTAGTATCTACTAAATAATTACACAATTCAGAAAAAAGCCATTCCCAGTGTGGGATTCGAACCCATGGCCCTCTTGAATATTCAATGATTACCTACGTTAAACAAACTTATGAGTGAAGCAGAAACAAAACTGTGAGCAAATATGATGAAATTGCTCAATCAAGCGTAGTCAAAATAATTAACATGATTAAGTGACATCTTGAGCAAATTCCAAGATATTTTGTTTTGGGTCAGAATCTCGCTATAGCAGAGGAGAGATATTGCCCATACAAAAATCACAGATACACGGGGCTTGGACCCTGCCAGCGTGGTCCCAGATGATTAATATACATTTTAATATGATCATGACAATAGCAACTCATATAAATACAGAAAAAAATTAATTGACTCTTTTTTTCAGATTCTAGTTTTCACCCTAGTATCATATACTCTCATAATTATCTATAGGAGAGATCACCGTGACATCACACTAAGATGGGTGGGCAAAACAGTAACAAGCTTGTGTATCGGAAAGGAATTTTGAATTTTATAACTGTTTTGCACGATGGATTTTAAAATTCAAAAGTATGAAAGCTCCTGATACTCATATTTTCAGATTCTAATGTCTCTTTTGAAAAAAATAGCGTTTTTAACTGACACTTTATTTTTCATTTAACGGCTTGTTGCTACTGATAACCATTTACGAAAACAGTGCAAGTTACACGCTTGCAAATTTTTCATTTCTACTCGTAACAAAAATTGAAAATAACGAATAAAGTGTATATTTTATTAGCTTTCCAGTGATATAAAACATTTTGAAATATCTTTTGTTTTAAAAAAGTTACGGCCGTTAAAAAAGCACCCCTAACAATACAAAAACACGGACTACAGACCGCTGCCTACTACATTGATCTCTTATCAGTAGAAAATATTGCATAATACAGGATTTTGTTTGCACATTCACTCCTGTTCTTATGGTCACTGAAACTGGTACGAAGATACTAAGGTGAAAACTAGAATTTGAAAAAGAGTTTCAATGAATTTTTTCTGTGTTTATATGAGTTGCTATTGTACAAGTGTGAATAAAAATCATCTGTGACCGAGCTGGCAGGGTCTTAGCCCAGAGTATCTGCGACAAAAATAACAATATCTCGACTCGCATACAGTTAGTTGGGACTAGATCCAGCTAAAATATCAAATGAGACCCACGGCCTGCCTGTTTAGATTTTCGGGTAAAATACTATTTAATTCTTCAACTTAGACTGTTAGATTGTGATTTGAATAAGATAAATTGTCTATTATGGGCCGGTAGCACCGAAACTGAAATTAAACTGAGGCACATTTGCCAAATGATTTGGCAAATTTTCAAGCAAACGAGCAGGAAGTCATCGCGAAATTGCATGACAATCAAGTTCAAGAACAGTTTTCTTTGTTCAAAATCCAGTGACAGCTTCGTCCAGGGGTTGAACATAACTTGGTTTTAATGATAAGCTTGCTGAAATCACAATATATCAAAAGTTTTCATTACATCAGCAATTTTTATAATTCATCGTTCTCCGCGCCAAATTGACTTCTTGCCCTTTACAATTGAAGAGTACGATGGGGATCACTATCAAAGCACTGAAAGTACTGACAGAAAACTGGGGAGATATGCCCTGTGCATTTAGTTATAGTGTGGGATAATTTTGTCAAAGTATATAACAAAATGACTCGACATACAATTATGCATGTGCCGACAGAATCTGAATGGTCACCAATTAAAGGATCTTACATACTGGCTTAATTAGGTCTGAAAAATACCTCGAAGTAGGACATTGTATTTTTTTTACGTCGGATACAGTATAAAAGTACAACATTAGCTTAAAGCTATTTTCTCGACAAACAAATGTATACAATATAGCATGGGTAAGAGAGCTATAAGAGATACATGACTGCCATGACATTAAAATTTTGGAAGTATATAGGTTAATATTATTTATGATCTATAGCACATTGAATACATAATATTTAGTAACATATAACACATTTAATACCATAATTTCCATTTATAAACCATGAACTAATCGAAACTATATACATTAAAAGGACAAATATAATAAGAGCACTAAGGTTCATTGTTTCAGCCTTATCTCGATACTCTGAATATACCTAAAGTCCGAACAGGAATACTATATATACGGTTCCTGGTCCGAATAAGTTTATCACGACTTCGTTTATCATCTCATAGACTTTGTATTGAAACAGGAAGATGGAACAAGCCTGTTAGTACACCAGTTAGTGAACGTAAATGCATATTTTGTAACATTTTAGAAGACGAGTATCACTTTGTTATGGAAGTGTCAAGTTAGCTGAAATAGAAAACAAATTTACCAGCTTATTTTGGGAACGTCCAAATATGTTAAAATTTGTAGAACTCATAAATACAGAAAACAATGGAATTTTAAAGGCACTTGGAATTTTAGTAAACAAATCATTTACATTGAGAAATAATTTACTTTATGATAGGTCATAAGTTTAGTTTGTATAATATTATGTTCATTTTACGTGTTTATGTCCGTTATGACTTCGTTGCATTTCATGTAATTGTTATAGGTTATCCCCACTTGTTTATCTTGTTATTTCGTTTTCGAAACAAGATTAACAGTAGTGGATATAAGTTCTATTTTGTACGTACATACTCACAATATATGAATGTGTATAATGTGTAAAGGTATGTTTATGTATGTACGTAATTCAGTAGCACTGTTACGTCATCATAGTTTGAAAACGTCTCATACAAATCACTGTATAAAATAGCCATAGTGTATAATTACATTCGCCATATTTATATCATTGTATTATGTACATTTTGCCACATGGGTTTATGACCTTCTGGTTTGAATATAATAAACTTGTAACTTGTAAACTTGTAAACTTGTATAAAAGCAAGTTATGTTCGCCAGATGTAACAACTCAACACTAGAAATAATTACATAAAAATAGTTATCTCCCTCTAAAGTAATAAATATATTCTGTAAATGAAAATAAAAAGAAATTTGTCTTTCTTGATCTACATGGAGATTTAAAAACTGCCATAAAAATGGAATAGAACTCTGAAATGCAAAAAAACCAACAACATTACAAAAGCGTGACTAGTAAAAAGAGCCAAAGATATTTATCCCCCAAATCAGATTTGAGGAGAACTTCCTCACAATATGGTACATTTCAACTACATAGTCAAACATAAGCAAAAAAAGCAAGAAACTGCAATAAAAGCATGCAGGTATATTGGTTAAAACTGGTAAATAGCAGTAAAATAAAACTTAACAAATACTTAATTTAATATCAAACCTAGTCGAAATTTCATGATATGTTAAGAAAACTAGCTTAATCATTTATATGGTAATAATAATGCAACCCCTAGCGAAACGAAACACTTGAATAGGTTGTTGCAAGATTTAAAATAAACTGGACAATTCCATTGAAAAAAATTGCGTACTAAAATGAAATTTAATTTAAAAATCAGATCAAACATGATGCAATAATTGAATGATTTTACGTTGGATGTTAAAATTATGGATATAACTTGAAATTTTCGGCTTCGCACATCCGGATACTGATAAATTCGGGAAGTCAATTCCTCGATTTTTATTGCTGGTCTCTATGCATCTTTCATTTTAAAATGTGCAGATCAAAGAATGAAAATGAAAGAATTAAGACGAATGCCTACCATTAGCTTACAAGTTAAATGTTGATACGCCGCAAATTTGTGTTTTTTAAACACATGAGAAAAGAACATCCAGACTAACGTGACTATTGGGATTGTAACCATTGCGTTAAATCGTGTTACAGCTATCATCAAAGAAACATTTTGAAAATGTATTTACCGTGTTCTTTAGCATTAAGCCATAACAGTGTAGGGATACGTTACTCATAAACAGCCGTTCAATGTATATAGTCAGGAATGGTTTACATGTTACGGTACAGAAAGTGTTACACAAAGACTCCTGTACATAAATGGATCAACCAGGGCCTCCATGTTACACACAAATTATTCAAATACATGATAATGTGCATCTTCCCATTGCCCTTCATCAACACGTGAAGTTTCATGAACCTATCTTGTATACTTTTAGAGTTATGGTAGAAAAGCCCCATTTTTCATGATTTCGTTGCTATAGCAACAATACTTTTAACCGTATCAAAATTAAAATCATGTACACTATATCTCCCCAGTTCCCTTCATCAACATGTGTACACTTTTAGAGTTATTGCTAGAAGTCCCAATTTTAACGATTTCATAACCATATAGCAACCATAGTTATGATCCGATCAAAATTTTGAATTGATGCGCACTTTCTCCCCATTGCCCTCATCGACATGTGAAGTTTATTTATTGAAAACTATCAACCAACTGATGATTGAAAATTAGTAAGAGACATCCCTACTCCAATGAACTTTGGCCGAAGCACAACCTAATAACTGGTATGACCCACGAGTGACCTTTAATCGATTTTGTTCAGAGTGAGAAACATTGATAGAGAAAACAATAAAATATGTACATAACAAAATCAATGAACATGAAATGAACATTGCAATACTGAAGCAGTTAACAGTTGAAAGATTGTGAAAAAATATCTATGGAACAAACATACATCCGGAGACAAAACTTGGAATCATTTAGACTATACTAAACGTAACTTCTAACGGAACACCTGCCTTTTTCCTTCTTTGTTAAATCATCGACCTTTTAAATATGTGCCATGTTATTTTTAGCTAAAGGTGGACGAAAACTACCATGTCTAAAAAACTTGCATTTATGAAGACATTATGTAGATACTTCCGTTACATGCATTTCAAAATGATCGAGTAATACAAATGTCGTATGGAAGATAATTCTAAGAGTGGATTTCCCAACGAAGACCATCAAGGCAATAACTCATTTTAAGTCTACAGATGTTTAAACGTTAAATGGAAATTCTCTGCCATATAATTTTTACCACTCAAACATTTTGAAATTTATGTAACGGAAGTAGCTACCGAGCGTCTTCATAAATTCTAGAATTGATAGATTTTGTGCACCTATTACTCAAAATAAGCTGGCATATATTGGAAGGGTCAATTATTAAATAAAGAAGGAAAAAGGCAGGTGGTGCTTTAGAAGTTTCGTTTAGTATATATACACCGACGTCGTCTGATGTTGTCAATAAAAGATCGAGTTGTTTTCAATGCTAGAATAACTACGAATAGAAACTAGACCCGGCCAGCATATCACTAGAAGTGACGGAAATATCTAATGACTTAGTTCAAGGAAGTTTGGTTAGCGAACGCTGAGACAACTGACATTATCAGAAGACTTAAAATGTATCTACTCTGGACTAGGGTTTGTTTAAAATGTTATTCTAGGTGGTCGTTATCTGTTTCCAATTGAAATGTTATTATGTAAATATGTGTGTCAATATTATATACTAGGTATTTTGTACACGTGTATCATGCATAATATGTTTTACTTTGCTATAATAATAAAAGGTGCTAGTATAAATATTCCAAGCATATTTACACTAAATTTTGGTTTCATTTGTTTACCAAGTGGTTGACCTGGCTGCTTTACCTGAACTGGCATTCCGTTAGCTTGCTGTGTAGGCCATTCTCACATTAACATCTAAAAAAGTTTACTATCTCTATAATAATTCTATTTGTGTATTTGTCAATTGTCATGGATACTATACTTTGAGTAACATCATAATCGGGTCTTTTGACCAACACTTCGATCCCGTAGGCCATTCAAAACCCATTTGTATTTTTTACAGATTCCAGTGTTGCCATTTTCGTTTCTGTTATTTTGTATTAAACATTTTGGACTAGAATTATATGTCTATCAAGTTTTGTTCAATTTAATGGATAACTACATTGTGTACATATAAAACATTAATGTTGCTTATAAAATTGATCTGAATATTGTTTGACACTGTTTCAATGTTCTACAAAACACACATTCACAAATGTTATTCCACATCATTCCCGTAGTCTATAGATGATATATTGTGAAAGAGTTATCACGTCAGGTATGAATAGTAGACCCATCACAAATGCACACATCGATGCTCCAGCAACTCCTATTACTCTGGAAGACTGCCGACTGTCTTTAGCACTGGTCAGAGACCTCAAGTATTTTGACGTTGTTTTCGTTGGTATTGTAAGGTTTGCTACAATTTCATCGGCGATACGCAGAATGGTTGTCACATTTACGACAGTGGTGGTGTTGAAGCAGACGACACTGCCTGTAGACGTCGTTATTGCTTTAGATGTTGTTGCTTCAGATGTTGTTGCTTGAGATGTTGTTGCTTCCGATGTTGTGGTTGGTACTGTAGACGTCGTTATTGGGTTAGATGTTGTTGCTTGAGATGTTGTTGCTTGAGATGTTGTTGTCTGAGATGTTGTTGTTGTTTGAGATGTTGTTGCTTCAGATGTTGTTGCTTCCGATGTTGTGGTTGGTACTGAAATTTTCAGTTTGATATGGAAGAGATGGTTGTTTGTGAACTAATTTTGAACTTGATAAATTTAAGTATTAACTTTGCCTCGGGTTTATGAATGACAAAACGGGTGCATTTGTGATAAACATATGCTAGTATAAATATTACATTTAGATTTTTGTTTAATTTCTTTTCATTATTACAATGAACCTTTATGGACAACTCATCACAGGTATTTTATAATATATAAACCGTTCACGGTGTACTTATTATATAGACTTTTCGCACAGAAATTACGCTGTCAAAAACGACTTATCAGCTTCAAGGAGTTTGGTTATCCGAAATATGATATCAAAAGCTGTCTTCGGTGCTAAATGCATCACATTGGCATATTCGACATATTTTTTATTTTTCTGTCAGATATCTATCAAAAGGTAAACGTCTGATCCTTTTTCAAGATGCTATCACTTTGACTCTTTAGATAATGACCAGCCTTGGGCAATATCCATAAAGCATCTGATATTTCTTAGCTAAGTTTTCTTCCTTAAATTGAAGTTCCCCATAAGTATATTTTTCTTCAAACAAGTCACTGCAGTGAGTGATCAATGGTTTCCGAAGATTTAGTTTTATGATTTGCACCATAATAATCTTGTCTTAAATTATTTAAAGAGAGCCATTAACTGGAAACAAACAGCTTATGTGAGAAAATACTGAGGTTGACAATTTTAGTAAGATGCTTCACAAATCTTTTGCAAGGCATTGACGCCTAATAGTGTGAACAAACATGCTCAAACACAGACGATCAATTATAAATCAGGAAATGTGTTATCAATTCACTTCTGCAAAACTATAGATGTAATAATTGTATTCTTTAAAGGCATCACCACACTCACCCTGGCATTCTGGAATAGTTCCACTCCAGGTCCCTAATTGGAAGTCATAGAAACGCTGCAGATTACCAGAAATATGAATATAACCAGTGAGGCACGTATAAGTGGACATACAACCATCTGACAGGTCCGTCAGGGCCGTATTTGTGTTAATTCCTGGCTCTACTGTCGTGGCTTCGCAATAGTTTATCACGGAGGTAGAAACTGCAAAAGATTTTCATTTTTTATATGGCATGGATAAGGAAGTTATACTTAATTACTTACGGTTATGTATACATATAAAAGCTTAAAAAATCCTCCCCGAACAGGAATCGAACTCGAAGCAGACACTGTACCGCGTGGCCACAAAATCAGGCTCAGAACCAGCAAAGAAATGCATGTGTCGTATTATACCTCTCTACTACTACACATATGAAATATGAAGTTGACATACCCAAGAGCAAAAGCACTGAGGTAACTTTCTTGTAGCTCACCAAACGATGACTAAATGTTAATTAAAAGTTGATATGCAGCTATTTCATGTTTAACATCATTTTTACATTTTTAACAAATACATATTTATACAAGAACATATAATAATACAGACTGAAGATGTTCATTTTCTGGTCTCTTGGTGTAGTGATATGATAGTTTAGTGTCTCGTCAACACTAAGATCAATACAGCACTTTAAAATGCAGAAATGTTTGAATTCTTAACGTACCTTTAAACAATCTGACTTCAACATCGGCCTCCCATGATTCTTGATTAAACGTTCCTCCCCCCATACCTACTACATGAATAATATTAGAGGAAGCATCCGCAGGGTGCCAAACTCTCACAGATGAGGTCACGTTTGAGTATGCATATACTATACCACCACATCCGTCAGCATTGTCTACCATGGCGGCACCAGTGCCATAGAACAAGAACCCATTGTTTTGACCAAATGTTGATATAGCCTGATAGAAAATTTGATCTTTTTTAAATTCGAATAAAGTACTGCACTTTTACTTGATAAATCAATAATCATATCCTGAATCAGTGAATGGGGAAAGGATTATTTACAAAAAACTATGTTCAAGTACTACATGTAGGTTAATGTTCATTTGATACATTTACTACAACAAATTGGATGCGTGGAATGCACCGCGCCTGACTAATGCATCAAAATGAACAAAAAACAATACTTCAAGTCATAGGGTTTTTAATAATAGGTTAAAATCGTTTTTTCATGGCACTTAATTATTACATTTTTCTTATCAATATTTTGCCTAGGAATTCAGCTGGCATCTTGTCAAGTGTTTAAAGTATAAACAGGTAATTAAATAGGTGTTCAAATTCGTTTATTTGTTACTATTTACTTACTATTTGTACGCTTGTAATTGTCGAACTATTTGCATACTTTGTTTTGTATTATATATGATTACTTGAAAATAAATATTGTTTAAACTGAATAGTGCTAAAATATCAATATCGTTCTCGTCTTACGAAGACTGAAACAACAGTTAGAGAAAGATCGAATTCAGTTTCTAACTTTCTATATTCTAATAACACTTCAGTAAAATATTTGAAGATGCTCCAAATTACACTTACAGCAACCGTCACAATATCGTTGTCAACATCGATTGAATGTTCAGGAAACAGAGATATTTCATGAGTTCCACTTGTCTCAGTGACTTCATGTATGTCTGTGTGACTATATATTTCGGTAGCTGACAGGTCTGTCCACATGGTAATTGTAACATCGGCTCTGATGTAGAAACAATCGTCACCGCGAACATCCCAACCCCAACCATCACAAAAGCTAAATATACCTGGAAAAGGTTAGGTTTTCGAGTTAACTACTTTTTGTTCAAACTATTTATTGTTGCTAGCTTCTTTGCTTGATGTATTGATCAATCGACCGACCAACTGATTTTTGATATCCATGTTGGTCACTTGTGCACGAGTGTATGTTGAGAGCGCGCTGGTAAAGCTATTAGGCAATTTTTAAAGTGGTCAAAAGGGCTTAAACTGCAAAATAGTTGATATATGTATTAAAGAAATGCATTAGAAACGTTTTGTGAATACCTGATAAGACAAAGTTTTTTCTTATCAACAAAATCCATAATTACTATGTATATAGTTTAAATATAATTTGATTAATTTCACAAACATTTCACATTATTATACATTTCAACGAAAATTAAATGTACTCGAAATACATATGCATATGTATCCACGTAAATGGTGATACCATAATTAGCTTGTCCGGACGAAGGAGCCCACAGTCTGATGTCTTGACTGTCCACAGCGTATACCAAACCACCCCACCATAAATTTGAGTTGCCAGTTGGTCGAGAACTTGACCCTATAATTTGAAAATTAATTTACATGATCAGTTTGAATAACGATTGAATCCAGGTATCGGTATGTGGCTGCGACATCTCTTCCTGTAGCGGTTTAACGCGTTCAAACTGTACATTACGTACAAGAGGTGATCCAGAATTTACTGGCCTGTTGCTATCTTTCAGAACGTTATTTTGATTTTTTGTACATATAAACTTTAGTTCGTCATACAAGTTTTTATAGAATTATATTATTTCTTAGAAACACAGAAAGCAATTTTTAGCGTTTCCTTAGTAACCGTCTTATATGTGCAGATGACCGGGGACCGTGACGTAAAAATCAGTAAATGGTTATGCTGCATGTAAATTTCTTGTATTTCCGAAGTTGAATTTTGGTGTAACCTATGTCAGTAATAGAAACAGTTCGGTTTATTCTGGATCACCTTTCGTATATTTAAGTGCACGTATGCTATAATTTAATGAAATACACGTGCAATAATGTGTGTACCCTATGCTCAAATAAAAAAATGCTATAAGTTGATAACACACCCACTACAACTGCCTCTGGTAGTGTGTACTTCACTCTAGAAAATGAGTTCTCTCCCCCAGATGCACTTTTTAAAAGGCATTGCCTATATCAAGAATACTCTTTAGACGGTTCCTGTCTATATTTTAGAAAAGTTGAAACTTGCCCTGCCCTTCAGATACCCAACCGCTTAGAGGCACAGTCCATGCCGGCGTATATTGCACTACAGTTAACATTGGCATTGTTCCAAGAGCGTGGTTTCGTTCTTCATAGTCATTCCAATCTGAAAGAAGTAGAACTTTAATAAAAATGCTTTACAAGACTGTATGTACCTCTCATACATTAAATAGCAACGGGTTAGTAGAAAAAGAATCTAGGTTGGTATTACTGCACAATAAGTGACATTATGCGCATCTCACTGCATATAGTGTACTTTTGGTGCCAGTTTGATAAAAGCAAGTTTCGGTTACTGTTCATTTAATTGTGTTAAACTAATGATAATGCCGCATAAGCATTTGAAAATGGTACTTTATAAATAAAAAAATTGGAGTAATGAAATAATAGTTCCTTTCTTCGCAGCGATCTCCCTTGTGTTAGTGTTGATGTTGGTAGAGATTTCGGCAGTGGAAGGGACGTAACTCCTGCATGCAGTTGTGTTGTTTTTTTAAAATTGACTCTCCCAATCAAAATAGGAAAAGTAATATTTGGAAAGTTATTATTTCGTACTGGTAGCAGGAAGGTTTGGTGTATTGGTATAAAAGCTATTATTTCCTCTACCCTATTTACACACACCTATTTCAGCTGAATTTTTACTTGAAAAAAAAAAGTGCATTATTCGACTTTAAGCGACGCAAAGAAACTTTTGTGTTACATTTTAGATAACAGTTATTACTAACGCAAGTTTGTTACATGGAGTGACATAGCTTTTGAAATATTCTGCACTTTGACATTGTCCGTGTGTAGAATACTTATTTAACACATAAATCCTTAAGAAGAAAAATAGCTATTTACACATGTTTCCAGCTTTCATATTGAGAGTGGTTGTGTAGGATGGGGAGGGGAGGTTATCCGGATGCCACGCCCTCACTCGAACATACCCCGTCTTACTTTGCTCCTGATTTTCGGAAGTCCATGAGGTAATTCCTGAAAACAGTGAATAGATAATTAGTTTAGTATTATATCACTTGTTTAAAATCGATTCAAAACATTTAACTACTCTTGACGACTGTTTGTTGGAGTTCTGACAAGATTTGGCAGCGATATTGTCAACTTTACAAACTTTACAAAATTAAATGGTTTGCTAACTGGAAGTGATACATGTTGTCTACATAGCAAAACATTCACAATTTATATGTCATTACACTGCATTCAATAGCGAAAGAAATATTATTGTGTGCTATAGGTATTTGATTTAAATTGTGCGAAAAATTAGAAAGCGACAAGAAAGAATGGTAGCATGTAAACAATTGTGCAGATTTGTCACGTATTATTTCGGTTATATTTTCTTTATCTTCTTTTGATGCATTTTTGCAAAATTACATCGAGTGTAAGTAATTTTGTGGTTTTGAAACTTGCAACGGTGATAAGTTTTTTAAAATGAAATTAAGCGTCTATTTTCGAGGATAAGACATATGTCGTGTAAATAAGTGGGAACTTCGAAGTGTTTCTGGAAAACTTTCATACATGTATATCTCTTACTATATAAACAATATGATTTGAAACAATTTACTGTACAGAAGATTTATAACGTCTGTTAACGTGAGCGGGACAGCTTCAAATAGTATCAATACATGAACTTATTATATGCCTACTAATGTTTATCTGAATTTTCTTTAGTATTCAAACAGTAAAATAGATAAAATGTGCGTATCAAATTTCCGGGTTATAACAGGAGAAAACAGGCCGTTAACGGATTAGCGCCGTTATAACCCGTCTTCATTATCGTAGTACAGGGCCATTGTAAACAATGCCTGCAAGTATTACATATGTACTACGTTGCAGTGCCGGGCATAAAACCGCTGGTGACGTCATAAATATACGTAAACAACACGGACGTTGTCCGATATGATCAGTAAAGGTTTCATATTATGATTTTTTTATGCTATTTATGCTAGAATATATGTCACATTGATTATTAGGTCACATTTGAAAGCATGCTTCGCCTCTCGTGTGATCCAGAACTATACAGCCAACTCGCAAGATACGACCCCGCAGATCAGCCAACTGTTATAATATTCCGTATATCTTAATCCAAACATGTGATATAACATTTTAAGTAAACCTGTGTTGATGATATACGCCGTCCCTAGCTCCGTGCCAGCGTTTGTTGCTCCATACAAGCGGATATCATTATCGTTATAAATGCAGATAACTCCTCCACGATCGTTGTCGTCATTTCCGGCGTATGCTGACTTCACACCGGGATATATGAAACCAGTGGTAGGTGACATCACCTAAATATTTGAAATAAAAGCAAAACGAACAGAGCACAAGCAGAAGGTTTTATGAGTGTCCGACGTCCCCAACCGTGCGTGTCCGGCAATGGAGATATTAATGACGAATACAATTCTCCTTTATAGAGAAAGGTGGCGATGGTTCTAATTCTGTCATTTGAATTCAAATCAGATAGATCACTATCTACTAGAATACTTTATGTATTACTTTGAGATATCAAAACCACTAAGTATACAGTTTACTTAAAAAAGTACAAGCTGTTCACACACTATTTGATAATTTATTTCTAGTTGACAATATTTGTGTGTGAATGAGTAAACGTATTCTTTGTTAATTTTATTAAGTCGACGCATATTTGTTTGTTGTCCACAATATAGCAGTTAGGACATATATGTATAGTATGTATCAGATTTATTCCTCATAATATTTTGAGGAATATAGTATCATGGTAAATTTCCTAACTTATATTACTTTTTTCCTCAAGTCAATATATTTTATTTCAAATATTGCAGTTCTTAATTGGTCACCTAATTTTCAACTAGGGCGTTCAACCAAACAAGGGAATGTATCTATTGAATGACTGCATAAGGGTTAAGATACAGACATAATTCATTCAGCAAACTATAATGGTCGAATATCGTAATTGATTAAAGCCAGCAGTTTATTTCGTGTTTTTTGTTTCGTCGCCCACAGCGCAATGACATGGCACCATTGGGTTGTTTTTACAAATTGAATTGAGACCTGTGCCGTTCTGTTTGCTTTAGTTTATACTTTATATGCATATTTTGTATCTAATAGTTCAGAATTGTAAAGGTAACTTTAAATTATACTGAACTATAAGCTCCAAGCCAGTTTTATGCGAAGTTTACAAAATTTATATGTCAGCTTGATATTAAAGATTTAAAAGAAAACTTTTTCAAAAGCTTAAATCATTATTATATACTTATATACATGTTATGTATGAATGCATTTAAACATTTATTTACGCACAGTTAAAAGACAAAGACTTATTGTAGTAACTTATAAAATTAGCAATAAGATATATATCTTAGATATAATTATTATGTGTATATCTATGAATATCTTCATTTTAACAGCACTGGTTTTATATTTGAAATTTATTCACAGTTTAAACGAGAATTGAAATGGTTTGAGCAGAAAGTTATTTTTGTTACTTTTCTGTTTACATTTATTATTACCTTAAGACGTAAATGGAAAAAATAATCAATGATGTGAACTACATACCTGAACTTTAACTTTGACCGGACGGACAATAGTTTTAGCAAAAAGTTAATTTTGCCACTTTTCTGTTTACATTTACCATTACTTAAGACGTAAATGAAAGAAATAATCAATGATGTGAACTACATATTACCTGAACTTCAACTTTGACCGGACGGACACCAAATCCGTGGCTCAAAGTTTGGAAAGTCGTACTGGGATCATCAGAGTCCATCAATATCCACGGGCTGATGTACGATGGAGCAGACAGTGCCTTAGTTTCTGAAGGATAATCAGTAGCAAAAGCATGAACTCAGGCGTGTTCATTGAACCTTGGCCAAACTTGTCTTACTGGACCAAGTTTTGTTCGAAACTTTAATCGACAATTTTAAAAACAGTTGGTTAACTTTAAGGGTTATATTTCTACAGTCTGGAAGACAAATAAAAGCAATTGTTTTTGTATTTAAGAGAATGAGGACAAACCGAAGCCCCGGGGGACTTTAACATTTTCAAGTAAAAAAATGCTAATATGAAAATATAAATAAATCATGATCATGCAGGCGCTTGTTTTATTTTTAGTAACATCTAAATTTAGTAATATACAATATACTTTACCAGTGTCTGACAAGTACTTGGGGACTACAATTCATGTTCATTCCGTATAATGAAATGCTTCACATTTAAAGAAGATGTCACTGTTACGGAATGAATTTCGTCTGTCTTTAGTCCCCGGGGACTAATACCGGAGTATATATATACAGACGAATTTCATTTCTTTCCTATTTCAAATGAAATTATTCTTGCTACCGAAGGGGAAGTACTCCCCGGGAAGAGGGTTTTCTTCGGTGGCTTTCATGCTACTAAAAACTGGGGCTTGGAAATGTTTTGGGGGAACTGTCTTAAAAACAATACTTCACTTTCAAGCATTTCATTATACGGAATGAACGTTAATTTTAGTCCCCGGGAATTGTAAACAGATAACAAAAGCCAATAGGGAAAGCTCCCTTGGGAGTTTATTACTTATTCATTTCTCCTATAGGAAAATGTCACCGGGGACTTTAACATCCATCTATCGGTAATAAGGTAATATTCTATGTATACATTTTATTGCACGGGTAAAACATGAACACTAGCTTATTGAAATGCCTTACTTTTTACACATACTGGTTTCGATATTTTGATTGAGGAACATTAGAGGCAAAATATTTCCATAATAAATGCTGTGTTTATTCTAATAAACCAACCATGCTCACCAGTTAACTTTATTGGTGATACTTTGCAGTTTCTGAAAAGTACAAACGAACTACAATTCATGTTCATTCCGTTTAATGAAATGCTTCACAGTTACAGAAGTTTTCACTGATACGGAATTAATTTTATCTGTCTTTATATAACCGGGGACTAATACCGGAGTATATATATACAGACGAATTTCATTTTTTTTCTTATTTCAAATGAAATTATTCTTGCTACTGAAGGGGAAGTACTCCCCGGGAAGAGGGTTTTCTTCGGGGGCTTTCATGGTACCAAAAATGGGGCTTGGAAATGTTTTGGGGGAACTGTCTTAAAAACAATAATTCACTATCAAGCATTACATTACACAGAAGGATTTCGTCTGTCTTTATATAATCCGGTAATAGTCCCCGGGGGGACTTCAACATTTTCAAGTTAACAATATTCCCAATAGGCAAATGGAAATAAATCATGATCATGCAGGCGCTTGGATTAATTTTTGTCACATATAAATTTAGTAACACATCATGTAACACATTTGCCGTGTTTCACAAGTACCTGGGGACCATAATTCAGATTCATTCCGTTTAATGAAATGCTTCACAGTTACAGAAGATTTCACTAATACGGAATGAATTTCGTCTGTCTTTATAATAATAATAATACCGGAGTATATATATACAGACGAAGGTTGTTTCTTTTCAATTTGAAATGAAACTGTTCTTGCTATTGAAGGGGAAGTACTCCCCGGGAAGAGGGTTTTCTTCGGGGGCTTTCATGCTACCAAAAAATGGGGCTTGGAAATATTTTGGGGGAACTGGCTTAAAAAAAAAGATAACACTATCAACCATTTTATTACACAGAATGATTTCGTCTGTCTTTATATACTCCGGTAATAGTCCCCGGGGACTAATACCGGAGTATATATATACAGACGAAGGTTTTTTCTTTCCTATTTCAAAGCAATTATTCTTGCTACTGAAGGGGAAGTACTCCCAGGGAGGAGGGTTTTCTTCGGGGGCTTTCAAGCTACTAAAAATGGGGCTCGGGTATGTTTTGGGGGAACTGTCTTAAAAAAGAAAATTTTACTATCAAGCATTTTATTATACGGAATGAACGTGAATGATAGTCCGTGCTGCCAAATTTCTATTTTTAAAAAACAAGCGCCTGCATGACACAGATTCAGGAGTGGCGCCATCTATGATGTGTATGAAGTAGGTTTGTAAAGGTTGATTTATGAGAAATATGCAAGTCCCCACGGGGACTAATACCGGATATTGCCAATGAGGACTGAACACTCTTCAAAGAAAACTGAATATATTCCACTAGTGTTGTCCACCAGGAACCATTTTTGACAATCAAAAGACGGTTTACTTAACAGTCGATTAAAGTTTTGATATACATTTTTTAAATATACTTTTTATATTTGATACAACATATGTTAATTATGCTTATCTACTATATTTTCCAACAAAAAACACTGAATTGATTCGGTCTTGTTATGTTTTAGAATAAAATGAACCGATTCTAAGCGAAGCTGAAATGTTACCTAAAATCTGTTCCATGTACGATCGTTGCTTGAGCGGAATATATATAAAATTAAAAGTTTTGCCATTGCTATAAAATTAAAAGTCAGTGGGAGATAAACCTCTAAAATATTGTACATGTTCTCGCAGGTGGCAAGAGATAAAATATTTGAAGACAATACATGTTTTTGAGTAATAAAAACAGATGCAACAGTTTATGATATATGTCTAGATAAGCGTGACTTTTACAATTGATATAAAGTTTCTACGTCCAAAAAAGAAGTGACGAAACATAACAACTCCGAGAAATTTTACTATTACGTTACCATATATGAAAAACATAACAATCCAAGTTAACTTTTGCATTGTTATGTCCGTTCCTATTATCTAATTCCCTTTTTATGATTCTCTGTATTTAAAATAATTAAGAAATAGAACAAATTATATGTGAACGCGATATTATAGTGTTGACTATCAACCAATGAAAACTTCTTTCTTTAAAGTGATTAAAAATCAATTGTCAGTTCCAGATATTGATTCGACCGTTTGAAAGAAAGTCTGTTTGCCATGACTATGGGTAAACTAACGATTCTTGTATACTAATGAATGCATGTTTCGTCCATGGCTTTATTTTCATGGTGTTGTTCTTAAAAACGTTCTTTCATGTGTAAACATAGCTGATAATTTACATTTCTTTTTTCTCCTACTAAGCATATGTCAGAGGTCTAATGAACACGGATACTTGAGATATCACGAGCTTATAAATTCAAGCAGAATATCGGAGACAGCATCATCAGAATATTTTTTGATATAACCTTTTACATCAAATTGAAGGTACATAAGAAATATATTTGTTTGTCTAACTTAAAATGTCTGAGTATTCCATTGTTATGCTAAGAATTACATATAGAAGAAAAGTGTACAAACAAAACAATTTTCTATGCACACACATTTTTTTCATTATTCATCTGAACGTAGTGGTATTGCAATGACAACTTTTTAAAATAAATGTATATTTATGAGAAGGAGTTTCAACTACCTCGGACATCTTAAAGTACACCATTATGCAAAACGAAATATATCTTAAAATAAATCTTGACAAGATTTTAGGGTCTCTTCTTTCGTTTTCCTGTGTTTGGCACTTAAGCTATCAGCAGTAATTTTCTTTTATTTTGATTTAAAATATAAGTTAGCAAAACTTTTCATTTAGTTTCATATTATGCGTTGATCCTAATATTCAAGTATTAATTAAAAAAATATGGTCATTTGTATATTGTTACCATTTTGCCGAATCAGATCAGTAACACTAAATATGTCCTTTGTCTGATGTTGTATAGACAAAGCCCCCTGGGCGTGTCATTTTCTTTTGAGATTTCGATAGAAGTACACTTGTCATTGCAGAAACGTCTGTCACGTTTTTTTCAGAGCTCATATAAGCACAAAAAGAAGTGAAATTAAGTTTTGGCGGCGCTTAACGAATTTGGGAAGTATTTAGTTAAACAATCTTTTAAATTTCAGGCCAATTTACGGAAGTTCATATGACATACAATTAATGTACTTAATTCTTGAAAACAGGTTTTAAATCGAATTGGTACTGTGAATTTCATTTAAGATAAATGAATTCAAATGAGAAATAAACAAAAGTCTTGGATAGCTTTCTACACACAAGAACAACTTAAAAATAATTAGGCTACATGTATAGCTTTGTAAACGAGGAAGAGATGAAAGGTCTGTTTAAAAAATAGTTGACCTATCGTACATGGTCATGTTTAAATTTTCGGTATTACGGATTAATTTAAATTTACCAAAAATTAAAGTTACCAAAATGTATAGATTTTAAGAATATTATTTGGGCTGTGTTTTAATTAATATTCACGCATGAACTATTCCTATTTCAAATTCACTGAGTGTACCAAAATAAAAAAACATTAAAGCAATAAAATACTGTTACCGTTTGAAACGTTTCAAGTTTATTCAATTAAGTTTATTGAGCAGTTAGTTCTTAAGCATGTGAAGTGCAGTAGTCTCACTTAAAACTTGAAGTGGAAGGTTACTATTTTCTCAATCATATTTTGTAGTATACTCAAACTCAATAATATGCAATGTCACCATTTGCCAAGGTATTTGTTATAATTGTAAAAATCGGTCAATGAGAGTTTATTCTTGAAAGAGTTAGGAGTTGGTAATCGATGAAGATCTTTGAGTAAATTCATTTGTTGGGTTTTTGAGAACTACTGTGTCGTATAAGAACATTAAATAGTGAACTTCTGCAGTCATGCTGATAATATTTACTCTCAAGAGAATTACAAATGAAGAATCCTAAAAATATCGGTCTGAGTGCTTTTCTTCAAACAAACTCATTTTAAACAGAAAATGTAATTACCATTCACTATGTTTCAAGAGGTTTTAACTGATTATCTATTTTTAATGATTAAGAAAGTGAATTACATAGAATTATTAATGTTTAAGGTACTAGTACTGTAATGAAATGTTTGAAAGATTGTTTTGGAACTACTTATGACCGAAGTCCATGACCTCAATTAAAACGCAAAAACGTATTGAAATGAAATAATACATTTTCGCTCTAGTTGTAAGCCTATCTTGTTTGCATATCTAACTCGCAAATATAAAATGTGTGCTTACTAAGTAGTAACCAAATTAGGAGTGTCTACTTGAGGATTTAAAAGACATTTATGTCACAGTTAATTAATTTTATTACAAAGCATATAATTAAGACCAAGAACTAATAAGTATCGACCAGTCAATACTCGTCTTAGACAGGTAGATCTATTTTTGTGTTTGTGTGTTTATGCGAGCACTTGTTGATGTGTGTGAAACTCTGTAAAGAGACATAGATAAAACATGTAAGAACGTTTCTCTTTAGTTCGTTAGGTTTTGTATTTACAGAACATGTCATTGCTATTTTAGCATTTTAAATTTCGGTCATTTATTTATATTATCAGTTGCATGATGCAAAAACAATCAACTACTGGTAGACTATTTATGATTAGTGTACGCCATAGAATTATCATCATCCCCCCCTAAGACTTTGTTATAAAATCAAGCATAACTGATTTATTTTTCTTGTGTCTTCAATATCACGTTATCATTTTCTTGTTTGGTCAAGTACGTGTATTATTTACGTGTATGTACCGTGATGTCCATTCTGAACAACCAATAACCTGAATATACTTCATTCTACGATAGCATTGTCCTTGCCACATTGTTTCTTTCTTAGAGATCTTAGAGGTAACCTGCAAAGAAGAAAACAAGGACATGTTTTGTCTGCAATATTGACTGAAAGGAAACTATTTCCAAGTCCTAAAGCAATAGGTAGTGACCGACAGCAGTTGTGGAGTCATGTAAAACTTTGTATCAAAAAGTGAATATTTGACTTCCTACAGAACAACTGTGACTGTTCTAAGTTCGAATTCAGAGAGACTAAAACAACAGACTAGTGATAAAAAAAATACTCGGGCAACATAGCGCGTGAAAGAGAAACAATCCAGTACACAGAGACAGAGCGAACAGGATGGTCGCAACAAAACCCTGCTAGAGTTATGTAGCATAAAGTAATCCAATGAATGTAAATGTACGGCCTTAGAAGTAACAAGGATAAAACTAATCCTGTTTGGCTAGCATGTTTTCTTTAAGCCGTATTGCTCGCTTTTGACTAAAGGAATGGAATTTCCAATAGAAATAATGACAAGTAGGATGTTCATTTTGAAATGAGAATTCTACACTGTAAGGCACCGTCTAATTGATAATGCCAAGAGAAAACAATCGTACTCTTGCGTTTTAAGGCTTTCTTGAAGGTAATCCCCTTCGTAAAGAAGTAATACCGATTAACATAACCTCCAAATTAATGTAAAAAGGCCGAGTATTTAGACATCGGCCAGTGATTATGGTCAACAACAGTAGCATATCTATTAGAAACAAGGATTAAGTTATGTTTTCCTCTGGAAAAAGCACGACAAATATTTAATTGCTAGTAATGTGGATGCATATCAATATAAATTGCCCTAAGACAGTTTTCAATCAAGGCCAGAAAAACAGACCAAGGTCAAGGTCCTTTTAAGTTTCAACCAATACCGATTTAAATTATTTTACAGTAAGGCCGCTACGCGAAATTTGATATAACCAACCCTGTTGTAGGATTTCTATCTTATTTTTAAAAAGCATATACTAAGATAATTGTGTTGACTTTTGAAAAAATTGACCATGTTTTTTCTTTGAAAATTGTATGAGTTTCTAACTTCGCAAATCATTTAAAGTGGTTGATTAGCAATTTGAGAAAATTTTGCCATTATCTCATCTGTCATCGATATTCGGATACGCTTCTTTTGAAAAAATTCAGTTTCTTTGACTACTGTACCGTTAATTTGAAGCATATAGCGTGAGGTATTATCACGTAAATTGCTCATCTGTATGATAATGGAGTAAAGGATAGAACAAATGATAAAACGATTTTCTGTGTAATCTAGAATAATGTTACCGTGTATATATTTCATATTAATGTAAATTTCCACGAGATAGCTTTGTCAGAAATCGATTTTTTTTGTTTTGCAATATTATTGTAATTATTGAAAATGTTTTAGCTATATGAGTAGGTATACCTATACGAAGTTTTCGCACGATTTAAATTGTGTTAACGGACGAATACATAAACGGGCTGAAAGAGAGAAACGTTCAAACCTAAATTTGAGAAAGGACTTGAACAAATTAAAATAAAATGAAGCGATCTGCTGCACTAACCATCATCAACAAAAGTCATATTTGATATTCGTCGTCCTTCCTTTTTTCAAAATTTATGTTCTTGTTCATTCGAATATGCAATATCTTTATCGCTTGTATTTGAAACGTCGGGCATCCACAATATAAGTCTCTGTCTTTTTCATTGAATATTGCTCGGAGAATATTTAGTTACCAGTCGGTACCGATAAGATTTTCTAACCTATAAGATACATATTTCCGCTCATTTACCGGTAATAGATAATCTTATCCTTAACCGTTTATCTCTCATCGCTGCCGGACTATTTAACGTAAATATAAGCAGCCAGTACATTAGACTGTTCGAAGTGTTTATTGATTAAATCCAGTCATTTTAACACGGATATGAATATTACTGGGCAATACACGTAATAGAAAAGAATAAAGAAACGATTAAGGATCACTCTTGCCCCTGTGGTGAAAATGCTATTAAAACGGATAAAAAATAAATCTACCATGCCTATTGGGTTGTGGATACGGAAATCCCACCCTCGGGTTGAGATACGGCGGTATTTCCTTATCCACAACTCATGAACATGATATATTCACTTCGAAGCCAAAACTGTTTTTTACGGATCGATTTAAGTACTTTTTTCTATTTTTAAATGAAACTAGAATAATTTCTATGTGTTCTGAAAGTATTAAAAAAAGGAAAACATTCAAAGCATGACATCGTATTTCATAACGTACAGCGACATCTGGCATTGTCACTTTTCAAGACAAATAATGTTATCATTAATAGTAAGAAATCAGCTGGTGGACTTTAACATAACTTGATCACAACATAATCTCATTTTTAAACTTCAGTTCGTAGTTCAATAACGCCCCCAATTAAAGATAGTTTTAAGCGGTTCGGATGGTAGACTGGTGGTTCAGTGTAGTAGATTTTATGTAGTTCTTAAAGATAAAATATTGGGGAAACCGACAAGTCTATCAGATAACGTCTACAATACATGTACAATGGTGCATACGTATAGCTTTGCACACGGAACGAACGTAACACGCACGATACACGCACGATACACGCAAACGGAACGCACGATGAACGCACGATAACTGATAAATGAATCATGAATGATGAGCGATAAGAACGATACACGATTCCCGATGAAGGAAACGAAAAACGATTATTCGATTTACTTGGAGTTTTCGTTTGCTAAAAACTATTATTAATAAGATGTCTAATTAAACCAATATTAGATTGGACATTTCTACCTAGCCACTGCCATAAGGTTTACAGTTACATGGACTTTAACCGAATTTCTACACTGAAGCAATTTACGAATAAGTGAATTTATAACTTGCGTGGGTAGAATAACACCTGGTGTAAATATTGCACGATATGCAGAACGTCTACGTTCGGTCTTACCGGAAGTCAACATCTCATTTTCCCTCAAATATTAGTTACAGTTAATTGAAATAAGAATTCTTCATCATTAATCGATCTTTGAACAATAATATGAATAATACGGTTTAGGTCTAGGATAACGTTCAAACGTTCTACACGATTAGCCGTCCACTATCTCGGACCATTTTTATATAATTCTATCGTAACGTTCATCACAAGGAACGATCGATGCGTTACACGATACACGATTTGAATGATGCATGATGAATGCACGAACGATAAACGCATGATGAATGCAACGGAATGACGATACACGCACAATACACAAGATTTTCAAAGTCTACAATCATGTAGCTGCTGCCGTACCCAACAAGCTACCACCAGACAACGTGTACCTCAGCACCTCCCATAGCACGACAAACGATAGGTGCAAGCTGAACACGATCAATTTAGTCTCTTGGTACAAACGGACTGAGGTCAAGATAGACAAAAACTGCAACCTTTCAAATCAAGCAATTATTCACAATACGTATTTAATAATTAATAAAGCTCGTAATGATTGGATGAAAATCTCTCTCTTTCTCTCCCCCTCCCCCTTTCTCTCATTTATGATATAGTAGAGAAAAAAATGCCGAAAAAACATATGTCTAACATTAAAACAGAGAATTATGTAGAAAAATGTTATCTGACTTAATTGATATAAGTCATGTTTCCAAAAACACATAATTGGTTTTGTCAGTACAATTATAAAAACAAATTACTTAGATTCCTAT
This sequence comes from Saxidomus purpurata, assembly GCA_022818135.1. Lineage (NCBI taxonomy): Eukaryota > Metazoa > Mollusca > Bivalvia > Venerida > Veneridae > Saxidomus > Saxidomus purpurata. Next base: position 29,949,895 of record JAFMSR010000005.1, on the reverse strand, counting down.
GTGCTACATTCCTAACAAAAAAAATATACATTTAAGGTTGTTAAACTTGGTATTGGATATTCAGTTCTGGGTGAAGTACTAAGTATATAAATAAATTACATTTAAAACAGACAAAACTAATGAATAAATCAGTAAAAGAGTTCACTAGGTTCTCATGAAAACATACAAGTTATAACAATAAAATAAAACCTGGAGAAAGAAAACAGACATGTACAATACTTTGAATTAGGCCTTAAATTTCAATATTCAGAAAAAAAACATAAAATACGTTATCTTTTTATACATTGTATATAAAATGAAATAAAAAATCTACATATCAATCACTCATTAAAAATGAGATATCTTGTTATTCGATATAAAACGACATACCGCGAGCATGTTTGTTGAGATAAAAGCGCTTGAATATACAAAAATTTATACAGTAGGGTCATTTTCTTCGTGGATAGAGGAAAGTATTATATAACAATAAACAGAAATCAGTAAAAGGTAAGTTTAATTACTATGAAGGCCTACATGTTTATGCAAGTTTAACAACCAAGAACTGAAAAAAATATTTTTTTTGCAGAAACAGTCAAACCGGCGTTTTGGAGAAATCTCTTTATCGTGATCCATGTTGAATGTGTCGATAACTTTTGTCATTTTAGATTCATTCATATTTAGATTTATCAAAAATCGTTCAAACTCTTTAGACATTTGCAGATACTTTAAGCAGAAAGAATTGATAATTTTGAAAGTACGTAAGCCTATACATCATTGTTTACATAATGTAAAAACTGTTCATAACTTTGCGCTCAGTAAGACATATTCTTCTTCTTTTCAATAAAAGTGTCGCTGAAGACCAGACATTACAGCCAGTGAAAGACTGGTCACAAACAGCCAGAATTCCATTCTTTCCAGTGAACAAGAGCTGAACGCTGCTGAAAAAGAAGATATCTAATGTTTCTCCTTAAATACTAAGGATGGTTAGAATAGCAAAATATGTCGTATACAATTTTAATTTATTCTTATAAAGTAAAATTAGTATCAAGTTTGAAAATTGTAAGAAACGTCAATTGAAAATTATCAAATATTTCAGATATATATCCATTAAGTTTTAGCAAGTTATATAATTATGGCGTCGCCTGTATAAATTCATAAACGCAAATCGAAACCGTTAGGTCGCTTTCGAGACGTGTAGACATTTTAATTTAGTTCTAATTTCCTTAGTTTTGAAATGTTTCTAAAGAAAGTTTACACATTCTTTGAACAGGTTTTAGATCTGTGGTAATATTTCCACGAATTGTTATGGTTGGACAACGTGACTTCACGAAATATTGCCAAAACTGCACTTTAAAGTTTTTTAGTGTGGTAAGATTAATGAATATTGCTCTTGAACAATTTTCACGAATATCCCTATAAGATTGACCAAGAATCATTGCAAAAACGTTCTCGCAATGCTTATTAAAATTGGACGAAAGGTTCATCGTCGTAAGTGTTTACAAAGCTGTTTACTCACAGGAACATAGATTTAACACCATAAACACAGCCTCTAGAATTCTCAAGGAATATCTTACATGACTGGAATATGAAACAGGACAAATAGTGTTTGTGGACTTTGTTTCCGGCTCTGTTGCTACAAGCATAGTAAAAAAGGTAGACAGACGACCGAAGGACACCATGGAATCATATTTACTTAACGTTCATCACTGTTCTCAAGTTCTTTATCAAACTAAATACATATAAATACATGTGTCAAGTAAAGAAACAAAAAATATAAAACCTTGATCACAAGCAAGTCCGATAAATCCTGTCTCACTGATCGGTGCCATGCATTCCCCAGTCTTTCGGTCACACGGTCCTTTATCAGCACAGCAACATCTCTTATTACATGCATCTCCAAAGCTTCCAACCTGACACACTTCAAGTGATAAGTTTTCAAACAAGGTTCAGGCATTCAAAAAGAATTTATATGCTGGCCATTGTTACTCAAACTATGCGACATATTCAGATATTACGAAGTTCAAGAGGCTAACTAATTTACCTTTCAGTTTATGTAAGTAATTGTCCAGCAGTTTCTAAGGAGAAGAATGTTTAAGTTTTTCACTTCATTCGCAATGATAACCAGAGTTCTGCATGGACCGACTTGATTTGGAAGAGTGCTACAGATGACTACAATGTGGTTTTAAAAATGAATCAAAATTGAGCTTAAATTGTTTTGTGGTCTAGTATGTTTATTATAGCACTTTAGAAGCAATATTAAAATTGCTTTTGTTTTATAAAAAGTTATGATTAAAAAGTAAGCTTAAATTGTATTGAAAATGTGCAAGATTCAAAATCTCAGAGATTTAGGTATGGCATCAAAGAAGATCAAAACTTGAAAATTAATGGTGACACCACTTTGATAAACTCAGTGTTGCTAATCATTATAATTATACTGAAACTTTTTTCTGAATACAAGGCCGTTGCTACTATTCCTTCTCGTTTGGTGCATCTTTTAATAACTGGTTTTAAAAAGTTGTTCTCTACGGAATAAGTTACCATAGGAATAACCTAATTACTGCGCTAAATCAAGTAAAGTAGAGGTTAAGAGAATTGTGCAAATAAGCTGCCATATTTATTTTAAATGAAGGATGATTCTCTTATATTTTGTAAAACTTTTCATTATAAGGTGCAATCCAACTTGAAATATTAATGTACCTCACTGGGCCATGAGCCTTTACAAATACCTTACTCGACATAAGGAATTTGCATTCCATATTTCGTGTTATCCTGGTTTTGTTAAATAAGTGCATGTTCCATGGTCTTACGGAATATAGTGTACCGGTCACAGTTTTATAAAAGCATCAGTTGCTGCATTTAAATGCTATATCAATTAAAGTAAGCCGCTAAGAGAAGATGGTGCTAAGAAATAAAAAGCCATGAGTTTATATGTAAATAATGGTCCATGTTAATTACCATCTCCCTTGTGATATCTTTTGTTGGTAAGACTATAGGCATTATAATGTGAAGCAACTCATGCATACTTGATATTATTTTTAATGCTCGTCCTCAAAATAGGAAAAGTACCATTTGGAAAGTTATTATTTCACTTGTAAAAGGAACACAATCGATATAATGGGTTAAAAGGATTTTCCCTATCCTTTTGATATATTCTATTCCTGGATTTGTGAAAAAAAGAGCATAACTCCATTTTGTTAAATTTAAATTCAATATTTGTTCTGTAAATTGGTTTTGTACTTTTAAACGAATTCTTAGTCTGTATCAATGTGCTATTCGTTCATCATTTTATTAACTGTATTTTTACGTTGTATTATGTCATATCATTTACATGCCAAAATAAATAATAACAGTAATAAAAAGATCAAAGGCATTAATAGATATTTATTGATCTTTACGAAATTTTGTGTCGTCATTTTATTTGAATTTGTTATAATATGGGTTTCTTTTGTATGAACAAATCTCTGTAACTCAATGCATATCAATAATGAAGAGAGGTAAATGAAATCAGCGATTGTCATTAAACCACGTTCTGTTTTGATTAGTGTCTCGATAAGCAAACTCTGATTGTTTGTTTATTCCATTTTGCTATGTCTTACCTCCTTCTACTATTCTGACTTCACACACGTGTCTTCCAGGGTTTCTGATTTCAACAGACCTTGCAAGCTGGTTTTTGAGTTCAATTTCGCAGGTGTTATTTTGCGTTACGCTGTGACAGTTGTCATAGATTGTCATTCCATCTTCATCAGTGTTGTTTCTCAGAATCAAACCGAATCCATCAAGAAGATGGAAGGTGTTCTAAAGAGTATAGAATGGCCAACGTGATGTAATATTTTTGTAACAATGTATCAGTCAAATTCTATTATAACAGTATTCTCATTAAAGCTATGTCTCTCGAGATCGACATTTTATAAAAGGGCACTTAAAATGTTTCTCTACCTTATATGTAAATAGCTCATTTCAAAAGATATTTCCTGTAAGCGTTGTTTGGCATATTACCTACCATACCTGAAAATGACAACAAGGAACATTATTACAGACGTAGCTATAATTACATTAATATACTAGAGCGTAAAGTTAAAGCAAGAGTCGTATACAACTCTGGAATAATGCAATTTATTAAGACCGGTTGAAATCCAAAGATTTTAGATTCGATTTGGTTAGTATAGCAAGACATGTGAATTATCAAAAGTCCCTTTTAAAGTATGGTAGGGCGAACTGTGACTGGATTAAAAATATGTGTGCATAAATTGAAGCTAAGTGCATTAATGGAATAAATGTAGATACAGTTTGTTTTATACACATAATAGATCAATTTTAAGGTTGCTATTTAGCTTTAGCAAGCATTTAGACATAACATATACTGTGACTTATTCTTGAATGTGAAAAAAAGAAGAATTAAATATATCAGTAGCTTGATAGAGACCATTTTTCTACCATAGATAATTATCTTTTCTATAGGGTATTTGATTTGCATATCTATTCTCCAAAACGACTCCGTTCCATTGATTGTTCCAGCACAGCATCGACACGGGACGGGATCGGCATAAAAAGATCCGTCCAATGATCTTTCAGCTTCCGAGTTCATATAATTTGATGACAATATTATTTTGGATTCATTTTTTATCGGACGCAAAATGTTAGCATCTGTAATGAAAAGGAGTTTAAATATACGTTACATTTTCATGCTGTTACAGTCGTTTTCTTTCTAAAGGGATTTATATAACATCTACTTACGTTTGAATATCAATTATGTTATCGTATGCTACACGGTTCTCAACTTCTATCAAATTTCAAAGAACTAAGTAAAACAAACTTTTATAGAAAAAAAACATATGACACAATATTTAAGCAACCTGTATCCACTCATATATAAATGGTTTTATAACTTCGACACAGATATCAATAGACCTATAATTGCCAAAGTCTCCGATTCTCAAGGGAATAAGGTTTAGTTAAAATGGCCAATGGTAAAACAAATTTTAGAAAACAAAGTGTTACATTTAAATAATAAGTTTTACCGAAGTCTGAGTCACATATCAAACTTTTGTTGGCACTAATGTGATACAAAATAAACAGTTATATTTAAAAAAATGATTAGCTGTGCTGTTCAGATCACTTTACTAACCAATGCGGTTTAGCTTCATTCGTGGCTTGAGATTTAACATTAAATGTATGTTAAAAGTTCATTAATGGTAAATATAAAATGACAATATTATAACATGTTAGACCTTTATTGCATAGATCTCCATAAAATGCTGGGTGACATCCTTTGTCACAATGACCAGTGTGGGGGTTACACGTCGTTTCATCTATGCACTTTCCACAAGTTCCCTCACACCCTTTACCGTATTTTCCTTCTTTGCAGGCTTAAATGTAAATATCAATTCTAAGTACAGCCATAACAGTTTCAGAAAGTTGTATCTATCTAAAAAAGCTGGACCCATTAATACAATGATAACATTTACATTTTGATTACATTTACCTACTTAATAAACCTAAATGAAATATTCAAGAGACTTAATATTAAGAATACAAACCAATATCACAGAGAGGACCTTGCCACCCTGTATCACAGCCGTGCAGACAATTGCCAGTAGTTACATCACAAGCTGAAGCATTTACACATTTTCCACAACTTTTCTCACAGTTTCTTCCAAACGTTCCAGTCCTACATCCTTCAACACAAAGGGGCGGGATCAAAGGCCCTGCGCAACCATAATCGCAATGTCCTGTGACAATGTCACATGGGAGTTCCATGCAGCTACCACACGTGTTTTGGCATTCTTCTCCCCACCGCATTTCATTGCACTCTGGAATAGAATGAGTGTATCATCCTAAACATTCTTAGTTGATTATACTGAAACATAGTTAAACCTGTATCACTAGTCACTTGCATTATGCAGCTAGTATACAAGTTTACAACATGAAGTTTTTAAATCAATTCCTCAGGTTTCAGAGATATAAATATACTATTTAGGACATAATAGTACAAACGGACTAAGCGGTTCTCTCTTTGACTCATTTAAAAATATTACATTGTAATTAATTTCAAGCTCTAGCTTAAATTTTTTATAAAGCCGTTCAATTTCTTTGAGACACATTTCAAAGCCTACCTAAACCAATTGTTCAGGGATTATTGACTTTTCATGGCTAGGTCAAATGCTCACATACAGTATCACAAACCCACGTGTTCTTTTGTGCAAAACAGGTCTACTACTAAACACGTGATGCCCTGGTGTGTCCATCGGATAATCTAGCGGATAATTTTATATAATTGTAAACACTGGAACCGTCCATCATTAAAAACAACATAAACAATAAAAACAGTTATAAGAGTGCAATGATTGAAACACATGACTTCAAATAGGATTAAGACAAATCGTACTAGTATCACATCTTTTATGCTGCCCTGTCCATCTCTCAGAACAACCAGTTGGACAGAATCCTTCTATCTTCATCGTTCCAGTTACCTCTTCTCTGCAGTAACACTTAATTTCGCAGTCCAGACCACATCTATTGCGAGGGCATTCTAAAGATTTAACTCTATTTTCAAAATTGGACATTTAAGTAGTATTTAAGTATTGAATCCATTTTGTTTTTGTTTTTTGTTTTTGTACGACGTGATCTTTAAAAACTTATTTTTATGCAGTTTTAGATTGTTAAATGTTTATTCTTTTCCACATCCTAGAAGAAAATTGGCAAACACCATAACGATGGAAAGATAATATAAAAACAATATTCGCTCCAAACATTTCACAATGTTTAAAGATGTAAGTGATTAACTGTATGAAAACATATAAGTTACAATAAATACTGTCTGGTAGTTAGGACATTGTCGACACAGCAAAGAGGTCGTATATATTGTTCGCGATTAATTCTTCAAGTTTTAAGCTGATACGACATGATTTTGGTTTGGTTGCAAATAAAGATCTCCTTTCTTATGGAATCGCTCATAATCATATCACCCTTGGAAAAATGAGGCAGTAAATTACCAAGGACGAGTTTCGTGCTCCGGCTAAGATGCCAAAACGGGATCTAATATACAAGGTACCCACTTTTAAGATATTGAGCTTTCAAGCGTTTTGCAATGTCTGCTTTGGTTTGATGTAAACCTGTCACATGAAATCTAAATGAGATTATCTCTAATATCTAAGGAAAACTTGGTACGTTGGCGCCAAGTCAATTCAAAATGAAAGCAATTATTTAAGTCAGTTGAGTTTTTGCCTTTTTATTGCAGGATATGACTGTTCTTCAATTTGATCTCAAATCAATAAATATACCTGCAAAGATATGCATTTCACAGACTGATAAGGTGGCAGGTCCATTGTAAAGATGCATGTGAACTTTCACAACTTTAGCCATATATGGAGTAGTCAGTGCAGTCTTCAGAGGCTGATAACGGGAAGGATCATCGTTATCATAGGGATCATCATGGAATATGTCAACAGTTTCTGTTGAAGTATTGCCAATAGAGAGGTAGAATCCTGATGATTCCCCTGTAAAAATGTTTATCAAATATATTGCTATGTGAGATTATAACACTAAAAGCATAAGTGAAATATCAATGTTGACCCATAAATGGAAAGATATTGCTCACATAGGATATTTAGATCTCTACTCAAGTATGCCAAATGAAAACAAGAAAATAAATAAGTTGCTTGGCATTTATATTGCAAATATTCAAGCAAACATGTTCAATCATGTGCATACAAGCAATACTTTTGAAAATGATGTTTATCAATCTAAAATCTCTTGTTTTAATAATAAAGTATGATAGGTCGATGTTTTAAGATTTTTGAAACAAATGTAAACTTTGAAAATATACTAATCGATACCTGCAGCAAACCTGCTACCGAAAAAACTGACATCGTGAAGAACAAACATAGTTTGCAAATCGACCATCAGCCAAGGATTGTTTTCAATCCTATTTGTTCTTGAACACGTGTGCTGTTCAGCGTTGTTCGCATCATCTGCGTTTGGATACCGACCGTCGACTGCTTTCCCCGGCAACCACTTAGCGTATGTGCTGGACTGCAGTGTTTGCTTATTAAATGATACTTCCCTTCCGCCGTATATTTCTACTTCACACAACCTGAGTGGAACATTATCAGCATTTAAAATTATCCTTATATGTTGTGTTACGACGGGCTTGATGCACGTTATTTCCATGACTGTGGTTGCTGGAGCATGTGGATGCTCGTAACAAGCGTTAGGAAAACTTGTGATTGACGGTCCTGTTTCAATCCGAAAATTACGGAAAGTGCCTGAAATGGAATATACATATTAATATCATATAGAAAAGGCTATATAACAATACCTTTCATTAAACTATGTACTTAGATATAAGTCAATGTTCATTTTTAAAAATGAAGTAATTATACGAACTCTGATTTTAGCTGTAGAAATAAAATGACCGTAGAATCTGTGTTCTATTCATTAAGAATGCATTTTCAAGTTGACACATTCCACCTTGACAAAGACCTTCTCCTTCTTGAAATGTATGGAACAGCTGGTTGCAGTTTCAACATAACTAGGTGACTAAAAGTTATGTATTGCAGTTTGTATGACAAACATTTTTAATTTCTAATTACCCTACAGCTATTCTCACATACATTGCTATTTGCATTGTGTTTGCATTTTAATGATAAGTAATATGTTTGCTAGCAGAACCGTGCTGTCTTTAAAGTTAGCTGTGACTAAGTGTACTGCATTTTGATTTTAGTCATTATAGGAAACAAATACCAAGATCGTTTTCTTTAACATATATCTTCATTCCAACAATTCTATACGCTCTGTCAAGCTCAACTTTCCATGACTGTTGTCCAAAATATCCACCAATGTGTGTTTCACTGCAAGTCTGTGAATTACCATCAACTGCTAGTTCCGGCTTATGGGCGTCATTTTCTCCTTGTTGTAATGCTCGAACATAGCTAGTTGCAATGTTCCCTGTGGTAAAAAGGGTTTCCAAACAAACAGAACATCAGCTGAATACTTTCTTTTACAAATTATAAACGACAAATAGGACTTGATGCTTTGCAGTATATTAATCGTAGCATTAGCATTATAATTTGCAAAGGAAAATTAAGTTTACGAGGATAAACAATGTAATAAAAGCTTACGGTATTGACAAAGCGGGCCCATCCATCCATGAGCACATTTATTGTTGACACATCCTGCCAATGGCAGTGATGAGCTGCATTTTCTATCATTTGCACAGTGACATCGGTACTGACAGTTACTTCCGAATGTTGGTGTTCCAGGATATACACTGTCACATCCTACTACACAGAAGAAGTGTTAAATTATAATATGCGGCTATTAAAACAATATAAACAAAGTTGTCACAACTTTAAACTATTCGTTGATATAAACGATCAAACTGTCTGTGCAAAATAAAACAACTTATATGACATCTTTTATAATATTCATTTCAAATAATTATTGTACTATTAAGTCACTCAGAGAAAATCTCTAATTTTAACCGATTTCCCAGATAAGTGTAAAGAAAACTTAAAGTGTTCTTTGGCTTGTTTATAAGAAATATCACAAGAATCATCCCATGCCTGTTAAATTACATCACCCGTTTTCCAAAAGATATAAGATATTAGTAGCAATGATGAGAAAAATGCAGGCAATGTACGTTTTTCTTTGTTTTTCAAACAAGGACAACTGAGTTTGTGCTTTACAGCATGGACACTGCATAGCTGCAAGTAATTAAGTCTTGAGTACAAGAGGGTGTTACACCTGTTTAACGCTCTACATAATTTGACTGTATCCTTTTGTTGCTATAGGCTTTGAATACCTGTAGCTCTTGTGAAGCTGACCACCTGCATTTGGCTTTAACTACTTTTTGATATCCATGACCTTAAAGATGCAGAGTAATCGCCCCTAGTTTACTAAGCAGACCCTGCACAGAGCGCCTCTGGAGTTGTAGTTACGCCCAGCAAGCATCTTTGTCGGTACAGGAAAGAGAATGAAGTCACTGTGAATCAGGTCCGGCGAGTATGGAGGATGTTGCAAATATATTACTCGCTGGTCCCACAGAAACTGTGCACACTATCAATGTTATTCATTGTCATGGACAAGACAGATACCCCTTAAACCAGTTCGTGATCGAAGTTTAACGGTATGTTTTTTTTACTTATTTCACTATCCTATCCCTATAAAACTCTTTAGTAACAAATCTATCAGGTGCATTTTGTAATTTACAGCACAGGATTGTTGTATTAAAGAAAACCGTATATAGAACCCGTTCGAAAATTTAAGCTCTTTTTGCTATCATCGGTCTTTCTTGTCCTTCCAATTCTTTACCCACCGTTTATAATTTACCCGTCTTTGAGGTTCGAAATAATAAATTGAGTTTTCATTACTTGTATGAAACATTTTTAGTCTTTTTTCATCAGCATGTTTGAGTACTTTCAAAAGATCTTTACACCCGTTTGACCCTTTCATTTTTGGTCAGAAGGCGGGGTACCAACCGTGCAATTTCCGTTGATAAATGTTAATGTTTTGTCAGTATTTCGTGAATTTTTCTCACGACTGCAGCTTTTGAGAAACTGTATATCGCGAGTCTCCTCCTATCCTTGCTTCTATTGTAGCCATGTTCTTAGAAAACAGTTGAATGTTCGATTAGGTCTTTAACTCAAGATTTTCTCTTAATAAATGCGTTTTCCTACCTATAAACAGTGGCTTTGGAACGAAAACAATCGTCATAATTTTTTTATTTTTCTTACAGCCTCTGTTTATCTCGTATATTCAAAGCATTCGTGCATCTTTACGTAAGATCCAATTTGCTTCTTTTCAACATGCTTCTAATTTACGAAAATAGTGCCAGTGCGTATGGGTATGCCGTGTTTATAACCAATTATTTTGCGATAGCAAAACCAATTATTTTGACATTTCGTCGGTGTACATTGCTTATCAAACGGCCTACAATCGTGTGCATACCATAATAATTTCTGCTGAAGTGCGTATGTCTTAAAAGGCTTTGAATATCCCTCGTAAATTGCTTTGTAAAACTTCGATGCATTTCTTTTTTTCTCACAGGTTATCAGTTTGATAAAGAGGACACATTTTACCTGATGATTTGGTTTATACATTTAGTCAATGTGCTAATACCAGTTTGAGTATAGGACTCTCATGAAGAGTTTCAGTTTTTCTCAAAATAACCCTTACAATGATAGTTTAGTGAGTCCTGTTTGAACGAGGCATGTGTATCGTTTAGCGAAATTTCAAAATATCCTTTATAAGGCTAATTATTTCATAACATTCATTCAGGAGAAAAATGAATCAGATAAAACTTGAAGGTTTGATAAATTAAATACAATTTTTGTCATTTAGGGGCCAATAAATCTGTATCGTCCGGTCTAATTGCACTCGTTACTGATCTTACGACTGCTATCCTATTACACACAATGTTTTGTATTTTCCCGAATACACTGCTGCTCGAGATAAGTACTGACAAGCCAACAACAATGAATGATTTGCAGGAGTTTACTTTTGAGTTTTACATACAGAGTTAAAATATCATATAACTGGCAGTGTTTAAATTTCAAGTAAATTCGTGAAAATGAATTCTCCTTTCATATATGCTAGTTTAATATATTTTGATTTTTTTATGTTGGTGACATTAACACTTATTTTATGCGAAAAAAGGCAAAACTGTGTTATATCAGGGGACCACAATGGAAATAAGAGTCTCTCTTTTTTGTGTTATCCTTGGTGTTGGTGTGCATGTCATGGCTTATTTATTCTCATGTATGTTATATATTTGTACCGTACATGTTGATTAAAATGTCCATGTATATGCATTCCATACCGAAATAAATCTATCTATCTATCTATCTATCTATCTATCTATCATCTATCTATCTATCTATCTATCTATCTATCTATCATCTATCATCTATCTATCCTATCTATCTATCTATCTATCTATCTATCTATCTATCTATCTATCTATCTATCTATCTATATCTATCTATCTATCTATCTATCTATCTATCTATCTATCTATCTATCTATCTATCTATCAGTGAAATATAGAGTGATGATATAGATTTCATATCAGTCACAGTGTGGGTGATATATGCCAGAACTACTTGTTTAAGTAGTCCATAAACATAATTTTGCTTTTGTTTTTATAGTTGGCATAAAATAAAAAGAAAGTTTTTTTAGTGGATATGGATTTCACTCAAAGTGATACGATTTTCATATTTTATTTCGCGCTTCGCGCTTCTGAAAAATTACAATTGCATCACTTCTCGGTGAGATATATTCCATATCCACTAAAAACAAACAAATATCCTCTATATAACGCATCTTTAAACTTTATCGGAAGAGATCTCCTTCATTTTAGTGTTTCCGATGTTTGATGCAAGTGGAGAACGAAGCTTAATACTCTTTCAAAATCGCGTCTAATTAGTTTGACTACAATAATCACCAGACTTAGTTTTCATATTCCTCTCTCTGTCTTTATCTTTTCTTCGCGTGAAAATTATGAATACAACGAACTTTTTATCAGTATGATGTATCCAAACGTTGTTTAATACATAGATATCCACTAAAGTGTACCTTTTTTATAAACCAGACTGTAGCAAAATAAATTTCATTGCTATATTCAAATTATAATAATTTTCTATCGCCACTACACATTTTAAAATGTTGTAAATAAATAATTGTCTAGTAATGCGTAATATCACGTAAAGATAACATTACCTGCATAAACTGACGGCAGATCAGTCACCAGCACAAAAAATAATACTTTCAACTTCATTTGAGCTTACTGTTCCTAATACCGGAGTGAATGCGATGTACGAGCTTTTATACTGACTTTTTATAAATCATTACGTCATTTGGATTCTATCTAAACAAAACGAAAAGTCCCGGTTTTAAGGAGAAACGTAATTTTGTGCTCAGTTATTATTTAGGCACCTACTATTTAATGGTTATATAAATTCATAGATCATACATTTTGAAGTCCCATTTACACTATATTCATAATTATATAGAAACAAAGTTATTGATAAAAGAATGATAAAAATGTGTTCTATTTAGTCTAAAAATAATGTAAACGGATACATTTTCCCATATTTTTGTATCTTTTTCACTAAAAAGCTTCAGTGCTTTTTTTTAAATATCATTGAATAATATATATGCTTAATTGATTTTATATAGAAAACAAGAAACAAAAATTACAGGGTTTGAACCTAATGGTAGCGATTGTGCTAAACGTATGCCGGAAGCCGGCTAGGCATTGTGAAATCCGGCGCACCATCGATAAGGCTGCAAGCAAACAAACACTAACTAGTGAAACTACATGTATGTACTATGGAAAAAAGAAAGATTTGTTTTTTCCGAGGAAAAATGGACTTGTCAAGGATGAAAAGTCATATCTGTGCAGTTCCGTTTATATCTAGTTCAGATGATTATTTTGGCTTTTTATCAAGTTATATTATACACAAGGTACGAATCAATAACTCTTGATTGTCACACATGTTCTTACAATTATATTAAAACTAATTTCGGATGGAATCAACCTCAAGTGCACACTGCATCATGGCAGCTCTCTGTATTTGATAACTAAAATATTGCCGCGTGTAAACAAATTTATTACATACCCAAAAATGCTTTCTATGTTTGCATTAGAACTTACGAGTGTTTGAGTATAAATAACAGTACGTGCAGTAAGTACAATATGTACAGCAATAAATAAAGAGACAAACGCACTCGAATTTCGAGTATCTTTTCATGGAAAAATATGAGATACACGCCATTTCATCGAAAACCCAATCTTCTTTTAAAAAGATTATGCCACATTCTTTAAAACAAAATACAATTCAAAGGTTTCCCGAAAAAGTCATAAGCTTGAAAAGTAGCAAAACACAGGTCATAGAAGAACGATTTAAAAAAAATTACTCTTGTGGAAATGTATTGACACATCAGTTTGTAATTGGATACTCGTATAATACTGTTGAGACATATTAACAATGTAATTATTAAAACAGGTGATATAAGTGAATAAGTAGTTAGACCATAGGTCTATCATTCCGACAAGCCTCCCGGCGCTTGGCTGGGGACAAGGTAAGGTTGTTATAATTTCCTTACCCCACCACCCGCTCGGGCGTATTTGTTTGATTGCTTAACAAGCGATGTATTTTTGAATACAAGGAAACATAATTGAAATTAATCTTTAAGATGGAAAATTTCAAATTATTCCCTTTTCGATTATTTTGCTACAGAAAGAATTATCTTATCTTCTTCGTGTTTGCAAGTTAGGAACTCCCATATAAAAATTAAATCGGTTAAAGATAGAGTGCACACATATTTACAGTATTAATTTTAAAAATATTGCTATGAGACTATGAGCATGATTTGCATAGTTTGGTTATGTAAGATTATATCAAAATAATATGTTGTCCCCAGGAGTTATCTTCAATGATTAGTATGTGGTATTTTTAAAGTTATACTTTTAAGCCCTCAAGTTTAATAGCTCAACAGATAACAAATGAATGGCCTACACAAACAAACTTTCGCCATTGACCTCTTAGTATGTAGCATGGTTAAGAGCCTTGAAAAGTCGTTCAGTGTATATTTTTAGAAGGATAACCTCATATTGTACCCAAATACTAGCAAGAATTACACTTTCCATGAATTTGAAAAAAATATTGAAAACACTCAACCTATATTTACATCATTAGATTTTGGGGCCACGCGTCATAAACTTTTCCTGCCAAAATTCATTTAAACATGCATATACTCATAAAGAATAAAGTGCCGTATACTGTTTATATAATAGAAGATAGTACATTTGTAAGTAGCATGACCTGTCTCTCCTCACATCCAAAATAGACTAAAGTGGTATAAAGCTATATACTGAAGTACCTACCTTTTATAATAAATACATTTGTATTTGTCAAAACATTTGATCACTTTCTTTTCCAAGTATGCAAACTTATATTCCTTGAAGATGACATTGTATATTTTATTGCTGAATTATATTTTGGGACATAGACTATTTGCTTTTGTTGATGATTTATTCAATTATAAAGCGGTGTCAGCTTTGGTAGGTTAAATAATTGATTTAGTATAACTGTTGTGCGTTATCTATTAAGTATTTCACTCAGATCTTCTTATAGCAAATGAAAACTGAAGAAAAAACCCGGATCAGACCTTTTAGGGTGTTTTCCTAATACTGCGTATAACCCAGTTGGTCCTAGCTTTGCATGGGTATCAGTAAGGTAAATAAACGTTTCCTGATACATGTATAAATTCATGAGCGGGGGAATGGATAACCAATGGTAGCGGGTGTAATGTCGGAAATTTTATGACTTGTTTCAAAAACAAATATGTTTTTGCACTGTAGCCAATCTGGACACCATAGCATTGCTTTTTGACTGCCTCCTAATGCAGACTTGTACCATACAATGCGTTTCTTTGAGTTATGCAATACAATTAAACCGTTCAGAAGATTTTGTTGATAAAATTCAGCCCGTCTACTCCAATAAGAACGTGAGAAGACCAAAACATAATTATCAATAATATTGCCCTTTTATTTCAGTAGAATGCTACTAGCCTGTCAAGGCATTTATGCCTCTTTCGCTAAACGGCCATCAATTGCCTTCAGGTGATTCATATTTGTGCAGAATGTAAAAATTGAATTGATCAAGGTTTTTTTCCGCTTACTTACAAAGCGTTTTACTTAATCAATAAAACCTATTTATCAAAAACCCTATTAATTTGATCTGCAGGCGTATTGACGAAAATGTCTTTGGGAAACTAGCTTATCGGGTTTATTGATAAAGCATTATCGATCAAATTCTGCCCATTAAAATACATAGGAGAAAAATCTTTAACTCATTAACAAAAGGTAACACAAATCATTTTCTGACAATATTTATTGCAGTAATCTGCTTTATTTCCAAAATAGATTGATATCTTCGAACTTACATATTTGTTTGAAATAAGTAACTTTTTTGACTGCGCATTCTATCGACTTCAACTGTTAGATAAAAATGGTAAAGGTTTACATGGGTTTTTTAATACAGATATTTTCATTTTATGCATGCTTAAAGCTGTTCGCTCTCAGTTACCGTTGAAAATTTCTTCTTTTAAAGAATTGACATACTTATACATAAGTATAAAACTAAAAGCTAGAATCAAAATTTAATCAAAATGTAGGTAGGAAATTGCAGAAATCAATTGAAAATGTCGGTTACACGGCACCGCTACACTATATGTTTATATTGAAATTTCAAAAGCGTTTGCAACGCTTTTGAATTTGGTAGCGTATTATTTGAAATTTAGAGATATTCGTGACAGGAATTTATACTGGTGCCTTTTCATTTGAATATATGTTCTTAAATACGTAATTTAATAACAGTTTGAAAAACTTTATTTTTTACCAAAAATTGAGAGCGAGCAGCTTTAACGGACAATATCAATTATTTTTTTTAATTAAACTTGAAAATTTACCTTAGTTTAGATATTTTTATTTTTAAGTTTTTATTATGTCTTCAATGCTTCCCTAAATGTTTTGAAATAAAAGTGTTAACTGATGTAATCTGTGCGGCTGAATTAACCTAAATTGACAAAACGGAAGTGTTTTGACTGGTTTAAACAAATATCACATTTTGACCTTACTGAAGATTTTTCTAGATTTGTGTTGTGTTTGTTTGTGATAGCTGTGTACGTCTACATTTTGCATTAATTTTGTCAATCATTACCATATACATGTATAACTTGTGTAATTTAAGCCACAATATGGATTTATTCAATCATGAAATTGTGATACATGATGACGTTTAATGCTATTATACAATTAGTCATTTTTTGTTAGAATAATGAAAACTGTTTTTTTTTTTTTTTTTTTTCTTTCTTTTCTTCATAAGTTTTAAAGTATGAATGTTTCCGTGTACTAGTAATGTGAGCATAACTAGATCTCTTTTTATCGGAAAAAATGTCTCCCAGTGTCGTACTTCATTGAACAACATCATAAAAAGTTTGCAGTGTTTCAGGCAGAAAAGCAAAATGAAAACCCTGCCATTTCAGAATATGTGAGCATGTTAAAGAAAGTTACAGACGAGAGTCATGTTTTTCTTGGGACAGTTAATGTTTCTCTTCGGCGTTAGCAATTGCACGTCAAGCGTTCCAGTTAACAAGGATCCGTGTACGCTCTAAAGTTTAGAGACAGTAATCGTAAGGTTTATGAATTGTGCATATGCATTCATTTAATTTGCATGTTTTTTTTCAATATCGAGCGTTACAGAAAAGCATCCAACTCGTGCATTTACATGTAAACGACATAGAAAAAGTATATAACGGAATTACTAATGTCCGTATTCATTTGGTTCTATTACGGGATTTTAGAATGAACTCGCATAACTTAACGAAATGTAAAAAGTACGACTCATTAACTGAAGTTCTGGTAGTACATACACTTTGTTATTGTCCGTCCAATGAAACATTGAGACATGAACTTTGGATGAACATTGTAGACAGTGTTGGCATTGAAAAATATAATTAAATTGTATGTAAACCTGTGAAAACTCAGCTCAGGGCAATAATAAGACTTTGTACAGATATCTGTGAAAACAATGCTTCGTTCAAGTATTTGTCATTGATAAGAATATTTTGCAAATTGTATTGATATTATGTGTCATGATCGTATAAAGTTGACATGACGATACTTAATCTCAGGATGAGTTCCTCACAGGACCATACTTAAAGGCATTACAAACTTGTAGGAGTGTTAACTTTCGTTTTCGTCTTAAAGCTGCTGTGTACATAGAGAATATAAGGTTACTCTCTTTTGATAACAGTTAATATCGGACGAGGACGATATCGGTCCAGGAAGGCACAGGCTTACCTCATTTCGACTTTCGAGCTTATTTTAAACTCACCAGGGGCATTATGTCTGACCTTTTGAAATTGAGTTGAAACATATTTCATTTTAAACATTTTAAATATGCGAATACGAAATATGCGAATGCGAAATATGCAAATATGCGTAGTACACATTCATTAATTCAAAATTTTATTCTACATACATATTTCACTCATAACTATTATAAATACTTTTCAAATATATATATATATATATATATATACGTATACTCTATATATATATCTACCTATTGATATAGTTTTTGGTATTGTTCTATATATTATTAATGATCAACAAATAGCGTTTATTTGTGATACTTCTATCAGAATAATTTTGGTATTTTCAAAATATTTTACTGGATAAACAAAACACTTGTAAACAAGAAACATACAGTAAATGTAAATCTTACAATAGAAACATTTCTAATGATGACCTTTAGTCCGTCCCTTCGTCACACGTTTTGCCTTAGCTTTCTAGTAGAGGAGTTTGACTTCTTTCTATGTTGCAGTTATACGAAACAAAATACAGACCATCATATATGTGTCGTAAGCAGATGATTTTCATTTAAAAACTTTAGAAAATTTGCTGGATTTCAAGGAGCATTCTTAGACTAATTATTATAATTAAATATGAAAATATTTTTCAAAGTTTTGTTTGCATCTGAAAGGTTCGCCTGAATGATTTAACATTGCAGCTGATAGCTATTAATTATTCGTACAATGTGGGGACATCTGTTTCCTTTAGGCGCACTTATATTATTGTCCTGCTGTTATGTCTCCGACCTTATTCCAGCCAGTCATTGTAGGACCGTTTGTATGTGAATATATGCATACCCTTCACATTGCCTCTTAATTTGCTGTTAATCTTTTAGGTAGCGAACGTACTGCATTGCTGCAATATATTCTTGAAATCTATTTCTTTCTTGCTTTTGAATTCTTGCATGATTTTGTAGCTCCTCGTCCATTTATTGATTCATAGTATCGCTGCATACTTTCTTCCATGATCTGACGCCTGGATCGGAGTGTAAGAGGTGGAAATTCCCCCGGTGCCTTCACACAGTCTCGCTGTTGGTAGTGGTTTACCAATTTCTTCCAAACGAACTGTTCACATGACAAAAGATCCTTGTTCCCTAGAAATAGTTTTCAAAATGTTGTAGTACTTTCATAAAAACCAGCCAAAACGTATGTAAAAATGTTTTAAATCTCAGACTGGTCAATACAGAAAGTAAATAAATTACAATCACATGTCGAAAAAAAAATACATTAATGGCGATATTGAATCCCTGAAATAGTATATAAATACTATCAATTACCAGATTAGTATGTTATCATTTTCATTTCCAAAAAAATAACATAAAACGGGCCGCAAAACTTCATTGTAACCTGTAATAGTAACATGTACACCAGTTTTACAATTTTGCACTATGCACCTAAATTTCGGCCTAATTATATCCTTACCATCATTCGTCAGAATAAAATGTTTACCAATAATGATTAGTCCCATCCTTGCCCTCGTTAATGCGACATTAACTTGATTCTGATCTGTTAACAACCCTAAGTAATGTTTGCACCAATCCTGTGTCGGACACTGCTTCATTTTATTGCCTGGCAGAGATCTAACGGTGCTAAAAATTACGTAATCCCATTCTTCTTCTGAAAAAGAATAGTTGTCCAAATCTACATTCAGTTTGTTCTTCATAAAACAATTATATTCGATGACATATTAAATATATTTCGAATCAAGGAACGTTCAACATTCCTTCTGTTTACCACGTTGAACAAACAGTGGTCCCGTCTTGGACCACACTTTTTTTTGAAAAATAAGCCCTTTAAAGTTTGTGAAACGTCTAAAATTGAAATTAACTGATTTCCAGTCAATGCTTCTAAATCTTTATAAGTGCGTTAATGAATTAGAATTTTGGTTTCTGTTTAAGACACAAAACGAAAATAATCCAAGGTAGAATTTATTTTACAGTTGTTTTATAAAGAGGAAAGTCATATCAAAACTTTCACGGTTGATTTTCAAAAACATTATTATTTTGTTCCTTTTGTGAATACGTAAATGTTCATGTGAATAAACATAATTGATAAAATCATGTGTGAGACACGAGTAAGGCCACTATGACATTCTTGTTTATCAGTTTGAATTTTTCAGATTCTGGCTGTTTGCCTAACGACGAACCGAAACGAGCAATGCATGGCTTTGGAAAAAAGAAACACCACAGTGCCACAATAACAGGTTTGCAACATTATACCAGGGAAAGTATGTTTTTTTATGAACAAAAGTAAATCGAGTTACTAAATTCAAATATATATACTTTTGGCAGGGGATAAAACAACAGACATTTGTGACAATGATAAATAATAACTGTAAAACAATTTTCAAATGATTCAGAATTTCACACTGGTTGTCATTTACCTTACCTTGGCTTTCAACTACTGTGCTAACATTTTCGTCAACGTATCCTTGTTTTCTTAATTTTCGTTTTATTTCAGAAACTTGTGCAGTGTACTGTGAGAGTATATGTACTCGCTCGTTTGGTTGCTCTCTAGTGAAATAAGAATAAATCTTGACCTGAAAGAGCAATGATTGATACATGATTGTAGTCAAATGTATCCCAGCTTTTGAACATGTACAGTCTCTAAAGTAGAATGGACAAGCTGATATTGTCATACATCGTTAACTTTTAAGAATGATGATGATATGATTTCCTTTCTTAAGTCATATTGCCTAATGTTATGTAGTGTTGCATAGATTTAGAACATTTGACTTTCCTTTCAATGCAACATTTCATGTCAGTATTAAAAGTTTTTATTTTGTCGTGTCGCTTTCATATTGTAAGTCTTTAGATTTGTTTGAATTTACATATAATGATCTGTTACACAGGATCATTTAAAATAATATCACTTAAGCAAACATATAACGTAAACATAATTGCATTAAAATTAAATTCAGTGAATTAAGGTAGACAAAATGGTCAATGTGTGTTTATTACCGCTTCCTCAATTTCTGCTGCATTACTTATGGACAATTCAAATCCATCTTCCGTGGCAACTGTAAATGATTTTTCTTCCCCCGCGACGTGCACTAATATGTGAGGAAAAAAACTTGTTTTATCTTTTGGCCAAATATTCATTTGCCGTGTTGTCCAAAGTCCGTTTCTTGTCGTTAGAGCGCCATTGTAAAATTGCTGGGATGGGAAACAACAAATCTGCGGATTCTAGAATATAGAATAAATACAAATATCTATCATATAACTTTTTACTAAGCATATTTGTTAAATTCAGTGCCCTTTTTACATTCATTTCATGTAAGTACATGACATAAAGAGGTGTACAATAATAAATATTTGATAAACATGCAATTCACTTACCATTTGGTATTGTTCTTCCATCATGGTAAACTTTATATTGTTTGCATGTTTTGTATCAGTCCTTGCATAACGTTCAAAGAGTGACGTCTCAACTTGAATAAATCCTGGTTCCTTATACATAATGTTTGGCTTCAACTGTTTGTGATCTCCAATAAGGACAACTTGCTCTGCTTCTGTTGCTATTAATGGCACCATGCATTGTGATTCAGTACACCTTCCTGCCTCGTCGATGATTACCTGTATATTGCATCGATAATAACTGATATAAGGATTGCATTTAACAAACAACAATACTTCAGTTATTAAAAAAAGTCAGTAAACCTATTATGTATGTACTGCAAATACAAACATCCGCATATCTAAAATGCAACTAACCCAGTCAATAACGTGTTCTACCGCTGTCAAAGGGGCCAATAGTTCTATAGAAAAGTAAGATATGATACAAGATTATCTTGCTATCAAACAAAACTTCTTACTTAAATTCGAACATTTACTGAATAAGTTGTGTTTTTCAACATTAATTGATTTACCACACACATCATTTTCGAAATATAAATAAAACAAGACAAAATAACAGCAACAAACAGAATTTGTTATAATCATTTCATACTTTCTTTTCGTTGCAAGTAAATCTAACTGAAATTGGTTCCAAGCAGCCTTGGCTTAACGGAATGATGCTTTTAAATATTGCTAAAGATTAATACAACTATGATCATAATGGCTAACGAATAATCCCTTTAAATGGATCATCAATGCACATCAATTGCTTGCAACGTTAAGTCTAGACAACATAAACCGTTAAATTTGTTGTAACATTTGTTAAAAGTTGTTTTTGTACATAATATTATAACTTAAGTGCACAAAACTTGATCAAGGCGAGTAAATGCCGAAACGTTTTTGTAAAATGATTTTTATCTTTCAGTACAGATATGTGCATGTTTCAGACTGTCCTTGACATTTTTCTAAATTCAAGCAAAAACAAGAGAAAGGGAAAACGGCAGCTTTTTGTAGTGGAAACAAATAAACATACTTGACAAACGCTTGCTGCTTTCAACACTTTTCGATTCGACCAAACGGCTGTTGTGCATAATATGACGTTATGCTTTTCGATTTCATCAATGCTCGCTTCTCTAACAAGGCGGTCGTACGCAACAACGTCTTTCGGCAAAGGTTTACATTTATTTTCCTTAAACATCTTATCAAAAGCATTGAACTGTTCTGCGTATTTTGCCCCATTTTGTCGAATCAAGTGATGGAGTGCAACTGCGCACAACACTGGAGAAGGTTTCTCGTTTGGTGTATTCCTTTCAGATAAAACCGATCTCCCGGGGATTGGAAATTCCAACGCCTCGATTGATGCGTCGTATACACGAACGAAATCTGGACAGTAGTTACCCAAACGGTACGACATACATTCTGTAACAAAGCATGTCTACAGACTTTACTGTTAATTTAGCGGACGATAAATAAACTGTTCTTCTTGTGCTGTGTGCATAAAGTTTGCATCAGATTCACATTCATGGGTTTCTCCTATATCCGTTGCATTTAAAAATAATATTACATTGCTGAACAAATATTTAAAGTCGTGCTTAACCATCTATCTGCCAAATGTTTGACATTGCATTTTTCGTGTCTGAAATAAGATGAATGTATCCCAACATGTGTCACTTATAGAAGCGAAGTAACATTTTCACCTTATTATTACTTTCATCAGCGTCTATTTTAAGCAATTTTTATGCTAACAAACTATGGTTCTCTGCCTCCCTTAATACTGCTCAGACACGTTAATCCATTTCAGGTTATCATTATAATATTTTCCTGGTACAGATTCCAGTATATATTAAGCATTTCTGTATTTTTAAAATGAACCGCTTCCAAATTATAAAGCGTTACAACTGCTTTTGAAATTCTTTAAAATCCAAACAAAGCTCACCACTATTTTCAACATATCTTCTGAAATTACAATGTAAATTTTTACTGTTGTTGATTGTAGTCATTACTTTAACATTTTATGTTTTAGTATACCATTTGGAAAATTTTCACTTTTTCACCAGAAACTGTAAACCAGCAGATTTAAAACATAGTTGAATCTTGAAACACAGATAATAGTACTTTCCTTACCAGCAAACAAATCAACGGATCTATTTGATTGTCCACAAAACAATACTTGTTTCTTTGGTTTCCCTTCTTTGTGCCGAATGTCGTTAACTTTGTTGAAAAGAGATATCAATTTTATTGCAGTGTAAGTTTTACCAGTCCCTGTAAAAATGACGTATCATATCAACACATAAAACAGTAAACTAACAACTTATACTTCCTTGCTTCGACAATATCTTGATGAAATATTTCTGTTACGGATCTGTACAATTTTGTACCGCGCTACACTCAACTTTAGAATTAGAAATGAGTATTACGGCTCTTTAATTATGACCATTTGAATTCTGGCTTAAGATTCGCGACATTTCTACTCTAATAAGATTATTTTGTCTCGATACAACACGTTAGTAAGAATACATCATCCATTACTGGCCATTAGTATGTTGTTTCAAAACACATGTAGCTGAATCGATATAGTTCTGTACCAACTGGCCATGTTATTTATAACAATACATAAAATTCGAAAATAAGTATGAAAGATGAGTAAATATTTAAAAGGAAAGATAAGTATGTCCCCGTTTTTGACGGTCAAGATTTCTGAAGTCCGTACTTTTACGGACAAAGTGAATCTAACATGTTCATGATTTGTGGATAAGGAAATCCCACCCGGGTTGAGATACGTCCAAAAAGAGGCTCTGCCGAGTTTTTTGGACGTATCTCAGCCCGGGGGGGGATTTCCTTATCCACAACTCAATGGACATGGTAGATTTATTTTCTCACCGTTTAAATCGTTTTTTCACAAAAGTAAGAAGGAATAAGTGCAAATACAGGATAGGAATGAAAAAATGAAAATCCACTTTTCTCGAATTTTACGTCAAAACTGCTATAGATGGATAGAAAATGATCTAACTAAGAAAATGAATACCAACAACCCTATGTTCATTTCAAAAATAACAATTTTACAGTCAATTTTCGATTTTTATGTCTGCTTACAATTAGCGTAAAAATAGTCCGGCAGCGATGTGAGATAAGCGATGTGAGATAAGTTTATCTCACATGGGTAAATGCGCGGAAATATGTATCCCAAAGGTGAGAAAAACAAATAAGCATCAGTATAACTTGTGAATTTACTCCAATCTCTTACTAATACATTCAAAGTTTTAATAATGATTTTGTAAGAAATGTAAAGAATTGAGGTACATCCGTCGTGACCACTTTTTAACAAATATGTCTGCCACAAGTCTTGGTGTATTTTAACAAAGACGTTATTGAAAATCTTGGTGCATTTTCTTGCATACGATTTTGAAAATCTGTTCTAAAACTGCGGCCCTCTACCT
Source organism: Saxidomus purpurata (assembly GCA_022818135.1). Lineage (NCBI taxonomy): Eukaryota > Metazoa > Mollusca > Bivalvia > Venerida > Veneridae > Saxidomus > Saxidomus purpurata. Next base: position 29,925,225 of record JAFMSR010000005.1, on the reverse strand, counting down.
AAAGTGTTCAACAGATGTCTAAAAATTGTAATCCGTATACTAATGAAATCAGTGAAAATTTATGTCCTATGACTTATGAGATTAATGTATTCTCTCAAAAAACCTTTATTTCTTGTATATGGGAAAAACAGTCTTGTTTATTTTCAAATATAGTGTAGATCTTCACAACACTTCGGTGCATTGTTGACGAAGAATTAAATTCTGATCTCTTGTATATAATGCAATGTTTCAATTGAATATACTAACACAGATATCAGTAAACATATTATTGATGTTAATAATACATGTATCAGTTATACATGTAAATGAGAAATATGCTACAATTTTTCGATGATGTATAATAATTTATGTTTGGAAGAATGTATCCATCCTGAAGTAAAGTCGTAGTAAAATAAAAGGTTAAAAATAAAAAGCCTAATTCAGTTCACCAGGTGGGGCCTGTATCAGTGAAAACCTTGACATCAATGCGTTATTAATAGCTTCTTGCTGCTTTGCGTTATTCGGTGGGAGTGGCCTCCGCCTCTTGTCGTCACTGCTGGCGTCATTGTACAAGTCACGTTCAATAAAAGAGACAGTGTGCTTGTGATCCCTATCTGAAATGTATCCTCAACTGATGACATAAGGTGTGCATACATGTATACCGTACATATACTGACAATGAAAAGTATAAATACTAAAACATGTATGAATACGTATCAAAAGGCAGCAAAAAAAGAAGTCACACCAAAAACAAATAATAAAATTACATAGTGTATATAAACTCCCAATTTACCTAGGTCTGGAACTGGTTTGTTGAGTGCAATCATAGAGGCTAGAGTATCTTTTGCACCAAACAACATTTTTGTGAATCTTACAGTTGTTCTGTAAATTAAAGGAACGAGGTAAACATCACATTACATAAGAATTGCATTTTCTAATTGGTAAAACAGAATTAGTTAGACCCAGTTCTGTGATGAATGTAAATGTAATATTGCATGTAAAATTATAAACAATGTGTAAAGACTTCAATACAGAAAAAGAACATTACGTCGCGGTCCTTTCGGATGTTTTAATGTATACAAAGTACATGTTCTGCATTGTATACCTTAGTCTCTCAGTCTCAACGCTGAACCACTCGTCTGCTGATGTCTTGTTAACGATAAGTGGTAAGTCAGTTGCACTTTTGTGTATGGAAAAGGAAGTTGTATTTTCTCCAACACCTTCTTTTTCCTGCGTACTGTCATTTTCAATGTCTTTCTCTACAACGTCATCCAAGACGCTTTCCGAAATATTGTATTCGCATGAAGTATTCGCACTACGGTTTCGTGATCCTTTCATATCGCTTTCTTCATGCGGGGGTCGTTGTTTTGCTATTAGTGAAATGCATTTCTTTTATTTTTGAAACTTTCCAATAGATGCATTTTTGATTTGCACATTCTTTGAGAGAAATGAATATTATATTATTTAGTTGAATAGAAATTTGCAAACGTAGTTTGGTTTTCTAAATGGACGGTTCAAGGGTTTACAACAATTATAAAATTAATTCGCTGGATTATCGAATTGCCACACTGGGATATCTCGTATCCAATGGTATAGTGAGTAACGATTTTGCTTATTTTAGTAACAATGACCTTGACTTTGTCACAGTGACATTTCGAGCCTTCATTATCTCTAAACCGAACCACTTTTGTTTACAATAGCTCAAACCTACTTAAATTTATAACGAATAAGTGTATGTCTGACAAATAGAATGTTCAATAGGCCTCACAAATCCTTTATAGTTTGGCAATCATAATGTTTGAGATTTTAAACAAAACACAACATTTATCTAATTTAAATCTATAATTTTTTATACTGTTTCATAACATGCTTCTGCATCACGGTCTTTCCTTCTAAATGTCTTCAGCAAACTATACTAAATTGTAATCATGTTTACACTTATCTCAGCAAAACTACTCTTGTCAGAAATTGAAAGAATTTTATGTGACTTTATTCTGTTTTGCTTACACATGTATTTATCACAGAAACGGAACGTATAAAGAAATAAGAAATTTCGAGACTTACGTTTTCTGTATGGCTTCTTTTCCCTCATTGATTGATGGTTTTCGTCGACTGCACTCTTTAAAACAAACCAATAATCCTGTTTACCAAAAAATATTGTACTGAGGTTGTAAAAACTGTAACAAAAGTAAAGACTTAAATGCTCTTTAAATTACTTGCACACTGATTATGTACTCACAAATACACATTGAACATAGGTATACATACTGTATTATCCTCATGTTTTTTATCCGACCATTTCTCCCTAGTAGTTTCTGTTTTGGGAATTGCAGTTTCTGGCAATTTCTTTTCTATTTCTGTTTTGAACGCCTCAAGCTTGTCTTTATCAACTCTATCCTTATTATAAAAACAATATAATGTATTTCCATTGGCAGCAAACTGTAAGATGTTTCAATACAAAACCTAGCACTCTTTATCAATAGTTCAGCTCATTGGGATCTGAATTGCACTTCAGACAGCAAATGTATATTTCCTTGAGGAAAGTTATGACTGACTATGATATTTCAAACGCAAATCGAGAAACAAATAATGAAGTAACATATTTTTCGATAAGATGCGAGAGTCAATGATTAAAATCACGCTAAAGCCTTTTTTTACTAATAATCTAGAAGTAATAATTCAGAAAATGCATAAACAAATATTTAATAAAAGGGTCACAAATTATGACCCCCATGTAATTTACCTGAGTAGTATAATTCTAAATGACAAGAAAAGTTCTAATCAAATCAACAAAAACCCTTATATAAGTCAATACGCTTTGCTTACTTAATCATAATATCATAATGTTTTCAACAAAAATCGACTATATTTATAAAGATTAGGTACGCACCAATTTAAACGTTTTTTTTTCTTATTCAGTTAATGGTAATCAGAAATAAAATGTGACTTCGTAATGCGACATGGAACAATTTCTATCAGATCTTTTAAATATTGAATACTACATTGTTACCAAATTTCAAAAAAAAATAAAAAGGAAAGGTTGCTTTTTAACAAGTTACACGAAGGTGCCAAAGTCGAAATATACAACGTTGTTCTATATCCTTCGGACAGCTGGAAAGTTTGTGAAAAGGTTGTAAACGTCAGCAAAGACGCTGATTAGGATTGTCATTTATTCCACCTACAGGGTCACCCGCCGGGGCATCCTGTCCGAAAACTTGGGCACGGACCTCTGTCTTTTTTTGCTTATTATAACTAGGTTTGAACACTCGTCATGTCGGGTTTTTGCCTATGAAAAGTATTTGGACACAGTCAGAACATAAACCACAATAGGTATGCATCAGGTAAAGTATACTCCAATACTGAAGTACAAAAAGGCGCCATGCAAACTTTCTGTAAAGCATTTAACCAACATTTTGGTTATAAACGTCAATAAAAGAGGGCTGATTTAACCAATTGAATAATGTAACCAAGAAAATATATATTCCAATTATCTATTTCGGGGTTGGGTTTTCGGCCGTGTCATCCGCCAGGGTCATCCTGTCGTGAAACTTGTCGGACACGCGTACCGTGCTGTCATTTAGACAGGATTGCTTATCTACCGGCACTAATTTTAAGTGTGGTAAATTGGCCACTAGTCCTCTGTGAACATTCGTCAATTATGTTGAGGCAGCAGGCGACCACCTTTAAAATAGGATACTGTGTGATAGTGCCAGCATTAGCTTTAAGTCGTTTTTTGTTGTACTAATGCCTTAATTCATACTAAAAAACTTTTCTCTGTTGGTTCAGGAAACGACAAACATGCAGTATCGCTGTCTTTAATGGCTATTTATACAGGAGTGTTCAAGGGCATGTACGATCATGCACCGGCACTACTTCACAAAGAGCATGTAGTGAAAGTGTTAAGATACAACGCAACATCTAAGTATTGGACGTAATGTAATCTTTCAGAAACTCAAGGTAAAATAACTGCACGTTATACATTGCTCACTTAGTGTGCATTGTGATTACATTAAATTAGATCGCTTCAAAAGTGCATAAAAGAAAAAAAACGAACGACGGACGGTAACACTATCGCTACATGACATATCTAATAAGTTCATGCACAAGTGAGCTAATAAAAGTTGTAAGTCTACTCTGAACAAAAAAACTTACATTGCAATATTTCAAAGCTAACTGATTCTTCTGAAGAGCTAGATCAAAGTCTCCTGTCATGAATAAAGAACGTGCCCAAATGGCAAATGCCTCTGAATCGTCATAGTCGCAGGCATGCTGTAGGACTATAACCATAGAGAAAATAAATAAAAACATGTCAAGGAAAAACGATAAATATTTCGTACATTGATAAGAGTTTATCCTTAAATCTTTTATTAAATAAGTTTCCTTTAGAAAACTTCTTCAATTAATTAAAGTAACAAATATGATCATGATTCGTAAAACAATTCAAGAAGATATTGAAAACATGAACCATCTTCATGATAAGCCACGTGAACTTTGTTGTTATTGCAGCAAAGGGAACAAGCATATGCACTTATTATGTCTTGAACACATCACATCTAAATGGCAAATCTACATTTTTACTTTCATTTATCGCTGAATAAACCAAGAAAAGAAAATATCGACGGATATACTTACTTGCACTACATACATGTTGGACTCCCTCATATAAATTCTAAAAGAAAAAACGAAAGTATGATACTTCTTTTTCAAAATGAATCCCGTTAAGCACGACATTTACAACAATACCAAATTCAACAGCAGTTTTAATTTTGATCCAGCTGTAGACATCTCATGTACGGCATTAAGTTTTGCTTTGATATTGACGGAGCTATAAGCTTTCGACTTAACGTCAATGGATTGTATCTTTTTATTTGATTCAAATACATCTTGTATATTAATATGTTAGGGAAGGTATTTTTATCTATTTTTTATTACTAAAGTAATGAATGAATAAGAAGGAACACGCACTCACAATTAAAAGAATAAAGTTAAAATGTGGCATACAGAAACGTGTAAACGCCTATATCTAAATTGCAGTTTAAACATTAAATGTATTGCCTGAAGTGTCGTGGATGTTCTAAATCGTACCAGTTTTAATTATGTGCTCTTTATTGTATGGTCAAAGGGATACAACTCTCTATGACAGCATATACTTGTAAATCAACATAAAATTAATAAGAAGGCAGAAATCAAACATCTGTGACATGTTTCTTTTATGCAAAAATTAGTTTGAAGAATGTAAGTAAACTGTAACTCATAGTTGAAGGGTTTGTCAAAACTAATGGTGGGTTAGATATTACTGTATTCCGTTAAAAGGCTGATATTATAAGCTTCAATATTTGTTTGGTTTTATTTGCTTGTTGACTTGAAACTTAGTCAAACGCATATAACTGATTACGTCATCGATACTTTTCCTTCCTCTTTTTGAAAAAATGCGATAATTTCATGACATTGAGTTCAACGTTTGTTATTTCGATCAAGATGAGTAAAACAGACAGAAAGAACCTTAAAAGTCATCAGCACAAGTTTAAATCCATACACGCATGAAGTATTTTGCTTGAAAGAGAAATACCAATTCCAAATAGCATCGTGCTGTTCTCCACATTGCGCTCTTTCTTCCGGGCAGTGTGATGAGTTCTTGGTGCAGATAGCCAAAGTCTTTCATGAAGTTGTATATTTGATCGATATTTTCGTCTATAGCAATACACACTAACCATTTCTTGCGGCGTTCGGCTAGTCTGGCTATGTCATCTAAGTCTTCGAAAAGGTCGAGGATTTTCTATAAATTACGGCACATAAAATGTAGGTTGCCTATTTGTAATTGTTCAAGCATATATGTATATAGATGAACAAAAAAGAAAATTATAAAACTTCAAAGTTCTAAAGTACACAGATTTGCCATCCGATGCTCAAACTAATATCTTTTTTAACTGCTCTTGACGTTTCTTCGGAAATAAATTTAGAATGATTGATGTAAAACCTGCATATTTCAAATGCATGACCTTTCGTTTTGTTTTCTTCAAATCTAGCACAAGTTACTTAGAATCTACAATGAAATGTGTTTTTTTACATAATTTGATATTTTTTATTGTTATTTAAATACTAGTACCTTGCATAAATTTATATTTATGTTCATGAAAAGGCCTTAGTTACCTGAATATTCAGAGACAATGAAACCTCTGACTGAGAGAATACTAGAGCATCCCATAGAATATCTGACACAGCTGCGTGGTTTTGGAAGTTCCACTCCTGATCGAAAAGGATTGCTAAAACCGCGAAGAAGAAAGTGAATATACCACGTTATAGTTATATAAGATACTTTCCACTATTCGTTTAACGGTACAAATTTCAACATATTATGTCATAAAATATTTCAAATCTATGATTTACAGTAACAACTGAGCATTTATATGTGTAACATTTATAAAAAAAATTAAATCTAGCTCTTTGCAAAATGAATGATGAAATATGCAATACTGAGCCAACATGTAAATACATATAACCATACAATGTAATTATAACCTGTGTAGAAGCATTTTGTGGCTGTAAAGTTTTCTCCAATCTGAAATAAAAGTACATGCTTATCATAATAATAATAATAATAATAATAATAATAATAATAATAATAATAATAATAATAATAATAATAATAAATACAATAATAATAATAATAATAATAATAATAAAAAAATCAACAACTGATGAGAATACACCATGATTATTTTACTTGTGTTTTTAGGTTAAATTGATAACGCAATTGGACTCCGGCGTCTCTACTGCTTCTATGTTGCTTAATTCATTGGTGTGTGAATTTAGCACATTATCACATCCATGAATACATTGTATTTGTATAATTACAAATATTGAAAGTACATTATTATCAGTTCTATGTTAAAGAAAAAAGTTACCTTGCTTAAAATAAAGGAACATTCTCCGTACCACTCGGCTAGTTGCTGCTCTGAGATTGTTTCATCCTGCCCAGATAAAAACTGATCTGTCGCATGTTTAGCACCAGCTATGGCTTTGGTTGTGTTATTTTTAGCACTTGTTTTGTCACCGTGGATCAGTGCAAATTGACCTTTCTGAATAAGGTCAGTTATGTATTTTGGCTCCATCTGAAAATAATTTAAACGAGGACAACAGCGCATTACTTTAACAGTCCGTGTATCCCCTCCTTCCTTGACACCGCACCGGTATTAGGAGTGCATTATATTATAGTGTCTTTATAAATTGCAACCATAATTAATATCTTACTGAAGACAATAATACTTTTAATGCATTTTTCTATTTTTGTCACGCTTTAAAGTCCTTTAGTTATGTCATTTTCATTTCATGCATTCATTATAAAGTTTTAGCATGTACTACAAATGTTATTATTAAACTTCAATGTTTTATATATAATCTTGTACAGAAAGTTTCAAAAATAAATATGGCTAATAAAGACATTTAAATACCCTTACAAATAAAATTATATAGGATGAATTAAAAAGAAATGATGACACAACTCTTGATAAATACTACAAATCTACAGGTTTCATCGCAGTTTAACAATGCTAAGCAAAATTGTGTTGACAAAAATACAAAACAGACCGTCAAGTCATGATCATGAAAACTTAAAATACGAAACTGAAATTCAACTTACATGAACCGTCTGGAATAAAATACATGAAAAAATAATACTTTATTTGCGATACTTTGAGGACAATTGTTCGTAGAGAATATCAACTAATACCGTTCACTTTTGTCAAAACTTATTTATTTGCATTTATTACAAGATTTCCTATCTCCAGTTGTCATCTTTCGATAATTTTATGCATCAACTTTATGATATAATTGTTTGATGCGATCATTATGTTCACTAACATTTGCGAGTAAGACAAATGTAAGTTATAGTTTTTGTAAAAAATAAAACAGCACGCGCAAATAATACGGTCATCAACTGCCTATGAACTGTAGAATATTTTATTAACATGTAATATCCGCGTTTAGCTGCTAACGATTTAACATGAAGTGATTCATATACTAGTATTTCTGATTAGATGTGTTTCGTTTCATGTATTACTATGCTACCGCTGAATTTTAACAGTGACGTCACTTTCTGTGAAAGTTTTTATATTCCAACAATAATAAATAGTTATATTTCACTCATCATCGGATTATATTGATTTATTAAATATTTGTAAACAAATGATTACGTCCTTTTCTGATTCAAATGTAATATATTCCTACTCATTATTTCTTTATTAACAGGGACACTTAGTACCAACTAAAAAAGATGTTTTACTGATAGCCTTTAAACGCACATTATCACATTTAAATTTGATGTTATTAAGACTCATAGCGCTACTTATTTTTTTTTTTCAATGAATTCACAAAATGATACGAAACACTTTCCTACGACACAGAAACAACATCAAAGCGGAAGAAATGTATAAGTTACATTATAGCATAGTTCTATCATAATGTTATCACTATATATTATACTAACATAATTGCACAATCAAAGCAAGGTCAATGGATTTTAAAACTAAGCACCTTTGCACATTTTGTTATTCTGTATAGTATAATATATGGTTTCAAACATATCTTAATTTGAATAATAGAATGTGAGAAATATCTATCGAGTACGTTCATCCTTTTATTTCACTACATTTTCAAATGTATCCCTCGGGAATACGCTGCTAGTACTATGCCAATTAAAGGTCCCATTGATTAACAATTTCCCCGGATAATATTTTGTAAGCCATTTGTAAATAAAGTGCACTGAACCCAGTTTGGCGGAAATTTCCGACAAGAAACGTGTTTATTGGGACATAAATCACCGATACGAATTGGCCGGTATTTCACCGAAACGCAAATATTATGATTCTTGGCGACTTCCGTAAAATATCGGAAAGGTTCCCGTGTGACGTCACTCCAAGTAGACACATTGATTATAGTAAACAAGCATACAGAACTCAGTGTAAAAACACGACTAACATACTATTTACATTATTTTTACAGAAAATGTATCTTAAATTCGGCCTTTGTAGAATGTTCTCGATCTAAATATTTTAATTATTTTCTTTAGGCATAAATTTTTTTATATTATATTTTATTTGTTACAAACTTATCCAATCTAGATCTAGATTTTCCCAAGTGCAACTTTTTTCGTATAACTTAAAGCATGCCGAAACACATCATATACGAGAATGTTAGGTTGAAACTTTTGTCACAAAATGTATTTTATTACAGGACAATATGATATTATTTAAGACACGTATTTGTTTCTAAGATCTAGTCTATATAAAGGGCTGGCATTTATATTCAAAATAATTTCATTTTATAATATCTCATTTTGACAATGTTGCCATGGTAAATAATTAGCGTAGATCTAACCATTGAAGGAATTTCAGTTCATCTAGCCCAAGGGCATAAGTCACAACAAAGGATGCGATATGATTTGTTGTTAATTGGCGACCCCCTGCCAGCAATCTAACTGGTCACACATTATTGCATATTGCACACTGGTCAAGTGCATTTGATAATTACATAACAAAATGCAGAGTGCCCAATTCAAATTATGCAACCTTTTTTATGTGAACGATCGAGGTAACATATGAATTTATTTATCACTGTGATAAAAACGAACCATATATTTAATGAATGATAAGTCTATATAATATACATTATTGTCACTAACCTTCGAGTTACATTTATAATGTATGATCAAGTCTGCATAAAAATATTCTTAGTCATCTTACATATAAACAACTTGTTAAAAAGCAATTCAGCAAATGAAAGTTTCCAGCAACCCTATAAATGTTCAGAAAATACATCTTTTTGGCTGTTGATGACACATTTTATGTACTCTGATGAAATTTTTTTCTATGAGTAATATTGAACATGTATTAAAATAGATATCGTGATTTTAATTATAATGAGTTTTTAAAAAGATTTGCGTCAAAATTTTGTTGTCAACCAATAAAATCGTCAGAACAATTTTGATTTACGTTCTTAAATTAATTATAGATCTATTTCTTAAAACTACCCACAAGAAAACGTTTCATGAAAAATCAAGCATAGTATGCAAGCTTGTGAATATCTGCCTTATTTAAGATATTGTAATTAGATCGAGCATTTGTGTTCTCATTTTCGGGGGCAAGTTTTAATCGTCAATGGAGATAATATCGTCCGTAACTGAATAGTTTGTAAGTCATGTGCATGTGTAGATCTAGATCGTTTCGATACATTTACATGGTTCATTTCTTATACATTTAAGAATGAAACATATCTTTTTCTTTTGATAGAAACAAACAGAAACAGAAGTTGGTGTCATTTGCATATAAAAACTCGACATAGATCTAACTGCTGAATTTTTATACTTTAATCAAATAATTTTATAACATTACACGGACTTTGCTCTATACGTTACAGGCTCAAACCGATAAGGTAACGTCTTAATATCCTCATCTCCACTCTCTGAAGATGCATAATTGGATGAAAAAATCGCTTTCGCTGTTGTAAGAGTACCTGTTATCGGCCACGATTGTACTGGGTATGACATCACTCCAGGCCAGCGATTCCGAAACTGCCGCTCGGTTTCCGGAAATATTATCGTCACTTTCCGTACACTCAGGTGTGTTATTTTGATAACTTTATGGGCTTACGGACAGGCAACCACTCGGTATTTTCCGTCAACAATTATAAAATTTGTATAAGCTGACGAATAATATTCTTATGTTAAAACGGAAAATCGTCAATCAATGGGACCATTAAAGTGTAAAATACATACATGATCTAATGATCTAATTTACACAAATGATGTAAAGCTGTTCATTTTTGCTACCGGTATCTCATTCATTTTTACCTCAACTTTAATTGTACATGTATATTGTATATATTTTGTACATCAAAATCGTCAAAACAAATTTCACACCAGCTGCACTTGTAGTATTTAACTTAGAAAACAACAAAAATAAGTCTACTGTATTCGGTAAGGAAATGCTTAGTCTTCTCATGCATGGAATAAATCAAATTCCTTTGTTTCAATTCATCTTCAGACGCGGGAGGTCGATCTTTTAACGGATTGCACTAAATCCTTAATATCTTGTTCGAATGCTTTGTCGCCATTTTCTTTCAATAGTCGGTTGAAGATAACTTCAATTTGTTCCAGGCAGTTTCTGTATTTCTCTCATCTTAACCAGATTTGTTCTTGTGACACAACTTGTTTAATTTGAAGTTTTCTTAGCTCTTTCATATCTTGACGAATTGTTGAACGGACGTCGGCTATCTCCAGAAGTACATAACATCACATGGTGAGATCCTTATCATTCAAGTTTGTCTTATCGCAAATCCCAGAGACAAATATGTTTTCTTTATCCTTTACTACATTTGAAAGAAGAATTGTTCCTTTGTTTGTGTTCGTCAACAGTCCATGAAAATGAAGTATAGTCGTTTGGTGTCAAATCCACCACAAGTTTTGCAAACAATCTTCTGACAATGTTTGTGCCACCTTTCACAAGCATTATCGATTCGCGAGCTTGTTTTTCTTCGGTCGAAGACGTATGCATATATTGCTTGTAATCGTAACTATACGTAAGCAGGGGGTAGGATTTATATCATTTTACTATAGGTAATGACGGAAGTATTCGTGTTAGAAATCGAAAGTAAAAGCTTGTTTAAAGATAAGTGATTTTTCTCGTGATAACAATATTGTACCTAGCCATGTCTTTCAGCTAACTGTAACCAGTTTGTTTTGTTTCTAACGAGAACATGCTGATTACGTCCTTAATGTCCAACTTGTTTGTTTCTGGCTTTTCTAGTCAGCTAATGTATAACATCTTAACCTTAAGGCTTTATGTCCGATTAATTTTTACCTCAGGACAATTGTAAGACAATTTCATGTATTCCCGGGTTGAAAGACTTAATACAGTTTTCTTACAGACATACCAACGGCATTAAAACACCTGTAATCCAGACTGATGTCATGCAAAGTCGACCAGAAAAAGACCTGTTACTTTTAGGATATGAGTATACAAGACCTAAGGATATAGCATGTTTTCATTAAATGCAAAACCGGTTACTGGTCGTATGAATAATACTGTTACCTGAGAAAATCGACAGACCTCATCTGTTAAAACTTTCTACTTTCGATTTCTTACACGAAAACATCCGCCATTACACATATACTTCATGTTCTTTTTCACTTAAAACACCGATCTATTTGATCAAGGTCCTATCCCCCAATAAGAGTATGGTTCAATTAGGTTCCTTATAATTCTCCATTCATTGAAGGTTTTGCTCTCTGTTTATTAGTCGTTATTTCAAATGAAAAGAATATTGTGAACAGGCTTATCTAAACTGAATGGTACATGTATGTAAATAATTTATTATGGTTATGTGCGTTATTAATATTACTAGTCCAAAGTGTTTAGCTTCTAGTAGATATAAATAAGTTATTCAATCTTTGATAAAATAATAAATCTAAAATATGTTTACCTGTTCAGATAATACACGACTGATTTCAAAATGTAGGTCGTCTAAAATTAGCTTATTTTCTGAAAATAGTAAACGCTGTGACAAATCTGTGTTTTCATGTAAACCGAAAGAACCGTAGTCATAACAAACAAAAAGGGCGTATAATTAATGCGTATAGATGAGATCAAAAACAACAAAGATCAAATGTAACAATTTCTGTTTAATCATATGCGAAAGACTGTTCGATTTAGACCCTAATAATACGTGTCTAAGGTATTAGAGACATGCATTTGATTATGATTAATGCTGAGGTGTAAACAGAACAGACCGTTACGATAGTTCAACTCCTCGGTTTAAATATATGCGAACTATGGTTGTACTGATCACGCTCTGATACATACAGTAAGAAAATACTTTACTTACACAAGAGTGTTTCAAATATCCTTTCATGTAATGATATTTACACAACAGATCATGTGACGAAATAGTTAAAGATTATCTATTGAAACATCACATATTATAAAGATCATACTAGTTACTAAATAAAGGGAATGGAAACTAAACAAAATTCGTAGCTTCAAACGAAAATAATTAGTGGAAAGGCAAACAGAGGACGGAAAGCTTGTAGCGACTACTTGGAAATATAAAATCACGTCTTAATCTTGATCCCTTCAGGGATGATAGGCAGTAAAGAACACAGAGTGCGAATGGTAACAAATAAAGTCCTTAAAGCCGCTCGCCCTCAGAAATCAGACATGTGAATAAAGGTTAATCGAACTGTTTGAAATTTACATACTTTAGAATGAATCTTCAAATACAGAGGTTAACGTATATATTGTTGTATTTTCTGTTGTTTTTTTTAAAAAAAATATATGTGCTATCAAATTATAAAGCATTGCAAACGCTTAAGAAATCCGAATGTAATCATATAGTGAATTCAAACCGAACCAACCAACCAACATTTTCAAAAGATTTTTCTCAAATATCTATCTTGATTTTTATATGCGTTGTTGATTCTAGCATTCGCTTTTACATTTTATACTTTATCATATAATGATGGAGAAATTAAGATTTTTCATCAAAAATCAGTGGCCAACCAAAGCCTTACAGAGTCAATATAGTCTAGTGTTCATCTCATCAAAAGTCAATAATTGTATATAATGAGCCGAATATCCAATGCAGATTGTGTGCAACAATGTATGTTGCAGGAAAACAAATTGAAGAAATCAATGCAGAAACAGTCAGATGCACATTGTAATTGAGCTTCTGCTAACCACACTTCATGCATCTTTGTAATGGTGTGTTTGAATATGCCGTCCGTTTCAGCTATTGAGATGGGGAACGCCATGTGTGAAGCCAATGGAGACCACGCAGTTATGCATTAATAGCAAAGTCAATATACACAGTAAACTTAAACATTCGTTTGCTGTTTTTGTTAGCACATTTGAACATTTTGTTATCAAGGTAAGCTATTGTTATCGCCTTATGTCCGTCGTCGTCTGTCCTTCAATAATTTCTTCAAACGACATGTCCTCCTAAACCACTCAGTCAGTTTTAAACAAACTTTACAGAAATAATCTTTTAGATGTTGCTCAAAGAAGTCCATTCTATGCAAAACTCTGGTTGCTTTGGCAACACATAGGGAAAACAATTTACTCCATAATTGCAATGTTCAGAGCTTAGACATTTAGTGTTCTGCAGTGTCTATTAAACCTCTATCGACATTGTTAAAAATTATGCATATGGGGTCACTTATTTTTAAAAAGACTTATACAGAAAAAACTGCTTGTGTAAATCCAGAGGGCCTATAGCTTAGATATTTGGTTTTTAGTATTGTCCAGTGGATTTTTACCAAAATTATTCAAATCATGTCCCCTAAGGACAATATTGACCCCGCAATTGGGTCACTTCTTTTACATAGCCTTCTATCAAAATAAGTCTAAAACCAGAAGGCGCTTAGAAATTTAATTTGTAGGACTGTAAAGAAACAGTAGCTGAGGCATTATGTTCTGACAAATTTAATGAATAATAACCACCGTAAGGTAGCTGTAAAGGGAATGCTTTATACATGTTACTTAAGCCGTCTAAAAATGTTTCCATACCAAAGACACAGTTAATATTATGTACAGAGTATACACACACTAGGTGAGAGCACGTCATGGAACAAAGATGCAAAAATAAAAATACATAAACTACTAAATTAGCACTACAGATCTGAAATTAACTCAGGGCAAGTACATTGTAAGTTCTCTTTTTAACATATTCTATAAAAAGTGGTCAAAGTTGTTTTCAGCAAAACAAAGCATATAGCAAAGAATATGTCCTATGCATGGAGTTATTTCAAACAAAAGCAAAATAACAGCTAAGAAGTCTAAGTGGAAAACAGTCAGAGAATCACAACTAAAACTAAAAAAGTGTTTTAAAGACATGTTGCAGTTTTCTGTCGCTTATTTAATCTTGACCGGGTAATATCCATTATGCACTGTTACTATTTTGTATATCACTTCATAATAATGACATAAATATTCACTGCCAACTGTTTATAATAGATTGCCTATAAGGCTAAATGTAAGAACGATTGTTTTGAAGTTGCAAAGTGATTTGGTCAATGGAGGAACGTTTCTGTGTAATTAATTCAAAGTTCGACAACTCGTTTTTAATCAAAAAGAAGATTATAAAGACATACATTGTTCTAGAAATACAGCCCGACTCTTATGCTCCTAACAAACAGGATTGAAAATAATTGTTGAGGGGTCAGATTGGTGTCATTCCCTTGATATTATTTCTAACTCTGAAATGGTTTCTGGGCTGAAAAGGTATGAACACGTACAGGAAGATCTGTTCTTTTAAAAATACAGCTTGAAGTAATTTGGTAGAAGCTAGGTCACCAAAAGAACAGTTAAGTGAATTTGTACTTGAATGGAACATGCAGTTTGAGACAGAAATAACCATTCAAGGAACACTAATTTTGCAATCTAACATACGTTGAGTAACAGTTTAATTTGATGATGAATAACTTGGAAAACTAAATAGCTTGACAGAATGTGGTACAATGTCACATAAATGCCATTCCCGTGGATTAATTTTGAATCATGAGCAATGTCTTTGACGAACAAACATCGCTTGGAGAAATTTTGTCACCAAAGGAACATTTCATTGAAATAATTTTGAAATCAGACATGTACTTTACAGAAGATAAATTCTCAAAGTCCCACTTAAGCCATAGAAAGAAAAACATCCTGTCCCCTACCGGCCATGTGTTATGACTTTGACGATCCAACATTGGTTGAATAGCTTTGGTAAAGGGTCGCCCAGGGAATATTCCTATGCCATTGTGGTTTATCCGTCGTCCGTCTGTCCGTAAATATTTCCTTTATAATGTTTCACAGGACGCAATTTTTATTTGACTTTAGTGATAATGATCTCTGCAACTTGTAGATGTTCCCTATTGTTTTTGGGGTCAGTGGATCAGTGGGTAAAAGGTAAAGGTCACAGTGATTTCCGATAGCAATCCATTGGTAGCACTCTACAGGTCACAATTTTCATCCAACTTTCATAATATTTGCTCAGCAGGTTCACAGCAAAATGAATATGATCCATATGTTTTAGGGTCAATGGGTCAAAGGTCAAGGTCACAGTGACCTCTGTAAGCTTTTCTTTAATTACGCTCTACAGGTCACAGTTTTCATTCAACTTTTACCAAACTTGCTCAGAATGTTTCATATGACATGTTGATGTTCCCTGTAGTTCTTGGGGTCAGTGGGTCAAAGGTCAAGGTCAAAGTGACGTCCGTTATATTTTCCTTGATAAATGTTTCCCGTAACATGCAGATGTTCCCTGTTGATTTTAGGGTCAGTGGGTCAAAGGTCAAGGTCAACAGTAACCTCCGTCAGATTTTTCTTGATAACTCTCTACAGTTTTAATTCAACTTTCATCAAACTCGCTCAGATGGTTCCTGTTACATGCAGGTGATCCCTATCGCTTTTGGGGTCAGTGGGTAAAAGGAAAGCTTTTCTTTTATAACACTCTACAGGTCACAGTTAACTTTCAACTTTCATCAATCTTGCTCAGAATGTTCCCTGTAATATGTACAAATGTAGATGTTCCTTATTGGTTTTGGGGTTAGTTCGTCAAAGGTCAAGGTCACATTGACTTTTATTAGATTTTCCTTGATAACGCTCTACAGGTCACAGTTTACTTTCAACTTTCGTCAAACTTGCTCAGAGTTTTCCCTGTAACATTTTGATGTTCCCTATTGTTCTTGGGGTCAGTGAGTCAAAAGTCAAGGTCACAGTGATATCCGTTAGATTCTCCTTGATAACGCTCAACAGGTCACAGTTTTCATTTATCTTTCATCAAACTAGCTCAGAAGGTTCATTCATATAACATATAGATGATCTGTATTGTTTTTGGGGTCAGTGGGTTTAAGGTCAAGGTCACAGTGACCTGAACTTTTATACTCTTTTCCGCTCAATATCTTGAGATCTATTTGTCCCACATTATTCTAACGTCAAATGATGATAGGTCTTACTCTGTAGATGATCCCTATCGTTTTTTTGGTTCATTGGGTCACAGTGACCTGAACTTGGAAATCTCAACATCTTGAGATCTACATCACCCACAATATAAAACATCCTAGGATGATTGGTTTTACTGAGTAGATGATCCCTACTGTTTTATGGGGTCAGTGGGTCAAGGTCAAGGTGAACTCTGCAAGCTTTTCCTTGATAACATTGCAAAAGATTTTCACAAAACTTACTCAGAACAGTCCAGTCAGACCAGAAGAGCAATACTTGCCCTTTTAGGCCTTTTGCTTTTAAATATCTAAGCGGTTTTTGAAAGGAAGATTTTTTAAATCTCCCTACATACGCAAAAAATGCGAGTAAAAAGAAATTGGGAATCACGATGAGGTTAAAATATTTATAATATTTATTTTTTATTACTCTTACATATATGCATTCGAATCTCAAAAATACTTTCTGCCTTAAGCAAGTTGTCAGAATTGCAGTTTATTTGGTACAAGAAGCATCTAATTTGTCTTGCTCGCAATTAATTAAATGAAGAACAACAATGGTGATTTTGAAAGGGAGTAGACCCATATAATGCTATATTTGTATTTGACCGTATATTAGCCTAGTTGTACAACATTAATGTACATTCATAGGTTTTCTTTTTCACTTAAAGCTGCTCGCTCTCAGTTGCCGTTGAAAAATATAAAAATTTCAAAAATGGCACACTAATACATAAATATAAAACTTATGGCTAGAATCAACAATAGAAGTAAAAATCTAGGTAGCAAATTGCAAAAATCGATTGAAAATGCTGGTTTTATGGCACCGCTACACTATATGTTCATATTGGAATTTCAAAAGCGTTTGCAACCCTTTATTATTTGGTAGCGTATTATTTTGTTTTACAAAAATCTGAGAGCGAGCAGCTTCAAGATTTATTTACATGCTTTGAAAGGGTGGAATTCTCTGAAATGGTTGAAATCACTGCTTGAAAGATGCAGTCAAAATTAATTTGAATTAAATACGTTATCTAAAAATTTGGCCGCTCGATGTAAACACGGAACAACTGACTGTACAGTTAAAATATGGTCGGCGTGTTAAACGCATTAATGAAGTGATATTTGTTTTTCCGAAAAAAAAGTAAAAGGGTCACAGTATGTGTATTGTTTCCAATATGTATTATTGTTGTGAATAAATACTTTAGGCCTATTGCCGCCAGATATATTGGAATACAGTGAGGAGATACGTGCTTTTATGAAGCAATAGTTCAGAGTAGCATTCTCAATCCATACTATTTATGTAGTTCCTGGTGTTATCATTTTGCTCATTGAAAGCCAGTTTGCCACGTCTTTGATGCTTTGCATCAATACCGTTCTTGATATAACTTTTAAACAGTAGGTTTTCTCACAGCATGGTCAAGTTTAGGCCTGATTGGGCACATAATCAAACTTGGCTGAGAACTTTCTGGCATACAAATTCTGTCAAAATAACGACAAATGCAAAATGAAGTTTCAGTAGTGAAAACATAGTTCTAAATGTAACAACTTCACACAACATTTAAAGGAATTTGATGTAAGGTCACCGAAGGACTATTTGAGCTAGATAATTTTGAAATAAGCCCTGCGGTCTCTAATATTCTCACTATAATGTTATACATATAAGGAAAACTATCCCATGTTTTGCTTTGTTTCATCTCGGTTGCCATGGCACAAAAAGTTTTCTACATGAGTTAACTTAATTTGAAGGAATCTGGTAGAGGACCATTTATTGACGATTGCTAAGAAGTTTAGAAACAATTGACAAGCGATTTGAGAGAAGTCGTTGACGACACACGGTGACAGACATATTACCATCATAATAGCTCACCACGTGCTATGTGAGCTAAACATTCGTTGCAGTTTTTTGTTCTTGTTGTCTTTATTGTTTTGTGTTCCCCAGTAAGTGTCTACATTTTATACAAATGGCTAAGAAATAATGTGTATAAATTTACATTTTTTTGCAGTAAATACTTCCTTGTTTAGTGTGAATAAAAGAATCCAGTACTTTGATAACTCCTGCACATTCTTGGCATTCTTAAAAGTTCAATTAATGCTCAAGTGTGACAAAACAACAGTAACTGTAGTTCAAAACAAGAAACAACTGTTTCTGGATCTTTGCAATATGGTGTTATAATGGATTAAAAACCTGTTTTAGTACATGTATATAAACTCATCATTGTTTAAAGGCACATATTCAGTTGTTGCCGTTATATACTTATTGCTCCAGCGTTCACACAGCTAGTTCAGGAACGAATTGCACTGATAAAAGTAACTCATTCATATCAATATCAAAGACTGACAAAATAGAGTATGAAGAGCAGATACATGTATGCACCTTTACTTCATCTAACAAGGCCTGCGTCCTTTCGCCAATATTATAGTTAAGAAGTAGAAGAAGACCTTTGTAAAATAAGGCACTTGAATTAATGATATGTAATTGGCTGATTTGGAATGAGCTTAGTTTCTTTCTTTGATCAGGATTAAGTTTTACTTCTCGCACATTTCTTTCTATTCTATACTATTCTCTTCACTAGTCCCTGGGACCATGTGGATAAGAAGAGGCGAGGCAGTCTATTGGAAAATATTTGATGTACGGTAAAATTACCATATTTATTTTTACAAACAGGTAGACACTCTATTTCACAATGTTATCAGTTTAAAGATTCAAACGTTTATTGCATGTTTACAGATAGTTTCAGTTCATGTTTGTACATTAAGCTTGACAAACGCTTATTGATCTATTCTGTATTCAAAAACAGGTCCTGATCTAGATTATAAATATGCCAAATCGATTTACACATATTCACAATGTAAAAACGTACAGTTTCCCGAAACGGAAGTTGCTGGATAGTGCTCCAGTATTCGCGCTGAATAAAGGGATTGTGAAGGTCGCGGTGAAACGCCGCTGCTGGGATTCAAAGCCACGACCTACAGGTTAGGAGTCTGACGCTCTACCCGTACACTACGGTGTTTCCTAAATTCAAATTAAACTACATTAAACTACTGCATTTACAAAGGAATTATGTTTTGTCTCACTTGAGTGGCAGAGAGATAAAGAGGGGGACAAAAACCACTCTATTCGGGAAGCAAAATTAAGAGAGATGATTGTCCATCAATTTTATCATGAATTATTAAATATTCGAGGATATGATATTTCTGAGGTCTCTTGGATCGAGTAACTCAGTAGTTGAAACAGATACTGTATGAAGCCAATGCCCTTACCATATATTCCGCGTTATCAAAATGTCATGACACGTATTGACAAAGTTAAGACTCTTACTAGCGAAACGGACCATAATTTATATCAGAAAACGCTCTAAATTGGCTATTTTACTTTTGAAAAATTCTTTATATTCTAAATGACTAATGGAGAGCTAGGGTAATTACATCAGTTTAATTACATCATATGGCTACCTTGCTACCAAAATTTAGCACCTACAATGTTACCATGGTATTTGACAGAAGGGGTTGACTGAATGTCAGCACCATTACAAGAAACATTTGACGTAAGTAGAATTTGGCCGAAAAATAATGGACTCTGTTTTTGTTAAGTGAAAAGATAATCTGTTATCAAGTAACCACCGCCTGACTGACTGATTCTACGTCACTCTTCTGTAAACTCTTTTTCAATAGATAATCTATTTGACCAGCTACAAGTCACATCACAAATTGAAAATGTCCGATTCCATTATCCTCCATTTTGGACATTTTTAATCTTCAACATCTTCACATTTAATACTCTGATTTCAGATTTCTTTTTTCAACAGTGTGTTCCTCTTAACAAGTTCGCCAATTTAAAGTCAAATTCTTTTCTGACTTGAATTTCTCTATTAGATAAATATTCCCATTGAAATATCAAAGTCATTGTGTCTGGATTCAAGATATTAATCTTTATTACACAAACAAAGCGAGGTGCTAAATTTAGAAGTAGCTGGAATAAGGGCATCGTAAACTGTTATGCATGTGATATGTTTGTCAGGATAGGCTTCATTTTTTGTAATGGATACTTGAGGATAGTGGTATTTTTGTCAGCACCTGTACAAGTATTACGTTTCTTATCACTACCCAACCCACTTTACTAAAAATCTTTATTTTTTCTTCAATATTTACATAAATCATTTTTTCATGATAGAGAATAACAAGGTTTTTTAGATATTTTGCAAACAGTATTAACAAGACTTTTGTTTTAGAACTCAAAAATAAAACAATGGGGGTATAAGAAAGAAATTCAATAATAACTGAGAACAAATCTGTTATTAGATTTCGACAAGCTTTAAGATATAACTACATAGGCCTGGGACAAAGAACTGTAACAGGAACTTGTTATACAAAATAACTGTCTTGTAATGTTCAGACAACTGCCTTTGTAGTACAGTTGAATTAAGTGAATATCTTAAACAGTTTCTGAGCAAAATTTGTTTGTGCCCCTGTCCCCATTTTGGCGAATGGCAAAATTTGTAATTTAGTCACAAAATGAGAGTTCGATTTTTTTTTCTCTCTGAAATGTTTCATCTTTTTCCGCTTAAATATTCCAATCCTGCACAAGTTTGCTAGTGTCTAAATTTTTTTCAGTATAATTATAAATATTTAAATATAACAAAAAAATTAATGTAAATTTCCGGGAGTGCAAAACTCCAAAACCTCACCAGTTGACCACGTGACAGTTTAAACCATTTTCACAATGAGTGTAGTCAAAATTGATAATCCACCTTCTTTGTAAGAAATATTTTTATTTCTCTCAGCAAGAAAGGGAGAAAAAATTAAGTACAAGCTATTTGCAAAATGTTTTCGTTTTATGCATCTTACTTCACCATAATGCAAGATGGCTATGTTGAGTTACATAACATTAAAAATCGCTAAAGCTCATTCCAATTACACTTGTAGCTAGACCTATCACTGAAAGTGATTAAAATACCACCATAAATGCACCTTGTCACACTTTGTACGTCATCTTGGGATGGCGAATATTTGACTCACGTTTCATGAAGATCCCTTAAAAGGGCTTGGGAAATACATGTATAGTCTCACGACTTTTGGTCCTTAATTGTGACCTTGACTTTTAGCTGTTACATCGTCTTGATAAGATGAACATTTTACTCAAGTTTCATGAAAAATCAAAGGACAATACGTAGCTTATAATCTTCCTAGTAAATTAAATTGCAGTCATGCATGTATAGCTATACGAGCTGAAATATATATATATATTTATTAAAGATTAATTTATCATAATACATCTATAAAACATTATTTGGATAAATTTCATAAAAAATACAATTGCAATTACAATCACTGTTAAGGCAAGTATTTTCTATTTCGCCATTCACTTTCGTGTATGTTATCTTCTTTTTTCTAAAGTCTGGTCTGGACTATACGATGTGCAAACTCATTTGGTGTTATCTAAAAAAACTCGCTGTTCGAAGCGATTTATCAATCTCTTCCAAACAAACTGGTCACATGACAAAAGATTCTAGTTCCCTAGACAAAAGAGAATATGTTTTCCAAATACTCTCAGTATCTGAATTTTTTTTCGAACATGTACAGTGTTTTGTTCGCTCTAAATAGTTCACTGAACTATGTTATAAAGGGGTTTGTTAAGGTTGATTCCCATATTTTGTAACAATATTCGCTTATATATTTAAGATATTTATTACTATTAAAATATCTCTACCTGGGCTTATATTTTTGTGTTTTGTGAATCAAAGCACGTTTCACTCTATTCGGTCATTTTACTTGCGCGCAATATAGCCTAGATATACGTTCCTGGGAGACCGACAATCCCTACCCTCCGTAAGAAATTAGCAGCTTTCTCACATAATAAGCATGATCAATAGCAGGCTGCAAACTTATTACCCTCAATATGTGAGAGGTTACAGTGATTTCAAGTCAGCGACTCTAACCACTCTACTACGGAGGCGGAGTTAACCTGGGCATTTCTCAAATGCGGAATAAAATGACAATTAAATAAATGGTATCATTGCTTGGGGATAAATCTACATAAAAGTAAACAAATCTATTTAGAAAGCATTGCTTCAAGCAAGGGGCGGAGCTTTAAACTGTTTTAGAATAGTAGAGGAAATTTTTGCCTGAACAATTGCGTTATAATTCGGAAGCTACGCCTCATCGAAATAATGCAATTACTTCCGCTATTACATAATTTTCAAATTACTTGACATCAAAAGTCCGAAAATAGATAACATAGGCGAGGAATAATTCCAAATTTTAATACAAATATCTGACAATTATTCTCGAAATGTATGTGCGAACGAACCCAAAAGCCGATCTTCAAAACACAATGTTTGGGAAATGCTAATAATTTGAAAGAGAAAATAATAAGTTTATGTTAGCGTTCATTTCAATGCATTTACGAAAAGAAATTGGTCAGGCACGGCCAATTTATTGTAGTAAATGTATGAAAGTGAACAATTAACCTACTTAGCGTTTAAAATTGTTTTTAGTAAATCAGCACTGTTCCCCTACTTACTGACTCTGTATATAATTATTGATTTACCCAAGTTAAAGTGCAGCGAATACTGCGCTGTGATTGGACAAACAATAATTTCAAACACTTATACAGGTTAAACATTAAATTCTGTGATAGCAGAACTATCCGGATACAATAATCAGTGCTCCAAGAACGACCCAAGGTCAAAGCTTGTGTAAGAATCTTTTACAACATTTGCCAAACATAATATCAGTCCTTTGCTCTATTGTCCTGTATTATTCTTGAGGGCATTGTTGTAGAACAGGTTGAATGAAAGCAGCAAATCTTGGGTTTCTAAATAAGAAACAAACTTTAACAAGAAATCGATGCTTGTCTGCGATATGTTTCTTGACCCAGATAAGAACATGGGAAACCTGTTGTTCCCCCATTGCACAAATGTATTGACATATGCATAAAAATAATTATAAGGTATTTAGACAAATCATGATATTTTAGTTTATAGATTAAAAAGAAACCGCGTTATACCTGATGAACGCTAGTTGCTTTTCAACACTTAGGGATTAGACCAAACAGCAGTTGTAAATAATATGACGTCATGTTTTCTATTTTTATCACCTAGAGCTCCTCTCACAATGTGGACGTATTTCGCAACATCTTTCGGAATGGGTTCACAGCTATTTGCTTTAAATAATTTATCAAAGGCATTAATTTCTTCAGCATACCTCTTCTCTCATACCTCGTCGATTCAAGTACTGGAGTGCAACCAGGCACAACGTACACTGTTGATGTTTTTCGGTGTCTTGTACAAATTTGCGAGAATAAAATCGTCCAGGGATTGGTAAATCTAATGCTTCTTTTGATTTTCCGTAGACACGGACAAAGTTTGGGCAGTAGTTACGCATCCTATGTAACAAAATTTATGAATATAGTATGTGGCAAAATGCGGAAGGTTTATGCATTCTTAGTGCAATTTGTACTGCAAATCTTTTCTCTCTCTGGAGAATTTTATCGGTACATTCAGATTGTACAGATTCCTTCAACATCATATAGACATATAAGCAAGTAAATTTTTATCACATGTGCCGCGGGTCACATAATTATCTATAGAGATACAAAACCGGGTCTTCAGTATGCTGCAGACAAAATGTTACACTGTCAAATGATTGTCCTAGCGCGTGTTATCCTCATTATTGTGTATTCTTATTTAGAATGTCGAGAAAAAATAACGATATCAACAGTTAATAAATTGATCAGGCATGTTGTTTTTATTTTAACCACTGTCGATTTTGGTATGAAATGATACTGGTCAAAGGGAAACAATCCAATACAGCCTACTCCGTTACAACTGATTTTACCACGTGTTCTTTTTTACCTAATTCCTGTATAAATAATCTACAATCATGTTCCGTTATAATGCACTTATCTCCCCGTTAATGTACTGTACTTATGACGAATGCAATGCTTCATTGCAAATAACTCTGGATAAGAGGGCATTGTGTTCTTAGTTTACTTTGTAAATAAATACAAATAATATCTTATATATATTTGATTCAGGTTAGTTAGATATTTCACTCATTCATAATACACTTAATATATGATGTAATATATTGTTATAGTTTATTCAGTAATAAGAATTTTGAAGGGAATCATTTCACGTCATTGACCATGGTTCATTTGTATATACATGTTCTTTGTCGACCATTAACATATATAGAAACCTAACTGATTTACACTATCAATCACTTTATCCTAGAGATAAGTTTATACATTGTTACTTTGTAGATAAAAATATTTTATCTTGGATATTATTTTTTCAGTTGTCAGCGTCCAGAACATCCAAAATGGAACCACGTCAACCACTTATAAACAGTGTTGCCGGCCATGGCGGAATAAGCCCGTATATAAACACACAGGCCGTGTGAATCGGTTAAGGAGCTATTCTGCCTTTAACAGATGCAGCTGACATCTGAATAGCGACCGGCTGCCGACGGGAAAATATCACTGAAAATGTTGATATAGACTATATTAGCAAATGGTCCAAGGATAATCTGGCTGTGCTTTAAAATCGTACAGGCAGTCGTTTCCTCCAAACCGCTTTGTTCAAGTGAGTGTGCTGCCTCACAATCAGTTGGAGGGTATGCATACCATCTTTACTAATACATTAAAGATTGCCCACAACGACCTGAGAGATCGCAAAAAAGACGCTGTAAACAGGGAGTCACTGTACACAGACTATTAAAATCATATTTTTAGGGTGTTCACTGTTCACTAAGTTAAGAAATAAAAAAGCTGAACATGTGTTTGCAGATATTTTATTGTTATATATTGTTATTGTTTGTATGCCATTAGTAATTATGTGAATAA
The DNA here is from genome assembly GCA_022818135.1 of Saxidomus purpurata. NCBI lineage: Eukaryota > Metazoa > Mollusca > Bivalvia > Venerida > Veneridae > Saxidomus > Saxidomus purpurata. The sequence goes on along the minus strand of JAFMSR010000005.1, from coordinate 29,899,435 downwards.
CAAATCACTATCTTAACCAAACAAATGCTAATGATAAGATTGATTAAAAATTCATGGTCACTCGACACATTTCACAACAAGAGGGCCAAGATGGCCCTATATCTCTCACCTAGCTACCGTTGACTATAACACAAGGTCATAAAAAGCAGAAAGGGTAAATTTTGACATAGGGGACATGATTTGAGCATTCTTGGTAGAGGGCCACCAAGCAATGATACATGCCAAATGTCTAAGCTCTGGGCCTTGTGGTTTCAGCGATAAGATTTTAAAAGTTGTTCCTATATAAACCTATGTAAAATCAATTTTGAGCCGGGGGGACTAATTTAAACAATCTTGGTAGAGGTATGTTAGGCGATGCCACATGCTAAATATCTAAGCTCTAGGCCTTGTTGTTTCAGAGGAGAACATTTTAAAAGCCTTTTCTATATAAGCCTTTATAAAAACAAGTGATCTTCTGTGCGGGGTCAACTTTGAATCGGGAGTCTTAATTTTAACAATCTTGGTAGATGTCCACTAGGTTATGTCACATGGCTAATATCTGAGCTCTATGTCTTACTCTTCTTAAAAAGAAGATTTTTAAAGTTTTCCCTTTCCGTTGCCGTGCCGTGACAACCAGAGTTTTGCATGGAATGAAATTATTTTAACAACTATGAAATGGCTTCAGGCAAGAAACATCCCTGCCAAGTTTCATCAACACTGATTAGAATAAGTGAAGAAATTAAGGTGCTAGAGTGTAAACACGGTTAAATATTGCAATTTCTGTTAAAGCAAGAGCCATAACTCAGGAAGAACTAATCCGATGAAGCCCATAATTGAACTCATTCGAGATCTTATGGTAATACATGTGAAAAGGATCAAAGAAGAAATGAAGGTGCTAGAGTGTAAACATAGTTAAATATTGCATTTTTGTTAAATAGTTAAATAAAGGGTCATAACACTGAAAGAACTTATCTGATCAAGCCCCTAATGAATCTCATCCAGAATCTTATAGTCATGCACATTCTCTTTAAATATGTTTAGAATTAGTGAAGAAATGAAGGTGCTAGAGTGTAAACATCATTCTTGTCTATTTGAAATATAATGAACTTTTGCAAAAAATGCAGTTTGAACTTTTCCATATGTCAGCTGCTTTTTCGATCGGGTAAAAGATTTCGCAATTTCGAAGTTGTTGCCCTCCATGTGCATGGATCTACCATTGTAACAGATGTAGAAGAAAACAGATATGGTCCATATGTTTTTGTTTCGTAGAAGGCTATATAAGCTGGCATGCAGCGGTTCGAGAATCACGTTTTTTCATATTGGTGTACCTGGATAAAAGGTAGCAGTTCAGTTCTTTGCTTTATTGACAACTTGACAGACGTTTGATTATTGCTCCCCGCGGGTAAATATCTCGAAGACCCCATTTTATGAACGCAACCAAAAATATGACAGAATTTGGCTCAGCTGGGTTGACGTCAACTATTATTGGATTGCTCAGTATCCCTGCCCTTTCGTCATACTCATATATTTCGACCTTGTACCCTCTTTCCATTTCGTTTTGAAATGTTTGTTTTATTTTTCTGTTCAAAATGTGGATCTTCGGAACAGTGTTACATATTGGTCGTACAAAATGACTTTCCTTATCGATCAGGGTACAAATAAACACAGGATGTTTTGTATCTCTGTGACGATGTCTTTGCCAAACACCAATTACTTTCCCATATATTTTGTCTTTTGTGCTTCGATCATCAAGTATCTCCACAACAACCTCGTCTTCGTTAAAAGCTTGCCCTATTTTTGATCTTCCTGATATTTCAACGATATCAATAGAATCATGTGCATTTACAGGTGTACAACACGCTTCACGGGAACTTTCAATCTGTATGACACATTTGATATATTTATTTGGATTTTTTAACAATAATTCTTGAAGTTCGTCTTTACCAAGAAAGTCTGTGTAAAACTCTCTTTTAAGATGATCTGGATGTCTGTCCATAAACTGATGCAAATAGGACATATTCAGTGTAATACCAGTCCTGAGGAGGTTTTCATCTGTGTCGGCTCTTCCAAAATGTTCTGACACTTCTTCGCTTTTAGGAAACCAACCTCTTTGTTCGTAGAAGGACATCTTTTCCTGTAAACTATTAAAACCAACGTCTAGATCGGAAATCAAGTCAATATATGGAGTTCTTGACGATGCAACGTAGTCAAAACTTGCGTTTGTATCTGAGTTACTTTCTGACAAACGGAGGTCATTCAATGACTCCGTTCCATAACCAGATGTTTCTATGGTGCCCGTACTGCACTTACTAGAGTCTGTTGATCTTCTTTTACCGTTGTCGTCAAGTATTAGCCGTTTAACTACCGATGAAACAGTTTTTGCAGTTGTCTTTCCATTATCTTTTTCTCTAGAAGGGGCAGGAAAAGGCGATCGCTGTCGTCCAGCTTTTTCTGATGAATGAGCTAGCGATGGTATATATCGTCCGATACAATAAATTGCTTCCTTATCTAAAAAGACATTTGAATTTCACTTGACAAACATACGGAAAAGGAAACCGTCGAATGGAAACATAAATCATGTGTTTTATGCTTACAGCTGTAGGAATGTCACGAAATGCAACACGTTTCAGTAGTAAACTTAAATAAGAATAAAGATTACCCAACGTTCTGACACTTCTTCTGTGTCGTTTCTCCTTTCCTCCGAACTTCGCTTGATATCTTCCATCTGCTGCATTCTGTAAATGACAGAACAATAGCAATGAGCAATTTTCTTCAAATAAAATTTGCATTTTCGGGTATCCTTCAAGGGAAAGGCGAGTAAGAAAACATTAAGATAATACATTGAAGAACTTGCTAAGGAACACACGGTTGAAAGGATTCCTAAATTCGGAGTACTTTACATTGAAGATTGAAAGTGTCCAAAACGGAGGATCATGGAGATGGTCATTTGATTATGTGATGTCATAGTGTTCTAATTAAATACCCACGCATCTAATACTGCTTAATTAAATACAGTAGCTTCATTAATATATTAAAACATGGTATCTCATATTTCACTTAATCAATGCTACCAATTTCAGGTAAAAACAGTCATGAGAAGACACAAAATTAGGGTTCAAAACTAGGTTTTGAAAAAAGAGCGTGTCTAATGGTGAGTCTAATTCGCATGTATTTGCGTAATAAGCTAATAACTAAATCTTAGATTATCAAAGCTCTTCTTATGTTTAAGTACAAACAGTGTGTTTGTGTTTACAAGCTCTTCAAAAAAATACTCTATTATATTCTGACTTGCGTTCCTTTTTAATTGCAGCAAATAATTCATGTAAATATCTGATTTACCTATAATTTACTATATATTTATAAATGTTAAGGTAAAATCAGGCACAGTAACATACCAAATTGTTACTATTTGTCTTTGCCAACCATTCTTGATCAAACTGAGGCACTGATGTTTTTGCCAATTCAACTTCTATTTCTGCTTTAAACGCCTCCAATCTTTTTCTTTCACAACCACCCTGAAACCAGAAACAAAATAACATGACGAAGCAGAAATAACACCTGTAACTAATGTAAGAAATTATAAAGACAAGAACGTTTAACTCAAGCGTTAAACAAAAATCACAATTTACTAGCAATCCCACGTAAATAGCATTAAGGTTAATGGTGATACATGTTTATCCGTAAAAGCTAAACTAGAACTGTCAACACAATTTGTTGATTCACTTTTAATGTTGAAGTCATTCTTCAAGAGAATGCTACAAACAAACTTATGAAAAACAGCAATTTTAATTAAATTAGGCGGACACATTTTATCTTACCAAAACTTTGTTGATACAACATACATGTACTAGTATACTCGCTCACCTTGGTAAAGTCCACTTGCCTGGATGAAGATCCCCCGGGGCAAGGTCAAATAAGCCTTTGTAAAACTAAGTGACCCCCATTGCGGGGTCAATTTTGACTCGGGGCTCACAACTTGAACAGTCTTGGTAGGGTCTACTAGCCAATGCTACATGCCAAATATCTAAGATATTGGCCTTGTGGTTTCAGAGAAGAAGATTGTTATAGTTTTTCCTATATAAGCCTATGCAAAACTAAGTGACCACCCTGTGCGGGGTCAATTTTGACCCGGGGCTCATAATCTGAACAATCTTGATAGAGGTCTACTAGACAATGCTACATGCCAAATATCTAAGATATTGGCCTTGTGGTTTCAGAGAAGAAGATTGTTAAAGTTTTTCCTATATAAGCTTATGCAAAACTAAGTGACCACCCTGTGCGGGGTCAATTTTGACCCGGGGCTCATAATCTGAAGAATCTTGATAGAGGTCTACTAGACAATGCTACATGCCAAATATCTAAGATATTGGCCTTCTGGTTTCAGAGAAGAAGATTGTTAAAGTTTTTCCTAATTGTTGCCATAGCAACCAGAGTTCTACATGGAATGAAATTCTTTGAACGAGTTTTGTAGTGCTTTATGCAAGGAACATTCCTGCTTAGTTTTATCAACATTGGCCTAGTGGTTTCAGAGGAGATGTCATTTGAATCAAAATGTTGACGGACGACGGACACTCATCAATTAGAAAAGCTCATCATGGCGTAGCCAGGTGAGCTAAAAAAAACAAACAACATTATCTAGAAATTCAGAGATGGAAATGCGTGTTTTTTTCCTCAGCTTGATAAATATTAGTTGCTGTACATTTCATTAATCTAAATTTTTAGTAAACATTATATATAACAATTTAAGCTTACTTGGCAATAATTTAAAGCTAATTCATTCTTCTGAAAAGCTAAATCAAAGTCTCCTGTCAGATACAAAGAACGTGCCCAAATCGCCAATGCTTCTGAATCGTCATAATCGCAGACGTGCTGTAGAACTAAGATCAGAAATAACAAAAACTAGACAGACGGATTCATACGTATACTAACAATAATCTTAAGTATTGATAACATTAAGCTGTTTATTATATACTTTGCATAATTTTAAAGCATCAGCAAAGCATAAAACTTTTTCCAGGTGCCAACAGATAAGGTGCAAAAAACCCTATTCTACCGAAATAAATTATTACTGTCAGAAAGTTAGAATGTATTCTCATTTGAAAAGTGTGAAGGGAGAATATAAGTGATAAATATGTAGAAAAACTGATAATGCTTTAGGTACAATGTACATGTATGAAAACGTCAAGTGATATCATATTAAACTTTCTTTTGTTACTATTTAAGTTCATTTACTACTTAAATGCACTTACTTGCACTGCACACTTTTCGTACCTCCTGATGTAAATTCTGTAAATGTAAAACAATATATAAAATAGTCTCATTTATTAATAAATGATGTATATTTAAAAACAAAAAACACTTATACATGCATCAAAAGTAAATACTACATGTATGTTTGCACTGCTGTTTACTTGTAAAAAGTGTCAGTAACTTGTCTATAAGTGGTTAATACATGTTTACCTTAGTCTTTACATTATACCCCATTACTGAATGACTAACAAACCGAACTTGCCACTAAAATCATAAAAAAAGAATAAACGAACACATACCTTTCTAACAAATGACTTATATTTTACTTGCCTCTGAAAACAAATTCGCCAATGACATTACTTTTAATGAGTTATCTTGTATTTGAGACAAATTAAACATCTAACATGCATCTGCACCATTCGATTTCCCTTCAGTGCAAAGTGTGAAAACTTCGATTTGAAATAAATACACACCAGTGCCAGATAACATCGTGCTGCTCTCCACATTCCACTTTTCCTACACGGAAGTGTGATCAGGTCTTGGCGAATAAAGCCAATATGCCTGAGGAAATTATACATTTTGTTGATGTCCCCGTCTAGAGCAACACACACTGACCACTTCTTGCGTCTTTCGGCTAGCTTGGCTAAATTGTCTAATTCTACCAAAAAAGCACGAATTTTCTAAAACGACAAAGAATATGATTTAATTGGTCACCACAGAACAGAATAAAACTGAACCTTGAATAACACCAATCTTACTATCACTGCTTAGTGTTTGATTTTTCTAGGAGTCGCGTTGTCTAAGGATCATTTTTGTACCATGCGCAAGGAGAATATCAAAACTAAATCGGTTCTGGAAAGAACAAGTGTCCGTCACTTGAAATTCCATCCATTTATTCATATAGAAAACAGATACGTACACGGTATTATCATGTATAAATATATATTTGTATATTAGTATAAAATATTTAAAAAGACTGCAGAAAGTGTTTAAATCAAAGGACTGAAAGTGCTGGAGGGTCGATTGTCTCTGAACAACACAGACTGTACACATACATGTGTAAATATCAGGGCAACCCATGCATGAGTAAAGTTATCAACAAACTGGAGACACAAATGTCCACAGAGTTTGACCTTTAACCATATGTGTAAACTTTACTTTTGATAGGAACCCATGTGCTTACCTTTTGCATTCAGTGACTACATGTATGTTCAACTACCCTATAAAGTATCATAGCTGTGAATGGTAACTGAGATGTGTAATTTTACAAACCTGAACTGAAAATTCAAAGTTTGCACAACTTTTAATGTCATTCAAAAGTTATCGGATTTGCCCATAGGGTTGAGTGTATTGTGTCAATAATACAAAATAAATTCCTATCCTAAATTGTAGGCAAAAACTGAACAATGAGCAAGATCAAAGAAGACACAGAGTAAATTAATAACTGAACAAGAAAAACAGTGATACAAAGTATCACAGCGGGCCCACAAACAAAACTGGCATGTAAATATTCTAGAAATTGGTGATGATTGATGTTGAGGCATGGCCCCAAAAGAACCCAAGGAAACCAATTCTGGTTGTACAAGCAAAACCTGACACGACTACTGACTGAACTTTACTGTTATCGAAGAATATGTATACAGTATGTCTTAACATTATCCTTAGAAGTTTGACATGAATGAAGTTTTCTATGATTATTTGCTGTAAAACATTTAAAATGGTTTAAAGTCTTAAAATTATAAGTAAAACAGAAAAAAACTGTAAAAACAAACTGTATTAGATGGGTTTCGAATTCGCGTCCGCCGCAGTAAGTCAGCGCATATCAATTTCCAGCATCTCTACCAACTGCTCTATGTCCGCCGACTATAGAGTTACAGGTAAAAAACGAGTTCTTATAAATGTGAAGTCTGTGAAGTTGGCTCGGAGATCGCACATCGACATTAGATCTGTATTCCTTCGTCCTGCGTATCTAGATCGCAGCTCGACATCAGATCTGCATTCAAAGAAATGCAGATCTAGATCGTACATCGACATCAGATCTGCATTCGCGAATGCACATCTAGATCGTAGATCAACATCAGATCTGCAATGTGAATGCAGATCTAGATCGTACATCGACATTAGATCTGCATTGTGAATGCAGATCTAGATCGTACATCGACATCAGATCTGCATTTGATAATGCAGATCTAGATCGTAGATCGACATCAGGTCTGCATTCGCGAATGCAGATCTAGGTCGTACATCGACATCAGATCTGCATTCGATATTGCAGATCTAGATCGTACATCGACATCAGATCTACATTCGCGAGTGCAGATATAGATCGTACATCGACATCAGATCTGCATTCGATATTGCAGATCTAGATCGTAGATCGACGTCAGATCTGCATTCGCGAGTGCAGATATAGATCGTACATCGACATCAGATCTACATTTGATAATGCAGATCTAGATCGTACATCGTCATCAGATCTGCATTCGATATTGCAGATCTAGATCGTAGATCGACATCAGATCTGCATTCGGGAATGCAAATCTAGATCGTAGATCAACATCAGATCTGCATTTGATAATGCAGATCTAGATCGTAGATCGACATCAGATCTGCATTTGATAATGCAGATCTAGATCGTAGATCGACATCAGATCTGCATTCGCGAATGCACATCTAGATCTTCCTCATCATCAGATCTGCATTCAATATTGCAGATCTAGATCGTAGATCAACATCAGATCTGCAATGTGAATGCAGATCTAGATCGTAGATCGACATCAGATCTGCATTTGATAATGCAGATCTAGATCGTAGATCGACATCAGATCTGCATTCGCGAATGCACATCTAGATCTTCCTCATCATCAGATCTGCATTCAATATTGCAGATCTAGATCGTAGATCAACATCAGATCTGCAATGTGAATACAGATCTAGATCGTACATCGACATCAGATCTGCATTTGATAACGCAGATCTAGATCGTAGATCGACATCAGATCTGCAATGTGAATGCAGATCTAGATCGTACATCGCTATCAGATCTGCATTTGATAACGCAGATCTAAATCGTAGATCGACATCATATCTGCATTTGCGAATGCACATCTAGATCGTACATCGACATCAGATCTGCATTCGGGAATGCACATCTAGATCGTACATCAACATCAGATCTGCATTCGATATTGCAGATCTAGATCGTAGATCGACATCAGATCTGCATTTGGGAATGCACATCTAGATCGTACATCAACATAAAATCTGCATTCGATATTGCAGATCTAGATCGTACATTAACATTAGATCTGCAATGTGAATGCAGATCTAGATCGTACATCGACATCAGATCTGCATTTGGTATTGCAGATCTAGATCGAAGATCGACATCAGATCTGCATTCGGGAATGCACATCTAGATCGTACATCAACATAAAATCTGCATTCGATATTGCAGATCTAGATCGTACATCGACATCAGATCTGCATTTGATAATGCAGATCTAGATCGTACAATGACATCAGATCTGCATTCGGGAATGCACATCTATGTCGTACATCAACTTCAGATCTGCATTCGACAGCATATCTAGATCGTAGATCAACATCAGATCTGCATTCGCGAGTGCAGATATAGATCGTACATCAACATTAGATCTGCATTCGATAATGCAGATCTAGATCGTACATCAACATCAGATCTGCATACGGACGAACTAAGGATGTTGTTAGCTAATCCTTTAAATGTTACTATGATCTTTGTACACTTGTATGCATGTTTTACCGCCACAATACAGGATCGAACCCGGAACACACAATGCTCTGAAACTCAACACCCTCATATACTGGGTACGGACAGAATTACATACATACGGATTGGTTGCATATCGTCGCAAAGTGTTTGGCCCTGCGTTCAGCAGAACATTTGCTAAAATATATATTACTATAACATTGTGATTCTAGCACAAGGAAACAACCATGCTGCTTCAATACTGTTTAATATACAAAAGATCGCGTAATATAGAAATATTTTCAGTAAAACTATTATTTCGACACTATGGCAATTAATCCTTGCAAACTCAACTTCATTTCGAATAGTCACATGATTGTTTACCCGCAAGGGGAGAGGGGTTTACATTTGAAGGTGCCAACAATAAGATCTTTTGAAATGATTATGTCACGGTTACGTACTTAATTATGAAAAAGGGGTGAAAATATGTAGGTGTCCGGATAGCTCAGTCGGTAGAGCATTCGCCCTGTAAGCGAAGGGTCACGGGTTCGAGTCCCGGTCAGGCTTCACATTTTTCTCACCCTATGACAATTATGTGCATCTGCACGATACATTAGGATACATTGAAGACTCCGTTGGAATTCTGCAGATGTTAGGTACCTAAAACCAAATGAAAAAATGCGCTGTCTTTGCCCGAGAAGTAATTTATCCCATGTCCGTTGTATTGCTGAGAAATCTAGACTATGGTGGCAAGATATTCTGAAAGAAAACGCCTGCATTTAATATAAGAAATACTCCTTTAGATCTAAAATACAACTTGTCTCCTCCGTGCGTCTGCGTCAGGCCCTCCAGAAGGAATAAAACTCTCTGGACCAAAGTGTATCATAATATTCCAAACTACATTCAGACCATGTTTTATGGAAATACAACAAGTAATTTTTGAGTTGAAGAACGGACAAACTTTTCAAGTTTCATGCCCCCTGTAACCTTGACCTTTGACATTATGACCTCAAATTGTAATGTGCACAATTACACTCATACTGATGTTTTGCACCAAGTTTGGCGAAAATCCGAAAATCTAACAAGGGTTTTGGAGATGAAGAGCAGACACAAGATTTTCAAGTTTCAGACCCCTGTGACGACATTTGACTACTTGACCCCAACTTACAATATGTTTAACGAAACTTCATACTGGTGTTTCCAACCAAGATCGATAAAAATCCAACGAACTTTTTGAAAATAAAGGTTGGACAAACTTTTCAATTTTCAACCCCACTGACCTTTAACCATTTGAATCCTAATTACAATATGCACAACTAGACTTCATACTGATGCTTCGCACTAAGTTTGATGAACATCCAGTAAGGGGATTGGAGATGAAGAGCGCATTATATAAAGTTGACAGATGGGCGGACGGACAAACGGGCGAACATACAGACGGAACGGGGAACACAATGTCTCCCGTCTAATGGGGCGAGACAAAGTGCATGCCAACCCTTCTTGCGTATAATTGAATTGGGTGTTGCGTTTTCTAAGCCAATATTATTTACTCTCAATATGCCGATATTAGTGTATGCATATTACAGACTAACATTATCTACTTACGACGTCGTAAGTTACGGTATCAGTAAGGCGTCGATAAGATGTGTTTTGAGTTACTGGAATAGCACCACCGTAAAGTCAGTCGTAACTTAAGATAAGGTGAACGTTTCGCATATTTAATGTCCGCTCCAAATCCTATTAAAGGATTTTGCTTTAACTCGGGTCAATCGTTTATTTAATAAAGATGATGTGCTGAACCCACGAGCCGGTCACGCTGGCTTTAGGTCAAGGACACAACTTACGGTCAAACGTCTATTTTTTTCAACATTTTTTAAGGGTTTGATGAAACTCTTGTAAAATGATTACCTCATTGAGACAATGTGTATAACCTATGATCCAGCACACTGTCTCGAGGCCAAGGACACATGTTAACGTCAAAGGTTTGAGTCTTGAATTTGTGTCCGCTCAGTATCTCCTAAGCCGCATGATGGATTTGAATAAAACTCTGACCAAATATTCATCTCTCCAAGATAATGTTCAGTAGCCATGATTTTGGCATTAGAAATTAACTAAAACTGATTGGTATAAAAATTCTCGGTTTACAGGCCTTTAGTTTGACCACTTGAACAGATCACTAACTTCGTGTGCCTTTTATAGAAAACGATGCTGCGTACCTCTGCGAGAAAACTTAACTGGGTAATATCAATTCCTTCAATGCTCCAGTTTGCGGCGGAGAGTATACCTTGTTACAAATTCATACCTTCATAGCAGCGTACGTGTCCAAATCCTAATAACGTATTTAAGGCAGTATTTAATCGGCACTTGTTTATTAGTCAGACAATTCACGGTCGTCTATATTTATATTCGGCTTTCAGTAAAGTCTATAGTTAGGAAGAAAATCTTGACGCAACATGAGGTTAATTCAAGTTACAAAAGTTTGGTACCAAGAGCAATAAATATATCAAACAAGGTCATACTATTATGATGAATGATACGGTACTTGCGTAGACCAAATAAAAATTGTTATTACAGAATCCTTATGAACTAACCAAACTTTTCAATCAAAGGCTTAGATCCATCTTAATATAAAATTGGAATACAGAGCTAAACGAATCTTTTCACGAGCGTCCACTTACAAACGTTTTCCTGATATTAGTTTTAAAGTGTAACCAAGTAACATAAACGTCTCAAAATTCATATTCTCATTTACTATGCAATAATTATCAGGACATAGATTACTTTCAGAAACGGACAGATGAAATTAACAAATCAATTCCCTAGACATGAACGACCTGTTTTATATACAACACTCGTAATGAAGAACTTCACTTCATACTGGAATGTAAAGTTAAAAAAATCCTCAGACGACAGAACAATATAAATATTACCGGAAACATCGAAATAGTCCAAATTTGCCGTTGAATTGCCTTCAAATGCTTAAATGTTTACTTTTGTGTTTAGGGCTTTTGAAAGGAGAAAACCCATTTATGACAGTTCACACTTTTCTGCTCAAATAATAAAGTACAACAATGTTCATATAACATGATTATTGACTATCTTTTGGCGAATAGTTCGTGTTGTCAATCATTCAATGACTTTTTACTGTTCTCGTTGACAATCCATCTGCTATAATTTTAGAGCTCTGACAATATGTATTGATTATTGTAATTTACGTGAAGTTAGCTCAACAAGCGACAAATGACATTCAGAATTTGAATGTCGTGCCAGCGCAACATGCGATATTTGACATTCAAAATCTACAAAAATGCTGATGTTTGAAATGTCGTGCCAGCGCGACATACGACATTCGATATACGACATTCGACAATCAAAATTTGGATGCCGTGCCAGCGCAACATACGACATTCGACATTCAAGCTCTACAAAACTGCTAAAGTTTGAATGTCGTGCAAGCGCGACATACGACATTTGACATTCAAAATCTACAAAACTGCTAAAGTTTGAATGTCGTGCAAGCGCGACATTTGACATTCAAGATCTACAAAAATGCTAAAATTTGAATGTCGTGCCAGCGCGGCATTCGAAATTCAAATTTGAATTGTTGACTTGATACAACATCTAGTTGCCTAATATGTTTACGTTGCACGGACGTATGGGTTTGTAACCTTTTATTCAATAAACTATCTTTCTAAACGCAATAGATCTACTTCATATTGATAAAGAAAATAAAAAAATCTCTGCCGAGTTCCCGCGAAACAGTTACCCGAAGTGACGGATACTTCTATCTGAACTAAGTATCTCACAGTAGAAACTTTTTCTTGCATACTGTCTTGCATTTTAAAATAGATATTTAAATACATATTTATCGAAATGATGCATTTTAATATAAAAACAAACGTTATTCAGATGCTGTGTTTGGGAAAGTGACGCCACATTGTTTATAACGTTACGTCACAAGTAATTCACGCGAGTCGTCTAACATGAGGGGTAAAAACTGCAGCTATCTCCATCTGGTATGCAAGAAGAGATTTTCCAGCAATGGTAAAAACTGCAAATATCCCCATCTGGTGCAAGAAAAGTTCCGCCCATCAACGACATGCGTACAGAAATAGATATATTAAGCGCGCTTGTATTCATGCATAATGGTCAGAATTGTCCATTCAGTAAGTGTACTAACTTAATAGAGGTTTATGGATGCAACTGGAATGAATATATGTTCTTATTACGCATCTTTCGGTTCTCCTACGTCTTCGTCTACAATCGTATTTCCAAAAATACAAGGGAGGATATAAGGAATGTTGATACACTGTCAGGAAGGAGTGCAATGCCATTGCTTTACAATGTGATAATGTATGACATGTGTTTTTGCAAATTTAGTCACAGTTAACAAGTGTGAAACAAGTTCTTCTAAAAAGTTCTTAAAAATAATGCATATGTAAATATTTACACTAACAAAACCTGTTAAGTATTTTGTTGATTAGCTGCATATTCAGTGCATCATAAAGATGTGCGTGAGAGAAACTGATGCGATAATCGGTCCTCAAAAGAAGGACATGTGACATCAACGGATACTAATGGAATCACCACTTCATTAAAAGGCCGGCATTGAGAGGCAAAGATGGAACCACTTTCGTTTAAATATACATACTGCTTTGTCGAAATGATAGTTTATTCTTAACAATACATGAGCAGGACGATTGACGAAAACAAATCACGCAATGTCCAGACAGAGAGGGAAAATAACCACCTTTAAAACATTCCACTAAACTTGACTAGTCACTACGTATTCTTCTAATATCAAAAACACATGTACATTTTCTTGACCCTAGGTAAAATACTTAATAAAAATGCAAAATCGGCCATTAGTGGCATATAAACAATTGGACTAAATTATTGTGGGTCGATTATAACGTCCCGGAATCACTAAATCATTTAGGAAATACCGGTATTATAGGGTATTTCAACTAGCAGAAGAGACTTTCAGCATGCTCTGTAGGCAAAGACGCATTGTATGAATTGTTGAAATACAGTTGAGGTACTTCAAGGAGAAAGAACTGAATCCATAAATAAGTCATAAGTAAGAGTCGGGTATTAAAATATCTTAGATCTGTTGTTTACATATCTAATGGCGATCGAATTAACGACCTAAATATGCGTTATCGAATGCAGATCTGATGTTGATCTGCGATCTAGATCTGCAGTATCGAATGCAGATCTGATGTTGATCTACGATCTAGATCTGCATTCGCGAATGCAGATCTGAAGTTGATCTACGATGTAGATGTGCATTCCCGAATGCAGATCTGATGTCGATGTACGATCTAGATCTGCATTCACATTGCAGATCTGATGTTGATGTACGATCTAGATCTGCATTCGCAAACGCAGATCTCATATTGATGTACGATCTAGATGTGCACTCGCGAATGCAGATCTGATGTCGATGCACGATCTAGATCTGCATTCGCGAACGCAGATCTGATGTCGATGTACGATTCAGATTTGCATTATCAAATGCAGATTTGATGTCGATGTACGATCTAGATCTGCATTCGCGAATGCAAATCTGATGTCGATCTACGATCTAGATCTGCATTATCAAATGCAGATCTGATGTCGATGTACGATCTAGATCTGCATTCGCGAATGCAAATCTGATGTCGATCTACGATCTAGATCTGCATTATCAAATGCAGATCTGATGTCGATGTACGATCTAGATCTTCATTGACATTGCAGATCTGATGTTGATCTACGATCTAGATTTGCATTCGCGAATGCAGATCTGAAGTTGATCTACGATCTAGATCTGCAATATCGAATGCAGATCTGATGTTGATCTACGATCTAGATGTCCATTTCCGAATGCAGATCTCATGTTGATGTACGATCTAAATGTGCATTCGCGAATGCAGATCTGATGTAGATGTACGATCTAGATGTGCATTATCAAATGCAGATCTGATGTCGATGTACGATCTAGATCTGCATTCACATTGCAGATCTGATGTTGATGTACGATCTAGATGTCCATTTCCGAATGCAGATCTGATGTCGATGTACGATCTAGATGTACATTATCAAATGCAGATCTGATGTCGATGTACGATCTAGATCTGCATTCACATTGCAGATCTGATGTTGATCTACGATCTAGATCTGCATTCGCGAATGCAGATCTGATGTTGATCTACGATCTAGAACTGCAATATCGAATGCAGATCTGATGTTGATGTACGATCTAGATGTGCATTCCCGAATGTAGATCTGATGTCGATGTACGATCTAGATCTGCATTTGCGAATGCAGATCTGATGTCGATCTACGATCTAGATCTGCATTCACATTGCAGATCTGAAGTTGATCTACGATCTAGATATCGAATGCAGATCTGATGTTGATGTACGATCTAGATCTGCATTTGCGAATGCAGATCTGATGTCGATCTACGATCTAGATCTGCATTATCAAATGCAGATCTGATGTCGATCTACGATGTAGATCTGCATTCACATTGCAGATCTGATGTTGATCTACGATCTAGATCTGCATTCGCGAATGCAGATCTGATGTCGATGTACGAGCTAGATCTGCATTTCTTTGAATGCAGATCTAATGTCGAGCTCCGATCTAGATATGCAGTACGAAGGAATACAGATCTAATGTCGATGTACGATCTCCGAGCCAACTTCACAGACTTATAAATGTGTACGTCCAAGTCGTTCGTTCGCGCATTAATAGTATTTACGATTAATTACACATTTAAAGAATAACAACGAAATAATATTATTCTATTCTGAAATGTTTTTAAATTATTTAGATTTATTACTATATAATTTTGAAAACAGAAATCGCTATAATGCCTAACAACTGTTTATATGGAATTACTTGTTTGTATGTTGTGCGTTCGGCCGTAAGGCCGATATACTCTGTTAACTTTGGCTCGATTTTAATAATCGACCCAAAAATCAATTACAGCGTTTACAATGAATACAAATGTATTACGAAATTTGAAAGACAGTGGTCGCCCTTTGATTGGCAAAGGAACTACATTTGTATATACATGCACACGTGTACAAAAACATAAATCAGTTTGCTGCAATAACGGAGTCTTACCTCTATATTCGAATAAAGTGTGAACAAATCCCGAGAGTAAACAAGACCGCCCAACAGGATTTCTGACATAGCTGTGTGGCTTTTGAAATTCCACTTCTGATCGAAAATTGTAGCTGGTATAAAAACAAATGACATATATAATACTGTTTGTTTTACAATTGCTATCACCTTAATGTATTGAAATACAATTTCTTTTATCGAATGACTTACTTTTGCAATATAAAGAGCTAATTTAGTAAGATATTATTTTAATGATTTATTTTGTTTCTCAAAAATAAGAAAAACGAATTTCCTACAACTATAATGAATTGTTTAAATTTGTTTGTACAAATTTTCTGTTAATTAGCCACAGATGAAATCAAAAATCATAGCCAGAAATTATACACAGACCAGTCACACAGATATAACTTTTGGAGAAAGCAGCCGACTTCGAAAGGTTGGTGTGCACATCCGAGTTATTTGAGAACGGGATTCATGATCGGGGCTATATATAAGCCACGGACGGTTTTCGCGGCCATAGTTTATAAGATAATCCAATAGAAGACCTATTAACTCCGCATGAAACTGTAAAATTCACGCATAATGTCAGATCATTCAAAGGACTCGGAGTCTTTATACCCGGAGTTCTGGGATGCTGTAGAGTTACACACATCCATTTTAAAGCAATTACTTTTAAGCAACATTTTATGACAATTTTTACTTTTTGTTTATTCTGTTAGAGATTAATTTAATGAACAAAAAGACCCATTACATTAAGTTAGATCCCTATCAGAAATGTAAATGTTTTTAATTTTTAAGAAATTTTGTTATTACTCCCCTTTAATATGAAAGTATTTAAAACGTTGAGTATTTCTTTTTTATTTCAATATAATTTCTACTTTTACATTTGAATTGGATAGATTTACATATATCTTAACATTCTGAACCAAAATGCAAGATTTAAACCTACGTGTAGCTTTTGAATTGATTTATTTCCAACCTATCTTGGGTGCGCACCCAAGATAGGTAAAGGGAGGTAATCATATCTTTTCAAACTTGAATTTCTAATGAATTCCATCTAAATATATAATATTTAATGCAAATATTTCACAAATATAATATAATAGGTCTTATATTTATATCTTTCTGCAGGCAAAGTATGTGTATCAAATTTTTACTTATGATAAAATAACTCCATCTTGGTTTGGCAACCAGGATAGGGAAATCAAATTTTAAAAATACCTCCAGTGAAAATCTTACTTGAATTAAGCGCTAAGTGAACATAAATAGGTGTAAATAATCAGATGTTAAAGTTTCAAACAAATCTGTCACATGGCCAAATTCCAATTATAAACCTTTAAAAGCACAGGTGTCATTTTATCCTTGGAATAGGTTATTGATAAAAGACCGTGTGCATACATTTAATGTGTCATTAGCTAAAAAGATAGTAATACCCATAAAAGATGTAAATTGTATAAAGCTACTGTAAAATAATACCTGTATAGAAACATCTCGAGGCTGTTAAAATTTCTCCGATCTGAAACGTAATCACAACTTACGGTTATAATTGTGATTTATTTTTCAAACGGTATTGTTTATGCAGTTGACATCTTTTTTCTTACATGTTTTTGTCTCATTTGTCTGAACTATACTTTAATACGATAAAACTACTTTGAATGCACATAGTGACAAGCACGAAAACAATTTTATAATAGCTTTGGTAGGTTTAACACCTTTTGCTGGTCAGTATAAACAAATATTCAGGAAATCGGTTACCTTGTTTAAGATGAAGGAACATCCTCCGTACCAGTCAGCTAGTTGCTGTTCTGTGATCGTATCATCCAGTCCGGTAAGAAACTTCTCCTTTTCATTGTTTATGCCAGCTAAGGCTTGTAAGGTATAATGTTTAGCCCTCTCTTCGTTTTCATGGCGCAGTGCTTCTTGACCTTTTTGCATAAATTCAGATATAAACTCTGCCGCCATCTGAAAAAGTTTTAGATAAAGATATTTATACAAACTTATGATATTATACATTAGCCGATGTAACCTTTCTGTTGGTAGCAGCACAAACTGACAGTGTTGAAGCAGCACAAGTAACAACCTTTGAAGCAGCAGAAGTCGGAATGTTTGAAGCGGAAAAAGTTGACTGTGACGCAGCAATAATCAAGATTACAGAATATAGAATGACTTTGTAAAACATTAACAACTTGTCTTTTGATTTTAAACACTTAAAATACAAGGAAAGGCAATATAAACAATGAATTAGATACAAAGGACGTAATATGGCTTTAAAATAAAGATGTAATTAATTATAAAGATTAAATAAATACAATTGAATTATGACAGTTAATTTTATTATTTCAATCTTTATTGCAAAGCAAAATGAAGTCATTTTCATTTAAACCGACTGCACTCCAGATGGACAAGTTACGCTAAATTTCAAGAAAACAATTCTCATTACTGTATCAGGGGCATTGTATTATGATAACGTGACAAGTTTTCTAACAAAAGAAACAATTAAAATGTGTTGTTTTGCTTACTTTTATTGTAGAATATATCACCCCGTGACTAACGGGGTGGGCTCTTTGGTATATCAATATTTTTAACTCGCGTCATATCAGCTGACTCCGTGGTGTAGTAGGTTAAGCCGCTGTAAATTTTTTGTAAGCGCAAAGATCCGAGTTCAAAACCTGGCTCGGGTAAATATTTTTTTTCTACCTTTATTTTTAGCTCTTACACAAAGAAAATAATCTTGATGCTGACAAATTGAATATATATTGATTTTACCAAAAAAAAAAAAAAAAATTAACTAAGAATTTGGAGTGCAGTCGCTTTAATTAATTGTATATATGTGTGTGCGTGTGCTGTAGTGCGGGTGTGTGTCTGCGCGAGTATGTGTGTCAGTCAAGATAGGAACACCATCACTTTAAATAAACTATAAGTGTATTTACATTTGTTGTTTATGTTCATTTGGATTGTTTAAAGTTCCGACTGAACATTGGATTTCCCCGGGGGATTTCCCCCGGGTGAACTTGCAAATACTCCAGACAGGCGCAGGTTGAAGAGACAGATGCAGATTAAAGGAAATCCGGTACACTACCCAAGCTCATTTACCAATAGACCCCTTGGCTCTTTTACGTGCCAGATGTATAGCACCAATACACGTGAGACTACCTCTGGGTTTCTAACCAGTTAATCTCTAGATGAGTTGGAAACACTGAAAAGCGTTTCTGACATTCCCAGTGCCCCGGCCTAGATTTGAACCAGGGACCTCCGGATTGGTAGTATTGAGCGATAACCACTCGACCAATGTGCCATCCATGTATCGCTCTCTTATGTACCATAATGAAACGTTACTTTTTAATATTTTCTTTAATGTTAAATGCTTTTAATTTGTATGTCAAACGAAGCTCCTTCATTAATAGATTCCACATCTCGGTTTCTTTCATTTGGAATCGGGTGGAAATTTGTTTTGGTTATTAATTTCAGATTAATTAAGAATACGTTTTAAATTTGAAAGTTGTCGTTTGAATTTTATAAGTTAGTATTTTTCCATATCTTTTCTACAATTTTTAGATTTAAGTATTCTGAATACTTCTCTCTTTGTAGGATTGTCTGCTGAAATAAACCATGTATTGCTTTCTTCTTTAGTCTTGAACTCTTAATAAAGTTCTTCTAGGCATTTCCATGGCTGTAGCTATCCATGTTTTAATTATTTCTATTGGATATTTTCTTTTAATAAGATTTGTTGCAAGTTCATTTGATATTGTTTGTAATGTACATTTTTCTGAAACAATTGTAAATAATCTACATGCTACACTGTAATTAGTTCGGGATATTTACTGTTCTATGTTAAGTGTTACAGGACTTTAAATTTAGTAAGATAAAAAATTAGAGTCAATGGTTTTAATATATCTATCAGTTGTTATAACATTTCCTTTTTATAACAATTAAATCTAGGAAGGGTAATTTTTCAGCACTTTTTTTGCATTTCAAGTTTAATGTCGCTCCTGTATATGCTACTCTGGTCAAAGACTATCTAGAGGTAATATTGTGTGATAAAATTAATCAAGAGAAGGCGAAAAGTTTGCAAAATATGTTTACAACCAGTAGAAAAAAATTAAGATGACTGCATTATATTTTGGGATTATATCTTTAAGAACTGATTCTTTTTTTATACCATATTAATTCGTTACATAAAGACATTGCACTTAAAATGTAACAAAGTACCGAAAAATATGACTGTGTTATATGGTTGGTACAAAATGTATGAGAAAAGTTGATTTCTACCTTTCCAGAATGCTTGTCCTTTCTAATAAAAACTGGTACCCTATTGTCCCTATTGACATTCACGCCATAAGTATCCGCATGTTTATTGTCGTCTTCCTGGGATCTACCTGAAAATAAACACAGTGCTTTGTGTATTTAGAAGGTAAATATATAGATACGCTTCAGATACACTTGTGTATCTATCTAAAAAGTAGCAAAATTAAATTATAACTACAACTAGAAAACTGTTTTGTTAATTACGAAATTTAATGAACAACTGATATGTATTTAAATATCATAATTGCGTCATATGGCAAGGTTCGAAAAAATAGGTAAATGTGTGCGGTTTATTTTAAGAAACAGCGGGCATGATGTAACTATTTGATGAGTATTTATTTGTCGCAGCATTGATTTGTAAAGTGATATAAGTGACATGTTTAATGAAATCTGACAAACCATTTGCAGAGTCAACTTCTTTTAACTTAGTTTTAACATTCAATTGTTGTCTATCTTTAGCTCGAATGCAACCTTCAAGCGATGGGCTCTGATATACGGTGAGACGGTTCGAATTCATTTTATATGCTGTTGCATCTTGCAGAGGTGTTTTTGCTTCACGAACGTTACTCAATCTGTTTTTTCCTGCAAAACTCGAGTTGGCTGAAGTGCTTAGAATGTCACTTTTCGATACCGATACAACCTTCTCCAGTTGGAAGTGCTTTGGTTGTACCTCACGAAAGGTTGCCACTGAAAAAGGTGCGTTTGACATTTTAGATACATGGTTTCACTTCGTTGTGCTTCAAGTTCAATATTTGCTATCGGTAAGTTTCTCTTTCCATGGTATTCAATTGAATCACATAATTCTTTCCGAGTAATGTCTTTAAAAGTTTTACAAAAGTAAGTTTACTATGCATAGTTTATATAAATAAATACATTGTAGTTAAGAAATATATCCTAGATAATTATTTTTCGCAATATATAGTTAAAATATGATAATTCCATTTAAATTTCATAATTGCGTCATATGGCAAGGTTCGAACAAATAGGTAAATGTGTGCGGTTTATTTTAAGAAACAACGGGCATGATGTAACTATTTGATGAGTATTTATTTGTCGCAGCATTGATTTGTAAAGTGACATAAGTGACATGTTTAATGAAATCTGACAAACCATTTGCAGAGTCAACTTCTTTTAACATAGCTTTAACATTCAATTGCTGTCTATCTTTAGCTCGAATGCAATCTTCAAGCGATGGGATCTGATATACGGTGAGACGATTCGAATTCATTTGATACGCTGTTGAATCTTGCAAAGGTGTTTTTGCTTCACGAACGTTACTCAATCTGTTTTTTCCTGCACAATTCGAGTTGGCTGAAGTGCTTAGAATGTCTCTTTTCGATACCGATACAACCTTCTCCAGTGGGAACTGCTTTGGTTGTACCTCACGAAAGGTTGTCACTGAAAAAGGTGCGTACATGGTTTCATTTCGTTGTGCTTCAAGTTCAATCTTTGCTATCAGTAAGTTTCTCTTTCCATTGTATTCAATTGTATCGCATAATTCTTTCCGAGTAACGTCTTTAAAAGTTTTACAAAAGTAAGTTTACTATGCATAGTTTATATAAATAAATACATTGTAGTTAAGAAATATATCCTAGATAGTTATTTTTCGCAATATATAGTTAAAATATGATAATTCCATAAATGTGTATATGCATATAAGTATGTCTACAAACATTGAAACAGTGAAATTTAAGGTGTTACCTAGACTATCAATAACATTCCAAAAGTCATCTCTGTAGATAATTGTTTCCAGTTCAAGTTCACTACAGTCAAAATCAGATATCAATGCCGACTGCAGACCTTGCAGTTGTGTATTGAGAGCGTCGTTCCTATAATCTCTTATTAAATTTACAAAACTCGTAACTGATCCACACTTAATTGTTAGCATAATACATTTATGTTCCACTTTAACAATGTGCCTTCCCATCTGCAAGAACTCCAAGAAAGTTTGTTTAACTACTTCTCTTATAGCATGTAATGCACCATTTGGCAGCACCTCTTCAAAGTGTGACTTGTTTTTATTCACTATCTCATTAAAGTGTTTAACCAAAACGTCTAACACTTCTGTTTCCTTGTCATTGCTACAGTTCTTTACTTCTATGACAATACCCATATCTGCATTAAATAAATCAAAGGCATCATGGAAAAGATCTATAACGAAGATTTAAACAACATTTGTAAGCAAAGGCACATTTCCATTTAGGAGGTCAAATAATGGAAAATTATGTATTCAATATTAATGTGAATTACATAAATTTAATTATGTAAATATGCCACCCGTTTTATATCACTTAATTTGTCCTTATCTACTTGTAGATACTACTCATATTTCTTTGTTCATTTCAATCCTCGAAACTTGCAAATAACCTCGCATGAACAGTACCTGATATATTGCATGACAAATTACGTAAATAAAGCTCAATACTCCAAATATATGTTCATGTATTCGCTCGAAATGATATATTTGCAAAAGGCACCTACCTTGTACATTTACTGGCACGCACAACTGCATCCGTATACGTTCAAGTTCGTCCAATGTTTTGTCCAGTTTCCCGTTCATTTCTGAGGATACTACAATGTTTTAAAAGCCAATATTTATCTAAGCTGAACATCAAAAGGTTCCTTCGTAAAATGATATAAACTATGACAGGTATAGATAATATTTTACTTATCACGTGAATAAATCGGTTCTATGCACCAAAACAAAAACCCTGCTCGCCTCAGGTTACAATACAAGAATCAAAGCGCTGTGAGCGCTGAAGGCCTGGGGGCTATAGATTAACTCCCCTAAAAACAACTTTTGACCTTCGTGATTTACGCTGGACCTTACCTAAAGCGCAGGTCGAAATGTGCATAGGGCGAAATTTAGTATATGACACAGAATTAATGATTCACAGATATATGGGTTGCAGGGAAGTTTGTTTTATTATAAAACGTACGTTAAATGAAAAATAATCATATGGTCAACAATATCAATTGTTTGAGAGAACAATAAAAATAATTCAATCTGCGCTTTGTTCAACTTCAAGCGATATCTGATGATGTGGATCGAAAATTATTGTGTACCAAGGACAAGACCTTGAAACAGAAATAATCAAAGCAATAGCAACAATGAAATATAAATACAGTACTGTACAATGTGTATAACAGGGAAAACCAAAAATGATTCTTGGTTACCTTGTAGTTGTAATCGGTGAAACCGTTCACTGGGCCTTAACATGCAGCGTCCTCGATAAATGGCTGGTGATTTTGATCACGCGAGTTCCTTCTCGGGAATGTACGTTAATTGTATCTGTCTTTTTAAAGAAATTTATTTTTAGGCAAATATATATGTAATCGTTCGTAAATAAGAAAGTTGTCAATGAAATAACATCAGAAATTTGAAAATCAAACTACAAACTCTTATATCGAATTCCGTAAATTTCCGTAAATATCCGTACTTTTCCGTGATATGCATATGATTATCTTCCGCACAGTAATTTCTAAAACAGAAAAAAATGTGTAATGCAGCCCGTAAGCTATAGACCTTTCTGCAATCGTTTGAAGTTGTATGTACTGTTTTTATTTGTAATATGTTCTTATCGTATGCGACATTCAAACAAAAGATTGATCTGGTCTGTCTTGCACTACTTTCCCAATGCGCATGTTTACAGTTGTTATTCGCACATAGCACAGTTAAATTGTCTGCAGTGTTTGAAATGTGGTATGCTAACTTACAAAAACCGTGATACAAAGTATCACACCGGACCACAAACAAAACTAACATGTAGATGTTTTGGGAATTGGTGATGGTTGATGTTGAGGCATGGCCCCAAAAGAATTCAATGAGACCAAGCTTAACTTATACCTTAAGCAAATACCTATTCGGAGTAGATCTGATATCAAGTATAAAATGTTGAAAAGCAAACGTAAGGTTTTTAGCCCATAACGATCAATTTTTTCAATTGTTATTTCCATTAACTATATCCTTTCAATTTTAAAAGAAATTTACCGTCTAGTTAAAAAGATATATTGAATTTTATACCCCTAGCTTCATCCTGTAAATAACTATCTGAACCAGAAAGAATATTTGGTAAAATTTCGGTAACCATTATAATTATAACAATGTTATACAATTTTGGCATTAAATTGCGGAAATACAGTTACAACACATTCACTTATGAGCCTGCCCAAATGATAGTGATGTAGATATTTTTACAAAGCTAAAAAAATGATAAAAATGTAAAGGAGTTTAACTTAAAAAAAAATGCAAATTTTATTAAAGGGGCGTCCAGTCCACTCTGATAAATTTTGTCTTTATACTATTCTTAATAATGGCAAAAAATGATGAACCTTTCAGTCTGGATTTTCAAATAACCAGATCTAAAATCAGCCATTATCCTTATTACTTACATGAATGAAGATATTTATGATTATTTGCCGTAAAACATTTAATAATGGTTCAAAAGCTGAAAAAGAAAAGTAAACCAGAAGATTTTGTTTTTAAATGGCCATTCTTGCATATCGGATCGGCATTTCCGGTGTTTTTTCCTATGCCGTAAAAACCTTTCTTGCATATCGGATCGGTATTTCCAGTGATTCTGTCCATGCCGAAAAACCGGTCTGGCACCCCTTCTATGCCAGACGACTCTCGTGAACTACTTATGACGTAACGTTATAAACATTGTGACGTCAAATTTCCGAACACAACGTCGGAAAATCATTTATTTTTCGTGATAATTCATCATTTTGATAAGTTTGCATTAACAAATCTACTTTAAAGTGCAAGACGATATGCAAGAAAAAGTTTCCTACATGAGACACTTGGTTCAGATGGAAATATCCGTCACAACGGGAAACTGTTTAGCGGGAACTTGGCAGGGCCTCGTTCCCGCCAAAACAGTTAGCCTCGGTGATGGATATTTCGATCCGAACCTCGTGCTCGTGACAGAAACTATTATTCTTGCATATCGGATCGGCATTTCCAGTGATTTTGGCCATACCGGAAAAACCGGTCTGGCACCAAACCGGTATGCCAGACGACTCTCGTGAATTACTTATGACATAACGTTATAAAAAAACATTGTCACTTCCTAAACACAACGTCGGAAACTTCCTATACACAACGTCGGAAAATCGTTTGGTTTTCATGAAAATTCATCATTTTGATAAATTTGCATTTAGAAATCTTCTTTAAAGTGCAAGACGGTATGCCAGAAAAAGTTTCCATCATGAAACACTTGGCTCAGATGAAAATATCCGTCACCTCGGATAACTGTTTTGCGGGAACTCGGCAAAGCCTCGTTCCCGTCAAAACAGTTACCCTCGGTGACGGATATTTCGATCTGGCACCTCTCCTATGCCAGAAGACTCTCGTGAATTACTTATGACGTAACGTTATAAACATTGTAATGTCAATTTCCCAACACAACATCGGAAAGTCGTTTGTTTTTCATTGTAATTCATTTTTTTGATAAGTTTGAATTTACAAATCTACTTTAGAGTGCAAGACGGTATGCAAGAAAAAGTTTCCATCATGAGCCACTTGGCACAGATGGAACTATCCGTAACCTCGGGTAACAGTTTTACGGGAACACGGCAGAGCCTCGTTCCCGACAAAACAGTTACCCTCGGTGACAGGCCTCGTGTTCATGACAGAAACTATTAATAAGCACCTTTGCGTTTTCAGTCTTCCATGAATGGTTTTAGCATTGTACATGTAGTACGTAAATTGTTCATATCTACATGTATCAATATAATATAATAGGGTTATTAGTATTGTAACGTGATCCAGCATGCCAGCTTTGCTCGAGTCGTGCGTCGGATCATACGAGTGCGTAGCCAGTCCAGCTTATGGATCACATTACTATACTAATAACCCTTTTAACTTTACACTGGGCAATATTTTTCAGTAGAAAAACGTTAATATTGCGCATATTCAACGTATTATTTCAAATGTTTATTTCAAATCTCGAGCGTTACAGAAAAGTACCAGGTTTCAGGTTCCAGGTTGCGCTATGAAGATGCTGTTCTGACATCGCGCAATGATTTCTCGTTCCGACGTTATACATGTAATGTCTTAACAATATCCTGAAAACCCATGATTTACTAGACAATGTGCGATCATAACACATGAAGTTTTTTTCTGTAACGTTAAATACCTCAATACTAATATCGATAATTTAATCGATAAATTACACATACGGTTTTGTAAGCACATATTAGGGGTACGAAAGCAAACACCAAATGAAGCAGTTTATGGTGAACTGGGAAGATTTCCCCTGTCTGTTATATGTAAGGAAAGAGCAATTAAGTTTTGGCTTAAAGTTAAAAAGAATGTAGGTACATCCATTCATTCTACTTACATGGAACAATGTAACAACATGGACAGAAAGAGTTGGGGCTTTTGCATGAACTCGCTGATAGATAATTTAGGATACTCATTTCTTCTAACTAACTTTGATTTGAATGTTAATTATTATCCAAGTCTTAAAAGACGCATACGAGATCAATATATACAGAGATGGTATGATTCTGTTAATGGTAAAACTAAACTTGACTATTATGTGAAATATAAAACCGAATTCTGCTATGAAAAATATCTAGATGTTTTAAAAAATGACACATTACGGAAATATCTTACACGTTTTAGGCTTAGTTCACATTCTCTTGAGATAGAATTAGGTCGATATAACAATATAGATAGAGAAAATCGTTTATGTAAATGCTGCAGTCAAAATAAGACCGAATCTGAGTACCATTTTCTTATGTGCTGTACTTTGTATTCTGACATTCGTCGCAAATATCTTGGGCCGGTGTCTTGGCCAAATATGCATAAATTTGTTAGTTTAATGTCGACACATAATAAACAACTTTTGTACAAAATCTCTAAATATTTGAAAGAAGCTTTTGCAGTACGTTCCGATACCCTTAGTATTATGACTGTTCCATAAAATATATATTATATATCATGAAAAAAATGTATATGTTCATATGTATGAGAATTTGCATTGTCGCAGTTATATATGTTTGTGCTTTAAAAATGTACCATATGTCTTGGCTGTATTCACTGTGTTATATGTTAGATGGCCAAAGGCAATTGTATTTGCCGATTAGCTGAATAAAACTGAAACTAAAATAAACGTGCGAATCAAAGTTCTAAATATACACGACCTTAACGCCTTATGATTTAATGATATCGTCCTAATGTAATAACAAAGCGAGAAATAATTTTCTCACCTATGAGATACTTATTTCCGCGCATTTACCCATGTGAGATAAACTTATCTCACATCGCTTATCTCACATCGCTGCCGGACTACTTTTACGTTAATTGTAAGCAGACATAAAAATCGAAAAATGACTGTAAAACTGTTATTTTTTAAATAAACATATAGACTAGTAACCCTGGCTCAAAAAAGTGCCCGGGGTAGAACAAATTGCAAAAGAAATAAAACCAGTTGTTTTGTGTAGTACAATGCCTCATAATTTCGTTAAAAAAAGTTGCAGATCCTATAAGCAGGGCAAGTCTGGAAAAAATGGGTCAAAGTAAGACATTACATTTTAAGAAATAAATTAAAGGTATTTTATTATTTTGCAAAAATGACAGTATTTTCATAATTTTATAGTCATTTAAAGCAATTTCTACATAAATGAGACCACACAAGCATGATATTAACAACTAAGATGAAGAACACATAAACATACACAGTATATTTATACATTTTTTTCTTGCAAGGGGTCAATTTACCCCACCCACAAGACTGTACATAAGAAATTCATTACTATTTTCAAAGTTTTCTGTTCAAAAGTCATCAACACATGTTGCATTTTATCACAATAAACTATAGATTGATTAGTTAACTTATTAAAAAAGAAACAGTCCAGCCTCGGTGTCTCAACGTCAAGTTAACCATGAAAATAACTTCGGCTTATCCAGTTCTGACTTGTCAAAACAAGTATGACAGTATTTTCATAATTTTATAGTCATTTAAAGCAATTTCTACATGAATGAGATCAATCAAGCATGATATTAACAACTAAGACGAAGAACACATAAACGTGCACAGTATATTTATACATTTTTTCCTGCAAGTGTCAATTTACCCCACCCACAAGACTGTACATAAAAAATTCCTAACTATTACTCAAAGTAATTTTTCTTTAGTTTTCTGTTCAAAAGTCATCAACACATGTTGCATTTTTATCACAATATACTATAAATTGATTAATTAATTAAAAAAGAAACAGTCCATGCAGTCTCGGTGTCTCAAAGTCAAGTGAACATGAAAATTATTTCGACTTATCCAGTTTTGGACTTGTCAAAACAAGTATAAGTTATGACAGGCTTGAACCGTCGCCATATGCAACGTAAATAATGTGGACAAAATCACCACGAATGTGTTCATAATCTGTCATTTCACCCCTTGCTCACTGTAGCCAGTAGCAATAAGCATTCGTAGTTTGATTAAGCAAATAGTATATCATCGTCGGAACCCACGGCTAATTCCTGCCGCTTCTCTCCGTCAATTGGTAATGAATAGCCTGGGTTACCGAGGATGATAGTATATAAACTAGTATAGTATATGACTAATTGACTATATAGTATATACATTGCTTTTTTCTGTGAAATGGCGCTAGAAAACTTCTAATATAGCCAGTGATTTGGGGTAACTAGAGTCAAATACAAACAAAAGAATGATGATTGACCTATTTGTTAACAATTATTAGACACAATTTATATTTCAATATAAGCGGGGTCGACATACTGCAAGTGGACTGCAAAATAGAAATGTTATGTCAATCTTTAAAAAAGCTGTAAGATATATTTTTTACAACATATTCACTCATACAAAGTATTTTCACTCCCCAGTGTCAATGAAGTATGTTCAATTTTCAATCTCACTCTACGTATACATATTAAACATATATTAACTAGTTTGTTAAAATTATAGTAATGCAAACCCCACCCACTGTATAAAACCGAAAGTATCATTTTCATGAATGCTGACTTCAGCATGTAATGAGTGCATGTCAGGTGCATGCATACAAACGTATATATACGGTTCAACCTTTCTAATGAGATATAACTAAACCTTTCTAAACATGTTATAGATTATAACAGAAATTGACGTCACTTGATCTAGCTTGTAATGGGGATCAGCGGTAGTATGGCCATCTATATTCATGAACTTGAAAGAAAGTATTTCTTCTCCGCAAGGTCTGAAGTACATTTTATACCTATTTTTCCTATGTCTGCAAGATCAGTAGGTTTAATGTGACATCTAGGAGTAGCTATCTGTACCTAGACGGAGGTGTGGTGCATGCAATTATGCCCGTGTCATGAAAGCTATGATTATAACCATCCAAAGTTATAATGCTATGATCCATGTTGTCTGCGACAAACTGCACAAACTTTCCGGGAAAATAATCAGGAATACTTAAATTGTTTGCAGCTGTAACATCCATTTCAAGTTTTTGTACTTTCTTATATGATACATGTACACTGAAACCAAGTCAATATAATGTCTATCAAACATCTGGAGCCAGAATGATGGTGCATTTGTATGCCGAGACCCTACTGTAATGGATCAATAACGCATTTGGTGTACATGCTTGTATAAGTGCTTGGCCAGCTGCTGCAATCTTGACATCAGCCTCTTTTTTACTGAATAATGTTACATGTTTGGTGATATATAGCATCTGCTGCAGGCAAATCAATTACGTTTTCCAGCCTACCAAGTACAGAAGTTGCCCATTCGTTACCTCTTTCATTACATTTTTTTATAATAGTTTTCTGAAAGTCACGTGTTCTAACAGGAAAAACATCATAACTACTTTTTTCTGTATATTACTTTAGTGTCTGATGTACGAAACAAACAGTTGTTTCTAAATTCAAACGATTGTGTGGAGCATTATGATCTGGCTGGTTCAGAACTTGTCTGTATTACTGTATTTCTGTGATGAATATAATCTTGACGGCATTCCTTGTGAACGGGCTGTCCTGGCTCAGTCTTGGTGTCATCACCCCTTGCAGTGCTTGTTACGTTTATATTATTGCTCCCCTTCTCACCAATAAATGAAACTGACTGACTTTTTACAACGGCTTTCTTGCAAATTGCACAAGTTTCCATTATGCCCTGAAATAATTGTGAAAGTTTGGTGTATATATGGGTATGAAGAAGATGGAGAATGTAAGATGATTATGTGCTATATGGTGAGTTTTCAATATAAAATATGAACAAACTTTAGATTTCATGCATGTACCACTATGTTAGATTTGTGTCACATTTAAACATATCACATGAACGACGGGAACAATGAAATCGCGTTTCAGACACAAATTTTAAATCATACACAAATATTAAATATTTTACCTTCAGTACTAAGAATTTCGAAAACCGTATCAAATTTTGAACTTAAGCTTTGATCATTGGACAGATTATCTAACTAAGAAAATAAGTGGTCACACTTTCATGTTTCGTTCGGGAATAAGGAAGTTCTGGCTGTCTTTTTGCATATCAACCAAGATGCAACACTGAAATTTATTGATGAACATATTTTGACACGTGTACTTGATTCCCAATTAAAATAGGTCATAACGCACAATCAAACAGGACTTACTCATCATAAATGGTAGGTACTTAATAACTTTGTCAATGACAAATGTTCAGTCAAAGAGTTCGTAGTAAATCAAGTTTCTTGTAACCACAGGAGGTTGGAATTCGTCTAGTGGGTAGTGTCGCTGACTTGAAATCATATCACCTATCATTGATTTAGCATCATGGACTCTAGCCCTTACACGCACAATGCCTCTTTGTCTGCAAAAGTTAGCAGTTTCATACAGAGAATAGAGTTTAAGTACTTGGTCCTTCCAAGGAACCATCGTTCGGTAAACTGCTCGCCCTGAAAAATCACTTAAATACGATTGAAACAGGCGTTAAACAGCGACAACACACAACGCACACGAATTTGCAATTATAAACAAGTAATTTTAAAATATAATATAATTATACAGTTATACTAAAGTTTGTGAATAAAGTGGAAATGACCCGTTAAAAGTTTTACCTTTCAATCTGTTCAAGATAACTGATAACTATTAACGGTTTGCTGCCAATAAACTTCTTCACCTGAAATTTAGACAGGGTATTTTTAAATTCATTGAAAAATAGCGCGATCGAGATTTACAAAAACTCTATACACATTAGCCATTTTCAATCTGAACAAAACATTTCACTTCTACATTATTTACTACTAGAGCCTCCCATAAAGTTTCGTTGAAATGTAACAAGCGGTTATTGAAAAATAGCGCGCACAAGATTTAAATATTGTGCACTCACGGACGGACAAGGTGAAACCTCCTAATTTTCATTCAAGGAATATTATAACACAGAACCTTTCCAGCAACTGTTATTTTGCAATGTTTAATACTTAAAACCAGGAACAGTCTATAGAGTATTCCTGTTAAAACCTTAAATTACCTTTCAAAATTTCAAAAATAAAATCCACCACGGTTTCATGTTACTCTGCTACTCTTGTCACTGACAATCGACTCATAACAAATGCCACTCTCTGGAATTAAGACAGCTTGTTTTCAAAATGTCTTACTTATAACGAAATTGCATTAACAAACTGCAATTATATGAAAGTATAGAAGGTTCTATCGAAACTAGTAAAGAGTGTGTTACATTTCGTATTTTGAAATTAATGGCACTACCACGCTTCCGTAGTAATAAAAATCAAACTGAGATTCACAAGCATTTTTCTCTCCTTTTTCATCTAAATGATGTTTAAGTTCTGTAACATGTATATGCTTGTGTATACTACCTACAAAAAGGAAGAATTAAAGAAAAAAACACTTTAAAAATACTTTTCGACCTGCGAATGTATCCACCTGTTTTTCCTCTTCTCAACAGCATTTTTCGTATTTAATGCACTTATGTATCTATTCTATTTAAAACTTAAACACGTATGCTTACGAGATATGTGTGTAGTAACCGATATTCAACCTACCTGTGTCAAATTCAGCTCAAAATTCAAGTTTGAAATGTTCGCAACCTTGTCCGCTATGTTTTGTGACGTCAGCACGCGCTGTTTCTTTAAAAAAACGTCACTATGGTGGGAAATTAAGGCCATTGTAAAATTGAGGATATTTGCACATATTTGGGCGTTTATTTCTCAGCTTTAGCAAGACGTACACTCTGCAACTTTTAATATGGTATTAAGTAACGACTTTCCTACAACTTAGTTACAAAATAAATTCTTTTGCAATTTTTTCTACCTTAAAAGCCAGGGTTACTAGACTAATAGGGTTGTTGGTATTCATTTTCTTAGTTAGATCATTTTCTATCCATTTATAGCAGTTTTGAAGTAAAATTCAACAAAAAAGTTGATTTTCATTTTTTCAACCCCATCCTGTATTTGCACTTATTCCTTCTTACTTGTGTGAAAATGCGATTTAAACGGTGAGAAAATAAATCTACCATGTCCATTGAGTTGTGCATAAGGAAATCTCACCCTCGGGTTGAGATACGTCCAAAAAACTCGGCAGAGCCTCGTTTTTGGACGTATCTCAACCCTCGGGTGGGATTTCCTTATCCACAACTCATCAACATGTTAGATTCACTTTGTCTTGAATAATATTGCACAGTGACAGAATAATTAGCAAGTTGCAACACGCACATGGTGGCGTATATGCGTATGCATGCTAACCTGGCACCTTTTCAAAACGGCGAACAATTAACCGATGTTTATGTCCGCTTCAAGTCGAAACATTCTTGTGTTTATCATAAATACAAGTGAAATGTAACAATTATTGTGAATGTCATAGCACAATACTACGAAAGCGTATAATGGTCGATAGTTACTGTTTATGACAACTAGACATGTTGACTTTGCTTGATAATATTTTGCAATTGTGCGTTATGCCATGAAAAAA
This sequence comes from Saxidomus purpurata, assembly GCA_022818135.1. Lineage (NCBI taxonomy): Eukaryota > Metazoa > Mollusca > Bivalvia > Venerida > Veneridae > Saxidomus > Saxidomus purpurata. Next base: position 29,866,136 of record JAFMSR010000005.1, on the reverse strand, counting down.
TGAAACAATTGTTTAAAAACTGAGCGGTGTTTTTTTTCGTATCACGTTAGACGTTAAAAAGCAATCACAATATCATATCATATCTTGCTAAAACTATTACCAAAGAAACTTTTTCCCGAATCCGACACATATTGTTTGGCAAATAAATTTCTCTTATCTGACGTGTTTTTCTCGCGCAAAGCTGAAACCGTCACTCAGCTATAATGAATTACAAAAGTGTTAAGATGGTCCGATATCGCTATCCTGTCCCAAAGACATAAAGTAGGTCTAAAGTCATGATCGAAGCCAACCGCTGACAAGTTTCAAGATCTCTTCGAAAAACGGTAAACACATTCTAAACGTAGGTCAAACATCAATGTACCTAGTGATCTAACGTTTGACCAGATGCTACGCAGTTTCGGTCTTGTCTAAAGTTCACAAAGACAAACTTTTTTTCAAAATGACTGATGCCGGGGGGTGGGGGGTCAAATGTGGCTTCTAGAGTTCGTAGTTTTTTTAATGATTTGAGCCGAAGTCCTACGTTTTGACCCCACGGAAACCAGTTTCAAACTAAACTTAAGAGTTCATCAAAACGAACGTTCTGGAATATTCTGACCAATTTTCATGACGATTGTACTTACAGAATGTTCAGGTAAGTGTGGACAGACAGACACACAGGCAAGCTAGAGTGAGCTTAAAAGAGAACATGTTCATAAGTCATCTACTTTCACCGATGTCGGAGCTAAACATTAACTCATCTTTAGTAATAAATTATCTTACACTAGCGAGATCGAAATCTTTCATGCAAAAACTACACCGTTCAAAATGATTTTTCTCGCTAATATGTCTATCATTATCTTGCATTTTGCACATAAAATTTCAAACATGATGCGATATTTTCGCATCAAATCAAATCTACATAAATATCTAGCATCTGGCGACCATTATACGCTTCCGTACAATACCTTCTCCAGCCAAATAGCTGATGCTTTACCGTCTTGTTTTCCAACTTTTTCTCTAAAAAGAGGAGGTAGGAATTTCAGGGTCGTATCATCGGAGGAGACGCAGTCGACACTATTTTTAACCGAAAACGTAACTAGAGTAAGTGCTCTAGTTTTATACTTTCTTTGTAAATTAAGAGCCGGGGAATGTAATTGCAATTAAAAATGGTAATGTTAGGCCCATTACATGCATTTGGCTCGTTTCTTGGATTTTGTAGGCACTAGGATTATTTCGGGTCATACATATACATTACATGCTTACTTTGTTTTGTATACCGCATTTCAGTCAGTTATGTTTGTTTTGAACATTCAAATAAATGCCAACTGCATGCTTTTGTCCACTCTTTACCACTGCAGCTATTTCGTCTTTAATTGGTCCAGAAATATGATGTTTATTGCTATCATTGGCTGTAGTGTCTGTTGTTTTTTTTTTGCTGGAGTCATCTTCCTCTCATTTAGCAAGACATAGCGGTGTCTTTGGAATCAAAATAAGGAATATAAAGTTCGAGAAGTTATACTTGAACGCGCGGAGTCTCATTTCATGCTTAGTTTGCAATATTTTCAACAGATTTTAACGGCGTTTAAACATCAGTCGAATCCGTAACTGCAAATATGCACGCATATCTCACACATATTCTAGAGTGCGTGATGAATTTCATTTTCACAATAAAATACATAACGTACATTGTAGCACTATAGGCTCTACGAGTTGTTGCAATATTGTTTTTTTGTTTTTTTTTGCTTTTTTTATTGTTGCTCATATTGCAAACGATACCCGCAGTATCCGTTTATTCATTTTTCATAGAATATTTAGAGTAAATAAAATAGGAAACAGAGCATATTAACATGTATATAAACGTATGTTTATAACCGTGTCTTATTTGATATTGTTGATAACTGTGTTTAATGACATTCTTGAAAAAAACAACATTTTTCTTAGCAAATTATAAAGAAGAACAGATTTACACAATGGAATAACACAAATTTGGCGAAAGCAGTTGCTTATAACGTTTAAGAATACATACTATCTCAATATTGGAGAGTATGTGGTCATAATATTTCATGAACTTTTAAAAAGATATCAGGATAGTCGTTTTTGTTTTCCAAAATGTTAACGATTACAAAAATATCGTTGATTAAGATTTTCACCATGTTAGTCGATTTTGTTCGCCTTTCACTTATAAAATAGGTTTTGCATATGCAGTAACCTATAGTACTTAATAATATAATTATGATTTTGTATTGATATTCGTGAAATTCTGTTTTATATCCAAATATCATATTTTTAAGCTTCTAAACGATTTATGAAACCCGCAATTTTTAAATACATCATTCACCTTATACCAGAATATGTCTAAATATTTGCAATGCAAGAAACAAAAATCGTTATCTTCTAACTCATTGCATACTTTACATAATCGGCTATTTTTCGATTTGCGAACGAAACAGGTTGGCATTCCTTGAAATTATTCTGTGAAGTTTCTTATGTTTGAATTGTTTAATATGATCATCAATAGTTACATTTTTGTTGTATTGTTAACATAATGTGACTTCATTGAAAACAATGCCAAGCCAAGCGTATTAACGCATACCCACTCGTAATTCAACTGCCAAAAATTGAGCCGAACGTCTAACCGCAATATGCTTATAAGGTATATTCTTTGAGTATATAAGAGAATCTATGTCAACAGTGTTAGAATATTAAATCAATTATTCAAATCTAACCTTCATTGACTTTTTCTAGTATTTTCCTGTCTTCAAATCCCATGTGAAAGAATGTGTGTATGTGTTTCACTGTATCGTCCAGAGCAAGCGGACCAGATTTGAACGATTTTACAAGTTCGTCTATTTCTTTTGTGAATGCTTGATCATTTATTTCCGCTAAGCAGTTTTTGAAACAATTTTCAAGTTTGTCTGAATAATCTGCATATTTGCCATCTTCAAGTGTTGGTTCGTTCAGATGACAGAGTTTGTTCCTTATTTTTTGTAGCCTCTCGACATACATACATAAAGTCGGCGTCAAATCGCACGTTTCCAACAGAATAAAACAGAACATATGTAGGTCCCATTTTTCCAAGTCTGTTGAACCGGACACCGGAAAGTACACTGATCTTTTGTTTTTACCAGTTTTACTTTGCATTATCGTAGCCTCGTGTTTACGCAAGAATTCGTCAATGGTAAGTTCTTGGTCCGGTGGATTATGATCCTTGATACATTTTTCGAGAAATTTCCTCGTAAGTTTAGTTCCACCCTTCACTAAAGTTAGAGCTATTCTGCTGTATTTCTCTGTACCTGTTGTAGCCATGATAGTTAATCTATAAATAAAACATTGGGAGGCCGAGTGCAGCGTCGTTAAACGAAAAACAACGAGCGATCAGAATTAATCAACTTCATGCGGTATTTGATTTCACATGATATTTAACAGTAATTTGAAGTGGAAAATAGAAGACAATCTTTAGCATTATCCTCAAATCTAAATATAAACTCTCGTGTCACGCGATGTTTACACTGACCTCCAAAATTGACACAGGAAGTGAAATTGACGGGCCTTAGAGGTATGAGACTCCTAAATACATTTCCATAGACATACATTATAAGGTTTTCTTCCGGTGCGACTACCTAAAATCTCACAGACTGCTGAAATGAACTTTATTTAGTATAGAATCATCCTAATCCCACAAAAAATAACACTATTTATACATGTGATCCAATACTTTATGCCAGTAATTTGGAGCTGAATGACACCGACCCCATTTTTGTGGCAGTTTTAGTGGTCACCAACCAAATAATTACGTCAGTATTTTCAAATACCAAATATTTTGAATATAATTTATATCCAGATGTTTCTCTTCATATTTCATTTGTGATCTATCATCCAGCGATTAATTCAAAACAATTTTTCTTATATGCATCCGTTTAGTTTCAGCCAATCAGCTATCAAACACATAGTGTACGTAGGTCTGCATGTTCCCTAGACAAAATAACCTGCTTCCGGTTTCTCATACCTAATAAAGACAAACGTTATATTTCGATTGTCGTCCATTAAGGAGATCCATATCCAATTAATTTTATTAACCCATGTCTTTCCTTGCTCTAACTGCGGAGTTACACCATAGGCGTTATGTAAACAAAATGAAAACGAAAGCACCACTGTCTTGGTTTGACATTTGGAGCAGATTCGTTTTTATAATCTAATTTTGAGAAGTATACGATAAGATAAAGAGAAGTTCTTGGAAAATATGATATAGTATGTTTCATAAAAAAGACCGTCGTATGTGTTGTGTGTTAAATATGCGTATCGTCGAATTTTAGTTTAAAGTTTATACTAGTTTATTTTAAAAGCTGAGAGCTTATCGAGTCACTCTCACGTCCGCTTCCCGGAGGTACGGTCGTGACCTTGTTGGGTCTCGAACCCGCAACCTCCTAGATGAGCGGCAGACACCTTTAAAAAATTTAATGTGCACTTGGCGTGTAAAACCCTAGATTAAAGTTTAAAGCATAAATATATGTAATAATCGTTTTAACGGGTCAAGTGACACTTTAAACCGTGGTTTCAGCTAATTTGATTGGTTGTCTCTTATATTATGGGTTTAACAGACTTGAAACTGCGGTTTAAGACTTTAAACCACGGTTTAAGAATTAATGTGCAAACGGCACTTTAAACTGTGGGTTTAAGAGGTGTTGAACTATGGGTTTAACAGTTAAATCTATAGTTTAAAGAATTCATGTTCAATTTCGCTTGCCATAGACGTAATAATAGTCAAAAATCTATCGTAAGAACAAGAACTATAAAAAAGATGGTCGGCGCAATTTTGTGTATATAAAAGAGATGAGTAGCTATATTTCATACTAACAATTCCTGCCAAGTTTTATCTTTAAGGAGTAAGAAGGCGCAAAATGTCACAGGGTGAGAAAAATGTGTACCCTTACCGGGGCTCGATCCCGGGTCCCTTCGCTTACAGGGCTAACGCTCTCCCGTCTGAGCTAACCGGAACTATTTACGTACTAATAATATCAAACCGCTGAAGGCACTGACTTTGTGTGTGTCTCAAACCAAAGTGGGTTTGATGAGCTCTCACCTACTTAAAGCAGATATTGAAACAAATATGGAATGTTGCAGACTAAATTTGAAATTGTTTTGCAAAGCAAATATCACTGTCAACATAATTTGTTTTCTTTTCTTTTTTTTTGACTTCTGGTACAATAATTTTATTGAATCAATAATTTGACATATCGTCACTCCGTCATACCGTCATTGGCTTGAAAGGGTCCGGGGAACATCCCCTATCAGCCTTACAGTAATCATTTTATGTACATAACATAACAGATATAGTGCATTAACAAAATTACTTATAATGAAAATGAAATCATATCTATAATTCAAAAGAGTTTTACATAGTAGTGACACAATGATTCGCGTTTTACTGCAGTGTGTTTGTTCTACACTTGCATGAATAAGAAGTGCTAGGTACAATATTGCTTAATATAATTTATACTAAGATATTTTTCAATAATCTTATTACATAGACAGCATATTATAAAATTTTGAATCGGTCATTATTGTCAGGGACTGATGTATTGAACTCAGTGGCTGTTCGTCACACATAAATTCCCAAATATTGATTTACAATATAGCTATGCGCTAAAAATCGATTATTGGGAAACCCACAACCAATCATTAGATCAAATTCAAGTTTCAGGTAATAAATGCGGAGAAGCTGTAGTTTTTTATTTGCGGTACGGGGTGATACCATACCTGTAGGTATCGCGTCTCAAACGAATTGCAATATACCGGTTTAATTGCAAACCCTAGACATAGCCAGACTCTCTACCATGCTGTATGTTGCTGCTTCGAAATATTGGGTAAAAGACTTTCATTTTTCCGGCCTTACTAGTTTTCTTTTAGCGCGGGAGATCACGTGTCTCCTGCTGACTAGTTTTCTTTTAGCGCAGGAGATCACATGATAAAAACCGCGTAGGAAAATAGCTATATACAGAACAGATAACTCGTTGATTTTCTTTTACTTTTGTTGTATTCTAAAAAGATATTTTTGACACAAAATCTATTTGTTTAATGATGTCAACTGCAAGGCCTGCTGGTTTCCCCCCTTATATTGTATATAAAAAACAAGCACTGTTTGTGCTTATACGGAAAACTATTGAATGAAAAACCCATACACAAGCTATGAAATAATGGTCATTTCTTCTAAACGTCAGCAGTTAAAGCTACGAAAAGAAATTGCGGCATTCATATGCTAAACAAGTGGGTTGAGTACATGTAGCCTACTTTGAGTTGCAGCCTAGCCCAACTGTATGACTTATTTATTTTTTTATTCGTATTTCTTTACATGAAATCATTTCTATTACGCGATAACTCATTTCGTGTTTCAAGTGTATTTTAGAATATTGTGAATGTGGAATTTTAGCAAAACACTTCAGAGGCCATATTTTACTTTAGGAATGTAATTAAACATACACCAAATTCTACCATCTTCATATATATTGCTGTACCTTACAACTAAAGTTTGATCATAGTTGTAGATGGTATCTGTTGACTTATTTGCGATATGGGACCACTTTTACCCACTCTATTTAAAACAAGAACTACTTTTAAAAAAGATAGTCGGCGCAAATTTTAGTAAATGAAAGCTATTGGTAGCTGGATTTTATAGTAAAATTAAAGACAAATGTCACAGGGTGAGAAATAAAAATGCACATTGACCGGGACGCGAACCCATGGCCCTTCGCTTACAGAGGTCTTAGACCGTATGCTCTCCCGACTGAGCTAACCGGAACATGCTTATTTGTTCCCGATAGTAATTAAATATCTATTGTGACATATGCATCAGAAAAACAAACTTAATCCTTGTTTTTCTTATCAAATATGCTACTCGAAAATGGACTGTTATTCACTGGTCGAGAAAGTATAAATACTCTACACTTGTAATTAACATTAGTTTGGCGGTAACAACATATTATGTTGATAGATATAAACAATTTTAGTACTAAATTTATAAACCCATTCAAGAAAAACTGAAAACGCAAGATTATTTTATTGACTATTCGGTATTATCTAATTAGAAGGTGCGTTACAGCGTAAATTTCTCATTTTAAAACAGTTATACATTCTACTTGTCATTTCATTGGCGGTTGTAAAGTTCCCAAGCTGCGCCGAAACATATACATACAGAGCCTCTGTTTTTGGACGTATCTCAACCCTCGAATGGGATTCCTTATCCACAACTCATGGAAATGGTAGATTATGTGGTGATGGCTAACAGTCAATACTGAACTATTATCATGGCGATTTATTTACCTCTTTAATTGCCTCAAATCGTTGTACAGTTTCTTTTCACGCACGGGACTGTTGAGTAAATGTCACCGAACACGCTTGTATAGTACAGTACAATGACGAATGCCCTGGGCTGTTATAAGTATTAACGCAAAGCATTCACCTATGACCATGGTCTTTTATTCACATTGAGATTCTTTGGGGAAAAGGACGTGTTGAAGGTAAACATTTACTTGTATTTCGTGTTATTATTGAAAATAAGAAACCATAACCCTTAATTAAAAATGTTGTCGGCGGCGTATATTTGGGGATAGACAAAGACAGGAGAAACATACCCAATTTAGATCAGGCCTTGTGCTTATAATTACATGTATATTTCTTTATGTTACTTCACATATTAAGTTCTTCACCGGGGTAGCACCTTTAATGTCCATTAGTTCACGCTTTTAACGTGCTGGCGCGAAAAGACTGGGTGTGGTTTACACTTCGTGCAGTTGTATTGCAATTCGACGTGTAAGGTTGTTTCTACGCTAAAATGAATATGTCAGACGAAGAAAGTTCTACCAGCAAGCACGTGTTTGTTAATAATAGTTCTTGTGATAACGTGGATTTAGATAGAGCCTTGGAAAGACAGAAACATGTTAGGTAAAAGTGACCATGTCACTGTAAAATTTGAATTTAGATGCTATGTCGAATTGCCTATAAATAGAACAAAAAGGAGAAAATTTAACAAAGCCAATTTTCTGCCATAAAGAATGACATTATGGAAGTAAAAACAGCAGAATTGGATGAACTATCTGTTCAGGATGCCTGGTGTAGCCCAAAGGGGTCTGTAACATTGTCTACTCGTTTGTTAACATTACATGTAGATAATAAGTACAAGGGAAAGAACTGTGACTAGCATAGGGCTTACTATCATATCGTTTCATATATTGTTACTTGCAACATAATCGATATACAACACCCTAACATACCTGGCTTTGTACATTAGACATTAAACTTTCAAAAAATGTATACTTAGTCTACCCTAACTTGAGCTATAATACACAGGTTTCTTTTATTTCTCACAAATCATGCGTTTTTCCGTTGGTTTTAAACGAAGTCGTAAAACCAAAACAAACGAGGTTTAGCGAAAACATTCGCAGTATTGATAAATAATGAAGGAACCGCGCATAATCTAAATGCACATTTATAAAGTAACAGTAAACGCACCGATCGCATGTATTATTGCGCCGCTATCGCCTCATACGATGTAAAAGTCTCCAATTCTATTTGTTGACAGTGATATAAGTTGAAGAAGTTTTCCATTATTGTCATTAGATACGTAATTTTGTGTAATGACAAATTTGATTGGTTGATTAAAATACCTTAGGTAAAGCACCTACGAAAATATCATATGACGTTGCTAATATTTTCTGGTACCACTATCCTTAGCGTTCACTTTATACCCGTGCGTACACAAAGCCAGAGCCAAACAAAATTTTCGCCATCCGATCGAAACATCTTTTTTTAATACGCAGTTCTGTTTTTATCACGTGATACATCATGGCACATGGAGAAATAAATTTACAAACAAACGACGGAACGTCAGATTAAAGAATTGTTGGAGACGATAGCGGCAGAATATTGCATGCATTCAGTGAGATTACTGTTGTTCTAAAAATGTGCATTCAGAATTGCCCACTTCCCTCAGTATTCATGCAATACAGCGAATGCTTTCACAAAACCCAGTTTGTTTTTGTTTTACAACTTCGTTTAAAACCTACGGAAAAACGCATGATTTATGAGAAATAAATCAATCTGTGTATTGTGGCTACACTTGGAGTACATAACGTATACATTTTTGGAAAATAAATTGTCTAATCAGCAAACTGAGGCATATTTGAGCGTTGTATAACGGTTCTTTTTCAAGTAACAATAAATCAAACGATGTGATATTAATCCGTATGAGCGTGGCAGTTCTTTCCCTTGTACTTATTATATACATGTTATGTTAACAAACGAGAAGACAATGATACAGACCCCTTTGGTGTAGCTTTGCCGGAACCATTATAGAATCATTAGAAAATAATATACCAGAACATACAAAAGGTTATCGTGGGCAGAGAAACAAATGCTCTCAATAATATCAAGCAAAAACAAAATTGGTTTAAATACCTGCTTAACAAAAGCCCGCAGAATTATCAAAATTATAAGAGAGCAGGAACAAAGTAACATATGAAATGAGAAGAACTAAAATTAGCATGAAAAATCAATAGCTAAAATTTATCACGGGCAATCCGAAGAAGTTCTGGAAATATATCAGAGATAACACAAAAACAACAAGCGTAGGTAACTTAGAAAAACTTGATGGACACCTGGACACTGATGACCGGAAAAGGGCAGAATTACCGAATAATCACTTCTCTACTGTTTTCATACAAGAAAACAAAGAACATACCAGATTTTACAAGAAGCAATATAAAAAGCATTAAGTACAATAACAATTAAGAAGGAAACCGTTGGCAAAATATTAAATACTATAGTCCCAAATAAAGCTCAGGGGCCCGATAACATACACCCTAAAATACTGAAGGAAAGTACTGAGCAATTGTTACCATTGTTAGAAATAGTCTATAACAAATCAATTAAGGAAGGACAACTTCCAAAAGATGGAAAGGGATATATACAACTGGTTAAAAAGTATTTAAGTAACCGCCTACAAAGAGTAGTGGTAAATGGCCACCAAAGGGAGTGGAAACAAGTCACAAGCGGTGTACCCCAAGGTAGTGTGCTAGGTCCTGTCCTAATTTTCATTAATGACCTACCTGAATGCTTAGATAGTAAAACAAAATTATTCGCTGACGACACTAAAATTTACACCAACATAGTGGACTGTAGCAGTGAGAACAGGTTACAAGAAAATGTTAATAAAGCATGTGATTGGTCAAAATGTTGGAAAATGATATTCAACATAAAAAACTGTAAGCATATGCATTTAGGTCAAAAGACTCAGCCCGATAGCTACTACATGACTGATAACTTTGGTAGTATTCAAGAAATACAGCAGATGACATCGGAGAAAGATCAAGGGATCATATTTGATAGCAATTTAAAATTCAGTGAGCATACTCAATCAAATATCAGGATAGCTAATAGGAACCTAGGTTTTATTTGTAAAACGTTTACATACATGGACAAGAACATGTTCCTAAAGTTATATAAAGCCCTAGTAAGACCCCAACTAGAGTACATATCAGTAATTTGGTCACCAAAACTGATATAAGGGCAATTGAAAATGTGCAACGTAGAGCCACTAGAATTGTGGGGAATTTGAGATGTCTCCCATACCGCGATAGGTTACAGTTCTTGGGGTTAACTTCTCTTGAGTACCGTAGAGAAAGAGCAGAATAATATGGTACAGGTATACAAAATTATCAACAATATAGATAAGATTGATAAAATCAAGTTATTTAAGTTCTCAAATTCTAGAGCTAGATGTAATTCACTGAAGATTTTCAAATGCAGGGCCAAAACAACATTGAAGAAAGGCACCTTCAGCCACAGAGTGGTGGATCCTTAGAATAAGCTCCCTGGCCATGTAGTCAAAGCACCCACCCTAAATGCTTTAAAGGCAAGACTAAACAAAAATTGGGGGGCCTCTAACAAGTTTCTGCCAAACTGTTACAACTGACAACTCATTATATTACTCATTATATTACTTCTTAGTTTTACTCAGCTTTTATTTAGGTGGTGAACAGGACTGAAGTGTTTATTCAGAATTCACATGTGTACAGTGTACAGTGAACAGTATAATGTACAAATACAAGTGAACAATGACAGTACATGATGCAGTGTAAATAATTCAAGGAATAAGGCTACGATATAATAAAATAGGGAAACATCATCAAAAAAGGCCAGAGAAACCATTGGTCTGTTGTGTTATTGTAACACAACAAGGCATTGAACAGAATAAACAGTATAAACAGAAAAATGTTTTTATAGATGAATTAGAAAGCAAGTTTTCCAGTTTGTTTTAACATAAAGCTTCCAGCGCTACTGAATCAATCGTCATTCAAAATATCGAGTGAGGGAAACAACGTCCTAGGCATTCGACTACACTACGAACGTAGTCCAAGGTCTTTGACGCTAGTACATGTATTCCTATTTCTCATTCTAGCATAGTCAACTGACCCAATAACAAGACCAATTTTAGTTATGGAAGCCAGAACTACTACGATCGCAGATGGGTACTACTTACGACCGAAGATATAAATGATCGTCTTGGCAGGTAAGCTATTGGGTTTTTTTTGCGCCGACTTTTTTCTTGATATATGTAACACTATGTTTAAACTTAACATGTGTGAAGTTTTAGGATCAACTGTAATGTTACCAAATATGACATTTATTTGCTTAAAGTAACAAGATATATCCATGAACAAAGACATGTATACAGAAAAATGTACAAGGTATCAATACAAACAGCCCTAGACTTCGGAATTAGTGGTATCGTTTTGGTATAAGCAAATCTATAGAGGTGGATGAGGATAATCGGATACATCTGACGACCGTAGGAGATACGTGTCATGAAAAGAGGATACGTATAACGGCCGATGAATAACAAGTAATATGCGTAAATAGGTGTTTTCCAATAAGCATAAATATTGGTTTTAAATTATTATTACATTCAATATCATGCCAGTTGTTTGATCTTGCATGTATATATTACTCGGACGAATGACCTGTATTAGCATAATTTCACGGTCGATTTATTATCTATACATTGTATTTATCTTCGGTTTTCATTTTACGGATGTGCACGTGGTAAGCTGTTTAAAGTGGAATTATGCACATTTTTTTCAAGTAGAAATCCAGCTGAAATAGGTGTGTGTAAAAAGGGTAGAGGAAATAATAGCTTTTAACCCAATACACCAAACTCTTCCTGCTACCAGTACGAAATAATAACTTTCCAAATACTACGCTTCCTATTTTGACTGGGAGAGTTGCTTCCTTCCACTGCCGAAATCTCTACCAACAACAACAATGACACAAGGATGATCACTGCGAAGAAAGGAACTATTATTTTATTAGTCCAATTTGTTTCTTTCTAAAGCACCAACTTCAAATACTAATGCGGCATTATCATTAGTTTAACACATTTAAATGCACAGCAACCGAAAATTGCTTTTATAAAAATGTCACCAAAAATACACTATGTACAGTAAGATGCGCAAAATGTCACTTTAAAATAAAGGACAAATTTTGAATATATCTATCGGGTCGATAGCTCAGTCGGTAGCGAATTTGTTCTTTCATATTTCTAAACGGTACATCGTGCGTTCGAGTCCTGCCAACGTCAGTGAAATTAGTTTTTTCGTGGTTTGGCCCATTAAATGTTTTAAACTTTTTATATTTCAGGAATATAATAGTATTTCATCTCATTCATTTTTCAACATTTTAATATTTTTCAAAAAGAAACACTAACCACGTGATCCTTGTGCATTCCGTGATCGACTGCATTCGTTGTACATACTAGTACCAGATAAATTTTGAAAAACAACATTAAATCAGTTTTTGTGATTCGAACCTTGGTATTTGTGAAGATTTCTGCATACTTTGGTAACTAAGCTACGACAGTTACATCTCTAGTTAAATAATATATTCATGCATAAAGGTCAGCATCAGGTTAATTTGTTCGGACAATACTGATAATTTGTCCGTGAGAGACATACATGTATTGATTAGTGCTATCTGTCTGTCACTCTGTCTGTCATAAAGTTTGTCCACGCAACTCCTCTGATACTACGTGGCGGATTTACACCAAACTTCACATAAGTGATCATTGCCAAGCGTAGTTGTGCATATCATTTGCACATTCAGTTGATTTTCAGTGGAATCACCGCCCTTGATTTATAGAATTTTATGATTTTTTGGCATATTCTCCTATACCATTGGGCGGATTTCCACTAAACCTAAGACAAGTGATCAGTGCCAAGCTTAGTTATCCATATCGGCGGCATATCCGGTTTAGTGATTTTCAGGGGAGTTATGGCCCTTGATTCGTCAAATTCAATGATTTTTTTATACTTCTCCTCTACCATTCGCCTAGTTGTTGTCAGCATATTCCGCTTCATTGTTTTCAGGGAAGTTGCGGCCCTTGATTTGTCATATTTCATAATGTCTATAGTATTTATGCTATACCATTGATTTAAATTATGAGTGGTCAAAATCCAGGAAGGATATCACACAAAAAAAACCTAACACTAATTATCTCAAGAAGACATTTAGTTACTCTAGTATGGAAATTTGGAACCAAATACCTGTTGATACAATACCTATATCAAATGTCAATGCATTCAAATGTAGCTTAAAAGCATTTCTGATTAAAACTGAAAAATTGTAACTACGTTTTGCAACCAAATATATATTAAAAGTGAAATATCATCTTCTATGTATGTCATCGTTTCTACATTTTGATGTAATCTGTATACTAGTATGCATCGTACGATAGTTTTATTCATATTGTATTGTTCATACTTGTTTTGAATTTGTTTTAAAAATTGTTTAAGAAGGCCTCATTGTAAATAAGACTTACCACCTAATATTATGTATTGTAGTTAATGAGCTACCTTCAGAAATAAAGAGATAATTATCATCATTATTATCATTATCAGTGTCAAGCGTAGTTGTACATTTCATCAGCATGTTACAGTTAATGAATTTAGCGGAGTTATGTCCCTTGATAACTCAAATCATATTATGCTCGTGCTACTTATCCTATACCACAGGTCAGAAATCTACCAAACTACACAGAAGTTTTAATCATCGGATTGTTACTGGTTAGTGATATGCATTTTCAGTTCTACAGTGCTAAATGGTGGCAGACATGTTTTTTGTGAAAGATAATCTCTCGTTGTGAGAACAATTTGATAATGGGCTCTCTTGTGTCTCCTACATCGAAATCTTAATATCGATGTCAAGTTTCCTTGTTTGCGAGTACACTGTTAGTCCTCAAATTTACGCACAGGAATTTTTTATTGCGGGTCAAATACGGGTATATCTCGATTTTCAAGCCCTGAAAATGCTAAAAAAATTACAGACTGTGGCAAAAATTGACGGTCGGTCAGGCCACCGGAAAAACAACTTTTTTAAGGCCTAAACAATTGCGCATGTGCAAGGCTTTCAGTACTTTGATCATACCTAAGTGGAAATCATCATTATTTTGGCTTCTTGTCATCAATCCCAATATGGGCAGATTTACTGATTTAGTTACAGAGAACGTAGAGTATAAATAGTCCCACAATTTTTGTGTGGCTGGCTCCTACAAAGAAAGTACATTTTCACTTTCGCCTTTAACGAGTGATGTTCTAGTTCTTAGGGTAGACACCAGGAAGGTGTAAAGGTGTTTTCCCACCTATTATAAAAACAATTGTAGCAACATTTTTGCGCATTGTTTAGCGCTGTGAAATATTAACAGCCGTTTCGTTTATGTAAAGTGTGTAACATGCAGATGTGACTGTAAATACATGTATTAACTAGATTGATGCGGCAAAATTAGAATAATATGAATATTTGTTCGTAGATGTCAATACAATGGTGTGATGGTGATGGTCCACTCGGATGGATGTCCTCGGGCGAAACGGATGTGCAAGCTGATCGTATCCAACACTGGTTGTGAATAAGGCAAACTCAATTTCCGCTGGTGAGTTAGTTTGACAACGATTGTGTATGTTGCACACTGGTCACACATACAGGATCGCCAGCAGGGTTATCATTGGTGGTAATTTGTGTCACAGGTATGTTTATGGCTGGTTGCAGGCTCGATTTTAGTTTTCGAAGAAAAAGGAGGCATTCATCTAGCCTCGGTATTGGAGTCACAACTTGGTTAGGTTTTCTGTACTGTCCTTCGAAACCAATAATAATTATAGCTTTGAAACTTACAATAATTATTAACTACCCTAGCCTTCATCAACATACGCGAGTACTTATCTATGTGAAGGTTTTTGTCAGAATTATCGCCCTTTTTAGCTCACCTGGCACAATGTGCAAGAATGAGCTATTAGGATCACTCGTCGTCAGTCGTATGTCGTCCTTTCACATTTTCCTTCAAACGCCATCAGCAGGCCAATGTTGATGAAACTGGGCATTGATGTTCTTCGCATGAAGCCCTATTATATGTGTTCAAATAATTCAATTTCGTGCAGAACTGTGGTTGCCATGCCAATGGAAAGGAAAAACTTAAAAAAGTTTTCTCAAGAACAGAAAGGACCAAAGCTCCGATTTTTGGCATATGGCATTGCCTAGTTGACCTCTACCAAGATTGTTCAAATCATGACCTCAGGTTACAATTGACCCTGCCTGGAGTGTCACTTGCTTTTACATACGCTTATAAAGTAAAAACTTACAAAATCTTCTCTGAAACCTCAATTCCTAGAGCTTAGTTATTTAGCATGTGACATTGCCTAGTAGAGCTCTCTGCACGTACATGAGCTCGACTGTGTAACAGGGCATGGTTTTGATTACTAGGTTATGGTATTATTCATATAAATTATAAGGTTGATATTAAAGGCAAGCAAGTTCCGACAAAATATATTTCAAGTTAAGGACTGTTTATGTCAATTGTTTTCAACATAACCAGTAATAGCTTTCATGTACATGAGCCTTAATAGGCCTTTGGTTACTTATCATTTAAAATCATTCATCTTCATCTTTGAGTAGCAACAAAATTTGAAGTTTTGTAGGTCAGTCATTGTACAAAAGATTTAGTGTTTTTAGCTCGACTATTCGGAGAATATGGAGAGCTATTACAGTCACTTGTGTGTCGGCGTCGGCGTCGGCGTCGGCGTTGCTTCTTTGGTTAAAGTTTTGCCTGCTAAGTACTATCATGCACATATCTCAGTAACCACTTATGATATTGACTTGAAACTTTGTTCATGTCTTTAGAGGTGCCATACAATCAAGGCAGATAATTCTTGAAAAAATTTAGTACAAATTATGGCCCTTGTTTGACTTTGAAAATTTGGTTAAAGTTTTGCCTGCTAAGTACTATCATGCACATATCTCATTAACCACTTATGATATTGACTTGAAACTTTGTTCATGTCTTTAGGGGTGTCATACAATCAAGGCAGATAACTCTTGAAAAAATTTAGTACTAATTATGGCCCTTGTTTGACTTTGAAAATTTGGTTAAAGTTTTGCCTGCTAGGTACTATCATGCACATATCTCAGTAACCACTTATAATATTGACTTGAAACTTTGTTCATGTCTTTAGGGGTGTCATACAATCAAGGCAGATAACTCTTGAAAAAATTTAGTACAAATTATGGCCCTTGTTTGACTTTGAAAATTTGGTTAAAGTTTTGCCTGCTAGGTACTATCATGCACATATCTCAGTAACCACTTATGATATTGACTTGAAACTTTGTTCATGTCTTTAGGGGTGTCATACAATCAAGGCAAATAACTCTTGAAAAAAATTTAGTACAAATTATGGCCCTTGTTTGACTTTGAAAATTTGGTTAAAGTTTTGCCTGCTAGGTACTATCATGCACATATCTCAGTAACCACTTGTGATATTGACTTGAAACTTCGTTAATGTCTCTACGGGTGTCACACAGTCAAGTCAGATAACTCTTGTATAAATTTAGTACTAATTATGGCCCTTGTTTGACTTTGAAAATTTGGTTAAAGTTTTGCCTGCTAGGTACTATCATGCACATATCTCAGTAACCACTTATGATATTGACTTGAAACTTTTTTAATGTCTTAAGAGGTGTCACACAGTCAAGACAGATAATTCTTGTTTAAATTTAGTGCAAATTATGGCCCTTGTTTGACTTTGAAAATTTGGTAAAGTTTTGCATGCAAGGTACTATCATGCACATATCACAGTAACCACTTATGGTAGTTATATCAAACCTTGTAATAGTGTTTAGGGTAAATTTTGTATCAAACAATTAATTTACCAAAAATTAAATCTATAGTTATAGATTTTGACTTTTTTTATGATTCAACTTTCCTAGTTTATACTTAATAGTTAGCAGAATTTTGTTTTGCTATTACACTGATAAAAGTTTTGTTTTATTAGCAAACACCCACAATAGTCGAGCGTGCTGTCTTATGGACAGCTCTTGTTACCTTCTTTTTCTCAAATGTAGACATATTTGTAGGTCTGTTATCTCAACCCTTGTTTTTAGCTTTTTTTGTCTTTGTGCTTTATGGTAAGTCTGTTTTCAAGTTGGCAATGTCAAACAGGCTTCCTAGGTTAGGCACAAAATGTAGTATCTTAGTAGCTTGTTTTAACCTGAGAAATCGGATATACCAAGCAGGCTTTGCAGTGTAGTCCCAGTCCAGTACCCAGTGCTTTCCAAAGACAAAGCAAGTGGTTGAGATTATTTATTATAGCCATATGACAATATAAAAACTTCAGATGTCATTTGGAAACTCTGTAAGGATAGTTTAGGCCAATCTTATTTCACACAGCGTCCATAGGCCTTAGTATCATTTAGAGGACTGTTTTGGCTAATCATTTTTGAAAACAATTTCTGTCAAGGCAAAACCTTTGAAGATGGATTGATTTTGAATGGGTATTTTGGCCATTAAATTTTTATGAACTTTCTGTCAAGTTGTGAGTTTGTCTCAGTTTAAGGACTGACCTAAAAACTTTTCAAGCCAACCAGTTTTGACAATAAACTTCTCATAGAAGTAGTAGGTTCATTTGAAGTATTGATTTGGCCAATTATTTTTGACCAAATCGTCTAATAAGTTATCCGGTTGATGTTAGAGGCAAGTGATTTTGACAAAACATCTTGTATTAAACATATTTCATGTAAAGTACTGTTTAGGCCATATGTTTATAACGAAAACATACAAGGTAACCAGTAATAGCTTTTGTGTACATGAGCCTTAATTGGCCTTTGGTTACTTATCATTAAAAAGCATTCAATTTTATCTTTGATAATTAAGCAACACAATTTGAATTTTGAAAGATTTCATTTTTGTACGAATGTGATAAAATCTGAAACTAGCAGGCTTTCAGGGTTAGGCACAGGTTGAGTGCCTTAGAGAAAGGTAGCTAGTGGGTTAGCATCATATAAACTGTGTGCACAAAGATGAGTTCATGGTTTTTAGGTCAGTCATTGATTTGGTCTTTTGACCTTCTTTTTCTCAAATGTAGACATATGTGTAGGTCTGTAATCTCAACCCTTGCTTTTGCTGTTTTGTTCTGTCTTCCCGTGAATTCTCCCTTTGAATGTGCTTTATGGTAAGTCTGTCTTCCAGTTGGCATTGCCAAACAGGC
Organism: Saxidomus purpurata; assembly: GCA_022818135.1. NCBI lineage: Eukaryota > Metazoa > Mollusca > Bivalvia > Venerida > Veneridae > Saxidomus > Saxidomus purpurata. The sequence goes on along the minus strand of JAFMSR010000005.1, from coordinate 29,847,582 downwards.
TTCCTAGGTTAGGCACAAAATGTAGTATCTTAGTAGCTTGTTTTAAACTGAGAAATCGGATATACCAAGCAGGCTTTGCAGTGTAGTCCCAGTCCAGTACCCAGTGCTTTCCAAAGACAAAGCAAGTGGTTGAGATTATTTATTATAGCCATATGACACTATAAAAACTTCAGATGCCATATGGAAACTCTGTAAGGATAGTTTAGGCCAATCTTATTTCACACAGCGTCCATAGGCCTTAGTATCATTCAGAGGACTGTTTTGGCTAATCATTTTTGAAAACAATTTCTGTCAAGACAAAACCTTTTTTCAAGATGGATTGATTTTGAATGGGTATTTTGGCCATTAAATTTTTATGAACTTTCTGTTAAGTTGTGAGTTTGTCTCAGTTTAAGGACTGACCTAAAAACTTTTCAAGCCAACCAGTTTTGACAATAAACTTCTTATAGAAGTAGTAGGTTCATTTAAAGTATTGTTTTGGCCTATTATATTTGACTAAATCGTCTAATAAGTTATCAGGTTGATATTAGAGGCAAGTGATTTTGACAAAACATCTTGTATTAAACATATTTCATGTAAAGTACTGTTTAGGCCATATGTTTATAACGAAAACATACAAGGTAACCAGTAATAGCTTTTGTGTACATGAGCCTTAATTGGCCTTTGGTTACTTATCATTAAAAAGCATTCAATTTTATCTTTGATAATTAAGCAACACAATTTTGAATTTTGAAAGATTTCATTTTTGTACGAATGTGATAAAATCTGAAACTAGCAGGCTTTCAGGGTTAGGCACAGGTTGAGTGCCTTAGAGAAAGGTAGCTAGTGGGTTAGCATCATATAAACTGTGTGCACAAAGATGATTTCATGGTTTTTAGGTCAGTCATTGTACAAAAGATTTGGTCTTTTGACCTTCTTTTTCTCAAATGTAGACATATGTGTAGGTCTGTAATCTCAACCCTTGCTTTTGCTGTTTTTTCTGTCTTCCTATCTCTTGAATGTGCTTTATGGTAAGTATGTCTTCCAGTTGGCATTGCCAAACAGGCTTCCTAGGTTAGGCACAAAATGTAGTATCTTAGTAGCTTGTTTTAAACTGAGAAATCGGATATACCAAGCAGGCTTTGCAGTGTAGTCCCAGTCCAGTACCCAGTGCTTTCCAAAGACAAAGCAAGTGGTTGAGATTATTTATTATAGCCATATGACACTATAAAAACTTCAGATGCCATTTGGAAACTCTGTAAGGATAGTTTAGGCCAATCTTATTTCACACAGCGTCCATAGGCCTTAGTATCATTCAGAGGACTGTTTTGGCTAATCATTTTTGAAAACAATTTCTGTCAAGACAAAACCTTCTTTCAAGATGGATTGATTTTGAATGGGTATTTTGGCCATTAAATTTTTATGAACTTTCTGTTAAGTTGTGAGTTTGTCTCAGTTTAAGGACTGACCTAAAAACTTTTCAAGCCAACCAGTTTTGACAATAAACTTCTCATAGAAGTAGTAGGTTCATTTGAAGTATTGTTTTGGCCAAATATTTTTGACCAAATCGTCTAATAAGTTATCCGGTTGATATAAGAGGCAAGTGATTTTGACAAAACATCTTGTATTAAACATATTTCATGTAAAGTACTGTTTAGGCCATATGTTTATAACGAAAACATACAAGGTAACCAGTAATAGCTTTTGTGTACATGAGCCTTAATTGGCCTTTGGTTACTTATCATTAAAAAGCATTCAATTTTATCTTTGATAATTAAGCAACACAATTTGAATTTTGAAAGATTTCATTTTTGTACGAATGTGATAAAATCTGAAACTAGCAGGCTTTCAGGGTTAGGCACAGGTTGAGTGCCTTAGAGAAAGGTAGCTAGTGGGTTAGCATCATATAAACTGTGTGCACAAAGATGATTTCATGGTTTTTAGGTCAGTCATTGATTTGGTCTTTTGACCTTCTTTTTTCACAATGTAGACATATGTGTAGGTCTGTAATCTCAACCCTTGCTTTTGCTGTTTTTTTCTGTCTTCCCGTGAATTCTCCCTTTGAATGTGCTTTATGGTAAGTCTGTCTTCCAGTTGGCATTGCCAAACAGGCTTCCTAGGTTAGGCACAAAATGTAGTATCTTAGTAGCTTGTTTTAAACTGAGAAATCGGATATACCAAGCAGGCTTTGCAGTGTAGTCCCAGTCCAGTACCCAGTGCTTTCCAAAGACAAAGCAAGTGGTTGAGATTATTTATTATAGCCATATGACAATATAAAAACTTCAGATGCCATTTGGAAACTCTGTAAGGATAGTTTAGGCCAATCTTATTTCACACAGCGTCCATAGGCCTTAGTATCATTTAGAGGACTGTTTTGGCTAATCATTTTTGAAAACAATTTCTGTCAAGACAAAACCTTCTTTCAAGATGGATTGATTTTGAATGGGTATTTTGGCCATTAAAGTTTTATGAACTTTCTGTTAAGTTGTGAGTTTGTCTCAGTTTAAGGACTGACCTAAAAACTTTTCAAGCCAACCAGTTTTGACAATAAACTTCTTATAGAAGTAGTAGGTTCATTTAAAGTATTGTTTTGGCCAATTATATTTGACTAAATCGTCTAATAAGTTATCAGGTTGATATTAGAGGCAAGTGATTTTGACAAAACATCTTGTATTAAACATATTTCATGTAAAGGAATGTTTAGGCCATATGTTTATAACGAAAACATACAAGGTAACCAGTAATAGCTTTTGTGTACATGAGCCTTAATTGGCCTTTGGTTACTTATCATTAAAAAGCATTCAATTTTATCTTTGATAATTAAGCAACACAATTTGAATTTTGAAAGATTTCATTTTTGTACGAATGTGATAAAATCTGAAACTAGCAGGCTTTCAGGGTTAGGCACAGGTTGAGTGCCTTAGAGAAAGGTAGCTAGTGGGTTAGCATCATATAAACTGTGTGCACAAAGATGATTTCATGGTTTTTAGGTCAGTCATTGATTTGGTCTTTTGACCTTCTTTTTCTCAAATGTAGACATATGTGTAGGTCTGTAATCTCAACCCTTGCTTTTGCTGTTTTTTCTGTTTTCCCGTGAATTCTCCCTTTAAATGTGCTTTATGGTAAGTCTGTCTTCCAGTTGGCATTGCCAAACAGGCTTCCTAGGTTAGGCACAAAATGTAGTATCTTAGTAGCTTGTTTTAAACTGAGAAATCGGATATACCAAGCAGGCTTTGCAGTGTAGTCCCAGTCCAGTACCCAGTGCTTTCCAAAGACAAAGCAAGTGGTTGAGATTATTTATTATAGTCATATGACAATATAAAAACTTCAGATGCCATTTGGAAACTCTGTAAGGATAGTTTAGGCCAATCTTATTTCACACAGCGTCCATAGGCCTTAGTATCATTTAGAGGACTGTTTTGGCTAATCATTTTTGAAAACAATTTCTGTCAAGACAAAACCTTCTTTGAAGATGGATTGATTTTGAATGGGTATTTTGGCCATTAAATTTTTATGAACTTTCTGTCAAGTTGTGAGTTTGTCTCAGTTTAAGGACTGACCTAAAAACTTTTCAAGCCAACCAGTTTTGACAATAAACTTCTCATAGAAGTAGTAGGTTCATTTGAAGTATTGTTTTGGCCAATTATTTTTGACCAAATCGTCTAGTAAGTTATCCGGTTGATATTACAGGCAAGTGATTTTGACAAAACATCTTGTATTAAACATATTTCATGTAAAGTACTGTTTAGGCCATATGTTTATAACGAAAACATACAAGGTAACCAGTAATAGCTTTTGTGTACATGAGCCTTAATTGGCCTTTGGTTACTTATCATTAAAAAGCATTCAATTTTATCTTTGATAATTAAGCAACACAATTTGAATTTTGAAAGATTTCATTTTTGTACGAATGTGATAAAATCTGAAACTAGCAGGCTTTCAGGGTTAGGCACAGGTTGAGTGCCTTAGAGAAAGGTAGCTAGTGGGTTAGCATCATATAAACTGTGTGCACAAAGATGATTTCATGGTTTTTAGGTCAGTCATTGATTTGGTCTTTTGACCTTCTTTTTCTCAAATGTAGACATATGTATAGGTCTGTAATCTCAACCCTTGCTTTTGCTGTTTTTTTCTGTCTTCCCGTGAATTCTCCCTTTGAATGTGCTTTATGGTAAGTCTGTCTTCCAGTTGGCATTGCCAAACAGGCTTCATAGGTTAGGCACAAAATGTAATATCTTAGTAGCTTGTTTTAAACTGAGAAATCGGATATACCAAGCAGGCTTTGCAGTGTAGTCCCAGTCCAGTACCCAGTGCTTTCCAAAGACAAAGCAAGTGGTTGAGATTATTTATTTTAGCCATATGACAATATAAAAACTTCAGATACCATTTGGAAACTCTGTAAGGATAGTTTAGGCCAATCTTATTTCACACAGCGTCCATAGGCCTTAGTATCATTTAGAGGACTGTTTTGGCTAATCACTTTTGTAAACAATTTCTGTCAAGACAAAACCTTCTTTCAAGATGGATTGATTTTGAATGGGTATTTTGGCCATTAAATTTTTATGAACTTTCTGTTAAGTTGTGAGTTTGTCTCAGTTTAAGGACTGACCTAAAAACTTTTCAAGCCAACCAGTTTTGACAATAAACTTCTCATAGAAGTAGTAGGTTCATTTGAAGTATTGTTTTGGCCAATTATTTTTGACCAAATCGTCTAATAAGTTATCCGGTTGATATTAGAGGCAAGTGATTTTGACAAAGCATCTTGTATTAAACATATTTCATGTAAAGTACTGTTTAGGCCATATGTTTATAACGAAAACATACAAGGTAACCAGTAATAGCATTTGTGTACATGAGCCTTAATTGGCCTTTGGTTACTTATCATTAAAAAGCATTCAATTTTATCTTTGATAATTAAGCAACACAATTTGAATTTTGAAAGATTTCATTTTTGTACGAATGTGATAAAATCTGAAACTAGCAGGCTTTCAGGGTTAGGCACAGGTTGAGTGCCTTAGAGAAAGGTAGCTAGTGGGTTAGCATCATATAAACTGTGTGCACAAAGATGATTTCATGGTTTTTAGGTCAGTCATTGATTTGGTCTTTTGACCTTCTTTTTCTCAAATGTAGACATATGTGTAGGTCTGTAATCTCAACCCTTGCTTTTGCTGTTTTTTTTCTGTCTGCCCGTGAATTCTCCCTTTGAATGTGCTTTATGGTAAGTCTGTCTTCCAGTTGGCATTGCCAAACAGGCTTCCTAGGTTAGGCACAAAATGTAGTATCTTAGTAGCTTGTTTTAAACTGAGAAATCGGATATACCAAGCAGGCTTTGCAGTGTAGTCCCAGTCCAGTACCCAGTGCTTTCCAAAGACAAAGCAAGTGGTTGAGATTATTAATTATAGCCATATGACAAAATAAAAACTTCAGATGCCATTTGGAAACTCTGTAAGGATAGTTTAGGCCAATCTTATTTCACACAGCGTCCATATGCCTTAGTATCATTTAGAGGACTGTTTTGGCTAATCATTTTTGAAAACAATTTCTGTCAAGACAAAACCTTCTTTCAAGATGGATTGATTTTGAATGGGTATTTTGGCCATTAAATTTTTATGAACTTTCTGTCAAGTTGTGAGTTTGTCTCAGTTTAAGGACTGACCTAAAAACTTTTCAAGCCAACCAGTTTTGACAATAAACTTCTCATAGAAGTAGTAGGTTCATTTGAAGTATTGTTTTGGCCAATTATTTTTGACCAAATCGTCTAATGAGTTATCCGGTTGATTTTAGAGGCAAGTGATTTTGACAAAACATCTTGTATTAAACATATTTCATGTAAAGGAATGTTTAGGCCATATGTTTATAACGAAAACATACAAGGTAACCAGTAATAGCTTTTGTGTACATGAGCCTTAATTGGCCTTTGGTTACTTATCATTTAAAAGCATTCAATTTTATTTTTGATAATTAAGCAACACAATTTGAATTTTGAAAGATTTCATTTTTGTACGAATGTGATAAAATCTGAAACTAGCAGGCTTTCAGGGTTAGGCACAGGTTGAGTGCCTTAGAGAAAGGTAGCTAGTGGGTTAGCATCATATAAACTGTGTGCACAAAGATGAGTTCATGGTGTTTAGGTCAGTCATTGATTTGGTCTTTTGACCTTCTTTTTCTCAAATGTAGACATATGTGTAGGTCTGTAATCTCAACCCTTGCTTTTGCTGTTTTTTTCTGTCTTCCTGTGAATTCCCCCTTTGAATGTGCTTTATGGTAAGTCTGTCTTCCAGTTGGCATTGCCAAACAGGCTTCCTAGGTTAGGCACAAAATGTAGTATCTTAGTAGCTTGTTTTAAACTGAGAAATCGGATATACCAAGCAGGCTTTGCAGTATAGTCCCAGTCCAGTACCCAGTGCTTTCCAAAGACAAAGCAAGTGGTTGAGGTTATTTATTATAGTCATATATGACAATATAAAAACTTCAGATGCCATTTGGAAACTCTGTAAGGATAGTTTAGGCCAATCTTATTTCACACAGCGTCCATAGGCCTTAGTATCATTTAGAGGACTGTTTTGGCTAATCATTTTTGAAAACAATTTCTGTCAAGACAAAACCTTCTTTGAAGATGGATTGATTTTGAATGGGTATTTTGGCCATTAAATTTTTATGAACTTTCTGTCAAGTTGTGAGTTTGTCTCAGTTTAAGGACTGACCTAAAAACTTTTCAAGCCAAATAGTTTTGACAATAAACTTCTCATAGAAGTAGTAGGTTCATTTGAAGTATTGTTTTGGCCAATTATTTTTGACCAAATCGTCTAATAAGTTATCCGGTTGATATTAGAGGCAAGTGATTTTGACAAAACATCTTGTATTAAACATATTTCATGTAAAGGACTGTTTAGGCCATATGTTTATAACGAAAACATACAAGGTAACCAGTAATAGCTTTTGTGTACATGAGTCTTAATTGGCCTTTGGTTACTTATCATAAAAATGCATTCAATTTTATCTTTGATAATTAAGCAACACAATTTGAATTTGAAAGATTTCATTTTTGTACGAATGTGATAAAATCTGAAACTAGCAGGCTTTCAGGGTTAGGCACAAGTTGAGTGCCTTAGAGAAAGGTAGCTAGTGGTTAGCATCATATAAACTGTGTGCACAAAGATGATTTCATGGTTTTTAGGTCAGTAATTGTACAAAACATTTAGTGTTGTTACCTTCTTTTTCTCATATGAAGACATATTTGTAGATCTGTAATCTCAACCCTTGCTTTTGCTGTTTTTTTTTCTGTCTTCCTGTGAATTCTCCCTTTGAATGTGCTTTATGGTAAGTCTGTCTTCCAGTTGGCATTGCCAAACAGGCTTCCTAGGTTAGGCACAAAATGTAGTATCTTAGTGGCTTGTTTTAAACTGAGAAATCGGATATACCCAGCAAGCTTTGCAGTATAATCCCAGTCCAGTACCCAGTGCTTTCCAAAGACAAAGTAAGTGGTTGAGATTATTTATTATAGCGATATGACAATATGGTACATGTGTAGCTTCAGAAAAAAAAGCATTAATGCCATTTGGAAACTCTGTAAGGACAGTTTAGGCGAATTTTATTTGACCATTAAAGCTTCTCATTAGGCTGTAGGATCATTTAGAGGACTGTTTTGGCTAATCATTTTTGAGAAAAAATAATTTCAATTCAAAATTCTGTGTAGATAAATGATCTTCATGGTCTATTTTGGCATTAAATTTTTATGAACTTTTTGTTATGTTGTGAGTTTGTCTTAGTTTAAGGACTGACCTATGAACTCATTAGTCCAATGAATTCAATAAAATATTGTTGAAAGAAGTAACGATAAGGAGTTTTTCATACTCAACTTAATTCCTTCTGAAAAGGTATTTAATCTTAGAGTTCAAAATTATGCATTTTATGTAAATTTACATAGAACCTGTTGCTGCTCTCTCTCTCTCTCTTTGATTCTGTATTGCATTTAAATATCAGTTCACAAGTGTTTTTGTAAGTAAATATTAAATGTAGTCAGTAACTAGGTCTTAACACTGGATGGTTTTCTTCCGAAATTTTGTTAAATACTTTCAATTAGGTATATTTAAGTATTTGAATTGCTAAATACAAATGGTAAATTTTGAACATCCCTCCTCTGCACTGCACAACTCACTTGCACTTTTTTTGCCAGCTTAAAGTTTGCAAGTCAGATTTTACGAAATGAAAAAGCATCAGTTTAATTCAATTGTTTGACTTGTGGCTAGGCTTTATTAATAGTACGTAAGTAAGGTAATCAGACAGAAAGCACCTACTGAAATATCTCTTTTTAGTCAGCAGTATAGATCTGTCTGCAAGTGGTAACTGTGTTAAGGACTATCTCAACAGTCAGAAGTTAAAAGTTTATATTCAAGGATCTCCGAAAATGTTTGTTAGAAAAATGTCAGTTGAAATGGGAGTGGATGGGGAGGGGGAGGTCGCTTCATAGGCTTATATAGGAAAAAACTCAAAACTCTTCTTGTCAGACCACTAAGCCCAGAGCTTAGATATTTTGAATATAGCATTATCTAGGGGACCTGTAGTAAGATTGCCATATCAGAACCTCTCGGTCAAAATTGACCTTTTCTGCAATTGATGAACTTGTAATATAGTCAATGGTAGCCAGGTGAGCGATATAGGGCCATTTTGGCCGCTTTGTTCCAAAATAGATATTGGTTTATATTTGTTCTGTTTAATATCGCATTTATCGTCGTAAACGCAGAATCACTTGCCGCCAGCAGGGTAAATGAATGATGATAGCTTTTGTGAAATTCTTGCCTGATTTTATGTTTGATTATATTTACATGTTAAGCAAACATTCTGTAAATACATGATTGTTTATTTTTGAAATATCATAATCAAAAGAAGTTGCTTTACACGAACAGAATACTCGTTTTGCAAACCATAAAACAGAATGATTGTGCGGATTCAGCCGATTGACCCTTCACGACACCTTCGCAGCCTGATCATGGTCTACACTTGAAGCGAAATCAGAATCATTTGCCACCACTGAAATACTCAAATTATACATATTTATTTTACATTGATTGTATAGGCTGATTATGATCTAGGCCTACACTGGTCGACTTGGCAGACATACTTTTCGTTGGTTCCATGATGAGATGGTCAAGCTGGTCATGATTTACACTCACCACCAGCAGAAAAACTCAAATGACTTACACATCAATTGTAAAAGGAATATTGTTATTTAATGACAGCATGCAACCAGGTACAAAATATTCGTTTGCAAAACTAAACAACCGAATTTTGGTGCTGCCTTAGCCCATTGCTTCACGATGACACGGAATGCACATCTGATAATGGTCTACACTGGTCTGCAAGTCAGGTTCAGGTATGATTAAATGACTACTTTCATATATTTTTGCTGGCTGCAGGTTCGAATTAACATATACATTAAACGGACTTTGAAGAAAAAATTCGATTAAGAGCCAATAAAATGATATATTTCGGACAATGATATTAAAATAAACAATTGCCAAGAAAAAAACGTAATGTAATTACAAAAGATACATGTTTACAAGTACATAGTATGCAATTGTGAAACTAACAACAGTGTTTAAAAAAAGTGCTGACTGCTTCCTGCCCGCTGTTCATGATATCACACTGGTCACAAAGGAAGTTTCACTGCCGCTACAGGGTTTAGTTGAACTTTCTATTTTACACCGCCGGATGTTCCATACTGGTCGCAAAGTCTAAAACACTGGCTTTGAAGGGATTTATTTTGCAGGATATGTTTGAATTTATTAATTCTACATCTAAGTTAAAAGACGTAATGCAAAACATATTTATAAGTACGTAATATTGATACATGTATGCATAACTAACAGTATGGCGGTGCTGATTCTGATTCCAGTGCCCTTATGGTTAGATGTGCATTTTGGTCATGGTCTACAGTTACTGCGAAGTCAGACTCAGTTGCTGCAAAGATAGTATGACATATAGTAATTCAGAGATAGAGAAAATTCGTTTGTAAATCACACAACAGAACATCAGTGCTGAATTAACTGACAGCCTCCTGACCACACATATGGTCATATTGATCATGGTCTACACTGGTCTTGAAAGCAGACTAATATGTCGTCAGTAAGGTAAGATTTAACGACTGTCTTTATACATTATTTGGTTGCTGTAAGTTTGGCTATAAATGGGTATACAAAGTCATATTTATCATATTTTCTATTTTGTTGTTGTAGTAGTTAAACGCCTGTTTCAACCGTGTTTTTGATCATTTTAACAGGCGGGCAGTTTACCTAACAATCGTTCCTGGGAAGGACCAGTACTAGAAAACTATCCTCTGTAAGAAACTGCCAACTTCCTCACAGAAAGAGACATGGTCGGTAGTAGAGCTCAAACCCATGACCCTCAATCGATGCGAGGTAACAGTGACTCTAACCACTTGACCACCGAGGAGGACATAGTAATTTCATAGCCAATCAGTAATTTAGTACCATCGAACCAAATATGGAATGACGGCTCAGATGTGGAAGTTGATCATAGTCTACACTGATTTCGAAGACAAGCTCGATTAGTTGAAACTTATTTATTTACAGCACAGAATATTCATTTATGAAACTTACAACAGAATTATGGTAACTTTACAGAAGATTTATTATGCCCCCTGACGACAACTCTGTGCAAGTTTGAACATGATCTAGCAGACTTACCCGCCATCAACGAACGGGTAAATTATAGTTACTATTTTACATTGAATTTAAAGGACGTATTGAAATACATGTACATACCTACACGCACGGTACGTAAAGATTATTTGTTTGCGTAACTTACACCAGAATGACAGTGTTGATACACAGATGCTTGGGGTCTGGACCTCACCCCTTAGGCCTGACCCTTGCACCTGCTCACTGCAGTATCCTTAAATACATCCTACAACTGCGTGTAAGCTAACCAACTACAGATGCAATTCCTTGTTCTACTAACCTACTGATCTCATGTTAATGGTGACAATGTATATAAATACAAGATTTGAAACAAATCGATTTCCTCTATCACATCTCACCTCTACTGTTTATGTCATTTTCTGTCAGTCCGATTTTTTTATATCTAAAGCACCAACTTCCAATACTAATGCGGCATAATCATTAATTTAACATATTTAAATGAACAGCAACCAAAAATTGCTTTATAAAACTGTCACCAAAAATACACTATGTGCAGTAAGATGCGCATAATGTCACTTTAAAATTTACCGCTATTATATATATATATAATAGCCATTCACACAACTGTAAACGTAATGGTACTCCGCGCACGCTATTTCATATACTGCGATGCGGGAAACCTATTTTTATAACTTCATGTAGAATACTAAATCTGATTTGTGCAGAAGTGACAGAAGTGTTTTCCTCGAAATTCTTTTAATTCAACCACGGTGCCGGCGGGTTGGGCGGGCCCTCCCCAGAGGCCCTCTACACCCTGGTACCCCATATACTGATATATCAAAACAAAATAATAAAACAAAAAAAATTTTTCACTATAACATATAGTAGTAAAGGTATAGCACTATCGGGTCCGGAAATCACGAAAATATACACTGACCTTATTCAACAAGGCCGTGTGTTCATAATTTCTGACCGATTTTCAAAAACTTGGTCTGTTCAACGAAGAAAAAAACTCTGTAACATTTTGCATATTTTGGTCCATAAAAGCTCTCGCAAAAGCAGCGAGCCAACAAACTTGTAAATTTCAGTTTACACTACAAGTGACCGCTGTTACATTACGTTCGATTCAGACACAATTTCATAACACTTCGTGATTCCCAAACCAGACCGACTAAATCAAAAGAAAATCAACGTTGAAAAAGACTTACCATCGACGAATTTAATGAAAGCGATGTTTACAACACACTACGTATCCATTATTTACAATCCTTGTTTCTCGAATACTGCGCGGCCATGATGACAGCATTGACCCGGATAGCATTGTATAAACCCGTACAATCCCGTTTTCAAAACGTATCTTTTATTATTACAAATTTGTCTCTTTTTCTTTCTCATAAAAGTAAATACTAGTTACTTTATATAATAATTTAGTTTATTTTTCATGTTACTTGGTATTTATTAAAAAGATTTGTTTGCAAAACGAAATTGTACGGAGTTTATACAAGTCCTTCCGGGTCACCGCTGTCATCATGGCCGCGTAGTATTCAACTTGACCAGGATTGTAAACAAGTGACACTTAGTACGTTGTATTCCTAAGTGATGTTAAATTCGTCGATGGTAAGTCTTTTCAAAAGTTGATTTTTCTTTTGATTTACGTCGGTCTGGGTTGGGAATCACGAAGTGTTATGAAATTGTGTACTGAATCGAACGTAATGTAACAGCGGTCACATTGTAGTGTAAAATGAAATTTACAAGTTTGTTGGCTCGCTGCATTTTGCGAGAGCTATTTATGGACCAAATATATGCAAAATGTTACAGAGTATTTATTTCTTCGTTGAACAAGACCAAGTTTTTGAAAATCGGTCAGAAATTATGAACACACGGCCTTGTTGAATAAGGTCGGTGGATATTTTCGTGATTTCCGGACCCGATAGTGCTATACCTTTACTACTATATGTATATAGTGAAAAAATTTTTTTTTTTTTATTATTTTGTTTTGATATATCAGTATATGGGGTACCAGGGTTGTAGAGGGGCCTCTGGGGGATGGGGGTCCAAACCCCGCGCCGGCCACCTGTGAATTCAACCGAATTCGATGCAGCTTTGGGTGGGATTTTATTCAGAAAAGTGTTTTGTATTGGAAAAACCGGTTAGTTATTCCTTACTTACACACATGCCTTAAATATGCGATATTGCAGTTTTCAGTTGTTTCAAATCTTGTATTTATATACGTTCCGTACAACAAGGGACAAGAATAGATTGGATCGCGAGTCCATACCACAAGCATCTGTGTGTTGATATAGACAATTTTCACCTGACGACATAGATGTTCAAGTTGATGATGGTCGATACTGGTCAAGAAAGTTAGACAACGTATTTATGACAAGTAATTAACTGAAGAAACAATTATAAAGATGAAAATAGGTGAACTGCATTCAAACTGATATGCATTTATGGAAATATGGCTATAGAACATTTGTTTGTAGGTCTTACAACATAACTATGGGGCAGAGTCAGCATGTTTTCATATGTTAGCACGGATGTACAAGCTGATCATAGTCTACACTTGTCAGGAAAGGAGACTCGCCGCCATTGGGTTTGTTTAAACTTACACATTAGATATCGATTGCATAAAATCATACGGCCTATTCTGGTCGCCAAGTCAGAAAGGTTTATCACCAGCATGGTATAGACTGATTTCGGTTCGCACTTAGTCTAGACGCAAAGACAGAATCATATGTCGTCTGCTGAATACATTTTAAATGAACACTGTTTTTATACTATCCTGGCACTATGTCCGACTTTATATTCATGTTTAAAAGAACTTAATACATGTAACTATAAAAATATTAAACTTTTAAATCCAAAACAATTTATTATTAATGACTAGAAAAATAAATTAAAACATTTTAAAAGAAAGAAATGGGCGTACTATTATAATATCAATGCACGTTTATAGGAACAAAATACTCGTTCATGGAAATAACAACAGATAAACCTACGTACATGTTACTGTGTTAGCCGACTGCCCTCCTGATGACACTGACCGATGTGCTTGCTGATCATGGTCTACATTGATCTTGAAGGAAGATGTCAATGTCAGCAAAAAGGTAAGTTTAACTCCTTCGTTGACTGCAGGGTCGACTTTACTAGTATAATTATATACTTTTATTCGGACTTTCTTGAAATATTTGAATTTCAAAGCCAGTGACATTTAGAAGTTATTTACAAGGATAATGAAATGCATAGTTCTCGAGAATGAAAAGAGCGTACTGTAATCAAGAAAGAGTGTGCTCATAGGTTCATTACCCTTCCGAGAAATGTCCAGCCTTTTGATTAGTCACCGATCCGTAATAATAAATTGGTATTAAAGGATCAGGGCGGTAACATACACTTGAAATTGCCCTTCCCTGTTCCCTACGTCAGACATGTTGCAGGTGTGTGCAGTTCTTCAATTCGCAATGGAAATCTCAGCTCTACCGACACTGATTCATCTTCAAATTTCCTTCCCGAATTCCGACGTCATTTAGTGGTAATGACGCACAATATGGATATTCAATGCGCCCAACAGATGATGACTGAAAAATATGAATTGAATATTTCTGTTTAAGACAAGGCAGAGTAATAAATTGTGTTATTGGTTTTGACGTGATATATGTGAATATATTACCCGTCTCTGCATAATATCACCCTTGCCTAACAGCTCAGGTAATATTAATCTAAGCGGGTAGTATATCTATCTGTAACCCTCTAGTCATTGTAAATTAACGTTCTTCACAACTAAGTTAGAATAGAAAATTTTCTACTGGTTTTAAATGACTTGCAGAAGCCAATGGCAATTATATATTAGCACTTATTTTCGCACACTTTCTACCAGAATGTAACACGCACTTTTTTCTTCAGATTTTCCACATGCCATACTGTGACTTGTCATCGTATGTGCAATCTACTAGGTAGAACGTGTGAGAGACGAGAAGAACATTTTTTGCGAAACTCCAAACTCTGACGTCAGGATAGCCTTTGCTAGCAGCATCCTTCTAAAGTGAGTGGAGAGGTTTTTTTCAGTCTATACAAATTTGTTTTACTATGCAGAAAGACAAACATCGTGCTTGTGCTCAGATTAGGATTCGAACCCGCGACCGTACGGTCTAGAGGCGAATGCCTTGACCACTGAGCTATCGAGGCCCATAGGGGATAGAAGCGTAGTTGTGTATTGGTTGACTCCTAACCTTGAGGTCGTAGGTTGGAATCCCGGCATCGGCATTGACCGCAACCTCCACAATTGCTTCTTTCGGATTTTCTTGAGTACTGGTCAGAACTCCAGGAAGCAGTTATTGCATGTAGTTAATACATGTATAAGTTGCAAGAACTTATTCTACAATCAATGCAAGATAAATAAGTTTAACCTAAATAGGCCCGCTAAGAACTGTTTAGATTCAATTAAATGCGTTTCCTGTTGACGTTCAGCTCAGAGCTTCATGTGTCAAGCTTTTGTGACAGAGTTCGGTAGAATGAGAAGTATCCCGGCCAGGACGGCGCGGTGGATCCCGCGGATCCATATCCGGATCCAGTATTTATTATAGTAATGTAGGGAAATAAAGAATGTAGAGGTTAGTTTGAAAGTCACAGGAGCACGTTAAAATAAAATACTTCTAAATATAAAAATGAATTTACAGATACATTTTGTAGACTAATTATTATAGAAATGTGTTCTATTTAATCTGAGTCAGTGTTGGCGTATTCCTATCTTTCATATTTCTGTCGCTTCTTCACTTAAAAGCCTAGACAGAAAGCGGTTTTTTTTGCAATATCATTCAAAAATGCTGCTCTTTACATTTGTATAGATAGCATGTGCGTTTTATAATTTTATTTAAAAAGCAAGGTTAGAAATGTTTCGTACAAATAGCGGTCAATTTCGCCGCTAAGATATACTTTCCACTACTGTTCTTGAATCATATTCAGGAAGGTCGTTACTGCTACTGTCTTTATAATACAAACAGATAAAAGAACTTTCGAAATGGTAAATGCATAAGTAATTTGGGGTTTACAAATACATTTTTTAACAAAAAAAGTAACTGCATTTTTGTGATCCTCCAGGACACCGATGTTGTATAATAAAAGATGAAAAATAAACATACACAAACTAGCCACATGATTTGATCTGACATGTGTCAACTAGCCTCGCAACCAGGTTAGATACAAATGTAATAATCTATTTTATGAAAACTCCAAGCAAAATAAGTTCAGCCTTTTACTCTAACAGGGCTCGATCATCTACATTTTTGGCAGCAAAGGGAGTTAACTGAGTAAGAAATAGTAAATGTAAGGACTGAATGCCAGTCTATGTGTCAACCACCGAGGTGTTGTTTATTTTCACAGGGTACATATCGTTTATCAAATTAAAGGACGTCAGCAGATCCGACGCACGTGTCATGTAAATGTATTACAAGTCAAATGTTTGAACGCCGCCAAATGGAGTGGGGGTTGCGATAATTAGTAATGTTGGATTTAATGTATGGTGATTAACCAAACCTAATCTTTTTGCACTCTAATTTTGTATATGGCTGACCATTTGTTAATGTTTAATGCTAAAAAAGATGATTCTACATCAAGTCTATAGGCATTGTTTCCTCTGGAAATTGGCTGCTGTCACATTATGCTTTTTAGCTCGACTTTTCTATGAAAAGGGGAGCTATCCTACTCGCCCCGGCGTCGGCGTTGGTGTCACACCTTGGTTAAGTTTTTCGTACCACCCCACTTTATTTCAAAAGTATTAGAGGTATGGCTTTGAAACTTACCATACTTGTTTACCATCATAACCTCCATCTACAGACAAGAGTACATAACTCTGTCAAGGTTTTTGACAGAATTATGGCCCTTTTTTGACTTAGAAAGTGTATTGAGTTTTTCGTACCACCTCACTTTATTTCAAAACCATTGGAGGTATTGCTTTGAAACTAACCATACTTGTTTACCATCATGACCTACATCAACAGACAAGAGTACATAACTCTGTCAAGGTTCTGAATAGAATTATGCCCATTTTTTACTTAGAAAATACATTGAATATGGGTAAAATCCACTTATTGCCTTAACCCTTTGAGATATTGCTTTGAAACTTTGAATGCTTGTTTACATCATTACCCACATCTGTAGGCAAGAGAAGGTAACTCTGTCATGGATTTGTTTTAAAAATTAAGGCTCTTTATCGACTTAGAATCTTGGTTAAGTTTTTCGTACCAGTCCACTTTTTGACTAAACTGTTCGAGATATTACTTTGAAAGTTGGAATACTTGTTTATTATCATGATCCCAAAACATGGGCAGGAGAAGGTAATTATGTCAAGGATTTTATATGAATTATGGCCCTTTTTGACTTAGAAACTCAGTTAAAATTTTCATTCTTGTCCACTTGTTGACTTAACCATTTGAGATATTACTTTGAAAGTTGGAGTACTTATGTACCATCATGAGACCTATCTGTAAGCAAGAGAAGATAACTCTGTGAAAATGTTTCTTGATTTGTACTTAGAAATTCCTAGTTAAAGTCTTGTGTGCCCTTAACTGTCAAAGTTTTGTTTTATTGGCAAGCACTAAAAAAGTCGAGCGCGCTGTCCTACTGACAGCTCTTGTTTGATTAAGGGAGTGGAATTTGATACCGAAAAAGGTATGTTTTTAAAATCCGAACGAACAACATTCTCCATATCGAGGGAAGTAATCGAAAAAGTTCCAAGTCCAAGACAGAGAAGCAGATAGAGCTTTGTTGCTCCTCGATATAAACATCACTGTATATATTTTTATGCATTATTGATGTAACATAGAAGGCTTTTTATATAGCAAACTTCAACGTAGTGCTTGGTCCCGTAACTAAATGCATCTTGACTATCCGTGACTTGGAACCATCTAGGATTGAAGGTATCACTTGTACATGTAATACTTTTAATTAAGTGGAACTATACCTCAACAGCTTAATAGTCAAATCATTGAAATATTTTTTTTTATTTTCCTAAGTCTAGAATTCTAACATATAAATTTGCTTCAATTTATATTATTCTTGTACGAAAGAAAAATTATTTCGAAAAAAACAAACTTTATTTGAACCAACGCTTGAAACTACCGTCCTTACTAAAAATAGTTTCGTAGCCATCCGTTTTAAATCGTTGTCGTCCAGCGTCCTTACTAAAAATAACTTCGTAGTCATTCGTTTAAAATCGGCTATTTCCGTAAAATTTAGACTGGTTCGCGATCTCAAATCAAAAGACCGCTTTGTTGAACCGTATATGTCTCGGAACGTATATATCACACGTGTGTGATATATTCGACCGTAAATATAACACGTGTTTAATGTGACATATTCGTTTGGTCATTTTTGACAGTTTACACCGAACGTATATGTCTTTTTCACACGTGTGATATATTCGGTCGAATTTTTCACACGCGTGATATATTCGGTCGAATTTTTCACACGCGTGATATATTCGGTCGAATCTTTCACACGTTTGATATATTCATTCTGGTCATTTTGACAGTTTACACCGAAACTTATTTGTGATACTTTAGTGTATAAAACTACTAATTATACTTTTGTAGGAAGTGGGTGGCAAGGCACTCGTCCCTGGGCCGTTTGCCGTTGTAACAATGTTTAGGAACCCCATAGAATAATAACCCCGGTCATTATTTTTTTGAAGAATAGTGAACTCCCCCCCCCCCCCCAACCTCAGAGTGTGACCTTGACCTTTGACCTAGGGACCTGGTTCTTGCACAATACACCCTGTCTTATAATGGTATGAAAATCCTTCAGTACATCCTTCAGTACAATATCTCATTCTTCAATTTGACCTTTAACCTCAAACTGTGAACTTGACCGTAGACATAGGGATTTGTTCATCTGTATGACTATTCGTCTGATTAAGATAAACATTTCTGCATTGTTACATCAATATCCCTTCAAGAATATAGAAGAAATGCTCCGGACAAAGTTATTCTTAATTCGGCAAATGACACTCCTTCTCATTGAGGTTAACATTTATGCCAAATATAAACACGATTGCTCCTTGCATGTCAAAGTTATGGTCCGGACAAAATCAGTCTGGACGGACGCACGGGCTCACAGACGCACGGATGCACATACACCGACTGCCAAATGCGGCGACTATGTCGAGCTCACCGCAAGTGGGCTCGACAAAAATGATCGAGGGTCATTACCATCTTACGGTTACTTTACATTGTTTCACCGGCCATCAAATATATCAAGTTTGATATGTGTTTAATCTGTGATAAATGTATTGTGTTATACGGAAAAAATGTATAGTGATGTTTTATAATCAATGCTGTTCTGAGATAATTTCCTGTTAATAATCACCACTCAAGGGCCACACGAACGCAGTCGATAACTTTCAAGAACACCCGATCGAAATTTCACCAAACATTATTTATACAAATTAAAGTCATAATACAGACCACACCTTCGAGTGGGAATGTCTAGTTCCCATACAATGTGTTGGGACCGATCGGATCGACTTGTATTGGTTGTGTTAAGCAGAATCTATGCGGCATAACTTAATCAACCATATTTGATTGTTTTAAATATGTTTTTTTTTCAAATTGATCAAAATGTGACGTATTCGTTCAAAATTTCGTTTTTATTTGCCTTTTTCTACATGTGAGATATTCGTTTTCGTGTTCCTATAAAATTCGAAGTCAAACGTATACATCACATAATATGTGCCATATACGTTTCACGCGAAGACTATTTTCGACCGAATATATCACACGTGTGACATATTCGGTCGAATTTTTTTCTCGTGTGATATATACGTTCCGGGACATATACGGTTCAACACCGCTTGTTACAAAAGAACACACTGTGAATTCAGTCTAAAAGTAGTAACGTCACCCCATGGAAATTTTACTTACTGCATTCCAATATACACGCCGCCTCCAGGACGGCGTGTAATAAGTAAGATTATAAAATAATAATATAGCCTACGAATATGAGGAATACATTTACCGACAATAAAACATCAAAAGGTTTGTAAAATAAATTTCTTTAAAGATATGTTAAAATTAAGAAGTTAGTTCATTCAGTAACTTTTAAACATTAATTTAATTACAAGTTCAACACAAAAGTGGTGTCATGAGACAGCTCTTTTTGTACTTAGATTTTGTCACAAAATCTTAACCTTAGCTATTACTTTGCCGTTTCTCAATATTTCTTCATCAAACTTTGAAATTGTTTTGCTTATGACAACAGGGCTGTGATGCAGCTAAAATCTTTGGGTCAAGGTTACATTTGAAAAAGTTATGCCCCTTTTTGCACTTAGATTTTTTCAAGATAACCGAAAGTTGACTATAATCTTGCCATTTCTTAAAAGTTCTTTAGCAAGCTCTGAAATTATATTGCTTACGACAACATGGTCATGATGTACCCATCTACCTCTCCCCCACCCCATTCCAACCCCTGCCCCTAAGTCTACCCCCACCCCATCCACCCCGAAAAAAAAATCGAATGTTTTTTATTAGTTTGACCTTTTTAAAGAATTAGAGGGACTTGAATCTTTATATAGTGATAGAGCACAATGAGAGGAAGTGCAAGAACCATAACTCTTCTTTGCCTTATTTTTTAATTATCTCTTTGTATACAGAGGAAGTGCTTAACTCTAAAAGAACCTTAAACAGAATCGTTCAAATTAGCCTATTTTTACACATCATCGGAACCCCGGTTAATTTCTGGATCATTACTTTGTCATATACCGTAGGAAATTATAAATGGAGTGAGACGACATTTAAGGGAAGTGCAGTGCCCAAGAACCATAACCCTTTATTGCTGTATTTGTGAATTATCTGTCTTTCTTTCTGTATATTTTCTGCCAGATCACCTTAATTCAATGACCAATAATTTTATACCAAACTTTGAAAATGGATAATTGTGGCAATTAATAGTAGTACAATGCACAAAAGCCATATTCAAGCATCAGCACCTGGGGGACATTCGTCACTTATGAGTGACACCTCTTATTGTTTTACAAGTTTCACCTTAATGCTTGCACAGTATACCTATTCTTAGACAAAAACCCATTTTACGGACAAGCCCTCGAATAGTCGAGCGTGCTGTCATGAGACAGCTCTTGTTAATAATTAAGTGCAAGATATAATGAACACTTGAGGAAATACATTATTTTTTTACCGTACACATGAATACAAAATGGAAGCTTTAATACTTGTCAAATACAATCAAACACAGGTTAATACATAGATTTAATCATTAACACTGAACACTGCACATAAAGACAAACATATAGAAAACACGTTTTGACTATTTCAGATTTAAGAAAGAAATGAGAAGACAAAATACCTATACTGACCGTTTATTATAGGTGTTTCAGACAGATAAACAGACCCAACATTGTTGAGTGAATACCTTAAATAAACTGACATTTCAAAGAGCGAATATAGTTAATATTTGTATAATAATACATGTATTATACGTATCTTGAAAAATACATATATCACAATATATTGTGAATCCGTGACCTTCTTTCTAATGTAGTATGTTTCAACGGGCGGATCTGAAATCGGGCCTGAACGTTCATGTTAAATTAGTATGCGCCTAAAATTAATTTCTCGAATTTTCTTTTCAAATTTGAACCATGTATATTTCAGCATATTTCCGATTGCAAAGCGACTTTCTTTTTTTAATATCTTGTAAAAAATACTTTAGTCGTGCTTCAAACATAGCTATAGACGTCAGCAGGTTTTTTAGCTGTAGTGTTTTGCCTTTGTAATATATTTTCAACCTATTTTTCTTACATCTTTCAAAAAGAGCTACACACTGATATAAAATTCGACGTTAAAGGTTTGACGATTTGACCGCTTGTCACTGATTTGTGACGTCAAAATTGAGTTTTGTTAAAAACTTAGCGTAAAATTAAATTTGTAAGAAATCGGCTTGATGAAAACACGTAAAAGTTCAATATGTTTTTAAAAAATATTTTGCTAGTAGTTGACATTGTAAAAGTTAGTGGTCACCGAATTAAGTATTTCATACTTATATGAATTCCCTACCCCATGTCTGACATGAGCGTTTGAATGCAATTTTTAGCACGACTTTTCGAATGGGTTCTTCCTGGAATATGACCTGTTGTTGCACAGACAGGAGAAATTGAAGAGGCCCTTGTCAAATTCCGCTGATAAGATTCGAACCGGCAACCTTCGAATGAGGTGTCCGTCGCTCTACATCTACAAATCGGCATCTCCCAGCTTAGTGAAATCATGCCAGATCGTTAACTACACAGTTTTCAAAATGAACAGTTTTGTTCGATTTCCAGTGCGATAATAATGGTCTCTTTCAATCATAGTGCATGGAACAAAGTAGCAAATAAAGATAAATAAAAATGTTGTCATGTTTAATAACAAATATTTCGATTTATTAAATGTTTATATATTATATTGATTCAAAGTTTGAGCAAGAAACTGAGGTGAGCATTCAAAAGGTTTTATAATCACGGGCTTGAATCCGTCTTACAACAAAAATATAATTCACGGTTGATTTATTGTCTATATTTATCTTCGGTTTTCGTCTCACAAATCGCACGTGGCAAATCTAGTGACATATTATATATTCAGACTATTGTCCCCTGTAGGCAGAAGGATTTCCTTACCTACCAAGTATATCACTAAGCGTCCGGAACTATTTTTGACGCTGAAATTCCCCTTTTCACACAACATCTACGAGCGCTAATACGCTTGGATTGTTGTGAAGAATTCGTGATGTAAAGCAAATCTTAGTAATTTCTAACTACCGGTTGCAGAAATAGCAACAACAAAAATAAGACGAATAGGTTTTATTTGAGGAGTAAACGAGAACAGCCAAAATTTCACGAACTGCAAGTTATTCACGGACTACTACAAGTTCAAGGTTGCAACTTCATGTAAGCGCAGCAAATAGTACCCCTTCGGACATTGTTTTGTTTCAATTAACGTGTTAGAATGGAAATAGATTTCACCTTTGAGTGATATACCGGTTTGTATATCACTGTGTGTCGTTTAGATGCTTCGTAATTAATCACTCAGGCCTCGGCCGTGTTAGATACTACGCTCCACACTCCAACAGTGATACTAACCGGTATCCTCAAAGGGAAACTATTCCTATCAATTGTTTTATCTTTTACACAGATAATTATATACCGCACTAGATTTTTTCTAAAATCTAACAAGTCTATTGCTTGTTAGTTCGACCCAAGCTAAAGTAAGTTAAACTTGTGAGATTCAAAAAACTGTAACTAATTTTAAAAAAATTAAACTTTTAATATTTAGTGCAAATAGTTTTCACATTCCTCATTTCCTGTTATTTTACAATCAAAAAATCATGCTAGCTTACATCTATCACATCTGCAGTTCTTCTTCAGCGACTTATAAAGAATTTCTTGTATTTTTGAGTCGGTATAATTACGCATTCAGTTGCATTACATGTCGAGAAATTATGTTTCATAGCAAGAATTTAAATTATGTTTCATACATTTGAACCAGCATGCTGCTTGACATAAATTTATCACGTTACCCACCCCACTGCGGATTTATGGTCGGTTATAAGCAAATTATGAAGAATTGTATTGCACCAACAATTTCAGTCTCTCGCCAATGCACGATTTACTGTTATGGAAATTTATTTATTCGGAGTAATCCCTGGAAGATATATTCATGCAAAAAGGTCCAGATGAAGTTATTTTTTCCGCATAATACCACTAATGAAAAGTCGACGGTTCTTCCACTCATGAATAAATGATTCGTTTGATCATGGTTTGTGTGTGCAGAACGATAACTAAAACAAATGAGCGAAAAAAACTATGTGTTGTTTTGAAACAGGATACTCGCATATAAAACTAGGGGTGGCAAATTTGATCTAAAGTTCCACAAATGAAAGTTACTGTCTTTTCAGCCGAGACTTTAAGTTGAGATATCGTGATACTTTCAATTGAGATTTCGTGAGACTTTAAGTTGAGATTTCGTATTACTTTCAATTAAGATTTCGTATGCTGGTGCTTTACTCAGGAGAAAAAGAAATATGTATGGTTATGGAAATGATGCGCCTTCAGTAGTGTATATACATGTATTCTCGAAAACTCAAAGATACGTACTTAGGTTGAAAACATAAAAAAACACACACAAGGAATGTATACCTGTGTATTCTTTAAACTGTATTCAGATGACGCATGGCGTGAAATGGGGAATACAGATACTCTCAGTGAGGCGGTGAACAATTACTTCTACTGTGACATACTCGAATTAAATGTAATGTTATCATTTGACAGTAAAAGATGCTAGTAATGATCATTCATTCACGTCACATAATCGCAACTAGCGTCAAAATGTGTTAATCCAATTGTATACCGTTATAAAGAACTTCTAACTTGCAAAATGCAGTCTATACATTTGAAATTAAAAGTGCGCCGAGGGAAAACTTGAGGAATAACATGAAATAGCGTTATGTGCAAAAAATGACGTCAGTGACAATGTTTGAAGTACAACAACATAGAAACCGTAAGAGATATCAAAACAATGAACTCGGATTTCCATCAGAAATATCTTCGATTATGCACAATGTAAATTTCATTAGAAAATTCGAACACTAAATTTGAAAGATGCATCTTAAAACATACATGTTCCTCCGCCAAATATAGCAAAATTATACATGTACACAAAGCTACAATATTTAGCTTCTATTTGGTGCCTATTTGTTTTCAGTATATTGATAAATGAAAAAGTTTTGAATGGATCTTTGCCACCGTCCTTTTTCTCCCATCTACTATAATTATATTAGACCCGGAAGCTGTTTACACCTGCCCTAGTATCCCTTGCTAGAGGCAGGGTAAACATCAGTGAACTTTCGTGATGTCGGAGCCTGATATCCAGCATTGTGTTGCCTGATACATTTTATGTATATTCCGTTGCCACTTTGGGAAACTACATAACCTAAGCCCAAAACTAAAAGATGTCAAAATAGGACAAGGTATGCCACTGAACAAAATAAAACTATTTTTCTATGTTCAAAGTTTGAATTTTCCAGCGCACTTGGGTTGTTTTTATGCCTCAGAAGGTGGGCATATTAAAATCGCACCGTCCGTCCGTCCTAACACTTTTTCGTGTCCGGGCTGTAACTTTGTCATGCATTGAAGGATTTTAAAATAACTTGGCACAAATGTTAAGCACATCAAGACGACGTGTCGCGTGTGATACCCACGTCCCTACCCCAAAGGTCAAGGTCACACTTAGAGTTTGAAATTAACAGAATCCTATATATATATGCACACATTCGTGTCCTGACTGTAACTTTGTCATGCATCGAAGGATTTTAAAAAGAAATTGGCACAAATGTTCAGCACATCAGGACAATGTGTCGCGTGCAAGACCAACGTCACTACCTCAAAAGTCAAGGTCACACTTAGTGTTTAAACGTAATGTAATCCTGTATATATGCATACATTCGTGCCAGGACTGTAACTTTGTCATAACTATATTGATTGATTTTAAAATAACTTAACACAAATGTTAAGCACATCAAGGCGATGAGTTGCATGCAAGAACCACGTCCCTACCTCAAAGGGCAAGGTCACTCTTAGAGTTTAAAGGTAATGGAATACTGAATGCATGGTTACTCTGTCATGCATGGAAGGATTTAAAATTATATGACACAATTGTTGAGCACATGGAGAGGACACAGGCTGTGAGACACCTCTTTCGGGGGCATTCGTCACTTATGAGGGACATTTCTGGTTAATTATAATTTCACTATTTTTTTGCGGTTTACGTTTTGTCAGGTATACATTGAGTTGACAGCAGCCTTTATTCAGTTTAAGTAACTATATTCAATTATGTTTTGCTATACTAATATTATAAAAAATCACATTCACAAAAACATTTTTAAACTAAAATTAAAAATAATATAAATACAATGCAAAATACAAAACAAAGCAATAATGCATTCCAAAACTATACAGCCCATTATTAGACTTCAAATTATAAAGAAAATTACTGTCTGTTTCTTGCTGTCAGTTGGGTCTGTTTTATCGACGTTGTCCGTTCCTTTCATCCGTCCGTTCGTGCGTCGTTAGAAATTAAAGTGATCATCTTTTCGCTGCATACTTGTTTTGTTACTGATATAAAATGCACTTTTTCTGTCTTAGATTTTGAATATAACATCAAACTGTTTAAATGAAAATGGCATCTTCCATCTCATAATGTTTAATAACTGACACCGTTTCTATTTTTTTATTAACTGAAAATTCGACAGTAAGAATATACATGTTAATTTGTATTTTGTTCTCGGAAGAATCAAACACATTTATCCAATTGGTACAAGTAAGATTGTAACGATAATTTCACAGTCCCGGTGTCCAGCTGCAGGCAACTTCTATTCATGAACATGTATATAGTAAGTACCAAGATCCGGGCGTCCATTGTTAAGTTCTATTTTCACGCTACATAGCAAGTTCCTCCCTGCTTTATTTTCAAAATGGTGTTGTTCATTTTTCAGTTTGGACCGTATCATTAGTTGCTTACAGGATGGACATTGAAAACACGCTCGGGCACAGAAATGTGGCTGATCATGATCTGCACTGGTCGCAGAGGCAAAATCACTTGCCATCAGCAGGGTAAGGGATAAATTAAGGTTTATTATTCACATGGAATCCTCTGATGTGCGTGTTAAATAATTATTATCCCCCGCCAAAGGCGGAGGGATATTGTTCTGGCGTTTTCTGTCAGTCCGCCCTTGTCTGTATCTCCGTCAGTCAGCCCCAACGATTCCTTCAGTCCGTGGTCATTTAATCAACCTAAGGTTTAGGGTTAGGGTGTGTACGATGTTCATTTACTCTTCTTTGCTTTAGTGCTAAGTGGTATCCACTATTCTAAAAAATACAATGGAAAATACCACCTAAGGACAGAAATGTATGGGTATGGGTTCTGTCCGTCCTTCCGTCTGGTGCTATAACTAAGGAACCAATGATAGGATAGAATTTCATGAAACTTAAAATAAGTATACAATAGCAGAATGCTGCGGCACATGCGCAACTTTCAAGATTGGCTTAGTATCTCCAGAGTTTTTGCCCTTTAATTGTATTATTCTTCTATTTTTAATTAGAAAACATTAAAATTCTATTTCTTTGCCACTGGTTATCAAAATTCAATTGTAACTGGCTCAAATAATTTAATGATCACTCTTTCTAATACAGTCCCGTCGGGGGGCCAGGGGGGAGGGTGCAATTTTAAAAATTGTTTCTTTTCTTTTGAAAAGGCTTGTCAGAATTTGATTTTGTTTGGCATAAATTAACAATGCTGTATTCTCTAACAACAGAAAATTTAGAGACTGGATTTTTACAGAAATGAGGCCCTTAAAGGGAGTTAAAGGGAGTTGTTTTTCTGAAACTAGTAGACTAGTTCTGATTAAATTAAATTTAAACAATTAAGTTCTTTGTGACTGTAACTTGAAGTAAAAAAAATATCCCCTCAGAGATGAGGTCCCAGTGGGGTAGAAAAATTAAAAAATAAATAAAAAATTCTAAAACAGACATGCCAAATAACATTTTCCAGTTGTTACTTTTAGCTCACCTGACCACGAAGTGGTCATGGTGAGCTTTTAGGATCATTGAATGTCCGTCGTCCGTCCGTCCGTTCACAATTAGTTTGTTTACACTCTAGCATCTTCATTTTTAAACAATCGTAATGAAAGTTGAACACAATGTTTATGGCCACAATACCTTGGATAAATTCGATTATGGGTTTGATTGGATCAGTACTTCCTGAATTATGACCCCTGATTTAACAAAAAATGCAATATTTGACTATGTTTACACTCTAGGACCTTCATTTCTTCTCTAACTCTGACTATATTTACAGAGATTGTATATGACCATAATATATCTGATGAGTTCAATAATGAGCTTGATCGGATTAGTTCTCCTAGAGTTATGGTCCTTGATTTAACAAAAATTGCATTATTTAACTGTGTTTGAACGCTAGCTGCGTAATTTCTTCAAAATCCTAATTAGTGTTGATGATGCCTGGCGGGTATGTTCCTTGCATAAAGCACTACCGATTTTTAGAAAAAAAATCCATATCATGCAGAAATCTGGTTGCCATGTCAACACATAGGAAAAACTTAAAAAATCTACAAGGCCTAGAGCTAGTATGTATCATTGCTAAGTAGACCTTTACCAAGATTCTTCAAATTATTACCCCCGTGTCAAAATTGAGCCCGTGAAAATTGGGGGTCACGTGATTTTACATAGGCTTATATAGGAAAAACTTAAAAAATCTTCTTCTCTGAAACCACAATGCCTAGATGCATGTGATACAACGTAGTGGACCTCTAATAAGATTGTTCAAATTATGATCCCCGGCTCAAAAATGACCCGGCCCGTGGCTCTCATGATTTAACATAGGCTTATATATGAAAAACTTTAAAAATCTTTATTTCTGAAACCACAAGGCCTAGAGCTTAGATATTTGGCATGTATTATTGCCTAATTGACATTTTCCAAGAATGTTCAATTCATGTTCCCCAAAGTCAAAATTGACCCTTTCTGCTATTGGTGACCTTATATTATAGCCATTGGTAGCCAGGTGAGTGGTATAGGGTCATCTTGGACCTTTTGTTCAGTTATTTGTTTCTTATGGCGAGGAATATAAATTCACTGAAATTGCTTGTAATTTTATGGAGTATTGATAATCCAATGTAAAGATGATGTGTCGCGTGCAAGAAAGTTTAAAGGTAATGGTATCCTGTATATATGCACACATTTGTGTCCGGTTGGTAACTTTGTCATGCAATGAAGGATTTTAAAATAACTTGGCACAGATATTTAGCACATCAAAACGACGTGTTGCGTGCAAGACCCACGACCCTACCTTAAAGGTCAAGGTCACACATAAACGTTTAAAGGTTATCGAAACCTGTATATATTCGTGTCCGGACCGTAACTTTGTCATGCATTGATTGAGACAATATGTCACGTGCAAGACCCACGACCCTACCTCCAAAGTTGAGGTTACACTTAGAGTTTAAAGGTGATAGAATCCTGTTCACATGGTAACTCTGTCATGTATGGAAGGAATTTAAAATTACATGGCACAATTGTTGAGCACATGGAGATGACATGTCACATGCAAGTCCTGCGCCCTTACCTTGAAGGTCAAGGTCACACTTGGAGGTCAGACAGTTTAAAATCCTGAATATATACACATGTTCATGTCTGGATTGTAACTCTATTATACATTGAAATATTTTAAAATGAATTGGAACAAATGTTCAGCACATGGAGATAAAGTGTCGTGTTCCACACCTTGACGGTCAAGGACACAGACTGTGAGACAACTCTTTGAGGGCATTCCCCACTTGTTTCAGCAAAATTTGTCGGCGCTATTTCTCAGCAATCATTGGCCAGAAATTAATAACACTTCACAGGAGGGGTTTTTTTTTCAGCAAAGTTATTCCGCGGTATTTGTCAGCAACAACTGGTTGCAAATCGATTAAACTCCAGATGATTGATTGATACAAAGCTTCTTTGTGCATATTGTCGGCATATTGCACATGAATAATTTTTTTATGAGTTACGGCCCTTTTTTCACCAAATTTTGTCTGCACTTTTCTCAGCAACCACTGGCTAGAAACTATGGAAACTTCAGAGGGCTGATTGATACCTAATTATGCATGTTGTCAGTATGTTGTGCTCGGATATTTTAACATCCAGTTACTGGACTTATATCAATGAAACTTCCCAGGAGTGATCGGTACCAAGCCTATATGTGCATTCCTCGGCATCTTTCGCTCAGATAATTTTTCTCAGAGTATCAACACTTTGATTTTTTCATAGGTATAGTGTACATAGTACATAGAGATTTTTGTCTGGAGTCGATTCAATCTGGATTTTTGTTTTTCAGGAATTATGGATGGAGGGATTTCACAAGTTTTCTTGCCCTATTGAAAATGTGAATAGTGACCATAGAAGACATGTCACATGAAACTGACGCAACTTACCGTAGCGTAAAAGATCCGTGATGTAAATGCCGTTAAAAGATCCTTGATAAAACAATGTTAAAAATAATGATGTATGATAATAATTGATGTTACGGTATGACTTGTGTATAAGTATGCATATAAGTTCAGTGTAATATTTAAAGTTCGAGGGGGGTATTTTAGACACGTGAAATGATTGTAAGCTATAGATTGTAACAAGTAAAGAAATAAAGGATCAAATGCGACCTAATTTTGGCATGTGTGACTAAACAATGGACAATGTAAAGATTACACTGTTAGTTAAATTGCTGACTGATTTCAAAGATTAAGGTATCATTTTTAAATTATAGATAATTAAAAACGGTATCTGGCATATTTTTATTTTTTGCCGAAAATTACATTTAAACATTTTAAAATCACATTGAAAATTTAACAATTATCTGGAAAGCATTATTTTGATGATGGTCTTCTATTTTCTCAGATATTGACTAGTATAGAAGATCAGAATTGTCATCTGCTGACTGCCTGAAAGTCTCAAGCAATACAATAGAGTCTGATCTTAAATCTCAACTCAATTATGACTAAGTTACTATAGATAGCTTTAGATTGTTTTTAGCTCGACAATTCGGAGAATATGGAGAGCTATTACAGTCACTTGTGTGTTGGCGTCGGCGTCGGCGTTGCTTCTTTGGTTAAAGTTTTGCCTGCTAAGTACTATCATGCACATATCTCAGTAACCACTTATGATATTGACTTGAAACTTTGTTCATGTCTTTAGGGGTGTCATACAATCAAGGCAGATAACGCTTGAAAAAGTTTAGTACAAATTATGGCCCTTGTTTGACTTTGAAAATTTGGTTAAAGTTTCGCCTGCTAGGTACTATCATGCACATATCTCAGTAACCACTTATGATATTGACTTGAAACTTTGTTCATGTCTTAAGGGGTGTCATACAATCAAGGCAGTAAACTCTTGAAAAAATTTAGTACAAATTATGGCCCTTGTTTGACTTTTGAAAATTTGGTTAAAGTTTTGCCTGCTAGGTACTATCATGCACATATCTCAGTAACCACTTATAATATTGACTTGAAACTTTGTTCATGTCTTTAGGGGTGTCATACAATCAAGGCATATAACTCTTGAAAAAATTTAGTACAAATTATGGCCCTTGTTTGACTTTGAAAATTTGGTTAAAGTTTTGCCTGCTAGGTACTATCATGCACATATCTCAGTAACCACTTATGATATTGACTTGAAACTTTGTTCATGTCTTTAGGGGTGTCATACAATCAAGGCAGTTAACTCTTGAAAAAATTTAGTACAAATTATGGCCCTTGTTTGACTTTGAAAAATTTGGTTAAAGTTTTGCCTGCTAGGTACTATCATGCACATATCTCAGTAACCACTTGTGATATTGACTTGAAACTTCGTTAATGTCTCTAGGGGTGTCATACAGTCAAGTCAGATAACTCTTGTATAAATTTAGTACTAATTATGGCCCTTGTTTGACTTTGAAAATTTGGTTAAAGTTTTGCCTGCTAGGTACTATCATGCACATATCTCAGTAACCACTTATGATATTGACTTGAAACTTTTTTAATGTCTTAAGAGGTGTCACACAGTCAAGACAGATAACTCTTGTTTAAATTTAGTGCAAATTATGGCCCTTGTTTGACTTTTGAAAATTTGGTAAAGTTTTGCATGCAAGGTACTATCATGCACATATCACAGTAACCACTTATGGTAGTTATATCAAACCTTGCAATAGTGTTCAGGGTAAGTTTTGTATCAAACAATTAATTTACCAAAAATTAAATCTATAGTTATAGATTTTGACTTTTTTTATGATTCAACTTTCCTAGTTTATACTTAATAGTTAGCAGAATTTTGTTTTGCTATTACACTGATAAAAGGTTTTATTAGCAAACACCCACAATAGTCGAGCGTGCTGTCTTATGGACAGCTCTTGTTTTTTTTATGGTTACAGTTTTCTAGTTTATATGTACAAGGTCAGCAGCTCAATATTGTTTTACTATTTACTGACAAAAAATTGTTTTGAGAATAGTCGAGCATGCTGTCTTACACACAGATCTTGTTAGCTCGACTATTCGAAGAATAAGGAGGCTATTGCACTCGCCCCGGCGTCGGCGTTGGTTAAAGTTTTTTATAAATTCAAATATCTTGAATACTATCAAAGGTATTGACTTGAAACTCAAACCATATGTTTACCATCAACATCTACACCTGGGGAAACAATCCCCATAACTCTGTTTTGATTTTTGACAGATTTATGCCCCTTTTTAACTTAGAATTTTGGTTAAAGTTTTTATAAATTCAAATATCTTGAATACTATCAAAGGTATTTACTTGAAACTCAAAGTATGTGTCTACCATCAACATCTCCACCTGAGGAAATAATACCCATAACTCTGTTTTGATTTTTGACAGATTTATGCCCCTTTTTAACTTAGAATTTTTGGTTAAAGTTTTTTAAAAATTCAAATATCTTATCAAAGGTATTGACTTGAAACTCAAAGTATGTGTCTACCATCAACATATACACCTGAGGAAACAATTCCCATAACTCTGTTTTGATTTTTGACAGATTTATGCCCCTTTTTAACTTAGAATTTTTGGTAATTTTTTTTTGTAAATTCAAATATCTTGAATACCTTATAAGGTATTGACTTGAAACTCAAAATATATGTTTACCATCAACATCTACACCTGAGGAAACAATCCCCATAACTCTGTTTTGATTTTTGACAGATTTATATCCCTTTTTAACTTATCTTGAATACTATCAAAAGTATTGACTTGAAACTCAAAGTATGTGTCAACCATCAACATCTACACCTGAGGAAACAATCTCTATAACTCTGTTTTGATTTTTGATAGATTTGTGTCCCTTTGAATTTTTTGTTAAAGATAGAATACTATCGAACGAATTGACTTGAAACTTAAAATGTATGTTTACTGTCACTATCTTCACCAATGTTTTTGATTTTTGACATATTTATGCCCTTTTTAACAGTTTTTCCAGACTAAAATGGAAATACTCAAAATGGCTTTCTTTTGAAATGTCATAGAATAATTATGCAGCATGAAGCGGTCATGCTTTTTTAATTCTATACATATCAATTTTGAAAAGTTACAATATTATTCATGATCAAATATACAAGGTCATGTATTTCTTTGAAATTATCCCCCCCATCCTCCCTCCAGTTGGCTTGCAGAATCCAGAGTAAGGCTTTGAATGCAATGTACATTTACAAAGGTCTTTGAACAAGTTTCATATCTTTGACCTTAATTCTTATAGACAATTACACAATACTCCTGTTCTTAGACAAAAACCCCATTTTACCAACAAGCTTTCGAATAGTCGAGCGTGCTGTCATGTGACAGCTCTTGTTTTTTGTTGCACACACATGATATGCCATCTGCAAATTTATTGATCTTTCCAAGGAAACTCTGACTGGTCATTGTATTTTTACTTTTTATGTGTAAATTTTATATATTTTTTGGGTAATGTATTGGAATAAGGCATTTAAATCACCATTGATGTCCTTATACCCGCGGCGAATCTTTATTTGTATGTGTGTGGAAAAAAAATGAAAATGCTAGATGCAAAGTTTAAATTATTTAGGAGCCGTAGATACTAAATAATAATCATCATCATCTTTATTCAAAGTCAGCAAGATACAATAATAATAATAATAATAATAATCTTAATTTAAAGTATGCAAGATACAAATAACAACAGACATAACAGGAGAACCCAAGCTTTTGAACCGACCGTACAGGTGTTGGTGTATGTTGGTCTTGCTGGAAAAACCCACCTGTTCGATCTAGTAACTACCAACCATCTCACCAGGGCTCGAACTTAGGTGACATTGCTGAGAAGCAAGTGTGCTCACCACTACGCTAACCAGACATCCAATTTATAACAATATTTTGGCGTTTCATGGTGTCTTTGTGTTGTCTAGGAGTGTCGTCGGGTAATTGGTCAGTTTTAAAGTCAATACTATTGCCTTGTTTTATTTTTAAATGTTAAAGCATTTTATGACCGCTCCTTCTATGGACTTCTGAAATAAATGCATTCCATATAAGGCCCCGTCTTTAGAGCGGTGCTAATAATCACATTTTGATATAGTCAAACCGGAGAACAAAGAACGCTGACCGGAATAAATTAAAGTGGTGTTTGTTAACAGGTGGTCTTTATTCAAAGATGTTTCCACTATAAATGAATAGTGCAAGGTTTTACCCCAGCTGGTCTTTATTCGCAGGATGGTCTTAAACACAGGTTTTACTGTATGTTGTAATTTTATGCTCCACATGTAAACTTCATTTGTTTAATTGGTGTATTGTATTGCCCATGTTCAAGATTGGAATATTACTTATAAGACCTGGATGTTACATATATTGTATCTTTAAACATGTTTTATAGGTTTGATATTTCAGATCTCAGTATTAACTTTAATTCCATTTTGTAGTTTTGATGTTCAAGAGATCTGAATGTTGATTTTAACACTTTGTTTATTTGATGTGAATTAAAAAAATTTAAAAAAAATTGTCATTTAAATGGTTAACTCTCAGACCATAATGACAATTGCAGTTGAAAGTGTACGGCTTGTTCTTTAACAGTTATTCCTGTTTCCCTTTTATACGACGCCAACCCCACTTGTATATTCTTCTTTATCAATTGTGCTTACTCAGCAGGTTCAGCTAGGTTAGGCAGTTTAGAATAGACTATGAATGTGTATGAATTGATGTGTTAGTAATAACCATAACCATAACAATCACTATAACAATAATAATGATCATAATAATGATAATGATTTTATACTGTAAACCATGTAATTTTCACTCCATTCGCAGAAGCCAGTTTTCAGCGCATAGAATAATGTGCAGATTAGTTTTCTTTACTTCTTAAATGTAAGTTTACGTTGGTTTTGTAGTTTGTTTTGTAGTTTGTTAATTTGATGTCGCGAAATTAAATAATCGCCTACTGGTACAAAATTGGTTGACACGAATATTGACGTGAAATTTCATTGGTTTACAGTAGTTTTTCATTCTGTATTTTAAACTGCGTGGATAATGCAACCTTGTTGCTGAGGGAATGTACACCTGTGAGACTGTATGAGAAAAACAGGAAAATGTGCAGCAAACTTTAAATAACAATATCATGTACCATAGACTTGAAGATATAGACGTTATTCTGGAATAAGTGAAAGTTACATGTGGACATAACTAATTAAGTAAAACCGGTGTAAACGACCACTTCCAAATAAAGACCAGTTCGGAGAAAATACCATTGCACTATTCAAATTCAATCAAGGGACATGCACTAATTTAGACATTTTAGATAAAATTTAACATGTTGTATTTTCAATGTTGCAAATGAATACTTATTTATCAAATATTTATTTATCATGCATGCTTTTATATGTATGCATAAGACCAATGAGCCTTGATGACTTACTGTGGCAATTACTACCAAGAAATTTGTCTGACAGTCAAAATTGAACTTTAAAACTTGTGTACTTATTGGCGCCGCCCTTTAGGTTGGGGTCTTACATGGAATCCATTTTGTCGGAAATCCATGGTAGGAGCGTTCACTAAATGCTAAATATTACTTTTTTACAAAGATTGTTTCCAAAAAATGATTAAATTACTAAAAAATATCAAAATCTTTTCCTATACTGAATAAAACATTAAAAGGATTAAATTAGATCTACATAAATAAAAAATAAATAGTTTTGAATTCAAAACTGATCCTTCCGGGCCAACCCGAAGACACCCGAAGACTTCCCAAAGACACTAGCAAACGCCAAAATATTGTTACAAAATGTACAGTTTTTGGAGGGCGATGCTTTGCATTCGGTTTTAGTGTTTATTAAATAATACTGTATACATGTATATGATAAGTAATCATTGTTAGAAAACACACAC
Organism: Saxidomus purpurata; assembly: GCA_022818135.1. Lineage (NCBI taxonomy): Eukaryota > Metazoa > Mollusca > Bivalvia > Venerida > Veneridae > Saxidomus > Saxidomus purpurata. The sequence goes on along the minus strand of JAFMSR010000005.1, from coordinate 29,811,981 downwards.
ACACTTGTGTAATCAGCTGGGGAAGTCCTCTCTAAAAGTAGATAAATGAGCGACAAGTACACTCAGTATTTACAGTAAATTTATCTGAGTAATTATTCAAAATGAATTAAACTTGATTTTTACTAGAGAAGTGCGAGCTGTTACATTTGTAAACTGCTTAAATAGCGGACATCTCTCAAAATTGCTGGTCAACAGTTTTTCAAAACTTTGATTGATATTTAAATGTCAAATCAGAATCAGTTTATTAAAAATGCGTCACAATGTTGAAAAGAACTGGAGAGCATGTATGTATTCTTATCCAAGGAAGAAATCTACGGCGGATAATTAATTTGACCGCTCTAGCATTTTCATGTGCTTTCTAAAAAAACACAGTTCGGGGTAAGTATAAGGACATTAAGGGTGATATAAATGCATTATTCCAATACATAACCCGATACCAAAACACAAACAAAAACATGAACGAACTTCAGCGCCTTTGATGACATGCATCAATTCTTCTCTTGTTTTAGATTGATGTACATTTCTGTATCTTTGCAAGTAATGTTACATCTTTTATTTAATAACTTATTATGCCCCGCCAAAGGTGAAGGGATATTGTTTTGGCGTTGTCCGTTAGTCCTTTCATCCGGAGCAACAACTAAGGACCCAATAGATCGAATTTCATAAAACTTTACAATTTAGAAATGAGGCCCTCAAGTGGATGTAGCACTTTTCTTAAATATTCTATATAGAAACTGAAGAATTTTGTTTTCTGAAACCAACAGTCTAATTTGATTTTACTTACAACAACTGAGTTCTGTATTGCTGTATAACGCAGATAAAGAATTACCCTTCAGACATGAGGCCCCAATGGGTCGGTGAAATTTTTAAAATGGAATTTTTTTCTAAACATGCCTGTCTGAATTTGATTTTGTTTGGCACAAATTATCAATGTTGTATTCTCTAACAATAGAAAATTTAGAATCTGGATTTTTACAGAAATGAGGCCCTTAAGCGGATGTAGTGCTTTCCTTACATTATTATTCTATATGGAAAGTTAAGAATTCTTCTTGTCTGAAACTAGTAGTACTGATTCAATTTAACTTAAAACAACTAGTTTCCACGTGACTGTAACTTCAAGAAAAAAGTTATCACCTAGGAGATGAGGCCCCAGTTAGGTTTAGAAATTATAAAGATTCTGTTTTTTTTCTGAAACAGACAAATTCACTTTCAAGTCCTTTTTTAACAGTTACTTGTTTCCTTTGGCAGGGGATATAAATTCATTGAATTTGCTTGTTTTTATATGAATGTCGATAATCGACTTTTTTACAGCCAAGTGTGAGTTAGTGTTGTTGTTTTCTTTTCGTGCCGTTTCGTGATTGTTTCTTTTAATACAACGTTTAGGACTGTTCTATGAACTTTAGTAGATATATTAAATTGGTGTCTGTGATATTTGCTTTACAAAGAGTAAACAATTATTCACTGATGATGATGCAAACTATAGGCCTGATGTTTTAAAATATATATAATTTACGTATATTCCTGACAGGGATGACACAAAATAAAGAATGAATGAATTGTATTAGAAGGATTAGAGTTACCGCCCTTTTCTCCCAGGGGAGACAAATCATATTACCTTAAATTAGGAAGAACGTGGTTACCTCCATTTCTCCCCCAGGAAGACAAATAATACTGACTTAGATTTGTAAAATTAGAGTTACCTCCCTTTTAAACTCAAGGGAGACAAATCGTATGAATTTAAATTAGGAAGAACACATCGTTTTGACAGAAACTCGAAAAAAAACAAAGTTGTCTCCCTTTTTATCTTTAATGGGAGACAAATCTGCCTTTAATTAGAAAAAAACCAGTTACCTACTTTTTAATCTCAAGGGAGACAAATCGTATAAACTTATATTAGGAAGCACAGAATTACCTCCCCTTTTCTCCCCAGGGGGACAAATAGTACTTACTTAAGTTTGTAAAAAAAAGAATAACCTCCCTTTTTATCCCAAGAGAGACAAATCGTATTGACTTTAATAGTTAAATCAGAGTCGTCTCCCTATCTATCCTAAAGATGACAAATCGTATGACTGAAATTTAGTAAGAAAAGAGTCGTCCTTTTTATCCCTTTTTAACCTTCCTTTCTAGTCAAATGGAGACAAATCGTATTGACTTAAAATTGAAAAACACTTGTCTCCTTATGTCTTCCAGGGGAAATAAATCGTACTGCCCTAAATTAGAAAAAAACGTATTACCCCCCCTTTAAATCCGAAGGGAGACAAATCGTTTTGACTTAAATAAGGAAAAACAGAGTAACTAACCTTTTTCTACTAAGGGAGAACAATCATACTAACTAAATTAAGTAAAACATACTTGTCTCCATTTTTTCCTAATATTGGCAAAAATAGAACTAACAAATCGTATTGACTTAAATTAGCAAGATCAAAGTTCCCAAAGGAGACAAATGGTACTGACTTAAATATATAAAAACAGAGTAAGGTCCCTTTCGATCCCAAGGGAGTCAAATGGTATTTACTTAAATAAGTAAAAGCAGAGTTGTCTCCCTTATATCTTTCAGAGGAGACTAATCGTACTGCCTTAAATAAGGAAAAACAGAGTTCCTACCCATTAAATCCAAAGGGAATCAAATCGTATTAAAATTAAATCCTATTAATTTGATTTAGGAAGAATAGAGTTCTATTCTACTCCAAAGGAAGACAAAACGTACTTGAATCTGTAAAAACAGTTGTCTCCCTTTTTCCTTTCAGGGGAGACATGTCTTACTGCTTTCAATTGAGAAAACAGTTATCTCCATTTCTCTTCCAAGGAAGATAAATCGAACTGTCTTAAATTTGGAAAAAATAGAGTTACCTCCCTTTCTATCCCAAGGGAGACCTCGTATTTTCTTGAATAGTAAAAACATAGTTGTCTGCCTTTTTTTCTTTCAGGGCAGACAAATCGTACTGCCTCAAGTTAGGAACAACATAGTGACGTCCCTTTAAATGCAAAGGGAGAGAAATCGTTTTGAAATAAATCATTATAAACAGAGTTACTTCCCTTTGTATCCGAAGGGAGACAAATATTATTAACTTAAATTGGGAAGAACGGAGTTACCTACCTTTTCTCCCAAGGGAGTAAAAAAGTATTGGCTTAAATTTGTAAAATAGAGTTACCTCCCTTTTCATCCCAAGGAAGACAAGTCGTATAGACTGAAATAGTGAATACAGAGTTACCTACCTTTTTTCTTTGAGGGCAGACAAATCGTACCGCCTTAAATTAGGAACAACAGGATGACTACCATTTAAAGGCAAAGGGAGAGAAATCGTTTTGAAATAAATCAGTATAAAATGAGTAACCCCCCTTTTATCCGAAGGGAGACAAATCATAATAAATAAGGAAGAACGGAGTTACCTCCCTTCTCTCCCAAAGGAGACAAAAAGTACTGGCTTAAATTTGTAAAATAGAGTTACCTCCCCATTTATCCCAAGGAAGACAAATCATATAGACTAAAATAGTAAAAACAGAGTTACCTCCCTTTTTTCTTTCAGGGCATCCTTCAATTAGGAACAACAGAGTGACCTCTCTTTAAATGCAAAGGGAGAGAAATCGTATTGAAATAAATCAGTATAAACAGAGTTACCTCACTTTCTATCCGAAGGGCGATAAATCATATTCACTTAAATTAGAAAGAACGGAGTTACCTCCATTTTCTCCTAAGGGAGACAAAACGTACTGGCTTAAATTTGTAAAAAAGAGTTACCTCCCTTTCTATCCCAGTGGGGGACAAATCGTATTGATTAAAATAGTAAAAACAGTGTTACCTCCCTTTTTCTTCCAGGGGAGACAAATCGAACGGCCTTAAATTAGGAAAAACAAAGTAACGTCCCTTTCGATCCCAAGGGAGACAAACCGTATCAAAATTAAATTATATTAATTTAATAAGGAAGAAGAGAGTAACCTCCCTTTTCTTCCAAGGAAGACAAAACGTACTCGCTTAAATTTGTAAAAGCAGTTGTCTCCCTTTTTTGTTCCAGAGGAGAAAAATCGTATTGTCTTGAACAAGGAAAAACAGACTTACCTCTATTTCTCACCAAAGGGATATAAAAAGTACTGACTTTAAATTGTAAAATAAGAGTAATCTCCCTTTATATCCAAAGGTAGACAAATCATATTAACTTAAATAGTAAAAACAGAGTTATATCCCTTTTTATTTTTAAGGGAGACAAATCATCTGCCTTTAATTAGAAAAAAACCAGTTACCTACCTTTTAATCACAAGGGACACAAATTGTATAAACTTAAATTAAGAAGAACAGAGTTAGCTCCCTTTTTCTCCCAAGGGGGACAAATAGTACTGACTTAAATTTGAAAAAGAAATATGTTTGGACAGGAAAAATAACAGTTTTAAACAGTAAACATCTATTTATTGACAGTTTTGAACGGTTTCGTTCAATTTATACTACTACACAATGTGCCCAAAAGAACCCTTCTTAGTACTCTCAACATCCGTACAAAATTTAAGATGGTTCCAGTGTTTGCAAGGATGCCCATTTCGAAATGATTTATTTTCAATAGGCAATATTTTAAAATATAAATTTCACATCGGTTATCGTCTTTTAGAAATGACGAGGAATGGTCCGCCTGATTGGTCGAGTGGCAAGAGACGCTGATTTTAAACACTGTAACCTCTCATAGATTGAGGGTCATGGGTTCGGCCCTGCAACGGACCATGTCCCTATATGTGAGAAAGTTGGCAGTTTCTTATAGAGGATATGCATCTAGATAGTACTTAGTCTAGTTCTTCCTAGGAACAATGGTTTGTTAAACTGCCCGCCTGGAAAAATGACTGAAATACGATTGAAACGGGTGGTAAACGCATCATCAGTTACGTACTAAAATTTTTAACCATTCAAGAATGCAGAAAACACAGCATATGAAGTTTGGTTTCGTCCAGGTGAGATAGGGCTGTGGTGCCATATATGTTTTCATTTTCTTTCTAAAAAATATTTCACATTGGAAATAATATCTTAGTCGAAATATTTATTACGGATTTGAAAATCTATTTACATGCATTTTAGCAATAAGACTGTACATTGGCAAATCATTTGGGCTTGGACTACTATAAAACAATACGGAACAATGATTGCTTAACCAGCAATTGTCACTTTTACAGGGTATCGGTTTTAAATCTTGTACAAAATGCCATTTCTGACAAAAATTCAAATGGACGAAGTGAGGATTGTCATCTATATGCCATAGCAAGGAGGTAGGCGAAAGACGAAGGGTGTTTTTATGTGGCTCGTGGCGAGCCTTCAGTTCAGCTTAACTTAATTGTACATTTTGGGCAAATTAGTCATATACATTGCGAAGAAATATGTGCATTATTAACGGCTCGTAAATAATATATTACACAGATTCTGGTATCGATATTACATCTCTGACTGACAACAGTATTTGACGACTTGAACGAATGAACGGTAATTATAAGATGCCACTTAATAACAAAGAAATCAGGATTCGGACCAATTACAATCTACGTCGATAACGCCTAACAATGAACGTAAAAATGTCGTGGACTACTCGGATACCGCAACAAAGTCCCCAAAAGGCAGCGAAAATAACTGGTATCTAAGTATCTACTCTACATCGAACCACAACAATGTTGTGAAAAATACATGACAACACTAACTATAAACATTGGGAGACAATTTTCATCGTCACACTGGATAAATAGAGCTGTTGAGAATTGATAAATTTAAAAGGAAAAAAACAGGCCCTAATTTCACGAAAATACTTAAGTAATTACTCAGTAACATGCTCAGCTTATTTCAACACTTATTAGCCCCCCTCCCCCTCCCCGCCTTGCATGTTTATTCCTTTAAAGAATTAATTCAAGTTTGTCAGAATCGAATTTACCCGTTTATTACATTTATATACACTTGTCAGTATTTGTGCAGTGTAAGTAAATTCTTAAAATTCTTGAGTTGTACTCAGATGAAGTTTTCGCTATATCTGACTTACATTTAGCATTATACAACATTTATTTCTTTCAACGTGTTAATTTCATTAAAATAAATAGACTATCGTTAAAAATGACAACAAGGAATAGCCTTATTTTAGTGACAATTTGGCTTTGATATAACATACTCAGCTGAGCAATTACTTAAGTATTTTCGTGAAATCGGGGCCAGGACTCGATACCATTCCGTACGGCGACATCGCCTAGCAAAGAAGAGTAAGAACGCGTTAGACTACCCGAACTGCAAAAAACGATCATCTACAAAATATATGACAGCACTGGCTATAAACACGGGGAGACCTTTTACACACTGCATAAATAGAGCTGTAATAACTTTATCCTAAGGCAGACATCAGGATTCGAACCTGTACCGTAGATTACATCGCCTAGCAGCGTCATAGTGTGTGCACAATCATCATGATATTTGGTTTTATTTATGATGAGCTATTGGCCAAGCTAACATCTGTCAACTTTCACCTTCTGACACTTGTATACATACCTTTCCTAGCTATAATTATTGCTTTCTTTTTCTGTGCACATATTATATTTACAGGTCACTTGCATAATATTACTTCATTTTCTGCATTGAAAGTACTCGAGGTTCCGTCCGAAATTGTAATTGCGACATCAGGTAGTTATAGAGGACAGAAGCATGTCGTACAAAATAAACGACTTTATTACATCAACTTATAATTTTATTATCAAATAAATGGAACATTTAAAAAAGTATAACAATGTTGATGCTATCGCCATGTTTTCTTTGATGATTGTCGGCTCACTAATATGGACTGTAGTCATGTACGTATTATTAAATATGTACAACATACATATTTATAGAGCAAATAAAAACTCTTTGCTATTAACTTACAAAAGTCAGTTATATCATTGCACAAATAATTGTTAAGATCTAAATCAGATCAAAGCGCTGTGAGCGCTGAAGGCCTGGGGGCTATAGGTTAACTCCCCGAAAAACAACTTTTCACCTACGTGTTCTGCGTTGAATCTTACCTAAAGCGCGGGTCGAAATGTGCAGAGGACGAAATTCAATATATGACACAGAATGAATGATTCACAAATATATGGGTGACAGGGAAGTTTGTTTTATTATGAAATGTACGTTAAATGAAAAATAATCACATAGTCAACATTATAAAATGTTTAAGCCAGTACAAATAATTCGATCTGCGCTTTGTACAACTTCAAGCGATATGATCTGATGATGTGGATCGAAAATTATTGTGTACCAATGACAAGACCTTGAAACAGAAATAAACAAAGCAATACCAGCAATGAAATATAAATACAGTACTGTACAATGTGTACAACAGAGAAAACCAAAAATGATTCTGGGTTACCTTGTAGTTGTAATCAGTGAAACCGTTCACTGGGCCTCGACATGCAGCGTCCTCGATAAATGGCGGGTGAATTGATCACGTTAGTTCCTTCTCGGGAAGTACGTAAATTATATCTTTTTTAGAGACATTTATTTTTAGGTAAATATATATGTTATCGTTCGTAAATAACAAAGTTGTCAATGAAATAGCATCGGAAATTTGAAAATCAAACTACAAACTCTTATATCGAGCTTCGTACGTTTTCGTAAATTTCCGTAAATATCCGACTTTTCCGTGATATGCATATGATTATCTTCCGTAATCAGCTAACAGCGCATTAATTTCTAAAACAGAAAAAAATGTGTAATGCAGCCCGTAAGCTATATACCTTCCTGCAGTCGTTTGAAGTTTTATGTACTATTTTTATTTGTAACATGTTCTTATCATATGCGGCATTCAAACAGAAGATTGATCTGGTCTGTCTTGCACTACTTTCGCATAGCGCATGTTTACAGTTGTTATTCGCACATAGCACGGCTAAAATTCTTGCAGGGTTTGAAATGTGGTATACTAACTTAGGCCTTTGGGACTTTCAGTCCCCAGGCCAAAAATAATACAAAAATACATTACACGCATTATGGCATGATACATTGTTAATAATCGTGCTTATCGCTCTCAGGCGAATGTCTGATCATCAATATGTCATCAAACAAAAGTTCATGTATTACAATTTTAATAAAATTAACCCTACGGAAACTAAAGTGACAAAAGAAGCATCTCCTTGAACATCATAGAACATGTACAATAACCTTCTTATAGTTTATCCTTTGAAATCACTGTACGTAAATCATCGACTTTATGATTGGATCCACATATTAATGATACAGTAGTATAATTGACATTGTTAACATTTCACTTTCTACGCTGAATATTTCCAGAGCGATCAATAAAACAGTTACTATAAAACTTTTAAGGGTATGGAACATTATATTTACAGCACATATACGTAGGAGATCATTGTCAAACCATACTAAACTGTTCAAGTTTGTTCAATTTAAAACAATTTAAAAATCATTGTCATGAAGAATGTCAGTGTTCTGTGCCAGTCTCGGACGTAAGTGTTTGCGTTTTTCACGAAGTTCGTTTAAGAATTACTTCTGAATAGTATTTGGTAGAAACAGTTGATTGGTTGATTGATTGATTTTGATAATCAATCGATCAATCAACTGTTACTGCGAAAATAAATTCAGGAGTAATTCTTAAAAGAACTTCGTGAAAAGCGCAAACACTTACGTCCGAGACTGGAACAGAACACTGACATTCTTCATTCTATCTTTCGACATAAAATGAGTGCGTATTATTCCTTGTACATGTGCATCCAAAAAAATAACTAACATTACCTTACCAGCAGAAAGCGGCATTTAAACTGTTTTTCATTGTTCGGGAACTAGCCGTTTCCATTGCAGTGATAATGCAATTCAAAAACGCATCCCTCCCGACTGAAATTACTCTATTGAATATTGACATGGTCACCCTGTTAGCCTTTTAGTCATCTGTTAAGTGTCCTGGCACCCAAATAGCACTGACCTTGCGCATATCAAGTTGTAAATGTTTTTCTTATGCTGATGCTATGCCAATGGGAACCCTTTTAGCTACCTCCTACGGTGTTACTCTGTGCACCACGAAAACCTCAACATTGGATCACTGCTTAAGCGCCCCCAACAACAGACCCGCTGGTCGGACCCCCTCTCGTGTATAAAAAGCAAATAAAATGTTCACACAAACATTTCATTTAAAATTATCCGACCAAATTATTCACGAGATTATAATGTTTTCGCTCATGTATGTAAGTGCACTTAGAAAGAGAGGATCGCGAAAAGTCTAAATATTCTTTCGACCGCCCCTCGTTCAAGGTAGCATAGTATGTATATACAAAAGTCATGTAGTTTATATATTATATGTACAGCTAATGTCATCAAATAGAAACAAATGTTGTATAGAAACAAATTTATCACAATGACAATAAAAATCCCTGACAATGAAATAATAGTCAAAGAATCAAATCATAAAATATCACAGATTATGCCGTTTTAAAATACTTCTGCGACACACACGCATGAGTAGTATTTTACATTTTGAAGTAAATAAAAATATCAAAGACATTCACAAACCGGTACTACTACACAAAACTCATTTTATAATTGAAATCACGATTAAAAATGTGTACTTTACCCTACCCCTCTCTTTCTGGAAATGTCCGAACCCCACTAACCCAGAGTTTGCAGTGTCTGTTATCTTGTCAAAGTGACTGCTTTTTTTAAGGTTCGGTTAGTTTAAAACATCTTTCATGTTAGCCTTCACTTTGACACGAAACGCTTACAAATGGAAAACGGAATATTAATATTAAACCTACAGGTTTTGAATTGGGGGTAGCCACCTTGGTGTGGTACATGACCTCCCTCCCCTCAACTATATAAGGTAGTGAAATTGGTGTCTATGTACAATGTGTATGCAGAAGTTACGTCATATTTCAGAATCGCGGACGAACAACCGAGAAAACATTTAGATAGAACGTAGGCGACAGCTATTTACACCTGCAGACTATTTACATTCTTCGGAATAATGACAAATTGATATCATGATAACACTTCAATCTATCCATGCAGAAAATAATAAAAATATGTATCACATACAAGCTAAGTACGTATCAGATGCAGATTCCAATATGCAAAACCTTGATCATGATGTTACATACAAGAAACTACAGACTAAATATTGGTAAATTCTCGGTTCATTTTAATGCTATTGCAATTATGACTCACGCATAAACACAGTTTTTTTAACTACCAAATTACCTTATCATTACTAGCTAATTGCACTTTGTCATAAAACAACTACACAGATACTCGATGTTGAAAAAAGTTTGTTTTTTTCAGTTTTAGGTGTTAAATGGTATGGAAAACTTCGGCTAACTTTGGTTTAATTAATTTGAAGACCAAAGATGCTACCTAATTTTAACATTGACTAACAAGATACTACGAATTGAACACTTTGTCAATAACAATTCGGTTGGGAGTAACTCTTACATATTTACCTGTGTACCTATCATATTCTCCTTGATTAAGACGACATTTATTATTCCGGGAAGAAGCATTCTATCGCTCAGCAAGAAACTGCCAACTTTCTCCCATAAACAGAATAAGTCGGTAGCAGGACTCGGACCCATGACCCTCAATGTATGAGAGATTTCAGTAATATGAAGTCAGCGACTGTAACCACCCGACTACAGTTATTTTAAAACGATCTTTACTGTATTAAATTTTGTCAATTTATTAAACTCGGCTTAAAGATTTATTCATGTCTCTTTACTACTGTAACAATGTCTGTTGCAATGGTACTATCACAATTTAAGAGATACATTTAACACTGAATAATGTAAAAGTTCATATGACTACCTACAATAAATCAATCTTTATACATTGTACAATACAACCCTTGAATTGTTTTGAATGGAGTTAATTTGTTTAATATTCTGGTAAAACAATCTGATATTCCAGCTGTTTTGTAATAAGAGAAATAACTCAGTAACGTTTTTACTACATGTTTGTGCGCGACTACAATGAAGTATGGTGCCAGTTTTGAAATGGTCATATTACTTAAAAAAAGACTGCGTTTTCAAAGATAGTCAATACAAATGTCAAGACAAACCCTTCTTGTATAAAATAAGATCAACGCAGTTTTCTTTTAAGGATTATCTACTTGTCATCATTGACTAGCGGTTATGAAGAAATGACATATTTTTCACAAGAAAAAACTAATTCACAATATGCTATGGGATATACCTGCAATTTCGTTTTCGCTTATTCAATAAATTCAATAAGATGATATTAAATCTAATGCATGTTTCGTTCCGTAAATGAAGTAAAAAACAAATATGTATTGCCTTAACCTTTATGAAATAATACAGTGAAAACATATGATGCTAATGCTATATTGCTTAGGAAAGCATATGTTAGAGAAATATATCCCTATGTTTAAGTTCGCAGCCTAAACTACATTATTTATCAATACACAGTTTTTATCATATAAGAAATGCATCTTTTTATATACAACACAAGAAAGTGTAAACAAAGATATGTACAAGTTTTAGTATCATTTGTGTAATAATGACTATTTCAACTATAATAATCATAAAATCATCATGACTAAAGTAATTAAATGGTATAATCTTGACAATAGGCTAATGCTCGATGACTTTACTTGAAACTTGAACTCTTAGCCTAAAGTGTGTTGTGCATAAATTTTAAATTTCAATATTCAACTCAAACTTACGATCATATGATTAATCTTTTTAAAAGTGTTCCTCTATTTTAAAATCATTGCTAAAGGTACAAATAAATAGAGGATAATTGTCGAAAAGTATTCGATGTAAAGATCACGGATATAAATTCACCAAGATGGCCAAGATAACGAGTATTTATTAACGCTGGCGTAGCCACGTGTTAAAGATAACTACTTTTGGTGTTCACGGGTGAAATTATCGTGATATTACAACTCGACTACAAAAATTTTTCTGTTTATTTTAATGTTTAAAACTCTATTTTTGTTGAGTCTGTTTCAAAAATAAAATAGTTGAAAATCGCGAAAGCGAAAGCAATATTATGTACGTCATTTGTAGACGACGTCATCGACGTAAGGTTTCCAACCAGTTCTTTACGCTCCAGGGTCATTACTTTTTGATGTAAATCCGGGTAGGAGAGATTTTGATAATTTCACTGAGTTGAACAGTGAGTTTATCAGGATATTAATCCACCGTTATATTTCGAGTAAACCCTACCAGGAAAGAACATAAGAATAAATCTGTAAGGTTACACAAGAAAATTTAGTATTTACTCGCTACGTGCAAAACCATTGTATATTTAATTTTGGTGAAAAAGATTTAAGTTAAGTGTACATAAACATGACCACAAAGAAGGACTAAGACAACGAGACATTTAAATAAACGGCTATTTTAGTTTACCAATTCGTTTTACTGACAGATTGGTTTGGGGTCCCGAAGCCATCATCGCGTTACTAATTAAACACTATGTAAAACAATAATACAATATTAATCAAATACTTATCAATCTGTTTCCTTACACGATCGCTACATATGTAGCTATTGTCAACAGGCGACACATTTTATCACCCTGAAACATAAAGCAGGACAAAAGAGGACAAAAACGCATTGTAATATAATCGGTTTCTGTAGTTACACTTTCGATGTTGCTATGGATACGGTCGATCTGTCCGAATCATCATTACAGATGTATTACCCTGGAAAATATGTTCGCAATCGTTTTGCCCGTAATCCTTTCTTCAGTGATTTAGATGTTCCTATATATGAAGTGTATGTGTCTTTGTATTTTCCTTGAGGACCATAACTCTTCTCGTCCATCATCTGTTTGGATTGCTGTGTTGGTGGGAATTGCTCTGCTGACATAATGCTACCACACGTCTTATAATACTGTATCAAATCATTCCAAACGCTGTCACATTCCAACAGCTTTGTGTTCCCTGCAAATGTAGAAGTCTTGACGTAAAATACAACTGTGATTAAAAAAAGTATATTTGAAAGCTAACAAAAGCAATCTAAATGGACATACTTTCAATGAAACCACTGCAAGATGTGTACTTGTGTCATACATGTATGTTGTTTTCCGTATTTCCGTCCTTTAACAAAAACATTATAGTACAATAATAATGGACAACCAAATAGATGTGCAAACTGGACAATACAATGTAGTTATATATGCATTTTTCTTAACCGTGGCGTTGTAAATCAATATGGATACTGAATTGAATACAATATCATATCAATTCAAGTTAATAAGAAACATGTGCATATTACTACATGACAACCTAGGCCTTATGAATTTTGCCTATATTGTATTATACGTAAAATGTTGAATATAGATACTGCTTGTGACGTCTTCATTTTATTGTAATGACTGTATTTAGTTTTACTTCAATGTCCATTGATCACTTGAAATTTGCTGATAAAGAAAAATAAATGCAGAATCAGGATGATGGAAATGTGTTCTATTTACTCTAAAACAGTGTTGACGTATGCCTTTCTGTTGTTTTCAGGTAGATTCCTCACGAACAATTAGTTGCGAGAAAGCGTTTCTCGTTGGATTTCTTTTTTTTTGCGATAGATTTCTATTAATGAAACAATACTGATATATATTTTTAACATGTACTTGTCGATTTAAAAAATAACGTTAGGAATGCGTTTGGTACAAATTTTTCAATTTCCCGAGAAAGACATATATCTTGGTAAAGTAAGAGATGCTTATCATAGTGTACTTTACTAAAATGCTTATTTGTGACCTTTAATATTATGAACTCTTATTACTATTTACAATAGTCTTAAATACAATGTAGGTTTCTATTTTCTTTTACATGCTATCTGATACTAGTCCATTACGATTTTAAGTCTAGACAGATACTAGCAATGATCATGTCGTTCTAGTCAAAAACAACAGCAGACTAATATTTTGCTTATTCACCATCTTGAGTATTGTGTCTAAACTGAAAATGAAATGCAAACGAAAATTGAGATCTGTGGTAGAAACATAGAATCTTCAATACAGTGTCCAGAAACAAGTTACCCGTTTTTCAACTCGGTAAATATAATATTTGTAATTGATTTACTTTCATTCATATTTTCTCAAAGAATTGCTAGACTACATTTAGTACAATACAGTTTAAAATATGCGTACAATCTATTGTGTCTTTTTTATGAAAAAGGAATAAAAGACGTGGAGATAAACTTCACTGGGAATCGTTACAACATCACTCTTGTAAAAGTGTATTTCCTAGGAACAAAACTATCAAGTTATTTAGCAAGCAATCGAACATCGCATGGAAACGTTGATTATCATTAGGTCTGTTTTAACACGCTTGCTTATTTTTTACGTTGCTGTAAAATCATAAGACTTTTCAAACATATTTTTTAAGAATAATTTAAGAAACTCGTATCAATTTGTCAGTCTTAAAAATTTGATGAATCTGCATATACAAGTACCATTCTTTGCAGAATAACTAGACAAGGAAATATGTTTCAATTACCTATTATGATTAGGCCTTTTCTTGCTCTTGTTATTGCAACGTTGACCTGATTTTTGTCAGTAATAAATCCTAGATTATGTTTACACCATCCGATCGTAGGATTCTTCTCAATCTTGTATTCCGGCAGAGAACGAACCGTGCTGAAAATCACATAATCCCATTCTCCACCTGAAAGGAAAAAGTGTTATGGTTGAAACATTTTGTACTTACTTTTTAAGACTGAAAGGAGATAAGAAACCAATTAAAAACTAATCAAATTAAGTGATAACATCATTTAATAATTACAGACATCAAAAGTGGAGCAACGCAATTTCTATAGAATATAAATCTGCAATTAGTTAAACAGCTTAACGTTTTTATTAATTTCAGTAATTATTTTACTGGAAACATACTATATGCAGAAAGAGCATACCCTGACTTGACACGACCGTACTGACATTTTCTTCGTCAAATCCACATCTGTTTAATTTTCGTTTTATTTCAGAACATTGCGCGTTGTACTGAGACAGAATCTGGATAGTCTTCTTGTCAACATTCTCCATCAGGTAAGAGTATACTTTAATCTTGTTTGAAATAATGAAATAATACTAAATCAATTTAAACAGGGAAATTAAAAAAGCCTTTAATTCTATGTTATTTCGATGAAAAGCTTAAATAATGAAATATAAACATGTTTCAATTTCCTAGACCTACCATAACTTTTTAGCGTGCAACAATCTTTTTTTTTCAATCATCTAAATAACAAGGACTTTCACGATAAAATGACATATGCCTAAGAATGGCAGCTTTAGTAGAAAAAAGCAGCACTTATTTCAATGTATAAAATCAACTTAATTTCCTTTTGTTCTCTCATTAAATTTAACGAGTGTAAATAACCGAAACTAGAATAATGGCTGTTACTCTAAAAATAATAAATCTAGAGGCATGGCAAGTAACTGATTCTTTCAATACTGGTTGAGTTATATTCTGCACAAGTTACTCCAAAAACAATACAGCTACAGTATGTTTATCGTGCACTGCACTTCCTCTCATTGACCTCTATAAATACATGAATTATCAACTGACTTCCTTCAATAACTTTTGAGTTATACCCCGCATACAAAAAGTAACGAAGGGCAGTAACTCCAAAACTTAGCTACAGTTATGATTCTTATGCGCTGCACTTCCTCTAATTGTCCTCTATCAACATTTGAAGTATCAACTGATTCCCTTCAACGCTTTTTGAGGTATGCTCCGCACAATAGCGCGATCACTATGCCGACGCCTTCATGCGCAGGCATAAAAATGCTTATTACCTTTTTATATTTTAACTGCAAAAAAAGAAGCACGTACTGTTGATAATCCTTACATTATTTTACTGCAGTTTGTCATCAGTCTTGACAAGGATTGCATATTATAATTAAGCTACTCCATAAATGGACACGGTCTCGCTGTATCAGTACATATAATGTTCTAATGCTACTAACAAATAGTTAATACTGTTAGAGATCAAAATTTTGCAAAGAAATATATATATTACCACATGGTCAACTTCAGCGGCATTACTTTTAGACTGTTCGTTGCCTTCTTCAGTTGACACAGAGAGAGTATCTTCCTCTCCCTTAATATCTACCAAAATATGATGATGATACTCAGAACCAGTTCTCGGCCAGATCTCAAGTTTGCTTCCACACCACAAACCTCTCTTTGTATTAAGTTTATCATCATAGAATTGCTTTGACGGAAATGAACATATGCTTGGATCCTGGAAGTAAAGTAGGGACAAAGATACTTCAAACATTTTATTTAACTGATAAATAGCACACCAGATAAAGTAAAAGCTAAAACAAGAAACAGTATGTTAAAAGAACAATGGCGATTGTTTTTACTTCTCCGAATTTAAAAAGTAAACAAGAGCATTTGTAAAACCAATGAGTGCTCCCTGATGCATGCGTGTCAAAATGAACAGCCAATATGTTTTGTTCTTGCAAGTCAAAACTAAACAGGTTTCAATGCATACAAGTACGCGTAAAAAGTAAAACAGTTACATTCGCAGACAAGCAAAACAAGAAAATCGGTAACACCGATAGATGCTCCTCCGAATGAACAGCACACATGTCCTGTTTCTGCGAATTATAACACGTTTCAATGCATGAGAGGACAAATTGTTTTACATTTTAGGCCTCTGTGACCTTGACCTTTGATTATATGAAACTATCTGTAATAAACACAACTATACTTCATATTGATGTTTTCGAATCCAACAAGGTGTTTGGGAAAAGAAAAGCGGACAAGATTATCAAGTTTCAGGCCCCTGTGACATTGACCTTTGACCCCAAATTACAATATGCACAACTATATTTCATAGTGATGCTTCCCAGTTAGATTGATGAAAATTCAACACGTGGTTTTGGAAATGATGAGCGTACAAGGTTGGGGGAGACAAAATGATAAAAAGACGTAATTCAATCATAGGCCCATACAAAAATATGATTCTTGAAGATTGCATTTCCTTTAAATATCATTTTTCATTGTGTTTAATATCAACTAAATAAACGGTTTTCGATCTATGTTCCCTAAAAGCTAACTTTCACATGATAAAGGGAGATAATTCAAAATGTGATTAGGCAAAATTAATGTTATTAGACACTGCACTTCCTTTACATATTTTCTATTACTATGTCTTATATTTAAATTATGTTTCGGAGTAACACAATTCCATATAATGAAGAGATAATTCATTACCGGCAATTAAAAATGAGTCCAGCTTGAGATATGGTTCATGATGACAGCACTCCTCTCAATATCCTCTATCACTGTGTGAAATATCAAATCAATCTCTTTCGTAGCTTTAGAGTTATGCCCTGGACTAGCATTTTACGTAAAGGGAGATAATTAAAAAATGTGTAAATGGCTTGAGTTACGGTTCTTGATCACTACACTCTTTGTTTTAAAAATCATTAAGTAAATCTTTTGAACGAATAAGGGAGATAATTAAACTGGGGGCAATGTAGAGTTAAAGTTATTGAAAACTGGTCATCTTTTAAAAGCCCTCTATCACTATTTAGAATATAGATTCAACTATTTAAACAATTTTATGTTCCACACAATCATAATTTCACATTAAAATTTACACATAAATGTTTTAAGTTACTGTTCCTAAAGGGGTAACTGGACTATATAAACCATTAGATGGCGCTGAGACAGGTTTTTCAATAATTTCAAACATGTTTCAGATCAGAGACCTTTTTTTAATTTTGACAAAATTACAGTTCATCCAAACATCTTAATTTCATATCACTATTAAAAGTGACTTTGAGAAAATAAAACCAACCTGGCAAGCACGTGCTGATCTCATATTTGAATATCCCGGGAGGTGTTGCTAAATGCTGATAAACTCTGTGTTTGTAAACAAAGCCACGTGGTGATGTTTATACACTTGAGAGTAATGACATGCATCACAGAACAAAAACAGTTTACTAACCTTGATGAAAGTTTATTTCTATAAAATGAGAATATCCTTCATTAAAATGAATCATTAAGTTATTCAAGACCTATTTAAGTAAGTTGATAGTCAGAAGATAACATAAATATATGTTTTTGTGCAGAAATCTATTCAAGTTGCCATACGTTTTTCAAATCCGTGTCAAGAACACTAAAACTAACACAAATAGCTCATTTTACTCTCTTTTGATATCAACAATACATGTATTTTTCTCATGCATATTTTCTGCATTGCTTTAAATATAAACTTTATTCTTCATCAACTACATGTACATGCGTACTGTTGTGATAATTTTCATCCTTTTCCTGACACATGTATCAGTTTTATGTCTGGAATTTGTGTCCTTCAAAAATACACAAACCGATCTGCATGTTGATGGCATCTAATTACCAATTAATTTTGTGACTCTACCTTAATTGAGTGCTGACATATTCATTGTACCACAATGTATTTATATTGTTCGAAATTATACAAAATCAGGCCTTGTGAAAAATGTGACTCTGTGAGTTAGGTGTGAAATTTAGTACATGTATTAATCTTTAAATTTTATAAAAAGGGAGACTATGAATAAAAATCATGAGATAAAAAGAAAGCGAGAAGAAATGATTCAAGAGGTGGATAAATTTTCATTTGATTCCAAAAGGCTCATAGATATAAAATATAAGAAACCTAAAGAAGCCCATAGAAAGCTCAAGTGCTAAAATTGTCTGCTTACTATTGTGATTCATTCTGAGTATTGTGCTATTTTTACCAACCCCCAGTTTAATTGACAGGTAGTTTAGAGTTATCAAGTTACAGCTGCATACAACAAATACTCGCTGGTATACCAGCGAGAGTTGCCCCTTTTTAAAAATAAACACTTCATGTATATGGATAAATAAAAATCGGCAAAGGTAAAAGTACGGTTCTTTGTCACTGCACTTTCTTTTTATGAGCTCTACCAATGTATGAAGTATCAACTATGCCCTTTCCATATCTTTTGAGTTATGCTCCGTACAAAAGTATAACAGACGGACACAAAGCGGCGACTATATGATCCCCTAAAGATAAATAACACGATTAAGTGATTTCATTGCTTGTAAAACGTACGTTGTCCGATTCAATGTTGAGAATTCATATTAGATCTCACAGTGTTTTAAAAATTCATGCACATGTATGTAAAACAAACTTAACTTTAGCGCACCAAGTTACAGTTTTAAGACAAAAACAGATTTGATTTTCATAGCTTTATAACAAACGGCCGGCAAACTGAAATGGTATGTGTACTAAAAGTGTTGGTTGTAATATAGCATCGTCAGATAAACAATTAATACATAAAACAATTCCAGAAGTATTTTAGTTTAAAATCAAAACAAACAAATTATTTTTTTAAGTAATATAGAATAATCGTCTGAACTCTGTTAAATTCAAGATACATGTAAACAAAAAATAGGAAATAGTTTGTATTGTTAAAGTGTAATATTTTTACCATACGATATTGATCTTCCAACATTGTAAATCGGACATTTTTCGATAATTTCGTCTTTGCATATCTTTCAAATAAAGATGTCTCCAGCCCAAGAGATGCAGCTTCTTTACACATAATTATAGGTCGCAACTGATTGTGATCTCCAATAAGTACAACCTGCTCCGCCTTTGTCGCAATAATTGGAACAAGACACTGCGGTTCCGGACACATACCAGCTTCGTCAACAATGACCTGCGTATAATGAAATATTTTACTATCTAGTATGAGTTTAAAAAACAGGGCGTTCATGGCACTGAGTTATGGTAGCTTGAAGCCTACAGCTTGTAGACTTTCATTGCTGTAGCTTCAAAAACAGGAAAATTGGCCAAGGTCAGCCAATGTCGAATTTGAAATCTACATGCAAAACTATAAACATTGTCCGAAAGTCATTTATGTTAGCTTCAAAAACAGAAAGTAGGTCAAGGTCAGTGAATACTGCTTGTAAAACTTTTCATATAGTTCAAATTTCATTGCTGTAGCCGAAAACAAGAAAGTATGAGTAGGTCAAGTGACCCCGGTGCGAGGCAACTTCGGACCCAAAGGGTATAATTTAAACACTCTTGGCACAAGAGCACACGGCAATGATAAAAGCAATATATGTAAGTTTGAGAATGTATCTATATAATTCTATGTAAAACAACTTTAACCAAAGGGGAATAATTTGAATAAACTTGGGAAATGACCACAAAACAATGCTTTACAAAAATATTTAATATCAGTGACTTGTGGTTTTTGACAAGAAGATTTTTAATATTTACAGATGGTGTTACCCCTAGGGCGTATCAATTAAAACCCCGAAGGAACCCGGTACTCTGAACATACTTGGTAGGGATCTACTCTAAGATGCTACACACCAAATATCTAAGCTCTTTGACTTGCAGTTTTAGACAGGAAGATGTTGGAAGAGTTCTCTATACATCTCTGTGTAAAACGAGAGACACCCAACTGCAGCCACCTTTTTATAGGAACTTGGTCAGGATCACCAACGGAACATTTCTGTGAAAGTGTTTTGAAATCAAACCAGTGGATTCGGAGAAGATTTTCAAGTTTTCCATACAGCCATATAAGGAAAAGACGAATCAAAATGTTTTGAAAAAATTGGTAAAAGGTCACCCAAGCAACATTTCTATGAAATAATTTTGAAATCATACTAGTGCTTTCAGATATTGCAATATGTGGAAAACTAGCCCAGCCCCTTGGCGCAAATGATTTTTTGCGAAAAATTATTTGAAGGAATTTGGTAGATTACACAAACAACATTTTCATAAAATTGTTTGGTTTCTGACAACAAGATTTTTGAAGTTTATCTTTTTGACTGCTATGGCAAACCGAGGTTTGCTTGGATCCATTTTATTTGCAGGAATCTGAGATCAGACCATTTTTTTTATATAAGCCGAGTGATTAAGGAGGAGACGTCATTTGAAGCAATTGCCGACGGACGGAAAGTCGGACAGACGATGGACATCTGATGACACTAAAAGCTCAGGTGAGCGTAAAATCAAAAATATCTGTTGCGTGTATATTTACATGACTTACATGTCTTTTGTAGGAGACAGGAGGTGGCTACATATTGTATCAATGATGAACTATTT
Organism: Saxidomus purpurata; assembly: GCA_022818135.1. Classification (NCBI taxonomy): domain Eukaryota; kingdom Metazoa; phylum Mollusca; class Bivalvia; order Venerida; family Veneridae; genus Saxidomus; species Saxidomus purpurata. The sequence continues at coordinate 29,790,954 of JAFMSR010000005.1, read as the reverse complement.
AACGATATGTCACAGCTTAACTCTGTTCAAGCTATAGTTTACAGACAGTATAGTGCTTCTTTATAAGTTGCATTTGTTGTGACAATATTGAAAGTTAATGAGCATTTCATTGCTAAAAACATTTTGATCACTTCATATTGTAAGTCAGTTTAAAATATAGTGGTTGCAAATACCTGATATACACTTGCAGCTTCAAGAAGCTTTGGATTTGACCCTACTGCTGTTGTACAAAGTATTACATCGTGTCTTCTAATTTCATCGATTGAAGCCTCTCTTACCAGATGAACGTACTTTTTTACTTGAACCGGCATTGGAGCATAGTTGGAGCGTTCAAACATTTTATCCATTTTGTTTATTTCATCAGCATGCTTCTTTCCTTTTTGTCTGATCAAGTGGTGAAGGGCAACAGAATATAGCTTGGGAGGTGCCCTTTGGTTTCTAGTGCTTCTTTTAGACTGAAATGTTCTTCCCGGAACTGGAAAATCTATGGCCTCGATTGACCTTCCGTAAACCCTAACGAAGTTCGGGCGGTAATTTCCCATACGGTTCAGCATCCATGCTAGAACAAGAATGAAATCCATAATCTTACTTAACTGTAGATCAGAAACTAATCACTATCTGTTTAGATTCCCGTACAAATTGCATTTATTTACTAAATAATTTAATCGTAAATCGTGATATAAAACACTCATCTATGGTGATTTATGGTCCCATAATAACGCTAAAATGCATCATGTAGTACTACATTGTACTAAGTGACAACCTACTTGCGCGATTTGATATGAAAAACACCTCTGAATGATATAAAGGTAAAGTGAATTAAGGCTGTACACAACCCTTACTACAAATATAAATATGCGTACTTTCAGAGGAATACTTATAACTGTCAATGACATACATACAACTTGCTTAAGATACAGATCCACATAAAGGGTAAAAATTTGAAAATCTATACAGGTATGCTTTCCAGCATAAACACGTTAACTTACAACTACAAGCACTTATTGTTCGCAGAACACCATTTCTATCTCTTTATTATTTTCAAAATGGCATTTACACTTATTTTAGAGATACTTGACCTTAATTTGATAACTGTTTCTAATTTAATTACAGATCAATAAAACAGTTTTACTATCTATGCAATGACAATGTACATACTTGCAACTAAATCCACTGACTTGTTTGACGGTCCACAGAACAGTACTTGTTTTTTACTCTTTCTTTCTTTAAACATTACATCATTGATCTTGTTGAAAAGATAAATCAGTTTTATCCCAGTGTTTGTTTTACCAGTTCCTGAAATCAAGTTTTGTAGATTAAATAAGTACACTGTATGGAAATGTGCGTTAAAATCTTACTGAGTTATTAGATACATAGTGACTTCTTCGGATGTACTTTCATTTTTGTATTGCGAACATGCCACAAGGGTTGTAAAATAAAAAAAATAACATTGTTTTCATACGTTGATTAAAACGGTATGATACATTATGGTGCTTATCATCAGAACGAAATTAATACTGGAAATCCGAACAGTGTACCAGGTGGTCCTTGTATTAAGGAGAAACGTGATGTAAGGGCTTTGTCTATAGCTTCTTGCTGCTTTAAATTATTCCTTGGAAGCGGCCTTTGTCGTAAATCTTCATTTGAGGCATCGATAAACAGGTCATGATCAATAGAGAGGGCAATGTCTCTATGACTTTTGTCTGCAAAACAAAATCATTTGAATATATATACAATTAACAATTCTTATAAATAAGCATTTTGTTAATAAAAACAAATTTACTCCACACTTTGTATGGCAAGCAGGTTATGTTCTGTCAGTTTTAGCATATAACGCAAGGGAGATAATCCCTATACACTATTAAACAATTCTTATTTTTCTATAAAATCATTAACTGTGATTGTTTTATTTACACTTTATGTTAAACCTAGTACACGATTTAGTAATGCAGACAACATGATCGAATACAGTAATACCATCTGGGCTATTCATTATACAATGTACTAGACAGATTTTAAGCTAGACAGTGTCAGGTGAAAACTGCATCACAAAATAATTGTATTTTTATTTCTGGTAAATATTCCAAATATTTCATCTTACATAAATCAGTTCTTGACAATATTTATCATTATAATTGTATACGTATATGTAACTAAAAATGAAATTAATATAAATGAATTATAACAATGAGTTTCTATAACATTGTTTCTTTTTCAGGGAAGAAGTGGTTAAATTTAGCTTTTTTCTTTGAAAAAACATAAGAGAGTATCTGTAAATTGTTTTGTTTAAAATAACGAGGGCTGTCCCTCATAAATGACGAATGCCCCAAAACCGGTATCCCATAGTATGTGACCTTGACCTTCAAGTTGTGAACCCGGTTCTTGCGCACAACACGTTATAACTCCATGTGCTGAACATCTTTTTCCAATTCATTTTAAAATCATTCAATGTATAACAGAGTAGCAATCTGGACATAAACATGTGCATATATACAAGATTCTAAAACTTATAACCTTTTAGTGTGATATTGACCTTCAAGTTAAGGACATGGGACTTGCACGTGATACGTCATCTCCATGTGTCATGTAATTTTAATTTATTTCCATCCATGAAAAAGTAACCATGTATACAGAATTCCATAACCTTTCAACTCCAAGTGTGACCTTGACCTTTGAGGTAGGGACATGGGTCTTACACGCGACACGTCATCTTCATAAGCTGAACATTTGTAACACATGATTTGAAAATCCCTTCACGCATGACAAAGTTACAGCCCGGACACAAATGTGTCCATATAATAAGATTTTGTTACCTTTAAACTCCAGTGTGACCTTTAACATTTGAGGTAGGGACGTGGGACTTGCATGTCGTTGATGTTGTGAACATTTGTGCCATATGATTTGAAAATCACTTCATGCATTACAAAGTTACAGCCCGGACACAAAACAATGGAAAGCCGGACACACGGACGGACTGACGTATTTTAATATGCCCACCTTTGGAAGTCAGAAGGGGGGGTGGGGGGGGGGGGGGGTTTTTGGGGGGGGGGGGGGGGGGGGGGGGGGGGGTTTTTTTTTTTTTTAAGTCAAGACAAACATTGCAAAATTTAGAAACATTTTTTTTTTGGGGGGGGGGGGGGGGGGTAAAAAAAAAGGGAAAAAAAAAAAAAAAAAAAAAAAAAATTTTTTTTTTTTTTTTTTTTTTTTTTTTAAAAAAAAAAAAAGGAAATTTTTGGGGGGACGACTAATTGACACACTAATAAAAAGTTTTGATCAGTTGGCAGACTTTATTTCAACACTGCATTTAATTAAAATATACGAATGCTGCTGCCTGAGAAAACAATCATATTTTATCACGCACGAATTAACCATGTATATCGCAAATATACAGCGGAGAAATGTGAATGACCTGATAGGAAAGACTTATTAAAATTCAAGCAAAAGCTTATAAAAGAACACGAATCAGTTTAACACACAAAAGAACTGTTAGCGATAATCGGTATACTTAATCGAGATTTTAATTCAAATTTAAAATATTTTTCTGTGGAAATAATCAGTCTAACAGATCATACTGTTGTTAATGCTAAATACAATAAAACGAATTAGCTTTATGAGGTAACGATTTATATATTTGTGCCATTTGATATGATTTTGTCATTCATCTGTTTTGAATTTTAACACATTAGATTTTCTTTTTAATTGTTGCGCAGTCCAGTTTTACTGTATAAGCCTAATATGACTTCTCAATAATGTACAGACACCAGCAAAAAATGCAAACCTGTATTCAAAATGTTAAATCGGTCTTTAAGAAGACGTTCAGACGGAATAAGGTAGAACTATTATGTCACTCACCAATCTCCTTTATAGGTTTGTTCAAGGCAATATTCAAGGCCAATGAGTCTTTTAAATTTGGAAGCATCTTGATGAAGCTCTCTGTCCTTCTATAAAATAGCATTTTGGCCCAATTACTAACATGTTGCATATTTTCTGCACATGTATATGCTACCTGAACATCTTATTTCAAATTTATACAAAAGGCGTTAATAGATCGAGAAGAAGTGTTGAGGAATTGTGCGTTTCTACAAAAGATACTTATAACTTTAAGCCGAAATAGCAAACTTAAAATTACAGTGCGCATACAATCTTCATATTCATAAAATACGTTTATAATTTCATTTATTAAATCTCAAATTGCATTAATTCAGCATGTAACTGCAGTAACTGTGAAGTTACATATATTTGTACACTATGCTTCTATGATACTTAATAAATCGCTCTTAACTCTTAACACACAGTTATTGATATATTTACCTGTCAACCTCAGATTTCCTTAAGACTTCTACGTTGAACTTCGTGATGGATGAATGTATCTTACTTTCTTTTGTACGCAGTGAAAAATAGACGGTAAGCTTTCCACCCTGGTCTGCATCTTTGTTTCGGATGACTTTTTTTATTGTAGCATGACCAACCCATACTGCTCCAAACTGCATATTTGGTATATTTGTCTCTCCCGTTTCCGGTAAGGCTGTTTTCAAGCACAACCAGTCATATGACGGTTTCCCACAGGCTGTCTCCTCGACAACCCCATCCTCTGACATTGTGCCAGAAAATTCAATGTTTCTGATTTCACATTGTGATAGACCTAGGGAGAAGTTCCTTTTCCCTTCTCGGTGAACTTAACTGGTACGTTTCCTATACAGAAAGATTCTTCATTCTTAACAGCTCCAGTAGCTGACTCCATTTTCATGATCGGAACCCATCGCTTCAAGTATTCCTTAACATTCTTGTATTGTTCACAGGTTGTCAGCGTCGCATATCGGTACAGGTACAAAACGGGCTTGTCTGTATGCTGTAGACAGAATTTCACATTTTCCGTCATGTTGTAAAGCATCAGCTTCGGTGTAAGCATACCTCTGTTTAGCTCTGCGGACAACTGTGTTTTAAGTTTCTGACCGCGTTTAAATGTCATGGAAAACTTCGTATTTGGTCTTATATCTATTTCATTTAGACATTCTGTGCTAACGTCATCTAATCCGTCCATTTTGGAAACACGAGCATGCGAAATTGCGCGAAATAAATCATCTGTATTTTGTTCCACTGTATGTTTCAACATTTTAGCCCATTCCCTAAGCGGAATAAAGACTACATCTTTGTGAGGGTTGAGTTCTACATCTCCTCTATCTTGAGGCCCAAATGTGCTTACATGGAAATCATACAACCGCTTCTTCCATGAAATTCTCACACACTCATCATTTCCTTTGTCTTCAAATAAGACTGGCCGTTCCGCTACATCCAACAGATTAAACGATAAATCACATTCTGTGTTCAATAAATATTTCAGTAGCGGCGAACACAGTGTCAAGCCTCTGTCTGATACTTTGTTAACAAAAGCACCTAGCATAACTGGTTGGTCTCGGAGACGTACAGCTAAATCTAACTGCATACATGCTTTATGAAAGTCTCTTGCCCTTGTTCTCACGGAATTTATATGACCACAAATGGCTTCAACTTCTTCAATTGCATACGGACATTTTGCTCTTTGAAATACTGCCGCTTTTATAAGTCTGTGAACAACAAGATCTATGTATGAGCGAATAGGCGAAGTAAATGTCGTATACAATCTGGAGCCATTATCTTCATCATTCAATAAACCAGAACATCTGTATTCGACTTCTTTCTGAATGGCAAGCCATAATTGGTATGTTGTATATTGAATAGGGTGGAGATCATCCTTTCCAATATATTCAGCTGCTTGCTTAGGTAACCTCGATATTGATTTCCAAACAGATTTAGATAACATAACAGTGTTGGCTGACTGTACCTTTAGACATTTCTTGAAATCCGGTTCTTCTGATCCAATCCGTTTATTCTGAAATTTCAGAAGTAAATCAGTGTATTGATTCTTTTTTAGGAATTCTCCAACTGCTTCACGACTTGGTGGTGGTGCATAGAGAAGAGGTATATTTCCTTTGTAGCATCGACGTAATTTTTCTGTAATTTTCTTGTTCGCCATGACCAGAATTTCTTCGACCATACACTGTGCTTTCCTCGACATTGACCCTGTACAATTCAACACCTCGAAATCCATGTCTAGTGCGAAAGAAGCACTTTTCAATCTCATCTTTCGCATTTTGGAAGAAATATGAATGAGCCTTTTAACATCCTCTTTAATTGGGTCATCCTTTTCTGTTGAAAGCAAATTTTCAGCTTCTTCGTATGTCAGGTGTCTCTTTGATTTGATGTAAGACTGTATAATTTCACAATCACTCTCCTCCCTTTGCATCAGGGTCCCCTTGCTTGAGATGTACACAAAAACTGATATTGTTAGCCGAACCTGATCGGTTAAAAGACTGCAGATCTCTTGACTTAAGGGCTCAGGAAGCATATGTCGTTCCCTCGCAATTCCGGATCTGAACGTAGTTCCCCTTCTCTTTGCTTCTTTATCAATAGAAGAATCTTTTTGTACCGTTGCAGAAACATCTGAAACATGAACACCAATTTTGTAACCATTTTCTACTTCAACAATGCTAAAAGCATAATTCAAATCTTTCGTTTCCGCTTCATCAATTGTGAAAATATTTTCATCTGTAAGATCTTCCCTGGAAGATGTTTGACGCTTTACGTCAACGTCAGCCTTCGGTAACATTTGCGAAACTGTTTCAGCCGTCTCTCTTTCGTACAAGTTAGGAACATCGTACTGGAGGTACAGGACCTGAAGTCCTGATATCACACTATTAACTTTCGGAAGAATTTTTAGTACGGCACCTCTTGGGTAGATATGACGCTTCCCCCAGTGTATGAATGCCACAAGAAATATGAATGATCCTCGATCTGCTGGATTTATATTTCTTATTCGCGGTTTACAGAAACATTCTTTCGATGCATCATATTTATACACTTCCATCTTGAAATCTCGTTCCCTTTTCGTTTTAAACTTTCGAGAAATTTCAGAATTAAGAACATGTATTTTAGGTACTGTTTTGCACATCGGTCGAACAAGATGACTTTCCATGTCGTCCAAAGTGCAAAGAAATACAGGATGTTGAATGTTTTCGTGCCGTTTTCGGTTCAAGATACCAATTACCATGCCGTGTCTGTTTTCGTTGGCTTCTTTTCTGTCAAGTAATTCAACCACAACCTCATCTTCATTGAAAACCTGTCCTATTTTTGAGCGCCCAGATATTTCAATCGACTTGACATTGCTAGAGTTTACAGGTGTGCAGTAAGCTTCATGGGAGCTTTCAAATCGTATAACGCACCTAACATATTTCTTCGGGTTCTGCGTAATCATCTTGTTTAGTTCATCTTTAGAGAGAAAATCTCCATAAAAGTTTATCCGTTTTAAAACATTTGGATGTTTGTCATCAAAGTTCTTCAGGTAGGGCCTACCTAGCTTTACACCCGACTCCAACAGACTCTGATAAAATGTTTTATTTCGTCTTTCGCCTAAGCTCTGTTCATACAATGACATTTCATTTTGATCTGAGAAGTTTATTGATGGATCTGTATCAAAATCTCCACCATCACTAAACGATAAATCGCTAGAACTCTCCCAATCTGATTCCGCTCCTGAATCCGTCTGATCACTGAGTATTTCCGGCCCAGTACCTAACTGATAAAATCTACTTGTCGCATCACTGATTAGGTCGGGCTTTTTTGAGCTGCAAATGGAACTTTCTCCGCACTCAGGTTTACTCATATCTGCATTTCTATCTTTACTATCATCTCCGACAGAAGAATCCTTTTCAAATACATGTACTCTGTGCTCTGAACGATCTTTTGCTTTAGCTATAAAATATATTTTTTCTATAAGATTTTTTTTGTATTCTGCGCTGCTTATAGAACGATATAATCATAGAATCATCAAACTAATTGACATCTTAGGGCGGCTAAATGTGTATTACTTTTTTTATTCTTTCAATGAATCTTACCTTACAAGTTTAAAACAAAATAAAATTGAGTATGGAATTTTATCCTGATTTAAACAAGATACGTCCGTCAGACAGTGTACTCGACTTTTCGAAACACTTCTAAGTCTAACTGTACAAAATACAAGTCAGTTTTATGGGTCTTAATACAATGACCTTGTTTTTTGACAACGGAGACATGTGTAAAGCTTAAAACCAACGTATTAGTTTAGAGATCTTGAGAACTTACACGGAAATATTTCACTTGGATAATAAGTAAATAATTCACCCAAGAGATATGGGAACTGATACAGTAACCTTGTGTATTGACTTAGAGTTCATGCGTAAAGTTTCAAACAATATTTTTCAAAAATTATCAAATTCCATGTAAGAGTTAAAAACTAATGAGATGACCTTATTCTTTTTCCCGCAAGGAATAAGCAATATTTCTACCGAGTTTTGGAGATACCGTGATATCGACGCAAGAGTGAGTAGAATAGCTCGCATTATTTCATTATAGAGAAATATAGTCACTCCATTTTAGGAAGCTTACCGAATGTAATTTTATCGACTTTGCAATGTGATTTTATTAAACACCTTCATGTGAGTTGAATCTCACAGCATTCTACCTAAATACAGCTCGCAATTATAATTTGGGGTTTTTAAAAAAAATTTTGTTGGGGCTTTGGAAATGGGGCCAGATGGGTAAAAATCAAACATTCGTTTTACATGTTTTCTAAAAGTGTGATAGTCTTACTATGTTGAAAATTTCAAGTAAATCTACCAACTACTTTTAAGTAATCTTTTAATAAACACTTTCTCACATGCGTTTGTGACGTCAAAACAGTAATTTTAACGTCAAATATTTAACGTTTAGATTTTTACACATTCATATGGGGGGTTTTTTTCTTGAAATTTAACCTGATAACACATTATTTATTGTTTAGTATTTCGCTTGTTTTAATTTTGTTGTGATTATTAACTTTTCAATCAAACCTCATTTTTATTGACCGTGCCCTCACACTTGAATGTGACAGAATTAGTGGGCTATGGTAATATGCTTTACATAAAACTATATAATCATCAGCATTTGTGAATGCCATTTCCAATAAACCATTAAATACGCCAGCGCAATTTGGTATAATTAGTTCTTTGTCATTACATTGAGAAGTAATAATTAATGCTCATCTGGACCCATTTTCTCAGTCCACGTCACAAATCTAAATCAAACAAACTCCGACCAGCCAAGTCCACGCGATTTAGGTATACATATGTAACTGCAAAACCTGTCTTTGGGAACGTCTATCTGATGGTTTGAAACTTACTCTCTTTTAACTGCCATTTCATTATAAACAATAAGCTGAATGCGCAAGAATATTTTATCTCCGAAGTACTTTGGCATGAAGGTACAACCTATTGTTAATGAAAGAAACGCTGCTGCCTGGGAATTTAACATACTCTCTCAACACTTAATTCGCTTTACATAGTCAACACATTGCTTATTGTCTTACCGTCAAAACTTCGAAAGACCAAACAACCTGACTAGGTTTAAAGCAAAATTAATTATATTGAAAATTTGTAGTAAATTTTACACACAATTATTGAAAATTAGATTATCTTTCGATATATATAAGTTTTATCTTTTGATTGCGCCATCATTAGCGTGTAACGTAGCGACGGAACTTTCGTCGGAGAAGTCCTCCATCATTTTAGCCTATCGAGTATGTGACTATGAGTATGTATCGAGTTGACAGGATCGCACCAAATTAGTTTGGTTACCCTTTTACAGTAAAGAACATTTGATTTTAAACAGAGCTCATCTAGTCAAATAGCTGTGATTGATTCAGGAAAGAATAACATGGGGTTGAGAGCAGTAAACATGCAAATTAAACATAAAATATGTGCAAAATAGTTGATGCATAAAAATGTCGACAATAGTTTGAAACTTGTATAAATATAATTGATTATAACTCAGTTTCAAACGATGGACTAAGATGTTCACATGTTTTAATGTGCGGACTTTTGTGAAAATATTTAAAAAACCCAAAATCTTACTAACGTTTCGTCAGATAAATATAGTCACCTTCCATCAGTTTTTCAAATACTTTGTTCATGCAACCAGATAAATCTAAGAGCATCAGTATTTCATACACACAGTGTCATGTACTTACTGCTTTGTTTCTGATTTACATTGTGGCAATTATAACTTACGCCGTTTATGTTTCTTTTTCTTTTTCTTCTCTGAAGATTGACGGATTGGCTGTGGGTGCTGTAAAATACAACACAGAACCATTAACTACTCTCCTATGAAATTTTATTCGTCTATTGCAAAAACTGTTCAATAATTAACGATGTTGAAATTCTCAACATTTTACCAAAGCATATAGTCCTGTAAATGTATTTAAATAGCATCCATGTACAAATACTCATGTTTTATCTAAGGAAACATGTTAATTCAACATGATGTCGTTAGAAAATAGCTGGTTATGTGCCAAAATCAGTACCAACAACACGCACAGGTTTTGGAAACCCGATAAAGAGTTAAGACGGAATTAAATCATCAACCCTTCTTTCTATAATGAACACAAAATATGTAATTATCACACCGCATGTAAGATATTTTAAACTTTTTGACTTTTTTAACTACCACTCTCGTGCAGTATTATACCCTATGGAGAATCAGCAAATTTGAAATAATTTTAGTGCTTAATGCGTTTTATTCTGCTACCCACTGAAATTGATGCTAAATATATGTGCACTGCTCACATTTCAAAGTAAGTTATTTTACTTTCAATATGTATAGAAGTTATTATGATACTTTGTATTAAGTGTAATATGGTATTTTTTAAGGTAGCGTCTGACGATTCTATAATTTCATTCGTGAAAATCGACGATTGTTTACATCTTTCTTCATTGTGTTTAGAAAGCACATAAAACTCTTTTTCAATCTCTAAACAAATAAAATCAAACAGATGCTGCAGCTCATGATTTTTACAAAATGGAATATGGCACTTAATGTAATAAAATAGTTTGCCAATCATCATTTTAACCTAGATGTCATCAAGACACTTATTGTGACAAAGTTTGATGAAGATCCATTAATCCAGTTAAAAATGCAGCCTCTATTGCATACACAAGGTATTTCTATGATTTGACCTGTTGACCTAGTTTTATACCCAATATAACCCATACGGCGAGAAAAAAAAAAAAAAAAAAAAAAAAAAAAAAAAAAAAAAAAAAAAAAAAAAAAAAAAAAACATATAAAAAAAAAAAAAATTTTTTTTAATTTGACCTAAAAAAAAAGTTTTTGACCCGAGATGACCCATATTCAAACTCGACCTAGATATTATAAAGGCACTCATTCAATGTTAAAAGCGGACGAAAGACAGACGACAGACAGACAGACGACGGACAGCAGACGATCACAACTCGTGCTCAGGTGAGCTAAAAATAAGAACCCATTTACGGCGTTCCTTTTTGTTTCGTTTAGGAGGGAAATATTCAGCACCGGGAAAATCATGGCCTTATTAAGGGTTTGTCGTGAAAGGATGATTTGGAACAACCCTCATCTGAGCAAATCTTGAAAAAGTCAGAAATATTTCAGACAGTTTCACAAATATATGCTTACTATTTAGAAATTATTTGATCAATATATGCAGCATTCATCATTACCAACACTAAAATATTAGCTAATTAGTAGAACAAAAGAAATATATGTGTTCATTTGTAAAAGTAAACATGTAGACATAATCGTTATCAATTACACTATGTTATCCGAGCATTGTTTATTTTATAAAATGCATCCAGCCATCAAAACACTGTCACTTTCTTTTGAAATTACTCGAGGATTGCAGAAAGTTAAAATCAGGATATTCGGCGTTTGAAATTAAGGCGGACTTAGATGTTGTGTTTAAATGTATACACTGTTATATTTATCAATTTGCCAAAAACAGCCTATATTCAACCATCAAATACGGCCTGACAGAAAAAAATTCCGATGAGTACGTGGAATACAAAAAGGGCGCGCGGCAAAATTGTAAGAGTGCATCAATTGGCTCTAAAATGCACTGACGTATAACGTCGCTTTTGACTGGGTCGTTACTATTTGTTTATACGATGACGAATAAAAGACGTCAATAAAATGACGTCGAACATAGATATTTCGCGTAAAAAAGTTTTTCTTTAATTTTAGCTTAAAATTTCATTTTATTCAGTTTATTCGCGCAGACAAGTGTCAATAGGTATAAATAAAAGGGTTATTGATAGAAGTGATCCTAGCGGATTGCTCGTCGAGGTCGGATCAAACTCGTGCTACGCCCTCGTATGATCCGACGCACGACTCGAGCAAATCCGGCATGCTGGATCACGCTACTATACTAATAACCCTATTATATTCGAGTGCTACGAGATGGATCCGTTGGTTTAATGATGGTCGGGAGGCTGTCAGAAAGAGATGTGACTGCTGTGAAAACACATGTAAACGCAGTCGCAAGATATACTTATGAAGGAGATAGCAAAACTAACTGGTATAAATTCATCAGGTGTACAACACATACTTTAGTAGAAAAGTTCTCAAAATGCGGAAAGTCTGTGCACGATGGGTACCCCATCTACTGTCCGCCGAGCATAAGAGGGAGGGGGTAGAGAAAGCCACTCAGTTTCGAGATATAGTTTGCGATGTTGAACCCCGATGACATAATTTGTTACATGCGACGAAACATTAATATACTTTGTTCAGGCGGACAGTAAATATAATGATAAAGTGTGGACTGCTTAAATGGTGAGAGACCTAAAATGGCCCGTCGAAGTAGAAATTCTGAATACGTTAAGTATGCATTATTTTTTGCATTTGCTCTGGGAAAAGCAAGTATTACAAAATTATTATTTTAACACAGAAATACTGTTTGCATTCCATTGTTTTCAGTATTTAAGAGAATGCATTTATCAGTTTTACACGCCACTGAATGACGACTATACATTATTTAAGAAATAATCTATGGTCTGGAGTGCATTTTCAGCTTCCGCGGGGGGGGGAGGGGGGGGGGGGGGGGGGGAAGGGGGGGGGGGGGGGGGGGGGGGGGTTTTGGGGGGGGCCCCCGGGGGGGTTTTTTTTTTATTTTCCTTGTTTCGGGCTACATTCAAGAATCATCGGGGGGGGGGTTTGTTTTTTTTTGGCTAGGATATTATGCAGACTTATTCTGGATTAGTCATCTAATACATAAAATATATAAGGTACTTGACCGTGACAGTATGTAAAAGACGTCAGATTCAGAACGTTACAAAGCAGACACTCGATTTAAATGCACGCCGCTAAACTGAAAATGTACAACGTTTTCACTTGGCGTAATGTCGTCAGTGGGATGACGTTAACGTTTAAATTTTCATTCATTGTTTTGTCTCTGGGAATCAAAACGCTACATGACGGTTAATCATGAAATTGTATGGCATTTTTAAAGGAAAACAGGGTTAAGGATATGCTAAGGCTTAACGGTCGCCAGCAAACATAATTAGTAGTTTCTAAGTCACAACTATTTCATGTGATTGATGTATTTAATATACAGATATTACATCTATTTCTATATTTCATTTTCTGCGCGGGAGTAAACTAGAAAGTCGGAAAGAGCTACTTCCATGTCCAAAACTCCGCCTACTTGTCCGAGTGCTTTAATCATTAAATCAATAATCACCATACTAGGCATATTAGAATAGATTGTACATGTACTGTATCTAAATGCACTAGAATTCTATAAAAGTGTTTTGTCTGGTTTCATTAATACTTCTCAAACCATTTGAACAGGATACATTTGTATGTGCACTACATTTAATATCGATAGAAAAATTAGTTCATTTTTCTACAAATATCTAAAATTCTAACACACTACATGACATATAAACTTACCAACTTGTTCACATGTGTACCTTCTAACCATTCTGGATCGAGTTCTTTCTTATGTTGCAAGAGTGATTTTTCCCATTCTGGTTTAATTTCTGATAATAACAATTCCAGTCTTTCCTTGTCTGATTTACTCTATTCAATAGAAATAAAACTGTTACAGTGATTGCCACTTAAGGCTCTAAAGAAACGTTCAATTTTTGATTTCATAAAACTGAAAGAAATTTGATTAGTGAGCGATCAGTTTCCGATTTGCCTTAATTTAGTGTCCTAGATACAATAAAAAACAATCTGCATTATGCTAACAAATGGATCTAAGCTCGGGATATTTCTCTTATGACATGTCCTATGGTACACTCACACTGCAGTTAAAGTTACACTCACTTTAAAAATATAACTGTATTTATTTACACGTGCGCCTTCGCTGTGTACGAAAGTTGCCGTCTTTAGTAAATAGATATAAACAGCCCCAAACAAGTATGTTAAAAGGAGAAAAAACTCATTTCCCGTAAAAGAAATGAGGCATTTCTAGAAACCACTTTTGAAAGTCTTTATAAAATACAATAATTTACTATATAGTACTTTGTAAATTGTATTTGACTGAAACACCTTATATTAGCCGATGGTGTATGTCTGACTTCGGATTTTGATTGTTATTGTATATTCCGCATTCGATAAGACTTATGGAAACAACTTAATCAGATATCATGTTTATTTGAATGACATATATAGTTATCAAATGCAGTCAAATGTTAAATTCTTAGACCGTTAATTGTGGAAACTATTAATAGCAATGAGTAACTTTTAAATATTAATTCTCTATTACTTGATGTAAAATAAAACAAGGAAGGAAACAACTTGCTGCTACGAAAAGAAAGTCACGAATTTTATACTGAATACAAAGTAAATTAATATATCATACACAACGTCTAGACAAGGCCTGTATAAACAATTAATGAATTATCTTTATGACCTTGTTACAAAACTCTACGTGATTTATATTTATATCTTATATCGGCCATCGGTTCAAACGTTTTTAGAAGATCGCAAACTTTGAGGAAACATTATTTTATATGCCCTGTGATAGAATAAAACAACCTTTGCATGTTTAATGTGATCATGAAATACCTTTGTCGATTTGGAATACTTTTAACAGCATGAGAAACAAGAAATATCTTTAAAAAGATAAACGGCTTTGAGCTTAAAAAGATGCCCGAGAGCCGGATATTCCAATCTGCACCTGCAGCCAGTCTTGCATACCGTATAGCATTTCATTCATAAAACATACTGTATACACCGTAAGCGTGAATGTCAGTCTATTTTTAGATAAGCAGTTTGAGCGATCACGTGTATTAGACCGTATGTGCTGAAATAATTTGTTATGCAACTAGCATTGTTTGCAGTCATTGTCATAATGATGTTAATCTACTAACAGAATATTAGCGATGAATACTGTAAATATTTCAATGTTTCACATGACGCCATATGCCCCATGGACCGGCGAATTTATCAATGAAGCGATCTCGCGATGAAGAGGGTCGTATAAAAATTCGATTCCATTCGTAACATTTGACTGGTCCAAAAAATAGTTCAAAAGCCAGCTTATTCATCTATGTCGGAAAACATTTCTTTTATGTTAACCTCGGCTTCAGTTTTCAAGAAAACGACTTTACTATGCCACGATACTGTACCCTGTTCTACATCAGACATTGTAACTCGATGCTTACAAACGATCTTTTATCATTTTCAATTCGGTAGATTGCTTTTAGATATGGGTCGTTGGATGCTTGAAAACTTGCTTGTGAAATAACATAACATTCTGACGATTAGTTTCAAATAAAAATAATTTTAAAGTTTTAATTAGTAAGAAAAAGAGCCCCACCCCATTCAGGCCTCTTTTTTTGAACGAATCGATTTCTTAAAGTAATTCTCTGCCGTGGCGGTGGATATTTACTTTAAATGTGAAATGCATAGATGTACACATGAAATAAAGGCAGACCAATGCTATTTGTATATAAACATACCTCACAATACTTCAAAGCCAGATTGCATTTGTCAAATGCTAAGTCAAAATCATTCGTTGCCAAGAGGGACCGTGCCCAAATCTCAAGAGCCACTGTATCGTTATAGTCACAAGCTTCACAAAGAACTGTAAGTCAATAACAACATGTCAGTACACCAAACATAAACATATAGTCCTAGAAGTTAAATTCCCATTATCACTTCAAATACTCATGCACAGAATAACGAATTTACGACAAAATAACTGTTTTTATTTTTTTCTAAAACAATGTTGATATATTCATATCTATGTTGCTTCTTCTTCGTGTAAAAGCGATAGCGGAAAGGGTTTCTTATTTGTTACTATATACAGCGCAACATATATGGTATATATAAGTATTTGACATAAGAAGTGATCATTGGACTTGAATTCTAATATAAATATAACAGATATAAGAGAGATATTTACTGAAATCTTTTCAAACGTCTTGGCATTACTTTCCAAAACTTCTTAATACTAGGAAAAGAATAAACCACTGACGGTAAAACCATGCCTTGTTATTAAATTATCTAATATCATGCAATTTCTTAAAATTTTAGAGAAGTACTCGTATAAAGATTAAAGACCGTGTCAATTCTGCATTTGAAAATAAGAATGTTCTTCTAAACATGCCCATGTCTGTTTATATGTCTGAAAATGTCTTCAAATGTTTACGAACATTCAACCATTTAAGACAACTCACAAGACGTGTATAAGTATCTAAAATTGACCAACAATAAAATTAAAACTTTTAAACTTCGAAATTAAATATAAAATCAACTAGTACGTACTTCTTACACAAGTCTTCTTTACATCAACGTGCAAACCCTAGAAATGAATGAGACAAAACAAATAAGACAAATTATGTCATTGTTACATTTTTCAGTTCGTTAAATAGTAAATCCTACACTAACCATGTCAAGCCTATCTAAACATAAAGTCCGCGAATGAAACTGAGACAGTGTAAAATAGATGGTGAAACCCCTAAAATTCAAAGTCCCAAGCTTCGGTATCAGATATAAATTCTGTTTTGTACATTATTATATCTTGTAGTGTTAGCAAGTGTTTGCAATATCGTCGGTTGAACATTCATGTTGCGGCGCAGATTTATACCTGGGATCGTTAATCTATTAACATTCAAATACAATAATGGATGTCAGACATTTGAATAGTACTCTTCTGTTGGTTTAGCAGTGCGCTTATCGGCATCTGCCTTCACTAAACTTACAAATGAGTGGATATCACATTTTGTAAAACTTTAGCTCAAACAGAATTTCAACAGATATCACCGACACGCATTCCAATTGGCATGGTCTTGCTGCATTTGAATCGAATTCGTCTCTTACACATCTGCTCTGTAAGTACCTCAATAGGACTGGTGTTGAAGAATGTGCCGGGCGGAATAATTCACGCGGTACGAGCCCGAGCGAATTATTATGCAGGCACATTACCGACGAGAAATATTTATATTTCGGTTGAGCACTCCAAGCCACAGATTATTTCGATTCTTATAAACCGAATTTATGAAAACTGTCATACATGTAATAACTACGGACCTTTTTCAGTCAGGTGGTAATGTGTAAAAAGGCATAAATAGTGGCTGTCGGAATTCACTCCTCTATTTCAGGCCACCATTCAAGAAATCATACATAGCTATATTAAACAAACCTATTTTTTGTTCAATCATCTAATTTAAAAATAGAAAGCGCTTGACTGTGACAGTATGCAGAAGACGTCAGATTCAGAACCTAACAAAGCAGACGCGTACCGATAAACTGAAACTGTACAACGTTTTCACGCAGAGTATTGGCGTCAGTGGGATGACGTAAACGTTTTCATTCATTACTTTGTCTCTGGGAATTAAAACACGGTATGACGCTTAGTTCTGAAACTGTTTGGCAGTTTAAAGGAAAACAGGGTGAAGGATATTCTAAGGTTTAATAGTCGCAATCAAAAATAATATTTAGTTTCTAAATCATAACTGTTTCATACAACTGATGTTATTTATACGGATATTACTTCTATGTAAATTATAAGTGCAACTGAACGCTTCTTTCTAACTGTAAAATAAGCTAAAACTAAATTTATCTTATGTATAAAGTGTAACATCTAATCTTAGTGATAACTGGTTTGTTGTAAGAGTAATTTATTGAGTATTTAAAACATCACTCAATCTAACTTTGAAATCACAGTTATTTTTCAGTAATCTAAAAGTAAAAAAATAGTTTATGTTTCTGTCATATAAGAAAACAAGAGGGCCAAGATGGCCCTATATCGCTCACCTTGGTACAAGTCCACTTGCCTGGTGGAAGATCACTAGATAATGTATAACCAAATAAGTTTTCCATATACGCCTTTGTAAAACAAATGACCCCCCGGGCAAGGTCAATTTTGACCCCAGGGGCATAATTTGAACAAACTTTGAAGAGGTCTACTAGGCAAGCTACATGCCAATTATCTATGCTCTAGGCCTTGTGGTTTCAGAGAAAAAGATTTTTAAAGTTTTCCCTATATAAGTCTAGTAAAACTAAGTGACCCCCGGTGCGGGGTCAATTTTGACCCGGGGTCATAATTTGAACAAAATTTGTGGAGGTACACTAGCCAAGCTGCATGCCAAATATCTAAGCTCTAGGCCTGTGGTTTCAAAGAAGAAGATTTTAAAGTTTTTACTATATAAGTTTTTGTAAAACTAAGTGACCCCCGTGCGGGGTCAATTTTGATCCGAGGGTCATAATTTGAACAATCTTGGTAGAGGTCCAATAGCAAATGCTACATGCCAAATATCTAAGCTCTAGGCCTTGTGGTTTCAGAGAAGAAGATTTTTAAAGTTTTTCCTATATAAGCCTATGTTAAACGAAGTGACCCCCGGTGCGGGGTCAATTTTGATCCGGGGCTCATAATTTGAACAAAATTTGTGGAGGTACACTAGCCAATGCTGCATGCCAAATATCTAAGCTCTAGGCCTTGTGGTTTCAAAGAAGAAGATTTTTAAAGTTTTTCCTATATAAGCCTATGTAAAACTAAGTGACCCCCGGTGCGGGGTCAATTTTGATCCGGGGCTCATAATTTGGACAAAATTTGTGGAGGTACACTAGCCAATGCTGCATGCCAAATATCTAAGCTCTAGGCCTCGTGGTTTCAAAGAAGAAGATTTTAAGGCTATATAAGTCTATGTAAAACTAAGTGACCCCCCGTGCGGGGTCAATTTTGATCCGAGGGTCATAATTTGAACAATCTTGGTAGAGGTCCACTAGCCAATGCTACTTGCCAAATATCTAAGCTCTAGGCCTTGTGGTTTCAGAGAAGAAGATTTTTAAAAGTTTTTCCTACATAAGCCTATGTAAAACTAAGTGACGGCCCGGGGGGGGGTCAATTTTGATCCGGGGCTCATAATTTGAACAATCTTGGTAGAAGTCCACTAGCCAATGCTACATGCCAAATATCTAAGCTCTAGGCCTTGTGGTTTCAGAGAAGAAGATTTTTAAAAGTTTTTCCTATATATTCCTATGCAAAACTAAGGACCACCCCAGTGGGGTCAATTTTGACCCGGGGTCATAATTTGAACAATCTTGGTAGAGGTCTACTAGACAAGCTACATGCCAAATATCTAAGCTCTAGGCCTTGTGGTTTCAGAGAAGAAGATTTTTAAAGGGGGTTTTTCCTACATAAGCCTATGTAAAACTAAGTGACCCCCGGTGCGGGGTCAATTTTGATCCGGGGCTCATAATTTGAACAATCTTGGTAGAGGTCCACTAGCCAAGCTACAGCCAAATATCTAAGCTCTAGGCCTTGTGGTTTCAGAGAAGAAGATTTTTTAAGTGGGGGGGGGGGGGGGTTTTCCTATATATGCCTATGCAAAAACTAAGTGCCCGTCCGCGCGGGGTCAATTTTGACCCGGGGATCATAATTTGAACAATCTTGGTAGAGGTCTACTAGACAATGCTACATGCCAAATATCTAAGCTCTTGGCCTTGTGGTTTCAGAGAAGAAGATTTTTAAAGAAATTTTCCTATTTGTTGCCATAGCAACCAGAGTTCTGCATGGAATGGAATTCTTTGAACAATTTTGGTAGAGCTTCATGCAAGGAACATTCCTGCATAGTTTTATCAACATTGGCCTAGAGGTTTCAGAGGAGATGTCATTTGAATCAAAATGTTGACGGACGACGGAAGACGGACGACGGACAATCATCGATCAGAAAAGCTCACCCTGGCGTAGCTAATAATTTTGATATAATAACTGTAAGTGTTGATTTTTTTATAATCTAATTTAACTGGGAATTACGTACGTAAAAGGTAACTGATAAAATAGAATAATAATATCTTATGAAGGTCTTAAAATTTATGTATAACCAACATCCCTTTATCTGTACATAATGTAAGGAAGTTATACAGTAGCTGAATATGATAAACAGAAGCTAGTCTACCAGTGACCAGTCATATTAATTGACATCTACTGTGAATTCGCTGTGAATTCGCATGGCTGACTGGACCCCTGTGGTGAATACCCCACATTCCTGTTCAATTGTCTTTAAGCTATTTTCTTCAAAGTACCATCAAACTATTACATTGTAATAGGGTTGATAATATACCCACCATCTTCAGGTAACATCTTGCCTGACGCCACAGAGCAGCTTTCAAACCAGGTTGATCCATGTCAAACGGCGCTATACGTAATCTTCTTAATTTATTCAAGAAGTAGTAAATGGTTTCCATATCGCAAGATATTGCAACACACACGGACCATTTCATTTTTTCCTCTGCAATCTGAGCTAACTTATCTAGATCTTCCAGCAAAGGTTCAACATCCTGCAAAAAGACATATTATCATATACATACATTTGACTGAATCGGAAGTAATTTTACTAAAAAGCAAATGAATATGTGTTGGGCATTTCATCGCTGCCTGGTCACAAAAACAGTTGAAATCCTAATGCAAGTTGAATCACATAAAACCTCCAATTCTGATAATTCTACTAGTAAGTAGGTGTGAATGATACTCAAAGTTTCACTCATCAAACAGACTTAAATAACTATTTTTGAGAATTCTTTATGTATCAGGACAATGTTTGGCAGTATGTTTGTTTCTTTAAGTTCGTTTAGACATAGTAGTTCTAGCTATCTTATATTAACAAAACAACATTTTCCTTAAGAATCAAACAATTTTAATAACATATCTGCTACGCACATTGTTATGAAACTTAGAAACCTACAGTATTTTTGTGCACTGAACTTCTTTTCATTGTATTTTATAAAATTATGAAGTATCAATTGATTCCCTTCAAGTCGTTTTGAGTTATACTCTGCACAAGACAAAAGGGCAGTAAGTCCAAAATTGATAAAGCTAGACTTCTGGCTTTTATGCACTGTATTTCTCTCATTGTCCTCTATCAATACATGGGGTAGCTATTGATCCCTTCAGTAGCTCTTAAGGTATGCTCCGCTTAAGAAAAGGTAAGGTAAACAACAACGTTTACACACATGCCCAGTTTCAGACTCTATTACATCATCTAAAATGATTCATTCTTCATAATGACATACATTGTACAGTAACATGGCTAGATGCAATGTTTCAGTCCAACTACGTTACTGTCACTTGTGCTATTAATATCTAAAGTATCAACTGATATATTTAAATACTTTTCGAGTTATGTTTTGCACATACTTCAAGACCTAATGAAGCTAAAGTTATGGTTCTTGTGCAACGCATTCCCTAAAACTTTTCGAGTTATGCTGCTCACAAGAAGTAACAAAGGGTAGTAACTCCAAAATTAATGAAGCTAGAGTTGCAGTTCTTGTGCTCTACACTTATCCATACATGACGTCTCAACTGATTCTCTTCAATATCTTCTTAGCTATGCTACGCACAAAAGCGGCACGATATACCAACATTTGGAAATTATGAGGCTTTCGATTTTTATATACGGAATGAAGAGATTTCCCAATAATAAGGGACAAATGAGATTCTAACATTAATTTGTTAGCCAGGACGGACGGACGGACGGATGGTTGGACGGACGATGCGATCACTATGTGCCACCGCCTTCCGGCGGGGACATGAAATTATCAGGGCTATTGATTCTAAACACTTTCATTGAATTTTCCCCGGAGGTTGCAGGGAAATAGCATTGAAAAACATCTCCATGTACAGTACATGCATGAAGAAATTAATGGACACAAACTCAATGAAAGATCATCCGAGGGCAAGATGCCGATTTTATAAACAACTAGCGTTGGTAAGAAACATTTATATGAGGTTTAATTGAATTCCAAGCAGTGGTTGCCTAAAATTTGCAAGGACATATTTTTATTACAGACAGTTAGACGGACTGAAGGACTAACGGACAAGCGTAAATCTAAAACATGTATAGGCCCTAGATACGAAGTATATGGGGTCTATACATGTATTAGAATTACACTTGTAGCAGTAGCTTGCAGGTAAATAGTAATATATCATTCAAAAGTTGACAGTAGTACGATTATCATGTATATCAACATGGAGAGTACATTTGTATATACCTGACATATTTCAGTCACTGTACTGTTCCATCTATAAAACACGAGTTTTCCCCAAAGCATATCTGACATATAGAGATGCTCGTCATAGTTCCAGTTGGAATCAAACACCATTGCTGAAAATAGAGGAAACATTGTTCTTCCGAGTTGCTTCTGGACCGCACTAAATTGCTAAACTTTATTTGTTTATACCCTACACAGAAGATCGTCTTAAAATCACATATACAGAATATAAGCAAACTACTGCTCATACAGCGCTTAATATCATTATAATAACCGGATTGCAGTTGATTAGATTATAAAACACAATCGAGTACCGTCCAAGGGTTTTTTCACATAGGCTAATTAACTAGCTAAAATCCAAATTAGTTTCTACATTGTACCTCTTACTGGAGAAATACTAAATACCAACATTGATATATAAAAGAACACATTTTTAAGAAATTATAACAACAATAAACAAAAGTATTCATATTGCGCTTACCTGAATAATAACATTTTGTTGCAGCTATGTTTTCTTTGACCTAAAAATATAACATAAACTAGCGATATTTGAAAAACTGCTGATGATTAAGCCAACCGAAAGTCAGTAGAGATAAATCGGGGTCTTCACCTTCTCATAAGCAATAATACTAGCTAGTTTGTAGACACTAGGTCAAAGCGTTGTTGAGTAATTACGCGGAAACAGTGTTTTAAATGCAATGTCACTTGACCTTGAACTTTAACCTAGTGACTCAAATAGGGTTCATCTGTTCTTCATACGCTTAACTTCTAGCAAGATTGAAACCCGTACCTAAAAGCATGTCTAATTTTTGAGCGGCAACGTTTTTTCAATGCAAGGTCTTTGTGACCTTGACCTTTATCCAAGTGACCTCAAAATCAATATAATAAAGATAATCTTATCTTCATTAACTATAACCGTAACAAGTCCGAAGATCTAAGGTCAATTATTGTCAATTAATTGAGCGGACACAAAATGCAATTAAAAGATTACTGCGACCTTCACCTTTAAACTCAATAGGGTTCATATACTGTCCATTACAAATGCATCTACTAAGTTTGTGATCTATGAATCAAAGTCTTCTCGGAATTTCAGCGCAAGGTCATTGACCTTGCCCTTTGGCCTTACAACCTCAAACTATGCAGAGGTCATTTACCAATTATGACCAACCTGCATACCAAGTTCTATGTTCCTAAGCCAAACCGTTTCTTAGTTATTGATCAGAAATTGTCCGAGGTCATCTCGATCTTTAACGTACCATCCCCAAACAATTAGAGATCCTTTACAATCAGCATACCAACTTTGAGGATCATAGGCCAAACCGTTCTCTAGTTATTGATTGGAAACTGTGCACCTGCCCGAGGTCACCATGACCTTGACCTACCAACTTCAAAACCTATATACGTCATTCACCCGTCAAGACCAAACTGCAAACAAACCTTTAGGATCCTAGGCTTAACCGTTCCTTAGTGTCTTTAGTGATTTAAAAACCGTTTAGTCTATAGAAGGACCGACCAATATATACCGTCTTCTTCGGAGGGGGCATTAAAATAACATATCAACTAGAATTGCCTTTTGGAGAAAAAAACACATGTCTCCCTCATGCTCCCGTCCCTCCCAAAGGAAAGAATTAACTGGGCCAAAATGACCCCTAACTGTAATATGCACAACTACCCTTCATACAGATGCTTCACACCAAATTTGATTGAACTCTAACAAAATCCTTTGAAGATGCAAGATTTGTTTGGTCACATTTCATGTTCCTGTGACCAAATTGCAATATAAACAACTATATGAAATCCAACAAGGGGTTTTAGAGATGAAGAGCGGACAAGATTTTCTTTTATTTCAGGCCTCTGTGACCTTGACCTTTGACCACATGAACCTAAATTGTAATATGCAGAACTAGACTTAGTACTGATGCTTCCATGGAAATTTGATGCAAATTCAGTATGGGGTTTTGGACATAAAGAGCAAACAAGATTTTAAAGATTCAGGCCGCTATTAATTTGATCTTTGACTATATGACCCAAATTTGTAACATACACAACTAGACCTCATACTTATACTTCCCTGAAAGTTTGATGAACATCTAACGAGGAGTTTTGGAGATGAAGAGCGGACAAGGTAATGCGAACAGACGGACAGACAGACGGACATACAGACAATACGTCTCCTCCAGAAGAGGGGAGACATAATTAGCAAACGTTAAAAACGTGAACTACAAAGACCTTTTATACAATATATTTTTGTGATTCTGCTTTAAATTATATCCTATGCACTAATATACGGAAATATACAACTGGCGATTTGTGCATTCATATCACTAAAAATCAACCAACTGGTAAACATCGCAACGATCATATGCAACAAAGTTATTGATATCGACTAACATTTCTTAATGATCTTCATATTAGTGCTTAAAACATGTAATAAATAAGATATATAACATATAGTGCAATTCGCCATTATTTCGATACCAGAGCTACCCGGAAATGTGTCTGAGATATATTTTCGTTTACTCGCAAGCGGGTAAGCTCTAATGTTTACATGTATCAGACATTTACATTTATAAATTAATGCAGATAGATAACTTGTTGCTCAAAACCATAGTCTATTAAACAGTTAGTGGCAAAGTATCAGAGATCGCCTAATATAATGTTTGAGATCGGGGATACTCTGATTCCATTTCAAAGCTCTTGTATTATGCTAAACTAAATGACTTATATTTACCATGTAAAGAACTCTTGAACACTCCCTATACAAGTCTGCTATTTGTTCATCGGAATGACCAGAAGTCGACTGTTCTAGTATTTTATTCTTTTCTAAATCTATACAACTTGCCGCCTTTAATGCTAGCTGTTTAGCATGCTCGCCTTCTCCGTAAAAGATTTCATCAAAACTCTCTCCGATAAGCTCGTAAATGCCCATTACCCCTTCCTAAAATACATGAGCAGTAAGCGTAAATGATAACTAACTACAGAACATTATTATAGCGATGACGTTTTGAAATCAAATGCGTGTCTGCAAATTTCACCAACTTGATAATCATTGTGTCATCAACTTTTGTAAAAGTAATTCTGTATGGTTGACATATTCTTTTTACGTGTCCTACGTTAGACAATTATTCAAACGCTGGTAAGCCGTCCAGTGCAAAGGTAAGCTGACTGTATGTTAGTAGACAGTTCCATCAGTTAAGACAAAGGCCTTTCATTAAATATGAAGTATTCAATCATTGTATCATAGGGCTTACATGTGAAGGTGATTCAAGATCAAAGTCAAGATCGCTAAGAGATGCTACGACCTCACTGCTTCCAATATGCGGATCCTCCTTATCAGTAGATTCTGTTCTTTCTTCAAAACCGCCATTCTTGTCGTTAGTATCCGAAGTTTTATTTTCGTCTCCTTCGGATCTACCTGTAAACAAAACACGATTTCTTAGTGATATCTTGTAGGCAACGACATTGCTGTAAAGTTTTAGATTTACATATTACATGTATCAATTCAAATGTCATAATTACAACAGACATGTAATTGTTTGATCCTTATAATTTCAAAACTACAACAATTATTATTCTGATAACTAAAACATGAATCACGCAGCAAATGAACATAAGTAAGACAACACCTTCAGTTTATAATCAAATGGATGTTACATTTAGTGATATCACCAGCGCAATATGTTATGCATTTAATTCAACTGTACGTTTTAAAGTATACACTCCCCGACAACAAACACACTAAGGCCACAGACGCTAACCTATAATAAAAAAACAAGTAACTTAAACGTGAAAAGAAAATTGACAAATCAGGTTTAGGGTCAGCTTCTTTCTCGAATTTTGCTGTAATTGACATGTCTGCTAAATTGAACTCGTGTCCAATTTCAGTTTGAATACGTTTCATGCCACTTTGAAACAAGGGGGTTTCAATATAATCCTCCAGCTCTTTCTGTTGTGATGGTGTTGTTGTAGATATAGTGATACGTATCGAATTTGTTGTTACATCTGGCAAATTTGTTCTTGCTAAATGGATATCACCAAGGCCGTTTACCCTCGTACCATTCGAATCAGCTGAAGCACTGGTAATGCCAGAGTGAGTTAGAAATGGCTGTAGTGTGTATTCATTCGGTTTTACCTTTTCATCTAAGGTTGCAACTGAAAGAATAGACCTATATCACTCAGATGAGCACCACTACCGGTTTCTTTCAATTAATCGGACAATAACGGAACAATAACGGGACCTTTTTCTAAATAATTCTGCTAATATTTCAGATAGAAACACGAAATTTTCACACAACAAACTTCGGCCTCAGCTGTACGCATCCGCATACTTCGAAGAGGTCACAAAATGTGTTTTCTAGTTCAATTCGAGTAAAACAATAACCAGTAAAACGTCCTCAAAATATGCAACGTCCGTTCAATTATCCGGATAATTGTTTATTTGTATAAAAAAGTCTGTTATTTCATCAGAATGTTTTCTTTCTTGTTGATTTTCTCACATTATGCTCTGTACAGCTAAAAGTAAACAAGTGGCATTCCCAGAAAAAACAACTGGTTACTATTTATAGCATTAATCCTGAACCGAGTTCCGTAATGGTTGTATTGATTTAGGCCCTAATGTAGTAAATGTGTTATTTAATGCTTTCAGTATGAATTTAACGAAGAGTATCTACTTTTTAAGATTTTAGTATTTTATTTCCGGTTTGCAAAGCTTTCCCCATTCCCAACTGTTAAAATTTAATGAAACTAGTGTTGAAACGGAATGTTAATAACGCTAAACATTGGCGCAGGTGCGCATGTGCATTGATATATTAAGCCCCCACGTGACAATGGCCGTCTGCAATCAAAACATAAGGCAAGTGCGGTACATATATATAAAATGTATTTATGTTGTTCACCAAAGTGATAAGTTGACTACATTGTCACAGAAACGGAAAGCGTCAACATGATCCAGGTATCTTCATTACAAGTTGGATCAAAGGATAGCTGTTTAATTTCGTGCAAATCGAAATTGTCCGGATAATTGAGCATCCGGTTAACATGTAGGATACCAGTACACTTTAAAACAAGAAAGTAGGTCAAAAGGTCATAATCATGGTCAGTCATAAGAAATTTGGATATTAATTTGCAAAACCTCACAAATAGTCTAAATTCCATCTCTCTAGCTTGAAAACTAAAAACTACTCCAAAGGTTAATATCAGTGAAGGTCAAAGTTGAAACTTGTATTCAAAATCAAACCAGTGCAAATCAGGAAAACAATCCTAGTCCCCTGGCGTAAAATGCAGTAAATAAAAGTGTTTGTCGGCTAGGTGTTTGTTGGCTATGTTTAAAGCTTGACATTACGTTACCGATCAGTCTGTTCATTTAAATGTTCGTTTACGTAACTTCTATTTATTTTAGTCGAATCTGACGCACCAAACACTAAAACAAAATTAACATACACAAATCGAAATAAAAACTTCCTACCTAGGCTATCTATAGCATTCCAAAATTCATCTTTGTAGATAACTGTGTCCAGTTCGATATCGCTGCATTCAAAAACAGATCTTAATGCCGTCTGCAAACCCTGTAGTTGTCCTTTGAGAGTGTCGTTCCTATAATCTCTAATTAAATTGACGAAACATGTTACTGATGCACACTTGACTGTAAGCATAACACATTTTTTCTCCACTTTAACAATGTGCCTCTCCTTCTTCAAAAATTCCATGAACGTTTGTTTGACCACTTCCCTTAAAGTATGTAACGCGCCGTTTGGTAGATCCCCTTTAATTTGTGACTCCTTTTCCTTCATTATTTCATTGAAGTGTTGAAGCAAAACGTCTAAAACTTTTTTTTCCTTGTCGGCGCTGCAGTTCTTTACTTCTATTACAATATTCGTACCTGTGTTAATTGAATTGTTCATTTTTTATACCAGGTATCTTGGCAACAGGTTATTGTCATAATACATGGTAACGTCATCACACAGATGCTAATAAACAAATATATATTATACAATTATACACTATTGTTTTAGTTTTTACAGGTTCGCAAAACTACTACTACATTGTCCTCAAACATAGGTCTAATACTATATTTAGTACATGTATACCTTATAGATCTGAAAATTATATCGTATACCTAAACGAAACTGAAGTCAACTATATATTGATTTCTATTAAAGAATGTACACTCTTAAACTTGTATATAGTGATTACATTTTCCTTCTATTGTTAAAAACATACAGCGGACCTGACGGACTCACTGACTGATATTTGCATTATTTTACTTGATCAAAATGCAAATAAATATAATCGAGACACAAGATTGCCCCTTATTGACTCTTGATGTGTAGTGAAATTGAGGGATTGCTGAAACTATGGGACAAATTGCAGACACTGTGTGACAATCATCCCTTGGCGGTCACATTATACCATAGATACCATATTAAACCAGTCAAACAGTTACTTTTGTCAGTTAAACTGAGCTAAAGGTTGTAACCTGAAAGTATTATATTTATTCTGAAGGTTTCAAACTCTAATTGTATTCAAGCAAATCCCTAAAGAAGATAAAATGCCTGGAGTGTCTTAATGCAATAAGTAAGTGGTATCTGTTTGAGCAGAATTTGTCAGTTCCTTTTTAAGTCTAACATGGCCAAAATACTGTCTATCCAAAACCAATTGTTCCATTGCAGTATGTAGTGAAGGCTTTGTGTTACTTTACTTGCATTGTTTTGTTGATTAACCTGACGCCAGGTGTTAATCAGGTGACCTCAATACCAATCAAAATTCGACTTTACCTACGACAAATGAATGCACAAGGAAAATGTTTGAATGGAATCTTTTGTTACAAACACTTAGACATCAACAAAGGGGCGATGTTATCGCATTATTGGCGTCAGGTCAAACTCAAATTTTCAATACTAGTTCTTTTAAAAGATATTGTTTTGCAAATGAATGAATTTAATTTAATTTACACATTTCAAGATATATCATTTGGCAATCTAGGCTAGAGAACTAAGAAAACATGAAGAAACCATTAAGTTTTAACGTACTCTGTAGTTGCTAGGTAACAAACATGAATATGGAAGTTAATTTTTAAAGATTTATTCTGGAATCATGCATGTGTATGATACAGCTAATTGTCAAATATCATAATATTATGTTGATTTAGCTAAGTAGAATAATCCTGACTTATCTCACTTACTGTCCACATGACTTAGAGCTTGTTGCTAGGAACTTTGAACATGAACCACTAACCCTTTCTAATAAAGATACATCTCTTATATAACTGAAATTTAAGTCAAATTTTCATGACTAATTTGTAACATATTTGGCTTGCTATGCCACTTACTGTCCTTATTACAAGTAATGTCAATGTTTCAGTCAGATTCCAAGCTTTAAAACCTCTAAAACCTAGAAATTTGTGAAATATTCTCTGGTTGCTAGGCAAATTGTGTAACTTCTGTATTGAATGTCTTATGCAGTAATCATAAATTGATTTTATGAAGTCATGTTTGCAAAAAAAGCCTTCCTGTTTAGAGTTTGTCTGATAATATAAACTAATCTCCCTATGTGCTGTGAATTGTGTAAGAAATGCCATTTGTAGGTAAAATATATTTCTTAGTATTCTTTCTATGAAGAGCATTGTAGCTTCAGAATGCCTGCACATTTTGCATTGAATATTCCAAGACTGTTTTCATAGACAGTGTTTTCAATTTGTATGCAAACAAAATTCTGTTTTGTGATAATTCTTTTTCAATTCTAGTAAATATATTTTAGGTGGTAAAAAAAATAAACGAAATATTCCACAGTTGCTAGGCAACATACATGTACCTATATATATGCTCGTTTTGTAGGAAGTTACCTTTTTAATTAGTTATGACATGCAATAAAGAACAAATGCTCAATCATATGTTTCTGTGTTTTATTTGCTATCCAGAATAGGGTGCAGGCAATAGCACCGATCAATAAAGGGATCAATTTATTGTGCGGACCGACAAAGTAATAATGCGTACATTGTGTATCTAAAATGCCACATTATACATTTATAGAACGAATATGGCTGAGACCAGGAAGTAACGATGTTCTTCTGTTGTTTTTTTTTGCAGTCGTTGAAAGCTAAGATATGAATGTATTTTAACAAAATAGCTCATTCGATGCGTTTCAAGATAACAAGGCCTACAGTCGGATATACGGTAAATTGCCTTCTACTTAAAGTAATCACCACTTATTAAATATAACAAATCGTTTAAACAGCGACATTAACGTATCCTAACAATTGTTTTCTGCGTGTAAAGTCGCTCACGTGTATTTCTAATACATGTTTGAACACAGACTAGCTCGCGCCAAGCCCGCAGAATAAACATATCAGCAATAAGGAAAGTTATAATTACGCCCCTTGCCGCGCACTGAATAACATTTATGAATGGATGGATATATTCGTAAAAAGAGAATTTGTAAACATGCGCGTAAATATTCATTGCTGTTCAAAATATTTCATTCTTTAAATTGACGATCTGGTTTAGACATTTTGTTGTCACAGAAACTCCCAAACATATGTTTTCTTTCCGCACAAGGTTTAAGAAATAGCCGGCGTGTTAAGAAATCCGAACTATTTCTATAGGGTGTGTATATATAGTAAACCGTCCCTTATTTTTGCGCATCATTGTAAAATGAAATACATCCGCGGTTCTTTTTCGGAAACAGTTTACTTTAGTTATATTTACAAAATTTAGTTGATACTGTATAAGTTTATAACATTTTATATGCAAACAATACAAATTTCATGTCTGCAATGGCCATATGGTTTAAAATGAAGAATCATAATTTGGGATTATATGCTGACTGACGTGCCGGAGCTACTTTCAGGTTTGGAACTAAAGGAATAGGCATCGAAAAATGGTAAGTATATTTGTTTGGTACCCAAACAAATAAAAACACAAACTGTGGCATTACTTTGCCAATTTTCAAGATTTGACTCTCATATGTTCAGGTTTTACTTCAGAGATAACATAGATTCCAAAAATGCAAAAACGTCAAAAATCAATACTTTTGGCCAGAAGCCCAATTTTTGCATTCCATGACACATTATATCAGTATAATTTTGTCGTCATACCTTATGGAATTTATTTAGATTAACATTAAATTAATAGTACGTTAATTGATTAGAGCTGAGAAAAATCGTTTCCTTTCAATTATTGTCAAATGTAGCTAAAAGACAAAATGATATTAAAATCTAAAGGAGGACCTTAGTTATGTGCAAAACAGGCTGTAACTAAACGTAAGACTCAAGAGACAATCGTCTTTAACTAATTGAATGAAACCAAAAGTAGGCTTTATTGTTTACCTGGGACATCTATAGGTACGCCCGACATACGTGATTCTATGCGTTCAAGCGAGTCCAGTGTTTTGTTTAATTTCTCGTCCATTCCTTTGTGCTCTAGAAACCAAAGTAATGAGAAAAGAATAAATAAACAGTTATCGAAGCTGAACCGGCAGTTATAAATTTAACTCGAATACTGTGAATTAACCTAATGATCTGACGATATTTTATGCCAATCAAATTGCCATAGTCAGACACGTCTGTAGCTAAATGTATTTCCTTTTTATTGGAAATAAATACAAAAAATGACTGATTTTAATATGGAACAATAGTCAAATATGGGACTTGATTGTATTTAGTAGGTTTCGTGAAAATAGTTTGGAGTTTGATTGAGGAAAGGCTTTGATTTTGATTTTGGCCCACTGACCCCAGAACAAAAGGGATCATTTATAGGTTGCATGAAACCCTCTGAGCAAGTTTCATGAAAGACAAACGAAAATTGTGACCTTCAGGGTGCTATCAAGGAAAGGTTTACGGACGAACGACTGACACACCACCATAGCATACGCTCTGCTGGACTTCGTCGACACCGGATATCAGTCATAATATAAGCTCACCATTGAACACATCGTGCTTAGGTGAGTTAATAAGTGCGCTCTTTTGTGGAGTTTATTTTTATCAAAGGGGCAAAATTTGAGCAATATTGGTAGAGGACTACTAGGTGATGCTTCATACTA
Source organism: Saxidomus purpurata (assembly GCA_022818135.1). Classification (NCBI taxonomy): domain Eukaryota; kingdom Metazoa; phylum Mollusca; class Bivalvia; order Venerida; family Veneridae; genus Saxidomus; species Saxidomus purpurata. The sequence goes on along the minus strand of JAFMSR010000005.1, from coordinate 29,758,560 downwards.
GGCGTGCTACATACCAACAATTCAAGCTCTAGGTCTTTTGCTATTAAACAAGAAGATCAAGTATTTACGTCTACATAAAACAAGTGAACCGTTAGTGGGACCAATTGTGAACGCAAGAGCAGGTCTTGGACAAACTTGATAGGGAACAACCATACAGTGTTACACACCAATTATCTAAGCTCTAGGTCGTACAGTTTCTGACAAGAAGAGGTTTTAAGTTTAACTATATATTTCTATGTAAAACATGACCCCAAGGGCAGAGCAAAGTTTGACCTTTGGGGACTAATTTAAATATATTGGCAGCGGACCACCAGGCAATGTTATATGACAACTATCTAAACTCTGTGACTCATGGTTTTTTAAAAGAATTTTAAAATATTGCCTTTCTATCTACATGTATATACATCGCTCCTCGATTCTTGTAGGATGGTGTGCGTTAATTATGAAGAATTTTCATTGATACATGTAGTTTGGTATATTTTTACTTTAAACTTCATTTCTTGTGAAGTCATAAGATTTATCAGTTCAAACTCTGGCAGTCCTCTTTGATATCCTTTAACTTATACTTGAGTAACTGACAATTTTCCAACGCTTTGTATATTTTGTGTCAAATCAGTAAATAAAATCATACCTTCGCTATGTTTTTCCAGTGTTTCCCTGACTTCAAACTCCATGCGATATAATGCATGCATCTGGTTTAATGTATCGTCAAGTACAAGCGGACCAGATTTGAATGATTGTACAAGTTCGTTCATTTCTTTTGTGAATGCTGGATCATTTATTTCCTTTAAACAATTTTTGAAACAACACTTAAGTTTGTCTGAATAGTCCGCATATTTGCCAGCTTCCAGTGTTGGTCCTTTCAGATGGCAGAGTTTGTTTCTTATTTTCTGTAGCTTCGTGACACGCATACATAAAGTCGGTGTCAAATCGCACGTTTCCAACAGAATATAACAGAACATATGTAGGTCCCATTGTTCCAAGTCTGTTATACCCGACAATGGAAAATACACTGACCTTTTGTTTTTACCAGTCTGTTTTTGTAATATCGTAGTCTCGTGTTTACGCAAGAATTCGTCAATGGTAAGTTGTTTGTCCGGTGGATTAAGATCATTGATACGTTTTTCAAGTAATTTCCTCATGAGTTTAGTTCCACCTTTCATATAAGTAAGAGCTATTCTGGTGTATTTCTCTGTGTCCGTTGTAGCCATACTTATGTAAGTTTCAGATTCAAACACAGATTAGCGATGGTTTCCTTTGGGTTAAGGTATAAATCCATTTACAATATGAAGACCTTCACAATGGAATTCGGCCTAATCACGCCATGGTTATGGCGGCGAAGTGCAGCCTCGTTCTCAAAACACAACGACAGTCACGTAACCGCGATCAAAATTAATCAACTTTATGCGATCTAGGTTTGATTTTACTTGATACCGTACTGTAATTTGAAGTGAAAAAACAAAACAAAAGGAGACACTCTTTAGAATAATCCGGAAGCCTTTAAACACTCGATCGTGTCACGCGATATGTTTACACCGACCTTTGTTACTAGGTGTGCATTTCGATAAAGGAAGTGATATTTACGAACCTAATGAACACTGTCGATATATTTCCATTGTCGTCCATTGTGGAAATCCACATCCAATTAATTTTATCAACCCATTTGTGTCTTTGTTTTAACCGTATATGCGATCAAGCAGAGTTACACGTTAGATGTTATGGTAACAAATGAAAACGAAAGAACCACTGCATTGATTGGACATCCGGAGCAAATAATTTTAAATCTAATTTTAGATGTTAACGTAATAGTAGTATCATTTTTCATACTATTTTATGACACAGGTGAGTGTAGCGTACCAGGGACCCAAACAGTGAATGTTAGATAAAAATATCAGTAAGAAGGTAAACAACACAGTTCGCACATAGACCCAGTTTCAGCTTCATACAAAATAGTGCATATTTATCAAAACCTATTGCATATATAGCCTACGTAATTATATTTTCCGTAAACGTTTACTTCAAGGTCCAAATGCAAACCGTTTTGTAACAGCGACTGATAGTTTCCGAAATTTTTACCATTTTTCGCCAACTCGAATAAATCTCATACATTTCGGTTGCGTCTATTTTCCAATGCGCAAACGTCACTGTGAAGAACGGCACAACACTGCTACTTGAGCTCAGTATTCCATAGATACGTATTAGTGATGTGTAACCTAGACTTGGTAAGACCTGGCCGATTGATGCATTATGGAAACTAGTTTTTCCCATAATCAGTATGGCTGCATGTATATGTTTACAAAATATATCAACGAAATAAAATGAATACTGTATTAACGGTTCGTATTAAAACTGGAAAGCTTGTGGAAGTATTTATCAACTTGATCAATTTCTACGAGCGTTGGTTGTGTAGTATTTGGATGACATAAGGCGAGATTGTTTAAAAGCTTGTTAAAAGGGAAGAATTCAGTGTTCAGAAATGTGTGAGATTTATTTGTAAAAAAAAATAGGAAATTATCAGTCGCTATTTCAAAACGGTTTGCTTATGGGCCTTGAAGTAAACTTTTACGGAAATGATAAACACTTATGTTATATATGCAATAGGTTTTAATAAATATACATTATTCTAGATGAAGTAATTAAGGCTGAAAGTGGGTCGATGTGTAAACGGTGTTGTTTACCTTCTTATTGATATATAGTAACTCATCCTCGGTAACCCAGGCTATTCATTACCCAATTGAATACCCTGGGCAAATTGACTGAAGAAATCTCGTACTCATGAATAATTAATGAGGTAAATTCAAGCCTTTCGATTGGTTTCTTGATACTTTTCTCAAGATTAACTATCCAATGAAATCGCGGCTCTCAAACCGCGCTAGGGGAAACATTAAAAATGGCAGCCTCCATGCTTGTCAGCGATGTAGTTTTAAACAGATTTTGTGCATCACTCGTCTCGGATTGCAGATTTCTATATGATCGTCCCTTAATCGGGACAAAACAAATCAATCATTTTTTTCAACGTTCTGCATGGCGGTCATTATTTGAGGATACTCTTCATTGTGGAGGTGCTCTTATTTTTGTAAGCATCGATTTCATTGGATGAAAAATAGTCATGAATATTCATGTATTACGAAGTTTTGCCAGTCTATTTTCCCACGGTATATGACGGAGAGAAGCGGCAGGAATTAACCGTGGGTTCCGACGATGATAGTAACTAGGCTATTTTGAACTAAAAATCACTATATGGGTCCCTGGTACGCTACACTCACCTGCGCTAGCGGCCTGAAGTTGGCGGTCTGTGTATTTCTAACAAAAAATTACTTACAAATTACGCCTTGTATAAACAAATAAAATAAAAACTCACACGAAAGCTCAACAGAACACACAAAGAAAGAAAGTTTGCGAAATTGGCGGCCTGTGAATTTTGAACACAAATGACTTAGAAATTACGCCTATAAACAAATTAATAAATACTCATATTCAAGCTCAACTGAACAACAACAAAAAGAAATGTGCAGATTACGGCCTAGCGGCCTGAAGTTGGCGGCCCAACGGACTAGTGGCCTGAAGTTGGCGGCCTAGCGGCCTGAACTTTGCGGCATAACAGCCTGAAGTTGACGGCCTAGCGGCCTGAACTTGGCGGCCTAGCGGCTTGAACTTTGCGGCCTAGCGGCCTGAAGTTAGCAGCCTAACGGCCTGGCGGACCAGCAGCCTGAAGTTGGCGGTCTAGCGGCCTGTAGTTTGCCACCTAGCAGCCTTGCGGCCCAGCGGCCTGAGGTCTGCGGCCTGTGTATTTCTAATTAAAAACATTAGAAATTACGCCTTGTATCAACAAAAAATAAGGAAAAATCACATTAAGCTCAACTGAACACACATAAAAAGAAATGTGCAGATAACGGCCTAGCGGCCTGAAGTTGGCGGCCTAGCGGCCTGAAGTTGGCGCACTAGCGGCCAGAAGTTGGCGGCCGAGCGGTCTGAGGTTGGCGGCTTGTGTATTTTTAACAAAAATCACTTACAAATTACGCCTTGTGTGAACAAATAACATAAAAACACACATTAACGCTCAACTGAACAGAAATGTGCAGATTACGGTCTAGCGGCCTGAAGTTGGCGGCCCAACGGCCTTAAGTTGGCAGCCTGAAGTCTGGAGGACTAGCGGCCTGAGGCTGGCGGCCTGTGTATCATGAACAAAATAACACTTACAAATTAAGCCTTGTACACTATAAATATAAAACTCACATTAAAGCTCAACAGAACACACAAAAAAGAAAGTTTGCGAAGTTGGCGGCCTGTGAATTTTGAACAAAAATGACTTAGAAATTACGCCTATAAACAACTAAATAAATACTCATATAAAAGCTCAACTGAACACACACAAAAAGAAATGTGCAAATAACGGCCTTAAGGCCTTACGTTGGCGGACCAGCGGCCTAGCGGCCGGAAGTTAACGTCCTAGCGGCCTGGCGGCCTGAAGTTGACGGCCTGAAGTAGTTGGGGCCTGTGTATTTTTAACAAAAAAACACTTTCAAATTAAGCCTTGTATAAACAAATAAAATAAAAACTCACATTAAAGCTCAACTAAACACACAAAAAGTGAACAATTGCGAAGTACGATCTATATTTGCATTGCAGATCTGAAGTTGATCTACGATCTAGCTATGCATTCTCGAATGCAGATCTAAATGTTGATCTACAATCCAGATCTGCATTCTCGAATGCAGATCTTATGTCGCTGTATGATCTTTGTTTACATTCTTGATTGATGATGTAATGCTGAGCTACGATCTATATCTGCATTCTCAATAGCAACTCTGATGTTGATCTACGATCTAGATCTGCATTCTCGAATGTTGATCTGATGTTGATCTACGGTCTTGATCTGCATTTCGAATGCAGATTCAATGTCGATCTACGATTAAGATCTGCATTGAAATATCCCGAATGCAGATCCGATGTCGATGTACGGTGTAGATCTGCATTCCCGAATGCAGGTCCGAGGTCGATCAACGATCTAGATCTGCATTCCAGATTGCAGATCTGATGTTGATCTACGATCTAGATCTGCATTCTCGAATGCAGATCTCATGTTGATCTACGATCTAGATCTGTATTCTTGATTGCCGATCTGATATTGATCTACGATCTAGATCTGCATCTTCGAATACAGATCTGATGTTGATCTACGATTAAGATCTGCATTCTCGAATGCATATCTCATGAGATGTACGATCTATATTTGCATTCTCGAATGAAGATCTGATGTTGATCTACGATCTAGGTAAGCATTTCCGATTGCATAATTATCTGATGTTGATCTATAATCTAGATCTGGATCTTCGAATGTTGATCTGATGTTGATCTATGGTTTAGATCTGCATTGAAATATCCCGAATGCAGATCCGATGTCGATGTACGATGTAGATCTGCATTCCCGAATGCAGGTCCGAGGTCGATCTACGATCTAGATCTGCATTCCAGATTGCAGATCTGATGTTGATCTACGATCTAGATCTGCATTCTCGAATGCAGATCTCATATTGATGTACGATCTATATATTTGCATTTTCGAATGAAGATCTGATGTTGATCTACGATCTAGATCTGCATTGCGATTTCAGATCTGGTGTTGATCTACGATTAAGATCTGCATTCTCGAATGCATATCTCATGTCGATGTACGATCTATATTTGCGTTCTCGGATGGAGATCTGATGTTGATCTACGATCTAGATCTGCATTCTCGATTGCAGATCTGAAGTTGATCTACGATCTAGGTATGCAATTCCGATTGCAGATCTGATGTTGATATATTTACTAGATCTGGATCTTCGAATAGGATTCTCATTCTCGAATGTATATTTCATATTGATGTACGATCTATATTTGCATTTTCGAATACAGATCTGATATTGATCTACGATCATGATCTGCATTCTCGATTGCAGATCTGATATTGATCTACGATCTAGATCTGCTTTCTTAATGGCAGATCTCATGTCGATGTACGATCTTTATGTGCATTCTTGATTGCAGATCTAATGTTGATCTACGACCTAGATCTGCATTGAAATATCCCGAATGCAGATCCGATGTCGATAAACGATGTATATCTGCATTGAATTTCCCGAATGCAGGTCCGATGTCGATCAACGATATAGATCTGCATTCTTGAATGCAGATCTAATGTTGATCTACGATCTAGATATGCATCCAGGATTGCATATCTCATGTCGATGTACGATCTATATTTGCATTCTGATGTTGATTTACGATCTAGATTTGCATTCTCGGATGTAGATCTGATGTTGATCTACGACCTAAATCTGCATTTTGGAATGTAGATCGCATGTCGATGTACGATCTAGATCTGAGTTCTTGAATGTAGATCTGATGTTGATCTACGATCTACATTTGCATTTTCGAATGCAGACTTCATGTCGATGTTCGACATGGAATGCTGGATGCTGGAATGCTGGAATGCAGATCTCATGTCGATGTACGATTAAGATCTGCATTTTCCATTGCAGATCTGATGCTGATCCAAGATCTAGATCTGCATTTTCGAAAGCAGATCTTATATCAATGTACCATCTAGATCTGCATTCTTGAATATAGATCTGATGTTGATCTACGATCTAGATCTGCATTTTTAAATGCATTTTTGAATGCAGATCTCATATCGATGTTCGGTCTAGATCTGCATCCCCGATGTACGTATTAAGATGTACGATGTCGATGTACGATTAAGATCTGCATTCTTGAATGCAGATCAGATGTTGATCTACGATCTAGATTTGCATTTTCGAATGCAGATCTGATTTTGATCTACTATCTAGATATGCATTCTCAAATGCAGATCTCATGTCGATGTACAATCTAGATAAAGTATGAATTCGAGAATGTAGATCTGATGTTGATCTACGATCTAGATCTGCAATGGAGAATGCAGATCTTAATCGTACATAGACATGAGTTCTGCAATCGGGGATCTCATGTCAATGTACGATCTAGTTCTGCATTCTCGAATGCAGATCTGATGTTGATCTACGATCTAGATCTGCATTATCGGATGCAGATCTCATGTCGATCTACGATCTAGATCTGCATTATCGGATGCAGATGTGATGTTGATCTACGATCTTGATCTGCATTTTCGAATGCATCTATCATGTCTTTGTACGATCTAGATCTTCATTCTCGAATGCAGATCTCATGTCGATCTACGATTGCATTCTCAAATTTTATTGAATGCAGATCTTATGTCGAACTCTGACATAGATATGCAGTACAAAGGAATGCAGATCTAATGTCGATGTACGATCTCCGAGCCAACTTCACAGACTTAGTTCACTTACTAAAAATAGTTTTTTTTGCGATTTTTTTTTATTCTTTAAATTGTTTTAAGCATGTTTCTTTTCCCCCAAAACACACCTGAAACAGTTAAGGTGACCTTTTATTTAACTAGAGTTAAAGTCAATGTTGAATTATAATATTTTTCTATGGAGATGACTGTTTTATTTTCTTTTTTATTTGAATTCTACAAATCTTCAGACGCCGTTTTCGCGAATTTCACAGTGACTTTTACTTTAAAAACTGTTCCTTGTATAGAACAACTTTTGCATCAAGGGGGAAATACGTGTTTTACAAACAGCTCTTGTTGAGGGTTTATTTTATACGTTGAAAAAATGTTCTTCGTTTAAAATAAAAATTATCTTTTGACTGAAATCATCTAGCGGAAAAGTGCACTTTTCATTTAGAATGTTCTGTCGCAAGGTTACATATCGCTAAATGTACAAATGTAACAGCAACAAAAGCAAGGTACACATCATCAGCCATTTTTCTCCGAGTCAGTTAGGTTCCTGTGAAAATAATTAGTACATGTACATTCACCGCTTTAGCTAATGTCACCTAGTTTTTGTTGTTCAATTATACACTCAGATAGGGATACATTTCGTCGGTAGAAGACGAGGACCAGTTTTCCGAATGATCGAACATTCAGTCGAGATAGACGAATATTTAGATTTAGATTTAAATATTTAGAATCTAGACTCGACATATAAGGCAGTTCTTCAAACTACATGAACTTTACACAAAGATACTCTGCTATTTTGAATATGATCATGATCATATCGATCATGATCATATCACACGACTAGAGTCTAATTACATTTTTTTGTATTCCGAGGACGGTTGTGGTAGAAAAGAAAGCAGGTGCATCTAGTATACATACGCACTGATGATATGGTATAATATGCAATCAAACTGACGAAATGGCACGGGCGTCAAATTCTCAAGGAGAATGAAGTTCTAAGTTTTCTTCAGACATTAATATTGCTGGTTTGTCGATCACACATCTCATTACATATCGATTTGAAAGAAATGTCTGACTTCTTTTAGTTGAGAAAGTATTCAATAAACGAATGTTACATGTATTATCTGTTCTCTTCATTCTCGTATTGAAACCGTTTTGCGTGGTTTGTCAATGCGTTTTCATCCTTACTAAAAACACACCACAACAGCATAAAAACACCACCAATAATTGAAAATATGATTGATTGTTTAAACGTAACACACTATAAAACGGAGGAGACTTTTCTAATATATTATTTTTTTTAACTAAACACATATTAACGAACGAAAACTCTATGTATTTAAGAATTGTCTGTACGGATACTGTACGGTAACCCCTCATAAATCCCACAATAGAACATTCTTACGAGCCCAAACGCTTTGTTTTTTGTTTACTTCCGTATCGGCAAATTGCTATCCGACCTATTTAAACGTGTTTATGTTAAAAACGTTTGGAATGTTAAGACGATTAAACGTTATATTCGATTTAAAGCAATTCACTTAAGCCACAAGAAGTTGATATTTTGTCAAAAATAAAAATGATCAATGTATCTTGCAGAAACAAAATCACCTCTCCATATATATAAACACCAGGAAAGCAATGCATTCCGTACCCCACCCACTTCTTCGATACAAGAATATTTTTTGTAACAAACTGACAACTGAATTTTCTGGTCTAAACAGTAAAAGTGTTTAAAATTATCACTGAATATGTCCTTACCTTTAATCTATCGTTGTTTTAACTACATGTACTGAAAAATCATCTCTTTTGCGAAACTTTCCAACACGTCGACTCCATGTGGTGACGTAGCAGCTTCCCCCGTTCCGGAGCGAAGGTAACTAATGTAAATTCCGTGTACCGTTCCAGTTTGTACAAGCACGCTAAACGAGAATGACATAGGAAGAAGAAATTTTCTGTCTTCAGATGGACAGAGTTTTGTTTTGACCAGGTCGTGTGGTACAAGTAAACTTTAACACTGAAGTAAATACTCTAAAATTGATCCAAACCCAAATAAAGACTTCAATTCTATTTTGTTCTAAACGTACCGTTTGTAAGAGTTCCCTGCTTGATTGGGTTTTCCTATTTTGTTGTAGTAAGTATAAATTCAATAAACCTATAAAATAACCCAAAAAATCCAATTTCGATCATCAAAATATGAAAAGAAACACTGCATACATAGAACAAATTTTCAAAAGAATAATATCTAATAAAAATATGTTACCTTCGCTCCGGAGGAGCAAAGCTGTGACGTCACCACATGGAGTCGACGTGTTGGAAGAATTCGCAAGAGATGATTTTTCAGTAGTTAAAACAACGATAAATTAAAGGTAAGGACAGATTCTGAGATAATTTTAAACACTTTAACTGTCTAGACCAGAAAACCCAGTTGTCAGTTTGTTACAAAAAATATTCTTGTATCGGAGAAGTGGGTGGGGTACGGAAGGCATTGCATTCCTGGTGTTTATATATATATAGAGGGGTGATTTTTTTCCTGCAAAATACATTGATTTTTTTGGACAAAATATCAACTTCCTGTGCTTAAGCTTACGAAAACGTGAAATACAAAAACATTAGTGATTTACCTTCTGATTATGATGCATTTGTATATTACAATGAGTGACCTAGATTAGACAGGGAAAACATGGGCGCGAAATTTAAATTGGATAATCGAAGTGATCGTTTCTGCATTGAAGACACCCTATGTTTAACGAGGTGCCTTATATACTGTATCTTAGTCTTTTCCGAAATAGAAATTTTGTACAAAACACTAAAATTTCTTACGAAAAAAGTATAATAAGGTATACCTTAATCAATTTGACGCATGTAGGACGGACTTAAGTTAGGAATAAAGAAGGCAAAGTTTCATTGGAAACAGACTTTAGAATCAAAACCCTATTGATATATATGTATATCAGACAGGTGTGTTGAACTCAGAAAGGTCCCTTAGAGCTAGCAACTGGTCTTAACTCGTTTGGATCTTGGAAGTCTGCGAGGGTGACAGAGACAGACACAGACCGGTGCATTACATTCGGGAGGGTCCATGGAGGCGTATTTACCCCCCTCCATGGCTAGATTTATTCATCTCAAAAACCTATTGTTAAAGGAAACACGATGTTTTAGAAATGTACGTCATTATGGTAATGAATCTTTCATAGCCATTCCACAAAGGAACTGTACGAGGGTGCCAAAGACAGTGGCAGACCATTGTATTAGACTATGGAGGGTCCCTAGAGACCAAAACCGGCCTAAACTCGATTGGCATCGGGGATCCTGGAAGTCTGCGAGGGTTCCGGAGACAGTTGCAGACCATTGTATTATACTCGGGGGTGTGCCTAGAGACCACACCTGGCCTTACTCGATTGGCACCGGGGATCCTGAAAGTCTGCGAGGGTGCCGGAGACAGTCGCAGATCATTGAAATCGAGTCCGTAGAGGTCGAAACTGGCCTTAACAAGTTTGGCACCAGGAATCCTGGAAGTCTGCGACGGTGTCCGAGACAGTTGCAAACCATAGTATTAGACAAGGGAGGGTCCCCGGAGCCCGAAACTGAACGCGTCTGACTGACCTTTGTAGGTCGTGGACCTGTTTTCTTATTTACTGACATGTACTTTTCTAGCACACTCTCAGATTTTCAGGAATCGATGCTGGAGGAGTCCCAAAGATTCGTTGCTCATCCCCATTGTTTCTTGGTCTGCGACACGTCAAGACAAACTCGCAGACTTTCTGGCATCAGTGCCATAGAAAGGGGCAAGTAGAGGGGTCACTACGGTCATTTGGCATAGGAAAGGGAAAAATGGCGAATACAGCTCTTACTAAACTACTTTTAATAATGTTCATATCTTATTCCAAATACTGAAACCTTGTATCATTAGTTTTCTAAGGTGAATATGAGCGAGTTTAGAGTCTTGTCGCGTTACGTGATCAAATATCTGAATCACGCATGTCAGACATGAAGGCGAAAATATGATAGGTAATGCGAAGGGACAATAACACGGTAGGACGATGCGAATTGACGATAACACGATGCGAAGACGCGATATCTTATCGTGTTTTCCCATCGTTCCATCATGTCTTTGCATCGTGTGGCACTAACGGAACACTGTGCTTTTGGGACAATCGCATAAAATGCCCTATCAGTCAAATTATGAAATGTTCATTAAAAACAAATAATTGTATTTTTAATTTATAGCGACAAGTGGTGATACTTTAAGCGGATTTTGACATTCGGAGCGGAATGCCGGGGCTGCACCCAGGTCTTAGCTTTTGATTAGTCTTTGTTTTAGAAACCAAACTCAAGGCCAAATTTAAATCCGATTTAAGACCGTCTTCATCGTTTTTGTATTGATAGTAGTCTAAATACATGTATTTCTTAAATTATATCGGGAAGTCGTTTATTGATACAAGTGACATACAAGAGCATTTGGAATGAAAATGCACAATAAATAGCTAGTTTTGTGTCACACCGTGAAAGGAATGACAGGGACTCAAACCCGGGACCCTTCGCTTATAGGACGAATGCTGTACTGACTGAGGTATCCGACAACCTACACAACTCTCCTATTTATAATCAAATCCGTAACATTGACATTCTTTCCCACCATGTTCAAATACGTCAAAAAGGGGAGCGGTGGTGTTTATTGACTTTTATTGACTTATTGGACTTTTATTGATAACGATCTTGATATTAATTTTACCGAAAATGATTTGCATGCCGCAGTATTTTCTCAAAATAACAACAAATCTCCAAGAACTAACTATTTAACAAGAGGAGTGTTCAAAGCATCTTATGAATTTATTGCCCCATTTCTCCTTATCTTATATAACAGAATATTCAACAGCGGTGAATATCCCAAGTCATGGGGAGAAGGGATCATAACTCCAATTTTCAAAAAAGGAAAACCGAATGATGCTAAAAACTACAGGAGTATAACCCTCATCAATATTATAGCAAAAATATACTCAGACTTATTGCTAAACAGGCTTAATAAATGGACAGAAAAATATGAAAAAATAATACCAAACCAATTCGGATTTCAAAAGGGAAAATCTATTATAGACTGTATATTTATTTTTCATTCAGTTATATCAAAGGTAATAAATTCTGGTGTAAAGCTTTGTGCAATCTTTATAGATTATGAAAAATGCTTTGACAAAATTGATCGAACGTTCCTGTGGCAAAAAACTCCTAGCTGAACGCGTAAGTTGTAAAATGGTTAAAGCCATAAAGTCTATGTACTCCGTAGTAAAATCGTGTGCCCGATATAAATCTTCATTGTCTGACTTTTTCGATTTCGAGATGGGCTTGAAACACGGATACCCGAGCTCAACGTTACTCTTTATGTTATTCGTGAATGACATCATGGAAAATATAAACGCTGATCTTAATGATATCTTCACAGTAAATGAATTAAAATTGTTTATTCTCTTGTATGCAGACGATCAAGTTATTTTCGCCAAATCGCCTGAAACATTACAATTTATGTTAAATGATTTTGAGAATTATTATCACTTATGGGGTTTAAAAATTAATGTATCAAAAACCAAAGCAATGGTCTTTTTCATGTTATAATTTTCACCTATACAACGATTCAATTGAAACGGTAAGCTCCTTTAAATATTTAGGAATGACGTTTTTCAAAAACGGAAATTGGTACCGTACACAAAAATGTATTGCCCAGCATGCTTCAGTTGCACTGTATAATCTGTTTAGTATTCTCAACAACATGGAGCTACCAGAAGCTCAAAAACGTAAATTATTTGATACAATGGTCTCGTCAATTTTGAATTTCGGATCAGAGGTGTGAGGAATGCATGAAGCGACAGATTTATAGAACATGTTCATAGAAGGTTTATCAGACGTGTTTTCGGCGTTAAAAAGTCAACAAATCTTGAAGCACTTTACGGAGGGTTAGGAAGATTACCATTGGTTATCTACCGTAAAATAAACATGATTAAGTACTGGATTTAATTATTTAAGCACAGTGAATCATCTCTGGTAAAGAAAATATTTTTTATGTTAAAAACAGGTACAGATCTTACCCAAACATATAGAGGCACAAATTGGGCTTTTCAGATAAAAATATTTTACAGGAACACGGATTCAATTACCTGTGGGATCAACAATTTGAGTTGGACATTATTCCTTTTGAATTAATAAATTAATAAAACAGATAATTATTGATGTATTTTAACAGAAATGGTACTCAAATATTAATAATTCTAGTCGTTTACAATCTTACTGTTTTTAAATATGAATTTGAAATGGAAAAATATCTAGAAGTATTAAGTGATAGCAAACATAGAAGTGCCCTAGCGAGATTCAGAACCTCATCACATAATCTACAAATAGAAGCTGGACGATGCTCTAATATACTAAGAGAAAATAGAATCTGTTTATCGTGCAGTATGAACATATTAGAAAGGGAATATCACTTTCAATTAGTCTGTCCTAAATACCGTGATATAAGAAACAAATACATTAAACGATATTTCTGTCACTGGCCGAACTTAAAGAGGTTTGAAAAACTTATGTCTTCAAAGTCCAAAAGTGTTACTTTTAGTTTGTCAAAATACATATATTATGCTATGAAAATACGAATTTAATAGTTCAAGTAATTTTGCTGATGTTCGATTTTGTATTATACATTTACAAGTATACAGGTGTACATGGTGTGAATTCTGCTAATATTTCATATCATATCAAATGTATTATATCATTTTCAGGCATAATAACTGTTTCTATACGAAATTATCTACATTCAAAAAGCACGCATATCTTTGTAAACATTACAATATGCACAAACCATTGTTAATTTTTAGGGAAGACTTCTTTTGATAATAACGATTTTAACTTGAAAAAGTTGTCTCCCTTGGACATAACTGGATATCATAAATATATGTATACATACATCACAAAGCGACGGTATCGCACGATATCGATACGATCTATATTTTATTCTTTTTTCTCCTAACAAATGCGTTGATTTTTGTATGACAATCATGCAGTAGCATCCGACGTGAACCTGTATTCATACGTTCACGTATTTAAACTGTTGCTCTTCTGTAAACCGTTTATCATTTCAGTGTGTCCATTTTTATAGGCTATAAGCGTTGTGTTATGCTTAATGCTGAATAAACTATTGATTCAGAATTGAATTGAATTGGTGTAGAGGTTAAGGTGTCGGCCGTTCATCCCGAAAGTTGCGAGTTCGAGCCCAATAGGGTCATGACCGTACTTCCTCATATGACACCAGTATTGGTTTTTCCAGGAAACGGACTCGAGAGTGACTCGATAAGCTACAAGCTTTTTTTTTTTTTTAAATTAAAAAAAAAAAAAAAAAAAAAAAAATAAAATAAAATTAAATTTTTTTTTTTTTTTTTAAAAAAAAAATAAAAAAAGAAATGAAGAAAATTAATTTTATAATTTTTTTTTTTTTTTATTTTTAGGAAAAAAAAAAAAAAAAAAAAAAAAAAAATTTTAGAAATAAAAAAAACCAGAGAACATAATTTTATATTTTTAGGGGGGGGTAGGTTGGAGAAAAAAAAAAAATATATATATTTTTCTTTTTTTTTTTTTTTTTTTAAAAAGAAGAATAGGTATTTTTTTTTTTTTTTTTTTTTTTTTTTTGTTGTTTTTTTTTGGAACAGGTAAGATTTGGTATGGAGAAGGGGGTCTATGGTAACGTTTATATCTATATCTGTCTCTAAGGACAGTCAGGTTCCTTATAGGGTGATTTGCATTTGTGACATGGCACAGATTAGGACAAGCCCTTTGAAAACGATATTCTCAACAAGCACATGTACATTTACACAGATTATTTATTTTCGAAAACAGGTTTTGGCTTGTTTCGGAAAATATGATGTCATTCTTTTAGTTCTAAAACTGGCGTTTACAATTTCTCGGAAAATAACTGGCATGGGCGATGTACAGTAAAACTTCGATAACCTCAGTGATTGTCTTAAAAATATGAAATTTAGTCCAAAACACATACACAAACTAGTTTAATCCCCTGTTTTGATTATCACATTTATTTATAACATGTATTTATAACATGTATTATAACAAAACTGTTCTTATCATATTTTTTTCGTTCACCATATGATCTACCAAACACGGTTTTTATAAGGTCTACGCTGATTGGTTCATGCTCAATTATCTCCTTTGTCATCATTGGCTGACATGTTACCATGGTGCACTGAGTAGGTCAATCCGATAAACTCATTTAAATACAGACCGTTTGAGACATTCAGTTGCGGCGGTTGCTGGCTTATTTGGCTTTTAAGGGGTTTTTATATTTTCAAAATTTCAGTGTAGGAAAATAGGTCAAACTTTCATGCATACTTTTAACTTATTTAAAAAAGTAAAACCATCTTTTGGACAACATTTTATTTACTCATTCAGGACAATTAAAACTTTTAACATCACAAAAAGCTAAGCAAAATAAAAATAGGACAACACTTTATTAAAGGGGATTTATACTTTACAAAACAAACACATAAACCATCTAATATCAAAATTATCTAAAAACTGTTAGGCTACCACGATCCAGACATACAAATTAGGGCAATCATACTTAGATCACATTGGTCGCCGTGATTGGCCTACTGTTTGGCAACCAATCACATTCAACCTTTGGCTATACTGACTGGAAATTGCAGTCAGGTAAATCTCTCCTATTTTGGAAACAGAAAAACACTTTTGATAGGTATAGGCATGATGGGAGACATGCCGAGGTCCCATCCACAAATTCAAGCTTACATATTTGCTCTTATGGACAGACCGTTATAAAATTTGCTTCAAATCAAATCAAATCATTCAGTTCATTCTGAGCGTTCACAGCGTACTGTCAACATCATGCAAAAATGACTTCTCGGAGCTTTTGACGTTAGCTGCAAATACAGCACAGATGCCAGAGGGGAATTATACAGCACCGATTCCAGACGGGAGAATATACATCATAGATTTCAGATGAGGGGCTATACAGCGGTGCCCACACCATCCATCCAGCCACAGCCAAAACAATATCAAGAGTTCCAGCATTTCAAACAACAGTTTAAACAGCAATAAGACAGACAATGCCACACAATACTACTAAGTATTTTCCAAGAGATGGGAGCCGTTAATGCCAACACGGTCCACTTCAAGCCAAGCAGCCAAGCCCAGTCAGCCATGCTATCTAGCCAAGCCCAGCAAGCCAGCCAAGCCCAGCCGCCAAGCCATCCAGACAGCAAGCAAAGCTAAGCTATCCAGCCAAGCTTTCAAGCTAAGCCAGCCAAGCAGTCAAGCCGAGCCCAGCCAAGCAAGCCAAGAAGCCAGCCAGCCAAGCTATTCAGCCAAGTCAGGCAGCCATGCTATCCAGTCAAGCCCAGCAAGCCAGCCAAGAAGCCAGCCAACCAAGCTATTCACCCAAGCCAGGCAGTCATGCTATCCAGTCAAGCCCAACAAGCCAGCCAAGCCCAGCCGCCAAGCCATTCAAACAGCCAGCAAAGCCAAGCTTTCCAGCCAAGCTAGCCAGCAAAGCAGCCAGCAAATCAGCCAGCCAGCCAAGCTATTCATCCAAGACTGGAAGCCAAGACCAGCCAAGCCAAGCCAGTAAAACCATCCAGACAGCCAAGCCCACAGCGGCCGCCCAGCAGCCAAACGCCCATCAAAGCCATCCAGCCAAGCCAAGCCCAGCCAAGGGCACCAGGCAGCCAAGACCATCAAAGCCGCCCAGCAGCCAAGCCAAACCAAAGCCATGCAGCCAAGCCCCAACCAAGCCAAACCATTCAACCAAGCAAACCAGGCAGCCATGCCAGCCAGTCAGCCATGCCAGCCAGCCAAGCAGCCAGGCAACAGCAGTTGAAGACAAGGGGCAAAGACAAAGCATGAGCCTGATACCCAGGCCCGGCCTAAGACATAGTCAAAGAGGCAAGAAACACAACGTTTTAATTCCGTATCTGGATGTTTTCAATGCGCGTACGTTTATACTTTCTTGTCCTACATGTATAAGGAATTATTTTTTGTTTACATATTTTTTAATTTTGAACCCGGAGAATTCTAAACAAGCCAAAAATCAAATTCTACATGCATTAAATGCGCATATATACTG
This sequence comes from Saxidomus purpurata, assembly GCA_022818135.1. Lineage (NCBI taxonomy): Eukaryota > Metazoa > Mollusca > Bivalvia > Venerida > Veneridae > Saxidomus > Saxidomus purpurata. The sequence goes on along the minus strand of JAFMSR010000005.1, from coordinate 29,741,122 downwards.
GTGTTCTTGTGAAACATATTTTTTTTATCTACAAGCGTTTTTGAAATTCAATCGAAGTTGGTCAGTCGAAACGGCATGCAATATTTAAACCCCGTTCTGTTTATCCTACTTTCTCCAACATTCGGCCCGTGCACTGTTTATGACGTAGGCAATATTCAGAATATTGGCTCGTGACACTGGCTGAAATGTCCGAGTACTACGCAAGTGTTTTCTTTCCCGAAGAATTATATTGTTCTTTAGCCGTATCAACAAAGATAATGCGTAATAGGCAGATTAAAACTAAGTAAAGTACTTAATTTAAAGCAAAATTCTGGTTGTCATGCAGATTTTGTCCAAAATATATCAATCTGCAGCCGCGATAACCAGTCGGTGTCATTCAAGCGCTTTACTGACTTTATATGCACTACCTTAGTTAATAGAAGCGAAATACATTGAAGTTCAGATAGACTACTTCACTCGCAACATTCAATTATTTCTCAATTTATGTTCCGGATTATGGACGATATTGCATTACGTGAAAATACAACAGCCTGAACATGTCTTTTTATAGCATATTTTAAAGTTTAAAAAGTCAAATGTCCTTCGCGGACAGAAACAGAACTAACCTTTCATTGTGTACTCCAAGATTTATCCTTTAATCATTAATGTTTTAACAACGTTTTAATTTCACATTTGAAAAAAGCATAAAGAATTGATGACGTCATTACGCAATGCGTTTCTCGGAAAAAGAGTAGCTCGATCGATGTACAGTAAAACTTCGATAGCTTAAAGTCGAACGGGCCAAAATACGAACATATTTAATTTTATTTCAAATTGTTTACAAACGAAATAATGCAATATTAATAGTATTTCTTCACACAAAAAAAACATGAAACTTTTTATCTTAACTTTCGTCTAATTGAATCAATTGGAAAATGTCAGCTGAAATAACACAATCATCTCTATGCCGGAGGGTGTCTTGAAAGAGCCGGCCCATGCATCACTGGTTACACAATCGAAGTGTCGTTACCATTGAGAACACTGAAGACAGTATGTGTTTGGCACATATTCCAGATAAGGGTCTATAAAGCCATGACCACAACATTTTCAATTTGTTGCAGCAGCAGCAGGACAGGTAAGACCACAAAATACTGCTTAGTATTTTCAAAGAGATGCAAGCCTTTAATGCCAACATGGTCCACTTCAATATCAACATGATCAACATGGTTCAACATGGATTGGTCGGTACAAAAAGAACTGCTGAATCTCCAGACAAGTGTCGCCCAAACTGATGTCGAGTGGAGGCACTCACGCCTTTTTATAAACATAGAACAGTATTTCCCCTGGAGGAGTGTGTAAGAGAGAGCGTATCTTGTGCAATTCGTTGTTATCAGAAACCCAGTCATTAGAAGTACCAAGTCATGAGAGAGCCATCAGATAGACCTATGAAACTAGTACCTTACTCAGACGCCAACAGCAGTAACGATGAAGAAGAAAATCTTAAAGAAGATAACAGGTACAGACTCTCCCTGTCAAGAAAAAGGAAACAACAACAACAACAACAAAAATAACAACAGCACCGCCACCACACCAAGACAGAGCCAGAGCCTGAGCAAGAGCCACAGCCTGAAGCACAGTCCAAGAAGATACCGCCACCTTTGTTTGAGATAGAGTCACGTACAATCCGCCAGTCTCGAAAGTTCAAAACCCAGAGTTAAATGTATGATGTTATGTTTAAGAAATACAGTCATTCTTTTGAGACCACACATATCTTATTTAATGAGCTGGTGGAGGCGCTGAAAGAGCAATGCAAGGTACAGTCAAGGGATCTAGTGCGAGTCTCTCTTTACCATCCAGGGTTAAATTTTGGTATTCACATTCCGTTCGATCATGCCGGGAACGTCAAAGGGGACCGATTGCTGGACGAGTGTGAACGTGTAATGCAGAGTAATCAAGATTTCAAGATCCATGATGGAGGCATGTCAGCTGAAATAACACACATCTCTTTGCCGGAGGGATCTGGAAAAGCCAGACGATCCATGCACCACGGTCACACGTGAGTATTCAGCAGATGACCCGCCTCAAACGAAATGTCGTAACTATTGAGAACACCGAAGACAGTATGTGTTTAGCTCGAGCGATAGTGGTAGGGATGTGTCATGCGAACAAACAAGGCATGGCCGAATGGCGAAAACGATGGAACTTGATGCGACAGTCTTCAAAAAACTTACAGAGGAGAGAAGCTGAAGCCTTACTGGATCGAGTGGGGATCGGATATGACCAGTCACGTGGTGTGAATGAATACAAGACCATTCAAGAGTGTTTGTATCCTGTCTATGTGATCAAGATCCACCCACAACATGTGAATTATTATTCAAACCTCCGAGTATGACCAGATACAGCAAGGTGATTCACGTGTACCACCATCACAATCATTTTGACTGCATTGTGTCCATGACAGGCTTTGCCGGAGTTAGCTATTATTGCGAATACTGCAATGTGGGTTATAGGAACAAGGAAAACCACCGTTGTTCAAATATGTGCATGTGCTATGCATCACAGATCTGCGAACAGGTCGAAAAAGGGATTTTCTGCGATACATGTAGACGATGGTTCTGAAGCCCTACCTGCTATCAAAACCATAAGACGTTTCAAGGAAAATCCAAGAAGACCATCTGCCAATCCGTGTATAAATGCCCCCATTGTTCCCAGAAGGTCGTGAGTAGCAAGCCTCATCTGTGTGCCGGCACAAAGAAATGTAAATTTTGTCAAAATATTGTATTACCTGACCACGATTGTTACATCCCTACCTACCAGTCGCCAGAGAGAGGAAACATACCACCAATCATGGTGCCGTTCATTTTCTAAGATTTTGAATGCCGGTTTGATACGGGTAAACACATTCCAAATTTTTTTGTAGCCTTACGAGCCTGTGGAAACTGCATACGAAAGCCAGTGGTGAGTGAACATTGCCTCTGGTATGATCAAATGCCGGGGAAACGTGAAGCTGTGTTTAGAGGGGATCAGACCTTAGTTCAATTCTGCACATGGTTGTTTGACCCCATCCACCGATGTGCAACCGTCATAGCGCACAATGCTCAAGCCTATGATGCTCAGTTCATTTTGAGACATGTGGTGAACAATGGCACAGAGAAACCAGAGAGCATTATGAATGGAAGTAAGATCTTACTGATGCAAGTGGGAAAAGATTTATTGGTTTAATCAACAAATTTGGGAAGCCGTTATTTGCCTTTCCTAAGATTGGGCTACAGAAAAGGAATTTCCTTTCTGGAACAACACGGCAGAGTTCAAGAACTACGTGGGATCCATGTTACCACTGGATTACTATAAACCCGGTAGAATGAAACCTGAGCGACGGAAGGTCTTCCTGGCATGGTACGAAGAACATAGCCAAGATATTTTTGATTTTCAAAAAGAAATGGAATCCTACTGCTGATCAGATGTGGATATTTTAAGACGCGAATGAGGGGAGTTTCGCATATTGTTTTTTGACAGTGATAAGATAGATCCGTTTCACCGAAGCGACAACACTGGTTCAAGCCTGTAATAAAGGTTGGCGAAAGAACTCTATGCCTTCCAACAATCTAGGGATTATACAGGCCGTTGGTTATGCCAAGGTCAAGTATTCGATCAAAGCCATACGATAGATTCAGTTACTGGCTATCCAAGGGGGTCATTATATACGCCATGCCCTCAATGGTGGAGAAGTGAAAATAGGACCCTACTTTGTAGATGGGTTCGATCCCGAACATTACGTCGTGTTTGAATTCTTGGGGCGCCTGTTTCACGGATGTCCTGACTGTTACCTAGACAGAGAAAAGGAGAAGCCGTTTACACTCCAAACCATGGCAGTGCTTTACCAGGAAACAGAGCAAAGGACCACGAATCTCATAAGACAAAGGTACACCGTGTATACACTTTGGGAATGTCAGTTTGACAAGTACTGGCGAAACGATCCTGTTAACCAACCTGTGCTGGACCAGCTTTATCCGCACATGGATGAGATTCAACCCAGAGAAGCCTTGTATGGAGGCCGGACCAATGCCGTCCGGCTGTACTATGAGGTCACATCAAATCAAGAGATCAAGTATGCGGACATTTGTTCATTGTATCCGTATGTGAACAAGTTCAGAGAGTACCCGCTGGGCCACCCCCGCTTAACTAGAAGCCATTCAAGTGGAGGCTATTCGAGAGTATCGTGGTTTGATTAAGTGTCAAGTGTTACCACCCCAAGATCTATGGATGCCTGTACTCCCGGTACATTGCAACCACAAGATGGTGTTTACGTTATGTCGCACCTGTGCTGAACAAGAATGCTGTGAGTGTACCCATACCGTTATCAGACAGAGCCCTGTTAGGCACATGGACCTCTGTGGAGTTACAAGGCCCTTGCCAAAGGCTACCAGATCTTAGCTGTGTATCATGTGTGGCATTGGGACCAATGGAGCAAGGACGTTTACCAACAGTACATTGATAAGTACTTAAAAATGAAACAGGAAGCCAGCGGCTATCCGAACAGGGTTCAAACACCAGCAGAGGAAGCCACGTTCAAGCAAGAGTATTTTAAAGCAGAAGGGATACAACTAGAACAGGTTCACAAAAATCCTGGCAAAAGGGCTTTTGCAAAAACTATGCTTAACTGTCTGTTGGGAAAGAATGCTCAGAATAACATGCTACCCAAGACTGAGTACGTCGCAAGCCTTGAACGATACCACGAGTTATTGTCGGATTCTCAGATCAAGGTTCATCATGTAGAGATGTTTGATCATGACGAGTTCATCTTGGAGAATTTCACGGATCAGAGTGACGGATTTGAACCTCATAACTCCTCCAAGGTGGTCGTTGCCTCCTTTGTGACAGCCTATGCTCGTTTAGAACTCTACGCCGTGCTAGAACGCCTGGGCGATTGTGTCTTGTATTTTGATACAGACAGCTGTATGTACATTCACTATCCTGAACAGTACAACATTCCTGTTGTAGACAGTCGTCTAGGTCAGTGGACCGATGAGGTTGCAAACGGACACATTGTCAAGTTTGTCGGACTGGGGCCTAAGAACTATGGCTATGAATACATAGAAAATGGAGAGCGACACACCAAATGTAAAGTCAAAGGTATTACTTTGGATTACTATACCGCAAACCTCGTCAATTTTGACGCCATGGTGAATTGTGTACAGGACCGTGAACACTATTCGTTGGTCGTGGAGTATCCATCTCGCATCAAACGGCACCAGGACCGTAAAGTGACCAGTGAAACCCAGACCAAAACCTTTCGATCAGTGTATACCAAACGTTTGGTGGTTGAAGACTATAAAACGGTGCCTTACGGTTACGCTCACCAATCCTAGGGAGGTGAACCATGGCAAACGTATAACATCCAGCTCTAGCACAGCGAGTGTTTCGTGATTGTGTAGAAGAACCATGGAGCTCTTTTTGAACACATCATAGACTTTGAACTGTATAGAGCCGCAGTGAGTTATGTGTCGTTACGGGTAAGCACCTTATCAGAGATGTTTGAACCCTTTAAAGGGCCGTGAGCATGGCAGTGGCGAACGGGAAAGTTCAAAGTTAATCTGGAGGTCATTAATCTGACGACATGGAGGTTGTATGTTGTCCATAACCCTCTCGTACAAGCGTGTCTCAAGGACGGGAACAAAGGAGGAGGACAAGGCTATTCACGCCTCTGGTCATGAGTAGGACAGGTATATGGTGCAGTGTGATCACCTGACTCAACATATACAAAAAGTGGATCCAGTGGTGTTATGAATAGATTTCGAAGTAGCACTTTCATTTCGCCGTCATGGAGCAGAGACACAGACGCATGTTCGTCAAGAGCAGAAACAGACGCGTTTTTGAGTTGCCTGTCTACAAAAGAGCATGATCTTAATATTTATAATGATAACACCCGTACAATACCGTCACAACATGGCTTATACTTCACAGCTGTTGAAAGATGAAAAATTGTGGGACGAATTTCAGGACAACCTTCGCTATATTCAAATCTGTGAAAGCGAAGTGCATCGACATATTCTACCTTGAACAGAGAAAGAGTGGCTCAGTGAAGTCATGGATAACTCAAAAGTGATTGCTTTTTTGACAAAGATTATAGACATAAAGATGTTTTTTAAATGTACAAAACTATGATGATAATCTTATTACACGGTTACACTATTACACTGTTACACATGTTACTTAGATGTTACAAAGATGTGTGAAAGATGTAACGTAGGTTTAAGTTTTTTTTTTCATGTCACACATGAAAATAAAAAAAGAGATTCAAAGCCATTGGGGTGTCATTATTCTTTTGCCCCTCATGGAGAACACATTACTATTTAAGCACCCTTGTAATCTGTTTATTTCAGGCCCTAGTGGGTCGGGTAAAACCCAATTTGTGAAACGGTTACTGGACTATAAGGAAGATCTATTTAAGGTAGTACACCCCTAATAAAAACCTCCACTTGAAACTCTTCAATTTTAATGAGCTAGCCTAGGTTGTTAAGCATTGGACTGAAGATCTTTTGAGGTTTTTGGGGGCGTAGGTTCGAATCCAGCCGGAACCAAAATTTTTTTTTTACTTTTTCTTCTTCATTTTCATTATTTTGCACTTTTCTTCATATGTTTATATGTTTTTAGACTAAAAAGAAATTAAATATTTTTTTACGAATTAGTATTAGCTTATTTGAAGATTTTATTACTTGCAGACACGTCTAAAATCATCGATGGAGATTTTCAAAATCAAATTATTTTAAGAGACGGTAAAACATTGTGAATTTTTGGCATGCTGTTCCCACAATGTTATAGATAATTTTTGATATACAAAAAGTCATGCCCCATTTCTAGAAAATGTTGATTTTTCCTAAAAACTTTGATGTTCAAAATTGAACATGGCCAAAAAAGTACATGAAAATTGTAATACTGTCTGATTATTTCATAAAAGTTTTATAAAACTTGTTGATTATATAGTAAATGGTGTGTAATTTCTGAAAGAAAACATAGTTCTTGTTACTCTGATACCAAATCTGTACCAAAGTTTTGAATAATAAATGAAATACATGTATTTTCTTATCTCTTGTGTGATGTCATTTTATTACTAATTCGATAATGGGGGTAGGGTTATTGAAATTCCTATAACTTTTTTTTTCACGGTAAAATTCTTTTAAAATTTGTTTTTAAATCCAGGAAATGATACAGATTAAGAAAATATTATGCCTATAATGATTTGAATTGGTGCCCATTAGGGTTCTACTACCTTAATACAATTCCTGAGCAAGTGGTCTGGTGTTACAAAGAATGGCAATCCGCGTACGCTCTGCTGCAAGAAAGTTCACCTTCGATCAAATTTATCGAAGGCATTCCTGATGACGAAGAAGACCTGGTGAGTGATGTTTCGGTGCCTCATTTGATTGTCTTTGACGATATGCTCGGCGATAAGGATGAAGAAAAAATCAAGCTGTGGTTTACACGAAAAGGACATCATCGGAATGCAAGTGTGATTTATATCACACAAAACATGTTTCAACAATCGAAAGCCAGCCGTACTCTGAGTTTGAATGCCCATTATATGATTTTGTTTCAAAACACCAGAGACAAAGGTCAGATCAAAACGTTAGAGCGTCAGATTCAGTTACCCCATTTACTGGCGGCCTACCAAGATGCAATCTCGAGATCTTTAGAGGTTTTTGGGGGCGTAGGTTCGAATCCAGGCGGAACTAAAATTTTTTTTTTTACTTTTTCTTCTTCATTTTCATTATTTTGCACTTTTCTTCATATGTTTATATGTTTTTAGACTAAAAAGAAATTAAATATTTTTTTACGAATTAGAATTAGCTTATTTGAAGATTTTATTACTTGCAGACACGTCTAAAATCATCGATGGAGATTTTCAAAATCAAATTATTTTAAGAGACGGTAAAACATTGTGAATTTTTGGCATGCTGTTCCCACAATGTTATAGATAATTTTTGATATACAAAAAGTCATGCCCCATTTCTAGAAAATGTTGATTTTTCCTAAAAACTTTGATGTTCAAAATTGAACATGGCCAAAAAAGTACATGAAAATTGTAATACTGTCTGATTATTTCATAAAAGTTTTATAAAACTTGTTGATTATATAGTAAATGGTGTGTAATTTCTGAAAGAAAACATAGTTCTTGTTACTCTGATACCAAATCTGTACCAAAGTTTTGAATAATAAATGAAATACATGTATTTTCTTATCTCTTGTGTGATGTCATTTTATTACTAATTCGATAATGGGGGTAGGGTTATTGAAATTCCTATAACTTTTTTTTTCACGGTAAAATTCTTTTAAAATTTGTTTTTAAATCCAGGAAATGATACAGATTAAGAAAATATTATGCCTATAATGATTTGAATTGGTGCCCATTAGGGTTCTACTACCTTAATACAATTCCTGAGCAAGTGGTCTGGTGTTACAAAGAATGGCAATCCGCGTACGCTCTGCTGCAAGAAAGTTCACCTTCGATCAAATTTATCGAAGGCATTCCTGATGACGAAGAAGACCTGGTGAGTGATGTTTCGGTGCCTCATTTGATTGTCTTTGACGATATGCTCGGCGATAAGGATGAAGAAAAAATCAAGCTGTGGTTTACACGAAAAGGACATCATCGGAATGCAAGTGTGATTTATATCACACAAAACATGTTTCAACAATCGAAAGCCAGCCGTACTCTGAGTTTGAATGCCCATTATATGATTTTGTTTCAAAACACCAGAGACAAAGGTCAGATCAAAACGTTAGAGCGTCAGATTCAGTTACCCCATTTACTGGCGGCCTACCAAGATGCAATCTCGAGACCTCATGGGTATTTACTGATTGATTTTCATCCTAAAACGCCAGATTCGTATCGGCTACGCACCGATCTGTTTCATCATTGGAGGACAGGGGAGGAGCATGGGCCTGTAGTGTACACAGGATAAAAAGGGGTGGACTGACATTCCATGGGTCATTCGTATCTGACTCACCATGATGTACACACCGAGAGCTGTGATTGAAAAATTGGAAGCGCTCAGCCTGCAGCATGATTCTGCAGCCCGACAACAGTTACTGCAAGCTGGCTTAGAAGAAATGATCCGATGGTTTACCCTGGCAGCCAGAGTGATTATGCAAAAGAAGATTCACTTGCCAAAACAAACGATGAACTTTATGGAAAAACATCGGGAGGCTATCACACAGTTAGCCGATAATCAGGTGGATGCCAATACAAAACGCCAACTCATTTTGAAACCAGGTGGTAGTGGATTTCTAGGTGGGGTCATGATTCGAAGTTTATTGCGCTGGGATGGACAAAAAACCGTGAGAAACTGTGGGAAGACAATTCAGAAGAAAATTTCAAAGAAAAAAGCCTCTCCTAAGAAAAGACCATCTCAGAAAAAACAGAAAAAGTCGAAAAAGATAGATGATCGATTTGTAACCCGACGTCGAAAGAAAAAAATACAGAGACTCTCACCGACCCCTTCATCCTCTCCAACGATGAGAACCCCCTTGAGAACACCCGAAGGAACATCCATTATGACACCTATGAGAACCTCCTTGGATATGGCTCGATTTTCACCTCTCATCCATAGTTTTTAGGACAATCTGAATGCCAAGTCAATCAGGGCGATCACCGAAAGCTGTATTGTTTAAAACAGTGGTACAAATCGTCATGGGCTTCATTTGGACGTTAGCTTCGGAGCAAGATGGTCAGCAGCAGAAAAACAAAGATCACCAAACGTAAAGAACCGTTGATTAAAAATCACGGTACCATGGTATTGGCTCTCGGACAAGCCTCTGCTCCTTTACGAAAGAAGATTCTGAAAGAAGCACCCAGGGAGCTGATCCATTGCGTCGCAGAGTGCTGTCACAATGTTTTAAAAGGCAATGTGTCCCTGTCAGAGGCTCAGAAACGCAAGTTACACCCCAAGCTTCAACAACTCCGTCTGATAGCGGACAAAAAAGTATCGATTCAAAAGAAAAAGAGGGTATTGAATCAACAAGGAGAAGTTCTACCCTTACTAAGCATTTTAGCTCCTGCTTTGGCTCCTGCTTTAGCACCTGTCGTAGGTAAAGTCATACAAGGACTCCTACCTTTTTAAAAAATATGAAGAAGATGGTCATTGTTCCCTACAAAATGTTGGAAGAGATGCAAAGAAAAGCAGAACCACCACGGCCGCGACTCCCACCTAGCCCACAGGTCGTGCACACCGTGGATTTACAAAAAGAGATGCAGTCTGTACTACAACGGGATGACCTGTCGGAGTCAGAGAAAGCTCAGTTGTATGGGAAACGTTACAGAAATTTCAGAGGGCCCATAAGAAAGCCATACAGCCCCAGAGTTCGACTCTTACAACAAAAGCAGCAACAGCAGCAGCTGCAGCAGCTCCAGCAGCACCACCAGCACCACCGACTACAGAAGAAGACCCCACCACGATTCAAAATCGTATCATGACCAGCGTACCCGTCACGATGCAACGAAAAGCTAAATTACTTCTACATCTGCTTAAGAGTCATCCCAACATGGGCTGGGACCGTCACGGTGTGTTGCAATACCAAGATACACCCGTGGTAGGATCTAATGTCATTGATTTGGTCAATGATGTGCTACGCTATCGTAAAGGTTCGAAACCCAAAGGATGGGAAAAGTTTGCTCAGGGGCTCAAAGAGATCAATGTTCCCCAGGAAGTCGTGGGTAACAAGGAGCGATGGGGTTGGATACAGAGATCAGGCATCACCAATGAGGACAATTGGGAGGCGGAAGCAGATAAACCAGACTTCTCACTGATGTCACCACCTCAAACGGTCATGAAACGGTATAAAACCATGACCTCCACACCTTTGGCCTCACACTGGGAAGCTTGGTGATGAAAATGAAACGGGAGGATCGACTTTACCGCATTTACTATGTTTAACATCCAGCTGCTTTTTCAGGGATAGGTGTCTTGTACAAAGCAGCTCGAAAACAAGACAAATCTATCACCATGAAACAAGTCCAGTCCTGGTTACAGCGGCAGAAAACTTACACGTTGCATAAACCGATTCGTCGTAAATTTGCAAGAAGAAAAACAGTGGTGGGAGGCATTGATCACCAGTGGCAAGCGGATTTAGCCGATTTACAGTCACTGAAGAAAGACAATGATCAGTATCGGTATTTGGTCTGTGTCATTGATGTGTTTTCAAAATATGCCTGGGTAGTCTCTTTGTACAACAAAACAGGACAGAGTTTAATCAAAGCTTTCAAGTTCATCTTGAAAGAGCGAATACCACAGGCACTGCAAACGGATAAAGGATCTGAAATCAAAAACAAAAAGTTTCAATCCTTTTTAAAAACAAAGGACATTCACTTCTTCACCACTGAGAATCCAGAGACGAAAGCCAGTATAGTGGAACGATTTCAACGCACTTTGAAAACACGGATGTGGAAATATTTTACGCATAAGAAGACCCGGAGGTACATTGATGTGTTGCAAGATTTGGTGCATGCCTACAATCACAGTTTCCATCGAAGCATTCAGACCACCCCGGCTTCGGTCACGACACAACAGGAGCCGGAGATTACCCAACACCTGTATGGATCCAAGACACGCAAAGCTAAACTCTCGGTCGACGTGGGAGATTTAGTGCGTATCAACAAGGCTAAACGAACATTTGACAAAGGGTATCTACCCAATTGACCTTACGCCAGGTTCTTGATTGACAGATAAGAATCTCTTATCAGACCAATCATACAGCTAGCTGATACAACATGTGACGAACGTGGTTATTAGCCGCCATTTTGTCCGTCAAACATTCAAAATGCATCCGTTGACGGACATGCAATATTAGGTATTTTCAATGTAAGAAAGACTATTTCTTTAAAATAAACAAGTTTTATCGTGATGGTCACACCGTAAATCGTGTTTACGGGGTTAGTTTGTATGTTCTATGATTCTTCATACGTTTTAAAATGATCTTATAAAACTTTTTTTTAAGAAATAAAGCAAGAAGACTGACGTTCCTTCAGAGGTTCTCAAAGAGTTATCCTGTCGAAATTAACTCAGACTTTAATAGTGTTGTCTTGTCATAACGTTTTAACGCCCTGTTTCAACAGTATTTCGGTTATTTACAACTTGAGCAACCATCGTTTTAGGGAATGACATGTACTATACATCTACGAAACTGCCAACTTCTTCAAATAGGCTTAGGAGACATGGAAGGTAGTTAAACTCGAGCCCGTGATTCTAAATTAAGGATATGTTTAATGATAACAAGTAAGCCTGTAACCAATCAACCATGGAGGAGATCGCAGTTAAAAATGAAGTGCATGCCCTGTAAAATGTATCTTTAAGTTATTAAAACGCGTCTTCATGTGTGTATACATATATTTGAAAGGCTTTGACCGATGCATCTTGTTGTTTGGGGACTTGCACATCATAAACTTTAAGTGCACAATGATAATATAAGTCATGCTCGGTCATATGTCTACGACCGGTAGCGAGAGTAAATAACTCCAATTAGCCAGTCAGTCAGTCAGATGCATCTGATACATTTGATTTAAACAGTAATTGTGACAAATAAATGATGCTATAGCTGGACATACAGTTGTTTATCATTTTAGAAAATAACAACAACACCAAAAAGAAACAATACCAATAATAAACTTTAAAAAAAATTGATTTTCATGTGGAGGCTAAATCAAAATGATAAAAATTTATATGCTTTACTGTATATTATCGGTTTAGTTTTAGTTATAAAAGTGTCACATTGTTTCAAACATAACATCCCTTATCCGGTTCGCAGAACTGCATACAAAAATTAAGTCTACCACGCAATACAGATCAGAAACCATGGTCACACAGCTACTTTTACTGTTGACACATGATTAATGCTTATCGAATCTAATCTTTAAGAGCTTTTCAATTAACGCCTATTTGAAGAGTATTTGATAATTAATGCACAGCGGACATAATAATGATACCGTAAATATGTGATAACTGATGTTATGGTGCTAATTAAAATAACATTTCAATTTCATGACAATACAAATGATTGCAACGCGTCTGCACATAACTAACCTTAATCTGTTAACAGAATGCCGCACGAGTTTTGGAGACTAGTAATCTTTTAAAAATAAATTCACTCAAAGTAAACTTTGTGCTTTTTTAATGAAAATATTTTTGAATTCAGCAAAAGGATGATAAGACAGTTAAATATTATCAAATATATGAATAAAACAAATGATTTCAGACTTAGTTCAATAGAGATCTGTATGAGCGTTTCATGTGTTTGTCGGACTTCGCAGGAGTAGTGCCCCTTGATTTCGGTGGGCGTGGCTATGCCTCTCCTGGCGTAAGGTCAATTGGACCACCGAGTTCTGTAAAATTATTCACATTCGTCACAGCTCACCACCTACAGTACAGCTCGAAGATCTTGCCGGAGAACGTATTGAAGGCTCTTTCTACCTGCCTGAAATTCAGCCGATAAAACACTCGGACATTTATGAAATTGAATCAGTTCTCGGACGACGCTCTAGTGTTGCCGATGACGCTATCGGTGTTGCCATTTTTCATCTGAGTTTTCAGTCGCCGGACAAAGAATTGTGGCTCGTGTTGTTAAGTAGCTCTCTGGGTTACATTCTACCGCACCAGGTTTGAAGTTTGTGAAACCCCCAAAGACGCTCGGATCATGAATTCGTTTTACATCACCGTGCTCAGTGACAGTTCCATGACTTTGTTTCCTCGCAATACGCAAAGTGAGTTTCGTACCAAATTGATGAAACCTATGGAACTCAATAAAGAGGAGTAGGAAATGGCTCTAGTCGAACTCATCATTCCCTCTCAAATTGTGAACATCACTGAACAGGAAGCGCATTTTGATATCATCACGATGGATCCAAGTTTAGGTAAAGAGTTTGCAAAAGTGATCAACAAATGCCAAAAGCAAGCGACTCAGTATATTGTGTCGCTCTGCTTCAAAGCCGGTGTGTATGCGACACCTGCTCACTTGATGGAGGAAATCGATAACGCCATTCAACAGACGCTGGGAGAGGTGTTTCATCAAAAAGGTATCGTGTTTCATCTCGCCTATTCCAAAGGAACGCAACGTGTGAATTTCAATGAGAAAAGTCGACAGACGCACATTGGAGTCCTCTTCCACCCGAATCTCGCTCTCAAGTTAGGAGCAAAAACCAACGACTCGTCGGATATCTTCCCGCAACATCCTGATCCTTTTCCGTACGGGGTGGATCTCAATGTCGGATGCAATCATTTGTTTATTTATTCGGATCTGGCCGAATATACCCTCGTTGGAGACATCGAAGCCCCACTGTTAAGAGTCGTGCCGTTCACAGGAGGAAAAGGAGGAGGTCGTGTCAACCACCATCATCAAGAATTTGTCAACCTGCATTACGTCCCCATTGCCAAGTCCAAGTTTGATGAAATCGGTATCAATATAAGGAGCGATTTGGGACAACTGGTTCAGTTCGTCAGTGGCAAGTCAATGGTCAAGTTGCACTTTAGAAAAAAGTCAACCCTACCTTTCTAAATGCATCCTGTGTATCGTGGTATACCGCGTCAGTATGGTCAAGGACTGGGAAGTATGTTCAAATCGGCCATCAAATCGGCGATCCCGTTGTTAATGCCAGCCGCCAAATCCGCATTGAATGCTTTGAAAAACGAAGGAATGAAAGCCGCTGGGGAAATGATCCTGACAAGAGAGAGCCCTGCTCGCGTCTTGCAATCTCGGGCCAAGAAAGCCTTGACTTCCGTTGGAAAAGTAGCTGCCAGATCGTTAGGAACCACGCTGCTTAACAAGCTGACAGGTACCAAGCCACACACTAATCGTCCGTCCAGGAAAAAGAAAGGCATAAAAAGGAGACGTCCACTGAAAGCTTGGCAAAAGACTTCCAGACATCGTCGGAGACAGCTGAAAAAACGAGCTCTAGATATATTTGATTAATCATTGGATTTAATCATTGGATTTTATCACTTGAATCATCATCATGATGCAACACGGTTCCTGCGAGTGTAGTAAATCGGAATTGGATGTGATATCGGTTCCACCTACCATGACAGCCATGCAAGATAGCCAGTGGACAGAACATTATCCTATATCAGCGCTGGACAATACGGCTCCAATTGAATTCATCATTCCAGCACAAACTGAAAAGTGGACAGATCTCAATCAGACCTTCTTGTACTTGAAGGTCAAGGTCGTCAAAGGCGATGGATCAGATTTAGCGGCTGACACACACGCTTCCGTGGTCAACAACTTTTTTCACAGTCTGTTCAGTAGTGTGGACCTGTATCTGAACAATAAGCTGGTCAGCAATACCTCAGACACCTATCCGTATAAGGCGTACCTGGAGAATCTACTATCTTATGCGCCTCACGTGAAAACAACACCCTTAAAGTCGACGGAACTTTGGATCAAGGATACGACAGGACATATGCAAGACAATGGTCACGACGAAGACAATGCTGGATTTAAAAATCGACGATTGAACATTCATCGCAGCCGAAGTCTGGAACTGCGTGGACGATTGCATCTAGATATGTTCTTACAAGATAAATACCTACCTAACGGTATAGAGATACGACTCCGACTCAATAAGACCAGTCCAGAGTTCTGCGCAATTGCTCAAGAAGCTGTCAAAATCCAGTTTCTACAAGCCGGATTCAACGTTCGCACTGTCGACCTGCTTCCTGCGGTGGCCAACAATTTAAATAAGATGATTGCTGACCAAAACATGAGATTCCCCATCCGACGAGTACAGGTTAAAACCTTCACTATCTCTGGAGGTCAAAGATCCAAAATTGAAGACCATCTTTTCCAAGGACAGCTGCCAAAACGCTTATTCATTGGCATGGTCAGAAATGCCTTCATGAATGGAACCTTCGCCAGTAACCCTCTTGATTTTCAACCTTTTGGACTGTCAAAAATAGAGGTCAGCGTTGATGGTAAAACCAACCGAGCTTACTATCCGAACTTTGCAGAAGGAGAATGCTTAAGGTCCTACGTGGGGCTGCATCAAGCCATTGGAGCTCTCGGTTTCAATCGGACCATGGGCCTCACAATGGTCGAGTATAAGGACGGCTACACACTGTGGGGATTTGATCTGACGGCTGATCAAGGGAGTGAAGGACAGCTCCATCCTATAAAAACGGGGAACCTACGTATAGAGCTTCAGTTTGCTGCACCACTCGATCACCCGATCAACGTGCTCGTGTATGTTGAATACGACAATCAGATTGAAATCAACGGTATCAGAGAAGTGATCACGGACTATTAATCATACTATTTACCATCATGGAAGAGGACTATGAGAATAAGCTAGAGAAAGCCTATATGGAAGTCGTGTCTTAACCTCGTCCTGAGAAAAAAGACAAAGTATGAACAGGATCATTTTGACTACAATTTAGACCAACTTAAAAGGGATCTAGAGACAGCCGTGGTAGACATCTTGCAGCCATTGATCAGAAAACAAGTTACAACAAAAAGTTTTGAACGGCTCGTCTTACATAGTGACATTTATTGGTCATAATGTGTTCATAATGATTGTTTCAATGCTTGTTCATAATGCGTGTTCTTGTTTATAACGACTTGTTTCAATGTTTGTTCATAATGCTTGTTCACAATGCTTTGATTACTTTGTTCTTGTTAATAATAAATTATTCAATAAAAGACACCAAAACTAAAACGTGTTTCTCCTCCTTCTTTGTTAGACACAAAAACAAAAGTTCACCCATTGAGGGCTTATATTCTAATATAGGAACCTACCAGGATTTGTTTAGTAATCCTAGTACCCCTGTGTATGGAGAAATTCCCATGGTGACACCATAGGGTGTCATGCTATCCCTATAGAGTTCCTATACACGGTTTCATACTGCCCATACACGGTACCATATCACGACGGTTCCAGTACACGGTACCATACTGCCCATACACGGTACCATATCACCCAAGGGCAAGAAAAGATAACTCCTGCATGACCCTGGTTTAACATGCAAATTCCCATAGGGTACCATATCGCCATATTTTTTCCATACTGCCACCCTATACTACTTACATGGCACATGCTTTACCGACTGAGCTATCCGGTCGCCTACACATCGTCTTCCCTATTCATTCTTCCCGATCACGTTGAAATACGACTCATAATTGCAGCGAGTACCACCAAACGAATCAATTACAGACGTCGGATCCTGACTAACATGATCAAAGTTGGCACGGCGCCAAATTTTACAGGGCGAGAAACATGTACAGCATGACCGGGACATGAACTCGGGTTCTTCGTTTTACAGGGCAAACGCTCAACCGACTGAGCTTTCCGGCCTTCTACACATCTTCTCCCATATTTATAATCAAGCGTAACATTTTAACCATTGCAAACAAGAAATATATGAAGGCATAAAGTAACGAATTTAAATGAAACGAAGTAATACAGCATGCGGAACAACACGACGTCAAGAAGACTATTTTGGGCCTTGAATTTAGGCTAGGTGTATCCCAGTTATTTGTTTTATAGTGTAAAAGCACAACAAGTTTGATCTCATAGCTGAAATTAAACAGAAACAAATCCATTACAAGTAAGATGTTCAGTCACTGTTTTGCTTAAACAATTTATTGATCGAAAAATATTTTCGAAAAAAAGATCTATTTTTAGTTACAGTGACCTTGATCCCCCTGCCCTCCCCCCACCCCCCACCTTCGAAAAAAATTTCCTTCCTAGGCCCAATCGTTCTGAGTTATCATTTGCTACTGCTACTGCTACTGCTAAATACTGCTACTGCCAACTTCTGCTACTGCCAACTTCACGTGTTTGCTACTGCTACTGCCAGCTACTGCTACTGCCAGCTGCTGCTACTGCCAACTTCACGTTTTTGCTACTGCTACTGCTAACTACTGCTATTACTACTTTCACGTTTTTGCTACTGCTAACTATTGCTACTGCCAACTTCACTTGGAGTGTTCAATTCAGCTTATGATTGTTCATTTATTTGTTTATACAATTCATAATTTCTAATTCATTTTTGTTAAAAATACATAGCAACAAGCTCATGTCGCTGGGCCAATTTTTGTTCAAGTGAGCGTAAATGTGAGTTTCGATTAATTTATTTGTATTACAATGTAGGTGTAAGTTCTAAGTATTGTTTTTTTTAAATAAAAATACATAGTCCGCCAACTTCAGGCCGCTAGGCTGCCAACTTCAGGCCGCCAGGCTGCCGGGCCATTAACTGCACCTTTCCTTTTTGTGTGTTCAGTTGAGCTTTAATGTGAGTGTTTATTTATTTTTTTGTACGAGACGTAATTTCTAACATACACTAGCATATCTGCAGTTTTTACCAGTGCAGGAAAATCTCATCTTACCCCACCCCCGTATGTGAGACGAATCGTGTGAATTACTTGTAACGTAACGTTATAAACAATGTGACGTCACTTTCCCAAACACAGCATCAGAATAACATTTGCTTTTATATTAAAATCCATCATTTCGATAAGTTTGTATTTAAATAGCTACGAGCTAGGCCGTTAACTGCACATTTCTTTCTTTGTGTGTTCAGTTGCCTTTTAACGTGAGTTTTTATTTAATTTGTTTATACAAGGCGTAATTTAAAGAGATCTCTTGCTAACGCCAACTTTAGGTCGGTAGGCTGCCAGGCCTCTAGGCCGCCAACTTCAAGCCGCTAGGCCGCTGGGCCGCCAACTTCAGGCCGCTAGGCCGTTATCTGCAATTTCTTTTTTTGTGTTCAGTTGAGCTTTAATGTTTGTTTTTATTTTATTTGTTTATACAAGGCGTAATTTGTAAGTAATTTATATCAAAAATACACAGGCCGCCAACCTCAGGCCGCTGGGCCGCCAGGCCGCTAGGCCCAGAGGCCGGTAGGCCGCAAACTTCAGGCCGCTGTGCCGGTGGGCCGCTAGGCTGCCAACTTCAGGCCGCCAGGCCGCCAACTTCAAGCCGCTAGATCACCAACTTTAGGCCGCCAACTTCAGGCCTCCGACTTCAGGCTGCTAAGCCGCCAGGCCGCCATCTTCAGGCCGCTAGGCCGCTAACTTTAAGAGATGGCAAAGGGGAAGTTTTTGTAATATAATTCCATATTTTCTTGGTATACTATAATGTCTTTCTGAAAAATATACCAGTACTTATTGCATATGCTTCTATATATGGTATCAAATTTGCCTTGTTTTTCGGAGATATGGACCGATAAAACGATTAAGATTAAATTCTGTCCTAAGAGCTTTGATGAAACGCAGCCCAGAAGTCTCTATCTCAACTTTAATTTAATTTAGATAGGCTTACTGAGCAGCGAAATGTGGAAACTGACACGTATGCTTTTGTGGATAGTATGGATAATTTATTCATTCAATGGTATTTATCTTTATGAAATAGTATGAGTATTGTAGGAATGCGCGTTTTGTATGTAGATTCTATCCCTGTTTCTCGTATTTTCGGGGTTTCTCATGTTCTTGTTTTTTTTACATTAAAGGTGTCAAATTGGCAACTCTTTGTTTTCATTTACAGAGATATAATATGAAACTGGCACAAAAAAGTTTCATGTGATTTGACATAAAATTAATGAAAATAATGAACAAAACACATACTTTGAATAAAAAATAAACATATACATAGGCACTTTATTCTTATTGTACTGCATAAATAATGTATAGTTAGTCTGACTGATTATTAGGTGTACCATTCTGGTACAGTATGTGTCTATATCACAATTTTGCTGCACCAGGTCTGCCTTTTCTTAGTATGTCGGTAACAAGGTGTGAAACTTCTTCCGCACATCCCCAATGTAGTGTTACACCCGCACCACCGTGACCGTAATTGTGAATAACAGGCTGAAATAATTTAACAATCACAAATGAAATCACTAGCAGAATTACATGAAATAGAATGCTACATGTACATTTGCAGGACTCTGGAATTAATGCGTGCGCTGTTAATACCTGATTAACCTTTCTAAATTTAATCTTATAAATGTGATCACTGTGGTTCGTGAAAGATCTAGACAACTGTATAGTAACAGACAAGTCTTCGAAACAAAAATTATAATACATTCAAATACACCACATACAGTCGCATTATGTCCGTACCACAGTATTGACACTAGGTCCCTTTCTGACAGCTGGCTTATAAAGACCTTCCTGTTTCACTTTAAAATTGGATGTTTATTTTTTACTGAAAAATCTGTGACCACTGTAACTATGACCATGCTATTAAAACGACATAAGTGAATGTTTCAAATGACATCTCATCACTATTCTGTTCATTAGGAAATTTTGTGTGATTTCAATTAAAGATCCCTGGTATGGATTAGACAGTAATTAATGCTATCATACTGTTTAATACAAACAATGTACAACGTTTAGGGTAAATAAATGTCACGACTGTGGCAGGAACTTGGACTGTTTTTTTAATTACTGCCCGATATTGTCCAACGATTGTCAGAAGCTACTAGTTGGCAGAGTTAAACATGTACATTCAGTTATTCTGTAAAACATGAGTGTACTATGGACAGTTGTAACAATCTATATACTTACTATCACATGTCCTTTCATATTTCTGTTTTCTACCTCTAGCCGCACTGATGGGCGGCTTGGCCTCAAACCTACACAGTCGCTATCAAAGACTGCTTCCTGTAACATAATGCTTTTATACGCTTTAAGTTAATAGCGCGAGCCTAACTATTCCTACCATATATTTTGCCTCTGGTAGTGAAAAGCAAAATTGGACACTTGTTATACAGAGAAAGAATAATGCCTTATTATTTCTAAATACAACAATTTTGAAAAATTAACGTTTTTCCACCTACCTGCCTATTTTCCAGCATCTAAACACAATATCACTTATGCTTGATATTATGGCAAACACTTTGAGTATAGATTCTCTCTCTATATATATATACTTTATGTATATATCCATGAGTATAGCAACGCATATATACTCCTACCCTTCAAGCAGAGCAAGATGTTTGCTAAATCATTGCTAGAAATTGTTACATTCAAGTTTTCTTTAAAATAACACGGAACTTAATTGACTATCTACCAACTGCTGATATCTTTAAGTGAAATGACGCAGTTAGTTTTCCAAATTACCCACATAATTTCCGCTGAGATACAATATCATTTTAATGTACTATTTAGAAAATCAAGAAGACGAGACAAGCACAAACAAAATAGTATTTTACGAGGACACAAAACCTGATAACTCACCGTAAGACTAGGTACATATTTCGTACAGTTTTCCCATATCTTTTTCTTGTCGGCATCACTCACATCAGTATTCCAGTCACCCTTGTACTCTACTCCGCCCAATACCACATAATTTGCCCTGTAAAGTAAAGTACAGTTCAGTTTGATCTATTTGCAAACAATTGCTTTTTTGGCATTAAAATAACGTGCACCGATTCTGATATCTGCAGCATTATTACTTTGGCCTAAGGGTTATCGCCAAGAGTCAAACCTGACTCTGTAAAACTTAATACCGTAAAAGTTAATATCCATCCTACCGCAAAATACGGCCTACAAAACAAGCTTTATTAAAATATGAACTGTTTAAAAGTAGTGATGCGACATAACCAAATATGTGATAATGAAGATCTTAATTAAGGGTACAGTATCCGCTTTATATGCCTTTTTTTTAAATTCGAAATCAGACAAAATGACTATAAAAGTATGCAGTCATGATTTGATTGCCTTTGGTGTAACTGGTCGTCATTACTTTCGACAGTCTTATCCTATAATGGTTTTCTCCCTTTGACCAATAATATGTATTTAACAAAAACTAAACCATAAAATGGACTTGTCGATCTTTTTATTTGGACAGTACTAGTATTCATTCTAATGTATCCCTACTATAAATTTACATACTGATTAGTGAAAAGTACAGATTATTATCAGCATGTCATGGATGCACAGGCCGATCTGCACTGGTAGCTACGGAAGACACACTTGCTGCTAGCAAGGTGAAACATTTCAAAACAGAAGTTGTTATAACCACGTGCTCGGTTTTCAAATCGATTAGACTACATTCTAGCCTGGTCACCAGGCCCTGAAATATCTTTTTTACTATAAAATATCTGACTGTTTTGTTCTAGAGCCAGTCTACTATCTAGCGCCGATAAAACTGTCCCAGTATACAAAGCAAAATCATATAAAATAGACTGGAAATAGTGCATGAAAAATAGTAGATAGAAATAAAAAAATTTATCAGACTAGTGACTAGTCTAACTACATTCTTATGTATGAGAATCTATATACCTTAATGAATATATCTATAAAATTAATACTAACGACGGTAATATGTAGGCAAAAACATCCTTTCCTTCACAAATAAGGGCATGTTTTATCCAAGGTGCTTGTACCTGTTTCAACAGATAAGGTAATAAATTATATTCTAATTATTATTTTGTCTATCTTTATTTTCTTATTTGGTTTAGCAAAACTGGATTGTCCCCGATCTCATATTATGTAAAAAAAAAAACTCGCTTTGATACATGTATACACAAATGTGCTCACAATGTGCACTCTTTCATAAAACTGCTCAGTATTTTGGCCATCTCGAAAATATGTAATTTAGAAAATACAGTGCATGGTTAGGGATGTACATGTATATGTTAAGCTTGTCATTGAAGACACTAAAAATATACGTGTAAAAGGTGAAAGTGGAGCTTGTGGTGGAAAAAACAACAAGAGGGCAATGGTAGCTCTTCATCCGGCACCAGAGTTCCACTAAAGGTTTTTATTTCTTTTAATAAAGGGTCATGTAAACTTTGTGGTTTTTTTGTGAAAATTATAATGTTAAACACAATCCACACAATCTAGGGTTCTTTATTTAATACCGTCATATATGTAAATACAGTATGTCGACAGGTAAACCACGTAGCAGGTTAACACACATCAGGTTAACACGTTAACACGTTAACAGGCACTCTGAAAAACATAATAAAGAAACCTCAATATATGTTTCACTCTGCATATATCTCAAACACTATTCTCATGAGGTCTATTATCATACAATGCAATAAACATACATTTCCAATATTACTTACAATTAAAGACAAACATTGAAAAGTGTGTCTAGTGGCTTCATTTAAAATAACCCTTAAATAACAATTAACAGAATTATGTTTGAGCAATATTAAAACAGTTATAATACATATACAATAATATGGTCTACAAGACTTACCAAGTTTATGGAACTGAATGCTTGTCAATTAAATACCACTCTCCAAACTCTCCAAAACTCTCCAAACATACTGTGACATGGTGCTGTAAATTATGAAGAATGCATATTTTATAGAACAATGTGCATCATAGACAGAATAAATAGTGAGGTTAGAAAATGCCATGTCATACACCATCTCAAACTTTACACAAAAAGGCTTTGAATTCCAAATACATGAAAGTCAGGAATTTACTTATAAAACGACTAAATATATTCATCATACACTTGAGGTACAACTTATTGTCCTGTAAACAACCAAATATAAGCAATACATACCATAAGAGAAACTGCTAAAAGACAAACTATCAAATCAACCTGAAGACAAACGTCTTCTCTCTTCAAGACCAGACTGAGTTGTGTTAACACACAAAAATCATGCACAACATAAAACGGAGGGAAAATTCCAAGCCATACGATTGGTCAAAAATAAATAAAGGGAGATAACATCTTTCCAACAAAACAACCAAAAGCCAGATTTAGCTCCCTTGGTTACACACTTCCGCGCATGAGAAATGACGCTCCCGTCATTGTGTCACATTCCGTCGAACGTCTTAAACAGTCGGTTATCATACCTACTATCCTCTATTTTACTCTACTAGCAAACTGACATCAAAATCTACTGTCAGCTTTATACATGTACTGACTACATTCAATAAACAGTACTTCTTTAACTAATCTGTTAACATACAAGCAATTTTCCATTACCTGCTACACTAAGTTTTGAACAATACACCACACTAGTTATCTTTGGCTCGAACTAAATGAAGATACTATCTTCATAAAAAAATTAGAAATGATAGATGACAGAATACCGATACCATATTTAACTTTGTCCCTCCCACAGTGAAATTGCGACCACGCAATTACAAAAATCAAAGTCAAATCATATGTAAAAACACTTCATCCAATTTATTTAAAAACAGTATAAAACAATGCATACATGATAATCATTTCATTACAGCCTGTAAAAGTTTATGAGCAACTTCGACATCAACTTCATTTAAAACTCCAGAATTCATCAAGACTTCTAAAGCATTCAGCTTTGTATCGAAAGGTCTTGCCATAACCATCTGCTTCATATGATAAGAATCAAACCACTTGGGCTGTCTTTTGTCCCTTTGAGACCTTCTGGGTGCAGGTTTAGGCAAGTATAGTTCTTTTGGTCTTGTCACCTTGTTGACGTCATCTGTTTCTTCACTGTCCTCATGTGCTTCCTCAGTGTCCTGTTGTTCCTCAATCACAGTAGTAGCTGCATCATTTTCTTCCTGAACCAATATCTCTTGATCTATCTGGGGTGTTTCTTTATCTATCCCTGCTGTAACAATATCTTCTCTGTGATGATCACTTTGATTATCACTCTCAGTGCCAATGTCTATATTTCCTGTAGCATGCTCCTGAGTTGCTTCTTCATTCACTACATTTATCACATGATCTTCTGTTGGAATTATGTCACTTGTCTGTTTCTCTAAAACAACATCAGTTAAATTAATCTTACTTTTAGGAATATGGGCGTCCCCATGACTATATGTATGTGTTACATATGTATATCCCTCACCATCTGACTCTTCAGAATCACTAGTGACGTCACTTGTTCTATTTTGCTTCTGTTCCTTCTTCTGTACATCTTTTTCTTCATCCTTACTAAGTGATTCAGGGACAGGTATTGGTTCATCTCTATCATTCATTGTAATATCATGGTCTTGAACCGGATACAAATGGTTTCTATGTAATGTCTTTACTATCCCACTTTTCTCTGACTTCACCTTAAACACTGGTATTTGTTGAATTGGCTGCTCTACTACTGTGTAAAGATCTTCTTCAAACTTATCTGATATCTTATGTTTCCCTTCAAATTTCAGAATCTTGACAAGGACTTTATCGCCAACTGTTACAGTCACTGCTCTTGCCTTTTTATCAAAGAACTTTTTCTGTTTCTCCTGAGCTTTCTTTGTGTGTTCTTGAACAATTCTTTGAGTTGTTTGAATGTGGTTTTTCAATTCCATTAAGTAATCTGTCTCTGTTTTTTCTAAAGTTGCATTTGTTGCCTCTTGAAAAACTGCATCAATTGGCAATTTTGGTTTTCGACCAAACATTAATTCGTATGGTGAGACTTTAGTTGTTTCATGCGGAGTACTGTTATAAGCATAAACCAATGATGGCATGTACTTTTTCCAATCAGACTTTTGCCAAGTCTCTAAGGTTCCTAACATATCTAAAAGGCTGCGGTTGAATCTTTCACAAATTCCATTACCCATTGCGTGATATACGGAAGTTCTTGACTTTTTCATGTTTGTAAGTTTACAAAGTTCTTTCATGATTTCGGACTGAAAATTTGCTCCTTGATCAGAGTGAATACTTGTGGGAATACCATAATGTACAATAAAGTTGTTATAAAATGCCTCTGCAGTTGTTTTTGCAAGTTGATTTCTTGTAGGTATTGCCATTGCAAACTTTGTGAAGTGGTCTGTTATGACTAGTACATTTGTGATGCCTCCTTTTGATGGTTCAATTGTAAGATAATCCATGCATACCATTTCTAGTGGATATGTTGTTGTAATGCTCACAAGAGGAGCTCTGCTGTTTGTACTAGATTTTCTCAATAAACAACGTTTACACTTTGATACCCATTTATCCACATCTACTGACATTCTTGGCCAAAAGTATCTTTCGTGTAAAAGTGCTACAGTTCTTTCCCTTCCTGGGTGTCCAACATGATCATGCAGTCCTTTTAACACATCTTCTCTGTAACAGTTAGGAATCACAAGTTGATCTACATTATCCCTTTCTACATGACGATACAAAATACCTCGTTTCATTCTGAAAGTGTTAAAGTTTCTTCTCATAATTGTGTCATCTTTGTCAAATGTCCTATGAGGTAGCCTCTTGTCTATCACCGCTCTTCTCCATCTTTCTATGAGGGCATCCTGTCTTTGACTTCTTCTAATTTCTCTTAATTCTATCTGTGCCATTGTTTGTCCTGTCTCTGTTGCTTCCACAATATCAAAATTTGTGCATGGCAGAGAATAAATAAGTGGTGAACATGTAATAGTGCTGCAAATCGTTTTTACTACTTCATTGTCTAGCTTTATCATTTGATTATCATCTTCATTGATTTCTGTATAAGGGTATCTGGACATTGCGTCTGCGTCCGAGTTTTTTATCCCTGGTCTATACATTATATCAAAGTTGAACTGTCCAAGTGTTGAGGCCCACCTTTGCCCTGTGGCATCTAACTTTGCAGAAGTTAATATATGGGTCAGTGGGTTGCTATCCGTGACTACTGTAAAGTGTTTCAGTGTTAGATAGTCAGCAAACTTCTCAGTGACTGCCCACTTTAGAGCTAGAAATTCAAGTTTGAATGCTGCATAGTTTTTCTCTGATTTTGTGAGTGAACGACTAGCATATGCTATGACGCGTTTGGCATTATCCTGAACTTGGTAGAGAACTGCACCAAGAGCTTTTGTCGAAGCATCTATATGTAGTTCAAAAGGGAGGTCAAAATCTGCATAAGCCAATATAGGTGGTGAAGACAGAGTTACTTTCAAGTTTTCAAAGATATCTTGCTCCTTATCAGTCCACATCCATGTTTTTTGTACTTTTTTGCTTTTCTTTGATGATGTTGGAGGAAGAAGATCTGCCAAAGGTCTTGTAATGAGTGAAAAATCCTTGATAAATCTTCTGTAGTAAGATGCAAAAGCCAGAAAAGATCTAAGCTCATCAGCATTCTTTGGTGTTGGCCAATTTTTCACTTTTTCTATTTTTGTCGGGTCTGTCTCTATTCCGCTTTCACTGACAACATGTCCAAGGAAGTTAACTTTCTGTTGGATAAAGAAACATTTTTCTGAAGATAACTTTAAATTACACTCTTTCAATCTTGTGAGTACTAGGTCCAAATTTATCAAATGTTCTTCAAAGGTTTTACTGAAAATAATTAGATCATCCAAATAAATAACACAGATCTTCATATTGAAATCTCCTAAACACTCCTCCATTAAACGTTGATAAGTTGCAGGCGAATTAGAAAGTCCAAATGGCATTTTGTTGAATTCAAAAAAACCCAAAGGTCCAAGGGTAAAGGCTGTTCTCTCTTTGTGTAGCTCCTCAATCTCGACTTGATGATATCCTGACTTTTGGTCAATTGTACTAAAGTATTTGCTTCCTTTTAAAACATCAAAGATTTCTTCAATGCGTGGTAGTGCATATGAATCCTTCACACTTTTCCTGTTCAACATTCTATAATCAATGCACATTCGCATCTTTCCATTCTTTTTCTTCACTAATACCACATTTGAGCACCAAGGGGATCTAGATTTTCTGATAATGCCAGCAGCTAACAATTGTTCCATATGGTTCCTTATTTCGTCTATCATCATGGGTGGAATGCGTCTATGTCTTTGCTTAAATGGGGTATCATCTAAAAGATCAATCCTATGTTTTATTTTGCTGCACTGTCCTATATCTGTGTCACCAGTAGAAAATATGGCTTTATGTTTTTGTAGGAGATCTTTGATTTGTTTTCTCTGTGAATCTGTCAACTGATTTCCATTGTCTATTTGTACCTCTTCTACAACTGTATCATACATTTCCTTTTCCTCTATTCTGTTGAATACCTCTTGATCAACTGTGGCTGGCTGTAACTCACAAATGATAGCTTTAGGTGAGAGAGTAACCGTGTTTGTTGTTAAATTTGAAATGTTGACCGAAACCTGTTGATTTTTTCCATATTCATAGTGAATAACTCCAGGTGTAACATCTAAATCTGCTGGCAAGCTAGCATCTTCTGCTTCTTGTATTATGGCA
Source organism: Saxidomus purpurata (assembly GCA_022818135.1). Lineage (NCBI taxonomy): Eukaryota > Metazoa > Mollusca > Bivalvia > Venerida > Veneridae > Saxidomus > Saxidomus purpurata. Next base: position 29,713,107 of record JAFMSR010000005.1, on the reverse strand, counting down.
GTTGTCGGTTGGTATTCCAATTCTTTGTCTGTATAGCATTTGATTGTAACTGACTCATTTGGTTTTATCATTATTTTCTCTGGGGTAGCACTTCTCAGAATAGCTAATCTATTTTTATTTCTCTTTAATAGATTTTCTCTAATGACCAAGCATCTCAAGGTTAAGTACCATGCTGTCTGAAGATTTGCTGTCTGTAGAAACCGATCACCATGAGTCGATTTGCAATCTGAAAGTATCTCTTGAATGATATTTGTGCCTATAATTACTGGAGTCCTTGAAGAATACTCAGTGTCAGGTGTTATCAGAAATAAGCATGGCTGAGCCTTGGAATCTGGTAACCCATTTGTAATTTTAAGTTCCACCTCAATAAAACCCAAGTATGGTAATCTTTCACCATCAGCACATTCTATATGAAGAATTTCCTGTAAAGGTTGTATATCTATCCCTGAAAGATTGTTGTCATAGAAAGATTTAGTAATGACACTGACACAGCTTCCGGTGTCTAATAACGCTGTTGTTGGAATATCATTGATAGCAATTTGAGTCTCATTAGTACTTCCAATTAAATTGGGATCGTTTTTCCGGTGCCCGCATTAGATCCCACAATGGGAGCACTCACATGTTTGGGCAGTCCCGAGCAAAATGTCCCTCACGATTGCAATTGAAACAAAGCCTTGGAGCTCTACACTCTCTAGCTATGTGTCCTCTTTTATTGCAGTTATGACATAATGGTTGCATCGTATTGGTACCAGTTGGTCTTTGGAAACTTCCTCTGTATGAGTCCCCTCTGCCTCTACCTCTATCAGAGTTGAAACGACCTCGGTAATGTCTTGGCCCTCTGTATGATCCTCTGTATTGGTTGGGATCTGTGGTTTGTTTCTGTTCTAACAGATCTATTCTATGATGTAAACTTTTCAGCAAATCCTTTACTTCTGAAAATTCAGATGTTTCTTTTTTCTCAACGTTGACAGCAGCATTGCATTTCTTTTTTTCAACATCCGAATTAACATCTGCTTCAATTTTTCGGAGTTCGATCTTAAACCTATCATAGTCTAGAACTGTATCGCATTTGTAGCTTGACAAGTGTCTTAACTCAGGTCTAAGACCTTGATGAAGTACTTGTTTTAATATTTCTTCATCAGTTTTCTTCAATCCTTTCAAAGTAACGGCCTGTGCAAAAGCTTCTTCCAATCTGTGAGCATAATTAGTAATAGACTCTTGAGGTTTTTGTCTAGTAGAATAAAATTTCTGAAGAATACTCTCCCTTGTTTCAACATTTCCAAATGTGCTGTCTAGTTTGTGTAAGACTTCGCTAACAGTTGCACCTATCCCCAACCTCCGTATCACATCACTTGCGTTGCCTTTTACTGCACGTCTTATTCCAAGTAGAACCTGCTCTGCAGGAAAGACGTGTTCTGCGATCACAGACTCAACTTCAAATTTAAATGTTTCGTAGGACACATCTCCTTTGTTATCCTCTCCGTAAAAGTATGAAAACTTTGGGAACTGAAATGCCCCTGGCTTTGTTGAAATTGTAGGTGCTCCTGCAGGTGGCACAAGTAGTATTGGTGATGTTGCAGGTGGCAAAGTTCCAAAGGGAAATGCTGGTGAAGGTGGTAATATTCCAGGTTTCTTTTCTTTCTCTGGTTCCTTCCCGAAGTCACTCATAAATGTTGCAAGGTCTTCTGCAGACTCTATCTTGGTTTTAATTTTCAATTTATGAAAAGCTGCTAACAGCTTCTTATCCTCTTCTGATATAACAACCTTTGGGTCACCACCCGTAGCTACTCCAAGCTTCTTCTCTTCACTCATTTCTACACAATTCCTTTTTCAACTGTCTTAAACACAAGTACAAGTTATTAAGCAGTCTTTGTACTGTAATTATGCAATCTCCTCTTTGTCCTATAATTCTAAGTTGAATTCACTTCAATTCAAACCTATTTACTTCGTCATTACTTTTCCTTACAGATTAAATCACTTAAATCTGTACTCAATTGTTTTTGTTCACTAAAACCTTCCAACAGATTTCTTCACTAAATTCTTTTCACAGAATTGTTCACTAAATTCTTTTCACAGAATTGTTCACTAAATTCTTTTCACAGAATTATTCACTAAATTATTTTCACAGAATTGTTCACTAAAATCTCAGTTATTGAAACTGCTTCACACATTCTAACAACTCTTATTACATGTATCTTCACTCCTTACACACTTCAAACAATTTCTCTTCTCACAACTCTTCACTCCTCTTTTATTCTTCACTATCTATTGACCAGTGTATATTTATCATTCAATTCCTTTCACTGACTCTCATACAACTCGCACCTATTTAATTGCGATGAACAGTCAACCAAAAAAATAAAAATTCAATCAACTATTGAAACTCACAGCTTTCAATCAAAAAAAAAAAAGATTCCTATTTCCCAACCAACGAACTAGGTAACAATCAAATCTTTCTCAATTAAATCACTTTTTTTAAAGTTCAATCAGTGCATTATTATAAACGCACAGCACAATTCAGTGTCTCTTTCACTGTCAAATGTCTATGTGCTCAAACGACCTTCAACCCTTTAATGAACTTTCACCTTTAATCTCTTATAGTATGCGCATAGTACACCTCCTTACACTTCCTTTAAAATCTAGTTCAGTAATTACTCAATTCTTCACTTTCAGGTGTCAATATATTTCAATCACTATGAAAACAAGAGCTGACCTTGTATTCAATTCAATCTACAATTGTTCAGCCAAGCACGCTAGGCATCTGTCTTGTGTACACACATGTACTTCAATTAACATACATTTGTTTATGTCTTAGGTTTATCTTTCAATTTCCCAATAAATAAAATACGCGTGTCAATCAACTTCGAACGCGATTCTCTGTCAAAAGCCACAATGTTAAATTTAATGTAATAAATTTAACCAAGTCACTATCAGAGTAGAGAGCTAAATTTAAGCGAAATTCAATGATACCCTTAAATGCTCTTTTTACTGCAAAATTATCTTCACTAAAAAAAGAAGATTTCTATCTTCCTTTTTTTTTTTTTTAATATTTTATAAATCGCAATAAATTTCTTCAAATTTAATGCAATATTTCTTTGAAATTATTTTCTTTAAGTTTATAATTTCTGGTCAAGGATGAATTGTATTTCAATTCTGGTCCAGAAACTTTTCAACACTATAATTATCAACGCCAATACATGTATGTCATGTAAGCTTGACAGTATTAGACCAAAATGTGTATATACTGTACACACAGCAATATATATATATATTTTTTTTTTTTAAATTGCTTATCCGAAATTATATGACTATCCTATATATATTACATACTACATGTATGTACATTTGATGCACATCTACCTGAGACCGTTTGCAAACTTTCTTTCTACTTGCTATATCTACCATAAGCTGATTTCTGAAATGTCAATACTCAGTGGTCTATGATGTCACTGTCGAAAAGTCATCAGCCAGTCATGTGATTCAATGCAAGGAAATTCCAGGAACTATTTATAGCATGATCAAGGTCACTGGAAACAAAGCATCCCTGTAAACCGACTAATCTAGCAAATCAAACAGAACTGTACTGAAAATCTACATAGACTGAACAGAACAGGACTGAAAATCAACACAAGCCAATAAATTGACCAAAACAGCCAAGCGTCACAATTCCTGTGTTAGAATTTAAGATCACAATATGCACCTATAGCCAGACAATGCCTATGACATGAATGATCAATAATTAATGTTCCAACACCCTTGTCCTGAAACTGGGCCAATAAGTTGTTTACCTATCTTTTTTTTACATAAATTGTTCAAGATGGTAATGAAATGGCACTCTTGATTAAATTAGATTAAATTGTCTTTAGCTACCAATTAGTTTAGATATTAAAGACTGAAAGTACAGAAATAAGATTACCTTCACCAAGAATTAAGTGAAATTGGGTACATGCAGTGAAAATTCACTTTCTCACTTACAAATATTTACATACTTCAAAAATCATAGGTGACAGAAACCGCAGTTATCTTAATCTGGGATTTATGCAGTAAAATTCTTAAAATTTTGTCATTACTTATAAAAGCAACCCAGATAACTTCAATTTCTGAACAAAAGTTGATTTACTTACAAATCTGTTGACACACTTGATTCTGCCACTAGACACTTTATAACTTTTGGGCTGAAAATGTCTTATTTCTATATAAAGAAATGAAAATGTCCTATTTCTTTAAATTTTTCACACTCAGAGTGACTCTAGTCTCTGCACTATCAATAGGTTGGTCGTCGTACACTGTCTTCTCCCAAACGCATATGGTTGAACTGCAACAGTTTCAAACTCCTTGGATCAGAACACCGATGCTTGGTTTCAGCGCTGAATAATTCGTAAGCACTTTAAATGATCACACTGTCCAATCAGTAATACGAAGTGATCACAGATTAATAGTTAAAATGAGACATACTCTGTCTGATGTAGATAAAAATATAAAGATTTCTTGCCATTGTAAAGTTTTCACCCTTACGAGAAAGTAACTGATCAATTATACGAAAATGTCCAACACTGTTGATCAAATATCTTTAATACTTTTGTAAGTGTAAACAGTTATCTGTTTAACAAGTTTCTCCAGCACCGGTCCCATGTTGGGCGCCAGTGTAAACTTTGTGGTTTTTTTGTGAAAATTATAATGTTAAACACAATCCACACAATCTAGGGTTCTTTATTTAATACCGTCATATATGTAAATACAGTATGTCGACAGGTAAACCACGTAGCAGGTTAACACACATCAGGTTAACACGTTAACACGTTAACAGGCACTCTGAAAAACATAATAAAGAAACCTCAATATATGTTTCACTCTGCATATATCTCAAACACTATTCTCATGAGGTCTATTATCATACAATGCAATAAACATACATTTCCAATATTACTTACAATTAAAGACAAACATTGAAAAGTGTGTCTAGTGGCTTCATTTAAAATAACCCTTAAATAACAATTAACAGAATTATGTTTGAGCAATATTAAAACAGTTATAATACATATACAATAATATGGTCTACAAGACTTACCAAGTTTATGGAACTGAATGCTTGTCAATTAAATACCACTCTCCAAACTCTCCAAAACTCTCCAAACATACTGTGACATGGTGCTGTAAATTATGAAGAATGCATATTTTATAGAACAATGTGCATCATAGACAGAATAAATAGTGAGGTTAGAAAATGCCATGTCATACACCATCTCAAACTTTACACAAAAAGGCTTTGAATTCCAAATACATGAAAGTCAGGAATTTACTTATAAAACGACTAAATATATTCATCATACACTTGAGGTACAACTTATTGTCCTGTAAACAACCAAATATAAGCAATACATACCATAAGAGAAACTGCTAAAAGACAAACTATCAAATCAACCTGAAGACAAACGTCTTCTCTCTTCAAGACCAGACTGAGTTGTGTTAACACACAAAAATCATGCACAACATAAAACGGAGGGAAAATTCCAAGCCATACGATTGGTCAAAAATAAATAAAGGGAGATAACATCTTTCCAACAAAACAACCAAAAGCCAGATTTAGCTCCCTTGGTTACAGTCACATAAGAAACATTTCTATGAGATAGCTTAAGATTACGTCAGTGGTTTCTGAGAGGTTTCTTTAAGGCTACTATGTAGACATATGGGAAAAAATAGTCTTGTTCCCAAAGTGCCATGTTCAAATTGAATATGGACATAACTTATATCATAGTAAATATAAAGCCGCGCTCAAGGGACATGTGTTTTGATGAATCAAACAATCTATGTAGGTCAACAAAGGAAGGTCCCTAGTATATTTTTGAAATCCAACCAATGGTTTCTGATTGAAATTTTTCGTTTCTCTCATACAAAGCCACCGTTTGGTGTGATCAATTTCCAAAAAGAATCATGAAAGAACCACTAGCCAATGCTATATATCCTCACATTACGGTTTTTGAAAAGAATTTTTTTAAAGTTTTCGTTGTGTTTTCCATCGACCACCAAAGGAATATTATTTGTGTAAAGATGGATTGAAACTGGCCCAGTATAAAATGTTCACGTCACACGACGCAACACGACGCACGACCGGGCGACCACAACACTTCATCAATAACTAATTATATACGTGCCCTTGTTAAAGTCCCAGGATCACATTTACAAGTAGCTTTTATATTATCAAGAAATATTTGCATATTTGTACCAACAACATCCCTACCTTTGCTTTTTCAATCGATTAGAACATATTAGAAACATAGCGCAGTCTTTTTTTTCGATGATATTGCAAGAAATAAGAAAGGCTTTCTGACAACTCTTTTACTTAAAGAATGGACTTGAATACGAAAGAAATGCATATGTCAACACTGTTTTAGAGTGAAAAGAACACGGTTCTATCATTATACTATCAAAAAAATTATTTTACTATATCAGTAAATTCAAAGAGATCCTGGGACTTTAAACAAAATTTGGAGTTTTAAACTACATGTACATGTATATACATTTTATGGGAGCGTGAATATTGGGAAGTAGCGCCAATCATCGCAGAACCTACCCTGGTAAAATATAGCAAACATTGCCGTGGTCGTCTTGAAAATCATAGTGCATTTTTATCCAAGGGGCAACCGCCTAAATTGAAGTAAATGGTGTGTGAACTGTAATTGTGTTTTCAGATTTTATTTCAATCTAATAAGTTTAAAACCCTTGTCCTGTGAACTTTCAAATTTTACTGCCTGAAGATAATCGGACTGCACAGACGTGCAGCCAAAATATGATCTACATAGGCAAGCGAAATGCACATAAACCTGTATAGTTAAACACATCTTAAACCCGTAGTTTCTGGTGCCGTTTGCACAATAATATGTTATTTAAAGTCTGTTCAACCCATAGTTTAAGAGACAACAAATCTACAGTAGCTGAAACACCAGTTTAATGAGCAACGAGCAAGGCAGAGGTTCAAACCCTAAATTTTCTATGCGACGTATACCTAACTGCATTGAGAGTTGAATATATTTTAACCTACAAAAGTCTCTTTCAAGTCTTTTCATTGAACAAAGGTTTTCCCTTGTTCTTCCTAGAGAAAATCAAGTAAATACCATATATTACCCGCCCACACGCATGACGACATGTCACGTTACAAAAGCAGTACGTTACCCTTATAACTTGGCCTCTAACAGGCTGTACACTGCTGTCATTGACCAGGTGTCCTGCTCCAATACCGGTACAGTTCACTATCACATCGTAGTCACCAGCTAGCTAAAGATAGAAGTTTTCATTCTAAAAATTCATTTCTATACTGAAGGTCTGTGTAAGTGCGGATCATATTACTTTAGGTAACCAACAGCACACACAGTAGATAATAAAATGTTACTTTAAACTGGGAAAGAAAAAAGTTATGAATGATAAAATTACAATGTAGTGTCGTTAAAAGGTTTGGACTGCCTTCTCAGTGACTTTTTCCTAACCTACTCTGATAAACTGTCCAATTAATATCTATAAAATTGCTACATTTCGCTATCTTTCATTTTTGTCAGTGCATGTGCAATCATGTACATGCATTTGACTGATAAAAAGTAATTCCCGACTTGTATCGGACTTACTAACATATAGTCGCTCTGGAATAGATAGTTTTATTCTATTTGTAATTTGCAATTTACTATAAACATTACCTCTCCTAAATCACTGACATACTGTTTCTTTAGTCTGCCACCCAATCTTTGCACTCTGAAACATCGAAAATAAAACAGTTTTGATGAGTTGCTAGTAAAATCTGCGGTAAATTTGGAAAAGGATTTTTGCATAATGCACACTGTTTTCGATGTAGACTATCTGTATCATGAAAAAGGGAAGACGGAACTGTTAATAAACAGTGCATGTACTTGTTTATTAGTAAGACCACATATCGCACATTATGACCTATATGATTATTATTATAGTCATTTACTCTTTAATCTGCTGAACTGTGTGCATCTCTGATTTTTAAAGAACATGAAAAACAACGGCCATTTTGATGATTAAGTTGTTTATACATGTACGTTCTGACCTAAGACATACTTTTTGAGTATTCAACCGACCCCGAAAACGGTCCTTATATGCATGGATAATGGGGTTCGAAACTTAATGCAGTATGTCATGCAGTATCAAAAGCCTAGAATGTATTTTGATGTCGCTAATATTTGGAAAAAAAACTATATGATATAAAGTGAAATGCATACTATTGTTATAAAAAAGAAATTGAACCTTTTCATTAGCCATTGTAAGTACAACCGTGGTTCCAGCATAACAGTGGTGTAGAAGAATCCGAACCTGAAAGAAAAGAAAAAAAACCCTGAAAAATATCTTTATTCAAAATGGTTGATTTTTCACTTTGATGATACTGATTATACTGATGATAGGTTGAAGCGGGCGTCCAGATTTGCCCATAAATGTTGACCAGTAGGGTAACTGCTTCTCGACAGAGGTCTCAGTGGTCCTACTGATTTTGAGGTTAGTAAAGTTCACTGCCTTAGTAAGGATCCTTAAATTTTTAAGGCAGGCTGCGTTCTTGTTCAAAACCAAAATATGGCAAGTTACTTTTGAGTGTTTGATCTAAATATGAAGTTAATAATATTTTAAGAAGACAAAATTAGAACATAGAATGGAAATTGTTCTTTTATATATGTATTACTCTGTTGGAGGCAAAATTTTCTTCCTTAGCAACCAGTGCAGATCATGATCAGCCAGCACATCAATTCTGATCACGCATGATCTGCAATGTGCGCTATTCATTAAGTAAATTACTTACAACATACTAAATTGTTGATTAAGAAAAAAAAATGACACTCTCAAGAGTGAAAGATGGACATGTCCTCGTAAGAAATTTAGCCTAGTAATGCTGAAACAACCCCTGGCTCAATCATTTGTCATCGTCATTGGTATCCACTTTTACTAACGCTATGAAGAAGAGTACTGCAAGTTTTCAGTATCCGGTTACTTTAATCTTGAAAACTGAAAAATTACTGCAGTTGAAAAAATTTGCAAACTTTCTACATATGGTTGTTAATGTTGTATGAGTTTGACGCCCGTTTCAAACGTATTTCGGTCATTTTAACAAGCGGCCAGTTTACCTAACCATCGTTCACGGGAGGAATTTACACTAGATTCCGATTTTCTGCCAACTTTCTAACACAACGAGACATGGTCGGTAGAAGGGACTTACTACTATGGACATCTGAACGATATACATTTTTACTTTGCTTTTTATAAATGTTTTCATACCTCATATCGTGGTATTCTTTCAGCTCATCTGTGCTGAGAACCCGGAAGTTCTTCACCAAATCTTTCCAGAAAGGAAGCTGTGGTACATGTAGAAATATGATTATTAGACAACAAAACAGAATAAAACTTCGGTAATCGACTCCTAGTTTTGATGGAAAAGAATTCAGTTTTCTGAACAGACAAAACCGAATGTCCAATAATTTTTTTCTGCCTTCTTAATTACACTACAGCACTCTTTGTTTTAATTCATAGAGTCACAAGACATTTCAATTATTGCATTTTACCCGAAAACAAGTAATAAATGTCAAATATTTAAAACACAAAACACGAAATAGCAAAATATATCATGTAGCATGACTTTCAACGGAATTGAGATCGTTCTGACTTTGACATTGAAACATGACACTAGACTGGCCTATCAACGTGACTGAATTTGATTGCCTTGTTTGGATGCTGTGATAAATGATATAGAAGACGCAATTTGAATGGTGCTTTACTGCTTCAAAGCATCTATTGCTCAAGCAAATTAAAACACGCAGGTGCGACTTCTCCCAAAAGCATCGATTATACAGAAAACCTTATCCCTTGACATGCTAAGTGTAGATCATGATCAGTCTAAACGCCAGTGAAATACGATCATGATGTACACTGCTCGCTATATTGAGTCACTACATTTTCTTCGAATAAACGAACAATGGTAATGTCCAAATTGAAAGATGGACAAGTCGATTTTAGAAATTTAGCAGGATAAGGCGTAAATTCAGTGTATAATACCTCTGTATTTGGATCTGTGTTCATTCTGTAGCCTGATACCACACTGGCCCCTGTGTATCTGGCACAGTCTGTATTAGCAAGCCACATCATATGCTCAAACGTTTTTCCGCTCCATAGTCTGAAGTTAACAACAGTATAATATCATAGAGCATTATTTGTTTAGAGATTTAAAAGATTTCCAATAATATATGGATACGTCCTCAGCATAATAATCAAAGTGAAAAGCTTTTAAGATTCCATCACTACCTTAAGGAATTGAGGAACTATTTGTCAACTCAAAACCAGTTAACCAATATATTTACATATAACGGTATATACGTCTGCCAGAGGTTTGCATATATTTGAAGCATTTTTCTTTTCCCGTTGGCATTCCTTAAACCAGTTTACCTTATAATTTACATTTAGTACCCCTGATTGTTTCACACTCCGTTTACAGCTAGCTATAAAAAATAGTTCGAAATATTTACTTGGTTTTTTCTAGAGGAGTGTCACCAAGGAGATGAGGTTCCCAAAATCCCCCGGAAACATCCGTAGTTGTGCTTGGCGAAAACCTGTCTGCTATAACGACAACCTCTGCCTTAGGATGACCCTCTATTATACGTAAAGCAGATGACAGTCCAATCACCCCTGCCCCTACAACGCATATCTTAACCATGTTCTTGATAATAATACCACCTGAAATGCAAAATGAACAAGGTATAGACCGGTCATAGTTACACAAAACAGGACGATCTTATGTATAGCATTTCTCAATTTGTAGGCCTATATACAAGAAATTTAGATGAAATGTTTACGATGCTCAGTTGGAATGTGCAGTAGCAACTCCAAGATACGTATTTAAGGCAATGCAAAGTCCCCGCTCATTTTTTAATGTTATTTGTGCCTTCCGAGAGTCAGCTTACACTGTACCGTTACTTTTACGGTCATCCGGCATTAAATAATCGAACGGTACTTGTCTTCTACGGCGTTTTACGTCATTTATTACCAAGAAATCCCGTAAAAAAGGATTATGGGATACGCATGCATCATTCGGAGGCACGTGATGTGAAATTTTGGATGTAATTTACATAGAGTCACCACACTTCACACAAATGAAAATCCTTTGGCAATAAGGAGGGTGGCACCTCCTACCCAAAAAAGTATTTTAGAAAAGAAAGTAAAGTTTAACAACATTAAGGGAGAAATGCTGGGCTAGGCCGTAGACGCCCCCTCAGGGCTAAAAGGCTCATATCTTAAACAAAGTAAAGATAAAGGTAAAGGTAACTTATGATTGTGTATACAATTTAAAAAAATCGAATTATGGTAATATAATGGATCCACGTTACCCGACGATAACGAACAATAAGAACTGTTTAGATCTACTTCTTTTTAAACGTAAAGCAATTTTACATTTGCATGAGTAATAAAAAAAATTAAACATATCGTTCCTTTTGACATTTTAAAAACTATACACATTAAACTGTGATGTTAACCCATTCTTAATCTTACCTTAAAGCATATTCCTACATGTATGTTTTACAGGTTATACACAAAATATGCTACATATTTCACTATGATGTTGCAAGAAATGTCAACACTTACTCACATGGTAGCGACATGAATATGAAAGAAATACATGTACATGTACGGTGTAAGTCTACATTATCTTAGCGTAAACATAACGCATTTAAATTTCATTATTATATTCCGAGAGATCACGACACTTTAAGTAAACTTAAAAAATACAGATGCGGATCACATACCCACTTGATATGCCGCGTTGCAAACACTTGTCACTGTGCTTTATGCATCTAGTTTATGTATTTAGCCTGTTTAGTCATACATGTATGCAATATTTGTACACAACCGTGTGTGATTATAAAGATATGCCTTGAACGATTGTAAACTAGGGTAAATATACATTACCGATATTAGTGGAGATAGGGGCAAGACGTTATACATATTTTCAAACTTATTTTATTTTTTTGTCTCGTGTATGACAGTATAATTCTACCGAATTTTAAATCACATTAAAGGTTAACGTCTTAGCTATCTTGATTTACTGAAAAATACATGAACATTATTGTTTTTAAGTACTTGAAATCGATCATCCAACATCGGTGGTCAAATGTAACGATTTGCTGACAGCATGTACAATGTACATAGTAGGTGCATGCAGTGGCATGTCTCGTTTTCAAAACTTTGCGAAGAACGCACATTTAAATTTGACCCGTTGAAAATTGACCAAAAGGTTATAAAATTTTAACAGAGGTACGATCCTTTTCGTCAGAGACCGACATTACTTACATTTTAAACATTGACATGCCCTGTTTACACATCAAACACTGGTACCAATTGTTTGACGGACCATATTTAAACATTGGAGACACCCGTTTTAGGATTTATGATGGTATTTTTCTTTTTATGCAACATCATCAATGATAGGTCCAATACTAAGGAAAGCGAACATTCAAATATACTTTAAAAAACACAGAAATCAGTTATTTTTAATAAAAAATGAAAGTTGGTATGTAGAAATTCTAAATAAACGACAGTACATGTACACTTATTTTACTATGCATTATGAAAAAAGTTAAAAAGACCTGGGTAGTCATTTTGTCAAATCACTGAGATTTCAATATAATACACACCCTCGTGTTCCAAACACTTTCTGTAAATTTTAACCTGACAATCTTCATTATTTAGTGTCTTGCATAAGGTAATGTACTTGCCATTGAAATAACTGTCACTTGATTTTCGCTTAGTAGTGGACCTTTAAACTATGCAAGATTTGCGTAATTTGTGCAAGCTTAGGTTATTACAAACAGTCATTATACAAACTGTATGTGTGATGGTTATCTGATGACGTGTGACAATGCATGTCTTAGAAATATGTTTTGACAATTTACTTTATAGTTTTAAAATATACAGTCGATCTATGTAGCCGTTGATTATACCTTCAATATATGATATAACATTTTCCTTCTGTACGTCTTATTAGAATTTCATTATGTTATAACATACACTTCAATATATATGCAGCTGTTTATGTCATGATGTGTGTCATTAAACCGCCGACGTATGCTCCTATTGTTATTTTAATGCCCCGAAAGGTGGTCATATTAAAATTGCACCGTCCGTAAAGTTCAAGGCCACACTTAGAGTTCAAAGGTAACTGAATCCTGTGTATATGCACACATTCGTGTCCGGGTGGTAATTAACTCTGTTATGCATTGTAGGATTTTAAAATAACTTGGCACTCATGTTCAGCACATTAAGGCGATGTGTCGCATACAATGCCCAAGACCCTACCTCAAAGGGAAATGGCATGGAATACTGTATACATGGAAACTCTGTCATGCATTGAAAAAATTTAAAATTACATGGCATAATTATTGTTGAGCACATGGAGATGACAAATCATCAGTCCCACATCCGATATGCAAATGCGTATGTCCTGACTGTAGCTCCGTTAAACGTTAAAGCATTTTAAAAGGAAATGGAAACGTGCATCACATGGTGGTATAAAGTGTTGTGCGCACGAACCGGGTCCACAATTTGAATATCAAGGTGACAGACTGTGGAATACCGCTTGAGGCATTCGTCACTTATGAAGCGCAGCTCTTGTTGTTTTATTCTTAAATAACGTTAAGCCGCCTTCATTTCATTTTCTTAATTGGAATGGGAACTACATGTAATTAAATGTTTTGTCGGTTTCTATTGACAGGTTATGCCTTGTGCAAACGAAATCTTCCTGACCCCGGATGCTTTTTTAATTCTTTTTTTTATTGTACATATATATATAAGTACAACGGTTATAGTCCGAGAAAAAGCGCCATGCAGTTACTAAAATGTGAAAGTACCATTCATGGGAGTGCAGTGCACAATTATCATAAATCTAGCTCCATGTGCCTTTTCCTTACGCTTAAAACATCTTTCACCACTCTGCAGTGACTGCTCCATAACGACGACATCAGTCCTTTTAAACCAGGGCCGTAGACAAAGGTTGAAAAATAGTGAGGCACTTTCTAAGGAGGTCCGGGGGCATGCCCCCCCCCCCCATCGGAATCTTTTTTTCGAGGGTGCCATTTCGTGCATTACCTGCATTTCAAACATGTTTTTGATGCTTTTAAGATACCGTTTTCGTAAACAACAAATTTACAATTAAAAAGATTCGCGTATACATTTTAGTTACATAAAACTGTGCTACAGTGTGTCTATTTGTGAAATTTAAAACGAAGAAAATAGTTAAAATGAATTAAATAAAATAATAGTGCCTCAGCTCGGCTATACTGAAAAGATGGTATCTCAAAATATATCCTTTTTTCATAATCTTAATTGGCAGAGAAACAGGGTGGCACCGGCCTCCCTGTGCCTCAGTGACAGTGTAGCTACGCGCCTGCATACAAGTTCCCTGTCGGGTAAATGCTTAAACCTTCCAGCTCATTTGTTTGTTCGCATAAATTATTCTGCAATGCAATACAAACTAAAATAATAAAAATATAAAACATGTATTGATGATTATGATGGTGATATTACTGCTAATATAAGAATAATAGCTACAGTACAGGTATAATACGTACACAAGGTACTTGCCCGTAAGCGAAACCGTCTAATCCGGGTTATTCTTGGTAATGAGTCACACACCATGATGTAATACAATGACATACAATCATAATTATGTTAGTTGTAAAAACCCAGCATAGTTGATATACAAACAAAATATTCCTTAATTATTCTTAATAATAGTATTTCTTATATTATTTCATAAATTTTCAAGCATCATAGCTAGGCCTGTATGTTTATTGCGTGGTGTTTAATGTGCGTTGCAGATATCTATTTTTTTTCGCCTATGCGTTGCAGATTTTTCATAATAATGCAACAGACATTAATATTAGACGATTGTGGGCAAAGTGTGATAGCAACTTCCTATTTTTCAATGAAGCCACTTCAAATTGTCGGTTGTCAATAGCATTGTTTATTTACTACGTGAAGCAAGGTATCCCAGTTATTTCGTAGCATTTGATTGGGGTACAGAAAACGGGAAACCAAAAAGAATCAAGTTATTTGATTCGATTACTAACACCCAGAACGGTAAATATTTTCTGTATAAAAGTATTTAGGAGGACTGTTTGAAAACAACTTAAGAAGACAGGACGTTTTGATAGACTTAATTAGAAATATTTAGTTAGTGTTTATTACAAATATGGCTTATTTAATTACTTTATTAAACGTAGCTCTATGTTTAATCCTTCTATGGTTTTGGTATACATTGACGCTATTTGGGGTATCAGCACTGGTGGTCTTTGTGCTGCTACTTTTTAAGAAAGATGTATTTGAAGATTCGAATTTGAAAGTAAGTAACAATTTGCATAGTTCTGATGGTGCTGCTAAAGTACAATTTTTAGCTTTTTCTCAGTGAAGATAAATTAAATTGTGTTAAAGTAATAATGCTGCTGCTGCTAATGATGATGTTGATGCTGATGCTGATGATATCTCATCCCTTTCCTTGATAAATTCGGAAACTACTAATCATGCACTAAAGAAAACTTTCTTATTGATCAGCAGCTGAAAGTAGTTTGGGGTCTTCAACTGCAATAACAAAGTTTCAAAAAACTTTTGTTAAGATTGAGCCGTACCTCAGCGATTTTTCATTCTTTAACAAAACACACGCGATTAAACTTTTGATTAATTACTCGGAAATAATGCACATATTGATTATTGCGTCAGATACAGTCTGCATTCAGATAATAAAAAGATTTTGACGGAATGTAATGTGTACATGTATAGAAAAATTGATATGAATTCACTAACTGATGGGCTATTTATAAATGGAGTGCGTTGTCTAATGTTATTGTTTTGGAATGTGTTTACACTAGGTCTGTCAGTGGTTTGCACATTATTCAGTGAGAGGTTAAAGCTGAAAGTAAGTTTGATTTTACCTACCACCTTTCTCGGTACTGCGGGCTAGCTCAACCCAATCATATTACTTGATAAATAGGATCCTGCTAGGAACATTGACGCTTATGTATTTATGAATGCCAATTATTTTCCTCGTATGAGCTATCTATATACATGTACATGTCACTAGTAGTGTGAGGCAGAAGGGACGTGACGCAGTAATAAAATGTACGTGACACACTTAATGGACGTGCATGGAACGCCATAGCTGCCTTCTATACACACTTCTTAAATGGTGATGTCCTTTTGATACATGGTGATGTGGTTTTGATAGATGGTGCTGTGGTTTTGATAGATGATGCTGTGGTTTTGATAGATGGTGATGTCGTTTTGATGGCAGCACCATATATCAAAACGACATCACCATTTATCAAAACCACAGCACCATCTATGAAAAAGACATCACCATGTATCAAACAACAGCACCATATATAAAATGACAGCACCATATAGTAAAATGACACCACCATTTATCAAAACGACATCACCATTTATCAAAATCACAGCATGATCTACCAAAACGCAATCACCATTTATCAAAACCACAGCACCATCTATCAAAACGACATCACCATCTATCAAAACGACAGCACCATTTATCAAAACCACATCACCATCTATCAAAACAACAGCACCATCTATCAAAACAACAGCACCATCTATCAAAACGACATCACCATCTATCAAAACCACAGCACCATCTATCAAAACCACAGCACCATCTATCAAAACCACAGCACCATCTATAAAACGACATCACCATCTATCTAAACCACAGCACCATCTATCAAAACGACGTCACTGGTATATCCAAACGACATCACCATATATCCAAACGACATCACCTTCTACTAAAACCACAGCACCATCTATCAAAACGACAGCACCATCTATCAAAACGACATCACCATCTATCAAAACCACAGCATCATCTATCAAAACCACATCACCATCTATCAAAACCACAGCATCATCTTTCAAAACATCACCATTTAAGAAGTGTGTATAGAAGGCAGCTATTGCGTTCCATAGACGTGTATATAATTGTTTCAAAATTCGATGAGAGGCGTAATTAAATTACGAATGTCAGAGACCTGTCGGAGACCTCTGTGTCGAGAAATATATGATATACAAGTCATGCAATGGCTAGATATCTATTAATATTTTTACTTAAGTGCTGCTTGTTCAACAGTTACCTCTCAGTGACTTACATTTTACGATGCGCGTAAGCGACTTTAATTTCAATGTCTTTAGTTGTCGGTTTTATGTAACTCCTGCCTATATAGTGTCTGTTGGTGTACAGTTACACTCCAGTGTCTGTTGGTGTACAGTTACAGTACTGTGTCTGTTGATGTACAGTTACACTCCAGTGTCTGTTGATGTACAGTTACACTCCAGTGTCTGTTGATGTACAGTTACACTCCAGTGTCTGTTGATGTACAGTTGATGAACAGTTACACTCCAGTGTCTGTTGATGTACAGTTGATGAACAGTTACACTCCAGTGTCTGTTGATGTACAGTTGATGTACAGTTACACTCCTGAGTCTGTTGATGTACAGTTGATGAACAGTTACACTCCAGTGTCTGTTGATGTACAGTTACACTCCAGTGTCTGTTGATGTACAGTTACACTCAAGTGTCTGTTTATGTTCAGTTGATGTACAGTTTAACTCCAGTGTCTGTTGATGGACAGTTACACTCCAGTGTCTATTGATGTACAGTTGATGTACAGTTACACTCCAGTGTCTGTTGATGTACAGTTGATGTACATGTACACTCCAGTGTCTAGCTGTAGATGTACAGTCCAGTTACTACTGTTGATGTACAGTTGATGCACAGCTTACACTTCAGTGTCTGTTGATGTACGGTTGATGTACAGTTACACGTACTCCAGTGTATGTTGATGTACAGTTTCACTCCAGTGTCTGTTGATGTACAGTTGATGTACAGTTACACTCCAGTGCAGACGACAAAATGATAGAATGTCGTCTGATCAGGATGTAAGTTAAATTGTTAGCCGTTTAAAAAAACAACTTATGCAAGTTGGAAGTCGCCTAGCAACTATGCTTGGCTCTTAATTTTTGTGAAATAGAATTAGAGAACTTTGATTAAGTGCAAGGATGAAATAAGACCATATGCATAGTAGGCCTACAAAATCTATATCAATATTGATAACATACACGCAAACAAGCGCCCATTTATGGGTTTATAATCGTAAACATTACGGATCTACCATGATAAAAGGCTTGCCTACGTACAAATCACTATTTAACTATGTAGGTCTACTATACATGTATTTGATGCAATAAATCGCGTCCATTAAGACACGATTTCAATTTATTTTGTATCATGTTCAGCGTTTTCAGAAAAAATGAAAGCAGGACATCCCCTTCTAAAAATAGTTTTTCCAAGAATATCGTATTTTAATACGCAACACTGGCTAAAAATAGCTGTGTGCATTTGAACAAAGACGGAAGAGGTACGTAGTTTCTTTTCTAATTTATTACATTTTGTTTATGAATGCTGCATGCTTAGAATAATATTAAGAAATATTCATATCAGGGGCGTATTCGGTTTGCATAAATCCCCAGCTTAAAACATATTCGGTCTAACTGTCTAACGCAAGACACAATTTCAGATTTATTGACCAAAATTCTCAAAGGTTTCTGTATGCATTCTGTCATAACCGGGGGCGTAGCTGAAGATGCACAGTCAGGGCTAAAGATGTACATAATATGGGGCGTAGCAAAAGACGTACAGCCAGCGGCATAGAAATTTAGTATACATACGTAATCTAGGGCGTAGCTGAAGATGTATTTTCAGTGGAATCCACTAGGCATAAAGAGCTCTGGAAAGAAGCGGAAGAAATTAACAGCGGGTTCCGACGATTGATAACAGTATTCCTAAGGTCACTACCATTACTTAGGAACTTTTTAACTAATATGAGAAATAAAAGTTCAGTATAGTAATGTGTCTAAGGTATCTTTCCAATGTTATGAAAATGAAAGAAATAGAGCTACGCTGTTGTAACTTGTATCAACAAAATAAAACAAGATGACAGGAGCTACGTCAGAGTGCACGCGCGATGGCAGTAACGTATCTACCTGACGCAGTACTTAATTTGCATTTTAATATCAATTTTGTCAGTAAAACTTTATTTAAATCTATCTTACTCTCATTTTAGTACAGAAGATTTATTTTGTAAGTATGAAAACAATATTAAAATCAAAATTGAAAAAAAGAAGACCGGAACCCCTGCGTCATCAGCTGGAAAATTTTTCATTTCAGCGCAATTTTCTCATCATTCACACTTGACCTATTCATCTAGCTAATGTATTATTCCTGATATGACCCATTAAAAAGGGGGGGGGGGGAATATGACACAGTACATGTTGTCAGGAACCGTCTATAACGTTATATAGAGGATTCCCGATGTTGTGCAAAACCGAAATTTATCAAAATAATTAGTTTATTAAACATATTTTATTCCCAAATAGATCTATATACAATTGTACACACAGATTAACAGATACATAACTGTACAAAGAGAAAAAGGATCAAAATAATTGCCTAAGTAGATATTCAAATAACGCTAAGACGAATAAGTAAATACGGGCGTTACCGTCTCAGTTATTTCCCTGGCACTTGGCCCCGGGATATTTTCCATATAATGTTAGCGTCAATATTTCGACTGCAAGACCGACCCATTTCACAAACTGATATTACATAATGTCTGTCTTTGCGGAGGGCGGCCGTCCAAAAAGCAAAAAAACCCTGGCCCTGGCACACAATTAGTTTCGCCTTCCTTATTAGCACAGTGCCTGTGCATGTGAACATGAGGTTAGGGGCATATATACATATGATGCCCGATTTCTATGTTAGCATGTCTGTGGAGCGCCAACACGACAAATTCTTGATTGACGTGTTGCCCCGCCAACACGACAAATATGTCATCTGTCGTATTGGCGCGCTTTACTTGTCGTTCTGGCGTGTTGGCACCCTTCAGTTGCGCCAACACGACAGAACGAGATAGCAGAAATCAGCCACCATATATGTAGGTACGGATCACAAACGTGCTGTTTTGCTGTCATCCTTGCCTGGGGATGAGATGAAAGGCATTCAGTTAGTACGACCGGGTTGCTTGAACCAAAGTTGATTTCCAATCTTTTCTTAGTGCATGTTACCTCCCCAGATTACCAACCGAGCTGTTCTCATTGTAGAGGATCTCCTTTACAGTTATCTCGAGCTGTTTTCTAGTTATTGCATACCTTTAGCACTAGCAGGAAGTGATCTGTTGTTTCTTCATTTGTCAATGTCAGTAATATTGAGTGTTAAGGGTAAGACGGGAGTTGAGTTTAGTCAGCCATCTGATACAGTGATGCTTCAAACATTACTGTTTCACATGCATACTTATATTGAAAGTGAAAGTAGAATTCCCCAAAATGTAAAGAAAAAATTTGGATAGTTTTAAAGGATTTTTGTTTTTTCTTACGCTACTACGTTTCATAAGTAATCCATAATTGTCCGTGCATATTTAGACAAATGATAAAAGTTTTACATACCAAACGTGCGTACATTTGGATAATTTATTGCGCATTCTTACACTAGAAATCTAGACACTAGAATTTCAAACCTTATTTTATTATTCCCATAGTAGCAGTTCTTGAAAACTCTTTATATTTACGTATTTTTATAGACGCAAGATGTTTGCAATGGTACGCAAAATGAAAATGTCTTTCTCATGATTTGAATGCCCAGGGTTACTTTAAAACTACCGACACCTATCATTCTGCATCGTCGAATACCCACGTTCCCCTCTTTACGCAATGCGTTCGGAGTGGTACGGAATATTTACCGGAGGTTCCGACCTGTTGTCTTCATTATTGGAAAAGAAATTGTTTAAAAAATAACAAAACAAAGCAATCAGAGTGGAATACTCGTGTGTGTTCATTACATGTACCAATTACAGTATCCGTACGTGGATAACATTTCCTCTGCGGTTTACGGTCAAAATTGAAAATATAATGAGAATCTGTAGACTAGTATCAAGTCAGGATTTACTATTATTTACCGGAGGTGACCTGTTGTCTTCATTATTGGAAAAGAAATTGTTTAAAAAATAACAAAACAAAGCAATCAGTGGAACTGTGTGTGATTCATTATAAATACCAATTACAGATATCGTGTGGATAACATTTCCTCTGCGGTTTACGGTCAAAATTGAAAATATAATGAGAATCTGTAGACTAGTATCAAGTCAGGATTTATTATTATTTACCGGAGGTTCCGACCTGTTGTCTTCATTATTGGAAAAGAAATTGTTTAAAAAATAACAAAACAAAGCAATCAGAGTGGAATACTCGTGTGTGTTCATTACATGTACCAATTACAGTATCTGTACGTGGATAACATCTCCTCTGCGGTTTACGGTCAAAATTGAAAATATTATAAATATTATTTTGTGGTGGATAACATAACTGTAAAAATACAGTTAGTAAAATTTTGTTTCGAAGAGTTCTCAAATTCCAGGAGCTTTGAAAATTTGCTACATATATACATGATCGGAAAAGATTCTCTAATGACCATAATATGATGGGCTATGTCACGAAGTCAAAATTTCGGTAGAAATAAAGCAATACCCGATTTAATTGCTATTTTTCGCCCGAATCGACGTTTCAAAGCCGCTATTGTTTCGTGCGTAACACCAATTCTGATCACGTGATTCCACCCCCTCCCTCCTTTTCGGGGGGGGGGGGGTTTTTGGATTATAAAAAATGTTTGTTGAACCTCTTAAATATAGATGACGTAATAATTATATTACTTCTCTAAGTCCGGCTAGCAACTGCTATTACATTGTCATATGATATTCATATTATTCTAAATTAGAGTGGCGAAATGAGCAAAATTAATGGTTATTGGCTAACAACTCATAAAATTGGAAATTGTCAGTGACACTCGTGTATTCAAGAATGAGTCGCGTAACTTCTGTAGAATGTATATACTGCCGGGTACTTAGACCAAACGTCTAGGCAGTCGGAGCCGGTTACCTAGCAACTGCCTTTGCTATTATTCATTTGTGCGGATTTATTGATTCCGTACGTATCGTGTATTGTCCATTAAACGCGTTCTTAACTACTATAATATTTATTAATTTATTTATCATCACGTATGTTTTCGTTACGTGATACATATTAATCATACTAGGACATAGAGGATAATTGTTGGTTTCGGTGTAAGATCACGTTATAATATAATTTCACCGAGTGGGCACCAAAAGTGATATTTTCACGAGTGAAAATAACTACTTTTGGTGTTCACGAGTGAAATTAACGTGAAATTAACGTGAAATTACACCGATACCAACAATTTTTCTGTTTATTTTATGGTTAAAACTCTATTTTTATTGAGTTTGTTTCTATAAAACATTGAAAATCGCGGGAAACGTCACCAGAAGACATAGAACAAATGACGTCATTTAAACGACGTCATTTAAACGACGTCATCGTCGCATGGTCTCCAGCATTAATAACGCTCGGTATACTTTTTGACGTAAATCCGGGCTAAAGATTGTAAAAACAGTGAAAAATAAAAATGGTAATCCACTGTTTCAAAACTGTGGTTTTCACGGAAACTCTATAATTCACTGGAAAACATAAAATAAAACGCCGTATTAATCAATCGTTTTTAGTGACTTTCTTTATAAGAAACCGCGGAGTTTTTTACTGTGCTGTTTAAGTTTGCAAGAGTCATTGTATTATACTACCCCGATTCTGAACGCACTCTCGTACGACACAATATCACGTGAAAAAACAATACCATGAAATATAACATTAGCAAGTACTATAAAATAACATGTATAAGCGGAATACAGCCTCGATTTATTAGATTAGGATCCCTGATATTGCGTATCTTTAGCTTCACGGATGAAATATGTTAAAATTGCATCGTCTAACTATACTAGTAATTTATATCTTGGAGATGATATATACCTCCGCCACCGTATCTAAAAAAAAATAAATATGTAAGATATAATACAAAAGAAATACATTTTTTTTTAGATACGGTGGCCTGTGATTAAAACCAAAATAATTGATTCTAAACGTCGTATTGATTTGACTAGAAACTCGTGCAGACTGAAAAAGAAATATAATACGTGTAATCGGGTGCAGCTGTTGCAGCAAGACGGGATATGATTGATATTCAAAATCTATGCATACTCAGCTTATTGTTTCTCTCTGTATTTACAGTCTGATAATTATAAGAAAAAAAACGAGAACGGAAAACCATGCTTTCGAAACCAACATGAGCGTCTTGGAGTTTCCGAAAATACCAGCGACCGACTTACGCCCAGGAGTTTCCAAACAAATTTCCGCAGACCAGTCTCAAGGCCAAATACTGTATTGAATTCTCGTAACAGAACAGTTGATAACGATTGTGTACCCGATATTCAATCTGGTCTGAGGTCAGAGGTACATAAAACAAACTCGGGTAATTCAAGACGGAGGAAAGGTAGACATAAGTCGAAAGATACCCGACACAAGGGAAAGACGAACTACCGTGGGACGTTAGTAGAGACTTCTTATCAAGATAAGCAGAAAGGGGAAGCAGAACCTGTACTTTTAGTTGCTGACTGTGACACAGCTAGCTCTGAAAACGTTGTGACTAAAGCCGCTGATGTTGACAAGCTTGATGGAAACGATACGAGTAAAGTTGAGCATAATCTTAACAAAGGTCTAAGAGATGATTCACCTGTGAAAGGGAATACAAAAGACACAGATCGTGTTGAAAGTAAAGCGATTTCTGAATCGGAGGTAATTATAAATGCAGAACAACTCATAGTGTTCTGTATCACCACTCACAGCTAAGGAATAGCTCACTTTGCACGTAGTGCCAAGGTAAGCTTTTAGGATCACGTTGTGTCCGTCGTTGTGAGGCGTGTGTAGTCAATGTTTTTTTCCAAACATCTGATCACCTATACGGAAGGACGAATCTTGATGAAACTTTGCAGGAATTTTCCTTGGATGTAGCCTATCGAAAGTTATTCACAAACT
This sequence comes from Saxidomus purpurata, assembly GCA_022818135.1. Classification (NCBI taxonomy): domain Eukaryota; kingdom Metazoa; phylum Mollusca; class Bivalvia; order Venerida; family Veneridae; genus Saxidomus; species Saxidomus purpurata. The sequence goes on along the minus strand of JAFMSR010000005.1, from coordinate 29,689,068 downwards.
TTCCTTTCATGTAGATATGTGGTTGCTACGGCAACAAAATAATAAATACTTTAAAAAATCTTTTCCATGGCTGCAAGGCCCTATAGCTTAAAGATCCTGCCACTGGGATCAAAATAGGCCCGGCTTTTGTGGTCACATATGTTACACAGAAACATATAATTATAATAGTTATACTTAAAAAATCGTCTTGTCAGAAACTGCAAGACCTACAGCTTAGATTTGTTTGGTAGTCCCCTAGTCGTTTCACCCTTAGTCATTTCACCCCCTATTGTAATATACTGATGTGTGAAATGTTCTATTGTTATATTGATTGATATAATTGCCAAAGTTGTTTTTCAATCACAGAGTACTTTAATCAAATATAACTATAGAATATTAGCACATAATGTAATCAGTACATCACTATGAAGAAATAAGAAAGGATTAAAATAAATGTTTTGATTGTTCTAAAAAAGTTAACTACATGTAATTTTGAAAACATTTGTTGAAAATTTGCTGTTTCTGTGTATTTGAAAACAGTCAAAGTAAAAATATATGTAAATCCATCACATTACAGTGTCTTATAACGCCAAGTGCTTATTAAATATTAACTAATAGATTATGAAATCTTAGCATTATACTATTTCAACGATTACTTCATTTTGATAGTTATAAAACTTATAAATCAAATAGAAATTTCTACCCATTAACATCAAAATATGCAAATCATATTATATTTGATTGATTTAAGTATTGAACAGGATTCATTTTTAAATAAAACAATAAAAAAATCATATATTTTTTTTTTTTTTTGTGGGGGGGGTGAATCATCTAGGATTTTGGGAGGTGAAATGACTAGGGGTGAAACGACTAGGGGGTGCAACCACTGGTATTCATGTCAGGTACCTCTGGTTTTACATAGACTCACATAAGGAAATGCCTTGTCTTAGAATTCATGAAGCCTAGAGCTAAAGTACTAGTAGTTGGTGTGTACTGACTACCAAAATTTTCAAAATACACCTCTTGGGTCATAGTTGGTCCTCTCAGGGACAGTCCCTCAGGGACTATTTTATAAAGATTTTACATAAAATGTGAGGAAATGTTGTTGTACAAAACTGTAAAGAATAATGTTTAGATATTTAGTATGTAGCATTGTCTTCTTCCAAGATTTTTCTTCAAAGTTTGTCCCTTGTGTCAAGCTTGGCCACAATATGGGGATGGGGGTCACAATTTTATATTAGACTTAAATAGGAAATTTAATATAAACCTTTCTCTCCATTTTTTCTAGGTGAGCAATGTATAGGGCCAATTATGGCCTGCTTATATACTTTTGAACTAGAAAATATTCATATAAGTAGCCAAAATTGGTTGAAGATCCACCCCTTTTTAGGTGGCAAATAGTTGTTCAACTATCACTATAAACAGTAGCTAGTAGTTCCATATACATTATTTTGTTGTTATTATGATGATGATATTGTTGATGATTATAGAAATAGCAACTTACAACACAGAAGATCTACTTTTGTTTTGAAGTCTATTTATAAACAAGAAACATAGTGAATAACCACTGGGTCTACATTGTATATCACAAAGATTTGGCAAATTCATGCTTCCACATAAGAGCTATTTGTACAGTTTTGAAAAATGACAGAGAATATGAACCTTGACTGTTGATTAATGTTAGTGCATTCAGTACATTAAAAAGATACAAAAACTGGCAAGCTGTCAAATATATTGTTAAAATGTATATATAGGGCTGAGCTCACAATAGATAATCAAATTTATTTATAGACTTGAACTTCCTAGATTACAAATTGAAATATACAGTCATACTTATCAGGTTGGTTTATGGATATATTTTCCTAAAATCCATTTACAGTATTGAAAAAATATGTGTCAATTTATATCTACATAGAATTTTGATAATGAAAGCATGCAAATTGTCTTGTGTTCAAAGCTAGTGTGGGAAAAGTTACAAATCAATCAAGAAGGTAGGGTAAAAGTTTCTTTCATTGCTTGACTACCATACATCATGTTTTGATATCATTGCATCATTTTTTTTTTCATGCAAAATACTATTATTCCTAATGTACGGTATGGTGTAACGATTCTGTATTTATTAGATTTTTTATTCCCATAGGGTATACTGTAAAAAGTAAAACATCTTTTTTATCATCCTTGTCAAACTGTTTTTGTCTAGTGTACTTTCATACCATTGACATTACTCCACATGACTTACTTCCTGCATACTTCCTTTATATTTTCAAAGCAATTATTACGTTTTAAGCATCTGTCTTTGGCTCTTTGCCACAACTTAATACTGCTAATTTGAATGGTTATTATTATTACCGGTATTATAAACTTTTCTACTTCTCTAATTATAATTTGGTAACTTGTTTTTGTATTTGTAGATGGCACTGAGGAATATTTCTAAGTTAATACAGGAAGGACAAGATGCCCTCCAAGCTGGCAGAAAAGCAGATGCCAAAGAGAAGGCACTACAAGCTATTATTGGTATAACTACAGAGAAGGACAAGCTTTTGGCAGGTCAGGGAACTGATGTAAAGGACCAACAGTTAGGGGACTGGTATGGTGGTTGTTCCTTCATACTAAATAAGGTAAGATTCCCAAGGTCCAAAACATATGACTGTACATGGTAAGAATCACAGGGGCAATGGTGTATGACTGAACAAGGTAACTGTAAGGTTCATGGATGTATTGCTTTGAGTCGGACATGTTGACTTTTTTAGGGACCATATGAACTTGCTGTGGTGTATGAGGGAACAAATAAATGATTGTAGGGGCTGGGGTGCATGTCTGAATAAAGTAAGGATCACAGGGTCTAGTAAGGACCACAGGGGTAGGGTGCATGACTGAACAAGTGAGGACCACATTTACAAGAGCTAGGGTGCATGACTGAACAAGGTAAGGACCACAGGACTAGGGTACATGACTGAACTAGGTGAGGACGACAGGGGCTAGGGTACATGACTGAACTAGGACTAGGGTACATGACTGAACTAGGTAAGGACCACAGGGGCTATGGTACATGACTGAACTAGGTAAGGACAACAGGGGCTAGGGTACATGACTGAACTAGGTAAGGACCACAGGGGCTAGGGTACATGACTGAACTAGGTGAGGACCACAGGGGCTAGGGTACATGACTGAACTAGGTGAGGACCACAGGGGCTAGGGTGCATGACTGAACAAGTGAGGACCAGATTTACAAGAGCTAGGGTGCATGACTGAACTAGGTGAGGACCACAGGGGCTAGGGTACATGACTGAACTAGGACTAGGGTACCTGACTGAACTAGGTAAGGACCACAGGGGCTAGGGTACATGACTGAACTAGGTAAGGACCACAGGGGCTAGGGCACATGACTGAACTAGGTGAGGACCACAGGGGCTAGGGTGCATGACTGAACTAGGTGAGGACCACAGGGGCTAGGGTACATGACTGAACTAGGTGAGGACCACAGGGGCTAGGGTACATGACTGAACAAGGTGAGGACAACAGGGGCTAGGGTACATGACTGAACTAGGTGAGGACCACAGGGGCTAGGGTACATGACTGAACTAGGTAAGGATCACAGGGGCTAGGGTGCATGACTGAACTAGGTAAGGATCACAGGGGCTAGGGTACATGACTGAACTAGGTAAGGATCACAGGGGCTAGGGTACATGACTGAACTAGGTAAGGACAACAGGGGCTAGGGTACATGACTGAACTAGGACTAGGGTACATGACTGAACTAGGTAAGGACCACAGGGGCTAAGATACATGACTGAACTAGGTAAGGATCACAGGGGCTAGGGTACATGACTGAACTAGTTGAGGACCACAAGGGCTAGGGTACATGACTGAACTAGGTAAGGACCACGGGCTAGGGTACATGACTGAACTACGTGAGGACAACAGGGGCTAGGATACATGACTGAACTAGGTAAGGATCACAGGGGCTAGGGTACATGACTGAACTAGGTAAGGACCACAGGGGCTAGGGTACATGACTGAACTAGGTGAGGCCCACAGGACTAGGGTACATGACTGAACTAGATGAGGACCACAGGGGCTAGGGTACATGACTGAACTAGGTGAGGACCACGGGCTAGGGCACATGACTAAACTAGGTAAGGATCACAGGTGCTAAGGTGCATGACTGAACAAGATGATTACCACAAGGGCTAGGGTGCATGATTGAACTAGGTGAGGACCACAAGGGCTAGGGTGAATGGATGAACTAGGTGAGGATCACTAGGGCTAGGGAGCATTTCCATATTAAATAAAGAAGTAAACAAATCTTGGAGTGGTAATATACGGGGTTTACTGTATATTGAAATTTGTTCCCAGAAAATATGACAACCAAGTAGGTTTGAAGGTACAGAATGAGTGATGCTGGTGAGATCCATCAGTATGGCACTGTTTTTTATCAAAGCACCATGTAAAACCACCATTGTTGTGTTCAATATCTCAAAGCATGTATTTGTTTACTTTTGTTTCTGTGTTTCCAATTTCAGATAGGTGAAAACTTTACAGCTACAAAATGCTTCTACACAGGTAAATTACTTTACATAAATTAAAGAAGTATTATAACTGCAGTATTTCTCATACATTACATATTATGTATATGTTAGTCAGTGGTGTAGTGGTCACCTCATTCACTTAAGTAGCCAAGAGGACCGGGGTTCAGTGTCAACTTACGGCACTTGAGGTGCGTCCTTGGTGTGCCCTTTGCTACAGGTTTCTCAGTGCACTGGGTCAGCTGTAAATTTGATGGGTACTAGTGTTGAAAATTGCTTGCCCTTTCACTTATAATTAATTGGTTCCATCATGCTGATGCCTTAAGAGTAGTAAACAAAATAAAGAAAAGATTGTTTTGCAACCAATCTGAAATATTTAAGTATAAATGTCTGACATACTTTTGTTATAGCTTGGACATTTAAAAATAAATTACTTACATTTTATATTACTAAGTATTTTTATATCAGTTGCAGATTTTTACCATAATTAACTTTCAATTGTCATAGATAAACTGATAGTCTTTGACCAGAAAAGTCTTTAACCAGAGTCATCTTATACATAACTTCATTAAATGGTTGCAAGATATTGACAAACACTAGTATAAATTTGTGATGCTAAGAAACAGTTTGATTCAGTTTTTATTTTCCTTTCTTTTCCAGCTACAATTTTCGACCCATCATGGAATATAATTACCCACAAGGCTGTGTCGGACGTACTTTGGGCTTCTGTTGTCTTCTCAAGGGATATTGATGAAGTAGCTTACAACTATCAGGTAACTGAAACAGTTTTTTTTTCCACTACTGTAACAGTAATTCTGTATTTCCATCTGTTTGTCGATCTGGAGCCATAACTATGGATCATGAAACTTTAAAGTAAGTATACAATAGTATAATGCTGTGGCCCACCCACAACTTTCATCAAGATTGGCTTAGTATCTCCAGAGTTATTGCCCTTTAATTGTCATTTTCTTTTGTATTCAATGTTAAAACATTAAAATTCTGTGGTTTCTTGATAGCAAATGATTCCTTTGGTAAGTTCTTATTTTTATTTTTAAAGTGCAGCAGTATTTTTAAGTGCTTTCAAGTGCTTTACTTTTGTTATAGGTATTGAGACGACTGTTGATAGAAATAGATGAAATGGCAAAGCTAGCAGAGTTTCGTGGAAAATGGAATGTTTGCGTAGCGGCAGATGGGGATATCAACAAAGTTTTCTCATACTTAATGAAGAAAGAAGTAGTAGAAGGTGGATTAATCGATCAACCGGGGAGGAAGGCATCTCTGTGGCGATCCGCCAGATGTTTCCTTAGAATGGTAAAGTTAGTTTGTCTTATAATTTATAATTAGACAGCAACTTATAAGGAACTTGAAATCACAAACTAAAGAGAAACATAGCAAATTTAATTTAACATATCATAGACTAGTGCAATGATTGCGAAGATTACTGCTAAATTCTGAATATTTGGTCAGTCTGTCCCTTTCAAAATTCTTATACATGTATTTATGCAATTTTTAGCTCGACTTTTCGAAGAAAAGGGGAGCTATCCTACTCGCCTCGGCGTCGGTGTCGGCGTTGGCGTCACACCTTGGTTAAGTTTTTCGTACCACCCCACTTTATTTCAAAAGTATTAGAGGTATGGCTTTGAAACTTACCATACTTGTTTACCATCATAACCTCCATCTACAGACAAGAGTACATAACTCTGTCAAGGTTTTTGACAGAATTATGGCCCTTTTTTTGACTTAGAAAGTGTATTGAGCTTGGCTAAGTTTTTCGTACCACCTCACTTTATTTCAAAAGTATTAGAGGTATGGCTTTGAAACTTACCATACTTGTTTACCATCATAACCTCCATCTATAGACAAGAGTACATAACTCTGTCAATGTTTTTGACAGAATTATGGCCCTTTTTTGACTTAGAAAGTGTATTGAGCTTGGTTAAGTTTTTCGTACCACCTCACTTTATTTCAAAACCATTGGAGGTATTGCTTTGAAACTAACCATACTTGTTAACCATCATGACCTACATCAACAGACAAGAGTTCATAACTCTGTCAAAGTTTTTGACAGAATTATGCCCCTTTTTTACTTAGAAAATACATTGAATATGGGTAAAATCCACTTATTGCCTTAACCCTTTGAGATATTGCTTTGAAACTTTGAATGCATGTTAACATCATTACCCCCATCTGTAGGCAAGAGAAGGTAACTCTGTCAGGGATTTGTTTTAAAAATTAAGGCCCTTTATTGACTTAGAATCTTGGTTAAGTTTTTCGTACCAGTCCACTTTTTGACTAAACTGTTTGAGATATTAATTTGATAGTTGGAATACTTGTTTACCATCATGATCCCAAAACATGGGCAGGAGAAGGTAATTCTGTCAAGGATTTTATTTGAATTATGGCCCTTTTTGACTTAGAAACTCAGTTAAAATTTTCATTCTTGTCCACTTGTTGACTTAACCATTTGAGATATTACTTTGAAAGTTGGAGTACTTATGTACCATCATGACACCTATCTGTAAGCAAAAGAAGATAACTCTGTGAAAATGTTTCTTTATTTGTACTTAGAAATTCCTAGTTAAAGTCTTGTGTGCCCTTAACTGTCAAAGTTTTGTTTTATAGGCAAGCACTTAAAAGTCGAGCGCGCTGTCTTACTGACAGCTCTTGTATTACATGCAAGAAGCTCATATATTAAGATAATGACTTAAGTTTTGTAATGGGTCTTCAGTATGGCTTGACTCTATGTGAAGACACTAGTTTTGTCATTTTCTTTAGTTTTGTTGCAAATTCATACATGCTTTAAACTTTGTTTCTTCTCAATAGGACGACATTGTACTGTTAGAAATTGTAATATACTTCTTTTTTTTTCTTTGGAGGAAAATTCCTGTCCTATGCTCTGCACAAGTAACCATGAGCTGACTGATTTCTTTACGGAGTGGACAACCTGTACATAACTTAAATTGAAATCAATTCTTTTAAAACATTAAACAGGAAAGGATAAATTAATAGTTTCTGTCATGAGCACACGGTTCAGAATTGAAATATCCATCACCGAGGGTAACTGTTGTTTTGGCAAAACAGTTACCCGAGATGACGGATATTTCCATCAGAACCAAATGTCTCATGATAGAAACATTTTCTTGCATACCGTCTTTCACTTTAAAACAGATTTCTTAATGCAAAGTTATCGAAATAATGCATTATGATATAAAAACAAATGATATTCAGATGCTCTGTTTGGGGAAGTGACGTCACAATGTTTATAACGTTATGTCACAAGTAATTCACAAGAGTCATATTACATGGGGGGATGCAATATGAGATTATCCAGCACCGGTGAAAACTGCGGATACGCCAATCTGGTTTGCAAGAAATAAATGTTCTTCTTTTTAAAAACAACTCTTCAATTCAAATTTTTGGCAATGTTGTCCTTTAACTAATATGCAATGCTGTAAGTATTAAAAGTACCAAAATGAATTTTATATTTAAAACCTACAGATCTTTTCCAGTTGTATTGATTTGTAGCAATTTATATTTTTTTCTTGCAGGGAATGCATGATGATGCAAGGAAACTTTGTAGTACAAGTGAGTGTTAAAGCTTACGCTTCAAGCTCTTGTGAACTCTGTTCTTGTTTCCCTATTTCATTTGGCACCAATTTTATCCAACATACTTCACATTCATCTGTCAAATTGGGTTATTGTAGCAGTGACTTAAATAACTTTCTCACATAAAGAGACATGGTCAGTAGCAGGGCAGGAACCCATGACTCTCAAACTATGAGAGGTTACAGTAATTTCAAGTCAGCTCTGTAGATCAAAGGTCAATGTCACCAGCTGCATTTTTATGATGGGAGCCAGGCCTTAAGTATAGAAGATGAAAATCACAGACAGATCCAGAATGTAAACTTTTTCTGTTGCCTTCCAGGAGAAATTTTCTTGTCCTATAACTTCACAGTCATGTAATTGTATCCGGTAACCAGGTGACTCCTAATTGATGTTTAGTTCCATAGTTTAAAGGTCATGGTCACAATGAGCGTGACATTTGGAACGGTTTTAATAGCATTCCTATAGAATGATTCGGCGTTTTATTATGAGCTTCTTGTCAGTAAAGAGAAGATTCTATAAATACAGTAAAGGGCCATTAATCAAAAGATCAAGGCAATAGAGCGATCAACACTCATACTGTTTAAACGTTATTATTATAAACTTGCACTTTTGTTGAAGATAAAACATGTTAGTTAAGATATGTCTGGCCCTATGTTTGTTTCAGCTGTAAAACTGTGACTAAGCAAACTTGTATAATCTGTTTAAAAAAACCTGTTTGTGTATAATCTGTATATAGATGCATGGATAAGGCAAACTTGTATAACTGTTTGTGTATGTGTATATTAGGTGCGTGGATTTAGCAAACTTGTATAATCTGTTTTGTTGTTCTGTTTCAGTACTTCAGCATGCTTGTGATTATGATGATGCTGAAGCTTTCGAGATATGGGCATACTCCCTGTATTCTACTGGAGACTTCGACATAGCACTTACAAAATGTGAATTAGCCCTGAAATACTGCAAAGTAAGTTGAGACAAAGTGGCTTAATGACTCAAATTTTATTAAACTTTTCTTTTGCAAATTATCAGTTTAGGCAAAAAATATTGAAAACTTTAAATATAAAGGACAATGTGCTATTTCTTTGAAACAGCCATCTTTGAAGACTGGAATTATTTTTTTTATAATTAAACGAAATGAGCAGAGACTACAAATTTTATTTTGTTTATGTTAAGTACATTTAATTGTTGATAAAAATAATACATGTACGTCACTACAAATTTATCACTGGTGGTGTACACAAACAAACATGAAATTGTAGATACAGTAACAAAATAATACAAACATGCACTACATGTAACTAGTGTGCTGCTACATATTATTACATATAAGTTTACAAAATTCGTACAATATCAACTGAAATCCTAGTAAAATTTATAAGTAACAATTACTTCTCACGCAGGTACATTTTTTTGCAAGTCACCAGTTTTGTAAGAGTTAGCTTTTTGGCGTGACTATTAGTCAGACATTTTGAAAACAAATGCTTGATATTACTGCAACTGTTAATTGAGGAAAACAGTTTAGAAATTGTTGTTTTTATAAAAGAGCCATCATCCTTGGGCATTACATACATGGACTTGCATTGAATTTTAACAGTAAATACATTATCTGATTCTTGAAAAAAGGATAAACTACTGTTGCCATTTGAGTGTTTTTTATTGTTGTATACAAGTTGATTTAATGTCTTATGTTGCTCATGGACCAGGGAATCTCTTACTTTCTAGTAAACAGCAGGGGTGACTCAGTATAAGATATTTCCTAATTATTTTCAAAGCATTCCTTGTATTATAAGTTTCTCTCTTGAGCAAGTTTCGAACAGTTATGTAACTTACTTACGTGTTAACATGTAGGTCCATTAATCTTCAGTAGAAAATGTACCGGTTTTCAAGCACATAACAACACTTTAAACATAATTATATTGCAAACTTAAGTATAACGTTCTTGAACCTAAGAAAATAAATATCGTTTGAAATCAATACTCTGTCTGACTATCTAAATAAAGGTTTTGAAACTTGACACATATATTTAAGACCAAATGATAATTTACGACACTTTCCTAAACATACATTTTGTGTGAATATTGTTTCAACATTGTCATTTTTATTACAGAAATGATTCTGAAACAAGTGAGTCTCATAGCAAAGCTTGTTATAGCATCATGAAATGCAGAGGCAAGGACAAGGCACATATTTTGTTCCTGTCTAATATTGGTTTGACATGTAGACCTATTAACATTGCAATAACTATTCAAAATTATTTGTAGATGAGTTGTTCACACCAAATCAGATGAGTGTCTGTACAGGCTGATAATGCGATGTTCTTGTTCTGAGGTATTATTTAGTGTTTATTGAATATGTCATTTTCCTATTACTAGGGTCAAAGCCACAAGCAAAGGCTACAGGCATTTTGGTCTTGAAGGACAAAAATAGACATGAAAGTGTGCAAGTCGGAAAAAGGGAATTATCACAACAGTCAAAACACAACAATGAAGGCTTACAGAAAGACAAAAAAGTTCATAGTTTAATAAATGCTGCGAAGTTATTGTTTAAATAAGGGGTAAAGATTTTCTGAGTTAATATCATTTACTCATGCAGAAGTGCAAAGTTCATAGTCAGATCAGATGACATTGGGTAATGATAGCCCTAAGGAATTTAGACAGGAGAAATTTCTAAAGTCAATAGCAAACACATGTACATAAAACTGAATACTGGAATGGTTTTATTACAAATATCACAGAATGTTAATTTACTAGCACCTGAAATTACTAGCTACAATGTACTAACATGTAAGTATTATGTTCTTTTTTTTTCAGCAGACTGGCCCTGCAAAGAAAGAATGGATTTTAAATAAAAACAATCAGAAAAAGAAGATACAAGCAATGTAAGTTGTAACCAAAATCCAGTATTATAGAAAATAGCTTAATCTATAGTCAGAATGGTATTGAAGTTAGGTATAATAGGGCTCACCTTAAACGCAAGGAAGTCTGTCCTCTGTGTACTTTCATGTTAGTCATTTATATCCAAATGTCAAAAGTTCCTGTCTGTCCACAAACTTAAGGCAATCTAAAAAATTAATGCACCAACACATAATGTATAAATCAACTAGCTAACATAAAACTTAGTTATCTAGGTCTTGATTCCATTTTAATACCCCCCATTTTAAAAGGACATTTTAGGGGGAAATAAAGTTCATCCAGGGTTAGTACTGTTTTTGGTCGGTAATGCATGCCAGTCTGTCAAGCTCTATTGACATTTCCCTTGTCCGGCCTATGTTTACAAACTACTGAGTTGGAATTCAATACAACTTCATACAATGGTCAAGCACATTGAGAGAAAGTGCAATGCTTAAGAACCATAACTCCATCTTGACTAATTACAGAGTTATTGCCCTTTTAGTTACATTTACTTGTCGGATTATAACTTTGGAAGAACTACTAGTTGTGAATTCAGTACAACTTCATACAATGATCAAGCACACTCAGGGAAGTGCAGTGTAACAATTACTATAACTCTATCTTGAGTATTTACTGAGTTATTGCCCTTTGTTACTTTTACTTGTCCGGAGCACTAACTTGACCCAAACTAGTGGTTTATAATTCAGTTACCCCTTTAACATACATACATATGGTCAAGCATTGCATTTATACAGGAAGATTCTGCACAAGAAGTATAACTCCAAGCTCTTGAATAATTATAGAGTTATTGCCCTTTATTATTTTCCTTGTCCGAATGGCATGACTTGAAGAACTACTGGTTGGAATTACAATTACAACTTATACAGATGAGTCAAGCACACTCAGAGGAAGTGTCAGTGTACATGATAACTATAACTCTATCTTAGAGGTATTTACTGAGTGTTTATTGCCCTTCTTTTCCTTTTTCCTAGGCCGAAAGCATAACTTGAAAAGGCTACTAGGTTTGGACGATTCAGAATAAAACCTCATACGGAATGGTCAAGTACTCATTAACAAGAAGTGCAGTGCACAGGAACCATAACTGCATGTTGACTATTGCAGCAGTTTTATTAAAATTTTCTGAGTTGTTACATTTCTCTTGTCCGAAGGCATAACTTCAAAAGCTTGTGGTATGGAATTCAATACAACTTCATACAGGAGTTTCAGAGATGGTCAAGCACAGTGACAGGGATGCAGAACTGAATACGGAATTACCAATATACTCCATCTTGACTAATTACAGTGTAATTAAGCCCTATGTTACTTTTTTTCCTGTGCCTGCAAAGAAAGAATTTTTTAAATAAATACAAGTTAGGAAATGAATACAAGCATGATACAATGGTAACCAAGCATCAAGAGATGGTTAACTGACTAAGAACAGTATCTCTTTTAGTCTTTGTTTGCAAAGTATTATGTTACTACGAACTTCTTCAGTTTATAAAGCAACAATCCTTTTTGGGTGTATATAATACACATTTAGTGAGATCTAGCTCTAGTTATTAAATGATACTGCAGATTACTCTCCCTAAATTAACGAAAATACAAATGCAAATATAAGTACACTCTTGGGGCCTCATTTTCAGTCCCATCATCATAAAAATTCAGGAACATTTGCCTTGATGATATCTAGGCCAAGTTTGGAACTGTGTTACGTGGGGTCAAAAACTAGGTCACTGGGTCAAATAGTAAAACCTTGTAAGCACCTTAGAGGCCAAATTTGACACATAATTATCATGAAAATTGGTCAAACTGTCTCGATGATCTTTATGCGAGGTTCGAAAATAAGTCATATGTGGTCAAAAACTATGTAATGGGGTCAAATTTTAGATAGATGGTGACCTTGTGAACACACAAGTCAATTTTATTCCCGATTTGTGGCCAGGTGTAAACGACGGATCCGGCGGATCCGGATCCAATATAGATTATATAGGGGGAAAAAAGAGGGTGTTACGAATCCACTCATTACTTTTTCATTTGTAAATATTTTGAAATAATTTGAGCACTAAATAAAAGCTGAATGTTAAAGCTTTGTGTGCATGTATAGCTTTGATAAATTTGGCGGATGAAATTATGTATTTAATATCAAAAATGAACGATCAGTCCAGATTTCTGATCATCCAGGTTAAAAGAATGGGTATCGCGGATACATTCATAACTTATTTATTTATTAACATATTGAAATAATTTGGGTACCAAATAAAGGCTGACAGTTGTAGCTTTTTGTTAATGTTTGATTTTGTCATATTTGACGGTGGAACACATGCATATGCTTTAACGTAAAAGATGAACAGTCGGTCCCGATTTCGGATCAGCCAGTTCAGTATTTATTAGATTAACATCAAGTGGAAACATCCTACATGTACATTAGACAGGTAGTCACGGATTCACATGTAACATACATTGTATTAATTTTTTCAATAAATATCTATACACATTATTCAATCGCTGTCAGATTATGATGTTTTCATATGAATCTAATAATCAAAGATACGGAACCTAGTAAAGGAAAAACCACGAACTCGGGAACAGCGGAAAAATACAAAGCCATTATCTCGATTTGATTTTATTAACAGCTACTTTATCATTCATTTCAATACAAAAGATATGTTTATAGTATCTATGCCATCGGTTGTAGTACAAATAAATAAGCATAAGTAAATATGTACACAATATCAGGATTTATTATATTAATTAGTATATACGATCCCTGACAATATTATGCATTATTACATGTATATAATATAGATCAGAATAAAACATGTCTTGTCCATCACCTTCGAGACTATCATGCTGATTAAAGCATGTTATCGGTTTAAACCGCACTTTAAGTAAATGTAATACATGATATGTTTCCAGGTGCAAGTGAAGATGCCTGAAAAGCAGTTTTCTCTAGAACCTGGTGCCAGATAAGACAGGTTTTACTGTTGACTAACTACTACTATTATTGCAATCTGTTTAAAATACATCACAGAAATAATGAATAAACTCTATATACATGTATGTAGGTTGCATTAATGAATTAATACTATCGATTCAATTAACTAAAGAAAACTATGATCACTGAAAGAAATACCCGTGGAATGTATGTCGTTAGATGAAAGTTTTCAAGTCCCTTGAGCACTTTAAAGACTCAAATATACAAAAGTGAAATTACGGAAAGACTCGTATATAACTTTTTTATTCTTCATGGCCACCGGTTTTGTATAATAAAAATGTAAAATAAACGTAAACAGTAGCCACGTGATTTCACCGACACGTGTCAACCACAGGTGTTGTTTATTGTCACGGGGTACATATCGTTTATTGGATTAAAGGACGTCGGAGATCATACGCACGTGCCATGTAAATGTATTCTACATTCGTTACAAACGGCAAGATTATAAAAAGATAAGATAACGTATAAATAAGAAAAAGAAAGAAATAAGCATACATTGACAATCAGTTACATCCTCAAACTTTCAATTAATTTCAACTTCAATACTAAAAATAAGAGTGAGATAATGAGAAAATTAGTCCAACTGCATAACATGTTTGAACTAGGAAGACACATTTACATATGCCGAGATTGAGAATGGCGATTGGCACCGAACCAAAAAGAAGTTAGCACAGCACTTATTGTTTGCATCAAAGACTTACAAAATTGCGTAGAATTGTGTAATCACTTTGAAGGTTCACATCAGTATAACCAAAATTGTTGTTTTTAGCTAGAGCCAACTGCGACATTGCAATTTTAAGCTAGGAACTAACGACATTCATACTGACATATCATTATCTTGAAATAACATTTACGAGTAATGGTTCTTTTCTTACAGTCTGAAAACACATGCAACGTATAACATGCAACGAAAGCTATGTATTTATTATTTACTTAGTCAATTAATTCTGATTTACCTACTGATTTAATTATAAAGTTATTTCGCCACAAGGTTCATCCTATACTGACGTATGGATCCGAAATATTTGGTCTTATTAATATTGAACTTACAGGAAACTTCTTTACTATTTTTTGTGAAAAAATCACTAAAGCCTGAGAAGCAAAGCCATTATACATGGGAATGGGAGAACTAGGAAGAAACCCGATTTTAATCCGATATTTGAAAAATGTATTTGAAGAACGACATTGTTGATTAAATTAGGTTATATGTATATGATTTTTCATAACCAGGGGCGATTAAGTTATTGATTACACAACTACACAATGTGTATTACATATTCTAAATAGTTTTGCGAACATAAAATGCAATGTATGGGGATTATAAATATATTCAAAAATATCCCTTTGAATAAATAATTGCAATAATTAATAAATGCTAGACAAAATCCATATCTTTTTCTAACAACAACCACGATACAAACGTATGCAAACGGGGGCTTAATACCTGGCAATTATAATTTGAAAATAAATTAAGACATAATTTAACAAAGAAAGTTGGTCCAGCATACATCTGTCCCTTATCGGAAAGGGTGTTGAATGCTGATTGGTAATAAACAGTCGATTACAATATACAATCAAACAATGCAACAATAAATGCCATTTTTACACTAAAAACAAACACACTTTGAAAGTTACAAATATTTTATTTTATAGCTCCCGAGAAAAAATGTTTAATCTAGAAACACTAAACACTGCACTAAAAGACAAATTACAGAAACACGTTTTGACTATCAGTTTGAAGAAAAAAGTGAGAAGAAAAAACCTAAACTAACTTTTATTATAGGTGCTTCTAAGGACAAAATAATTAATAAATCGATAATCACATTTTAATAGGTAATCTACTGTTAATTGAAATTAAATTAATAACAAAATTAGACGATGTTTGTTTGTAGGGACGAGCTTCTTATTAAGGGTGAAAATTATTATTAATGGTTTATTTGTAAATAAACTTTGAAACTTTGAAAAAAAAATGAAGTTCTCGGCTACCTACAACCCTGTTGTGTGAATACCTTAAATAAAATATGACTTACCATTCAAAGAACGAAAATGATAAATATAATTTGATATACTTTACATATAATATAGTTTACATATAATGTTACAATTGAATCTGTGAGCTTTCTAATGTAGTATATATTTCAATTGGCGGATCTGATATTCGGGAACGAACTCTTATTTTTAATATTAAAACATATACACGTTTCCCCCAATGAATATGGCAAAATTATACAAAATGATAAAACTACAACTGTCAGCTTTTATTTGGTACCCAAATTATTTCAAATTTTCAATATGTTAATAAATAAATAAGTTATGAATGTATCCGCGATACTCATTTTTTAACATGGATGATCAGAAATCTGGACTGATCGTTCATTTTTGATATTAAAACATACATATTTTCATCCGCCAAATATATCAAAGTTATACATGCACACAAAGCTGTAACATTCAGCTTTTATTTAGTGCTCAAATTATTTCAAAATATAAACAAATGAAAAAGTTATGAGTGGATTCGTAACACCTTCTTTTTTTCTCTATATAATCTATATTGGATCCGGATCCGCCGGATCCGTCGTTTACACCTGACCCGATTTGTGTCGATAGTTGTCACTTTTGGCGGTTCGGTGTATGTGCGTGCGTGCGTCCGTCCGTCCGTCCGATTTTGTCCGGACCATATCTTTTTCATGCATGGAGGGATTTTGATGTTACTTGGCACGTGTAAATGTTCACCATCATGAGACGGAGTGTCATGCACAAGAACCAGGTCCCTAGGTCTAAGGTCAAGGTTACACTTGGAGGTTAAAGGTTGCGAGTGTCATGCACAAGAACCAGGTCCCTAGGTCTAAGGTCAAGGTTACACTTGGAGGTTAAAGGTTAAATTCAAGAATGACTTTGTCCGGAGCATATCTTTTTCATGCATGGAGGGATTTTAATATAACTTGGCACAAATGTTCACGATCATGAGATGGAGTGTCATGCGCAAGAACCAGGTCCCTAGGTCTAAGGTCAAGGTCACACTTAGAGGTTAAAGTTCAAAGTCAAGAATATCTTTGTCTGGAGCACTTCTTCTTCATGCATGGAAGGGTTTTGATGTTACTTTGTACAAATGTTCACCACAAAGGGCTACCCTTGTTTTTAGAATTACTTCCCTTTGTTGTTACTATAAATAGCTTATATTGTAACTTTTTTATTACTGGCCGTAGAGAAAAATCGAGACCAATTTTCTGTGGTACAACATGCATGTTACATCCAATATTTTGGTGTATTTTGACCCATCTCTACTTGGTAAGGAGTTGGCCCTTTTTACATATGGGGGGCTCGACATGTTGCATGTGGGCATCTAGTCTTGAAAATTAGTCACAATATAGTTTTGTTGATGAACACTAGGTCAAGTTCGAAACTTGGTCCTATGGTGTCAAAAACTATGCCATCAGGTCAAGTAAAAGAGCATCATTGTGAACATTTTGGAAGTCACATTATGCACCAAATCGTCGTGAACGTAAGTAAGAGTGACTGTTTCGATGAACTCTGTGTAAAGCTTGAAAGTGTGTCTCGTTGGGTCCAAGTCAAATCTTAAAAAATCGTGGGGTCACGACCGTACCTCACACCGATACTGGTTTTTTCTAGGAAGCGGACTCAAGAGTGAGTAGACTCGATAAGCAACAAGTTTTCTTCACAATCGAGCTAAAATAAATTAGTATAAAATAAACAAACGTGAACACTCTGGATGCCACAGGAGACACCGAGTCATCTTGACAACTGGTCAGAATGTTTGTCTTGATGAACTCTAGTTCGAGGTCGAATTTGGTAAATTATTGTAAAACATTTGGTCGCAAGGTTCATTGATCTTGGCCTACTTTTTTATGCCCCCGAAGGGTGGCATATTAAAATCGCACCGTCTGTCCGTCTGACCGTCTGTCCGTCTGTCCGTCCGTCCGTCTGTCCGTCTGTCCGTCCGTCCGTGCGTCCCCACTTACAAATTCGTGTCCGGACTGTAACTTTGTCATGCATTGAAGGATTTTAAAATAACTTGGCACACATGTCTAGCACATCAAGACGACATGTCGCGTGCAAGACCCACATCCCTACCTCAAAGGTGAAGGTCACACTTGGAGTATGAAGGTTTGGAATCCTCTATATATGCACACATTCGTGTCCGGACTGTAACTTTGTCATGCATTGAAGGATTTTGAAATAACTAGGCACACAGTCTAGCACATCAAGACGACGTGTCGCGTGCAAGACCCACGTCCCTAGCTCAAAGGTCAAGGTCATACTTAGAGTTTGAAGGTATGGATTCCTCCATATAAGCATATATGCACACATTCGTGTCCGGACTGTAACTTTGTCATGCATTGAAGGATTTTAAAATAACTTGGCACAAATGTCTAGCACATCAAGACGACGTGTCGCGTGCAAGACCCACGTCCCTAGCTCAAAGGTCAAGGTCATACTTAGAGTTTGAAGGTAATGGATTCCTCTATATAAGCATATATGCACACATTCGTGTCCGGACGTAACTTTGTCATGCCTTGAAGGATTTTAAAATATTTGGCACAAATGTCTAGCACATCAAGACGACGTGTCGCGTGCATGACCCACATCCCTACCACAAAGGTCAAGGTCACACTTAGAGTTTATAGGTAATGGAATCCTGTATATTGCATACATTTGTGTCCGGACTATAACTTTATTATGCTTTGAAGGATTTTAAAATAACTGTGCACAAATGTCTAGCACATCAAGCGGATGTGTCGCGTGCAAGACCCAAGTCCCTACCTCAAAGGTCAAGGTCACACTTAGTGTTTAAAGTAATGGAATACTGTATGCATGATTACTCTGTCATGCATGGAAGGATTTTAAAATTACATAGCACATTTATTGAGCACATGGAGAGGACACAGACTGTGAGGCACCTCTTTCGGGGGCATTCGTCACTTGGGAGGGACAGCTCTTGTTTGTTTCTGAAGCTACAGTAATGAAATCTGCGATGTGCGAATAGTTTTACAAGGAATTTTTGAAAATCGTCATCAGCTGACTTTGATTATGACCGTTTGACCTACTTCGTTGTCGTATGACCAGTGGTTATCAGTTGAACGGTATAGGGCCATCATGGCTCTTATCCAAATTTATGTTATTTAAATGATGATTTTAAATACATTTTTTCCAGCAAACGTACAGGCACCAGTGTCTAGAATACAGTCACCGGCCAAAGATACCAAGTCAAACTCGTCTTGTAGTACCCCTGGCGGACAAACACCAAAAGCTTACAAGAGAAATCAGAAAACATCAAAGGCATTGCATACGGTTGCAAAAAAGCTTGAAACTGAAAAGATTTTATACCAAAGAACAAGAAGTTTGAGTGTATGCAGTACATCGACTGTAGAATCAGCCAAATCAGAGATTAGTACAACCTTCAGTGAACCAGAATCATTGTCTGATGAAGACAGCTTTGGTTACCCTTCTTCCTCAAGAGAAGAATCACCAGATGCATATATGCCACCTGAAATCGATCTAGAAGAAGAGGCTCTTCAAGAAGAAATGTCGTTCTTTGAGCAGAGTAGGAGGTATTATCTACAGAACGATGATAGTACAGAAGAATTAGGCAAGACGGATTCTGATGAAAAACTTCTCAAATACGGGATAGAACTGAACATTTCGTACATGCATCAGTTTGAAGACAGGCACCCAGACATACTTAAAAGGGACCAGTTCTATTCAGACTTCCTTGATAAAAACCAGTTAACGCAGAAACTGTTGCAGAACCCAAAGAAATATATTAGATGTGTAATACAGATAGAAGGATCGCATGAAGCGTTCTGCACACCGATAGATACAAATCAAAGTGTGCATGTTATTGAAATTTCAGGCAGATCAAAAGTTGGGCAAGTTTTCAACGAAGACGAGGTTGTTGTTGAAATTCTTGATGATAAAGATGTTAAAGGTAAACGATTCGGAAAGGTTATTGGTATTTGGAATAGACAGCGTCATAAAGACACTAAGCATCCGGTATTTATCTGTACGCTTGATGCTGTGGACAGTAACCTCGTTCGTCCGATGTGCAAAACTATTCCAAAGATCCATATTATTGACAGAGAAATATCACAAAAGTTTAAAACAATCAAAGCAAAAAGGTACAAAATTGAAACATACGACTACGATGAAACAGCTGGAGTTCTATGTAACCCAAGAATAATCAACTTGAATCCTGCAGAACAAAGGTCATACATCTTTCTGGTCGCTTTTATTAGTTGGAGCCCTCGGCATATATATCCAAGAGGAGCAATTATTAAGATGCTTCCACCTGGTTTAACAGAATCAGCGGGTTTAATGATTCTTAATCTTCAGCACGAGGTACCGAGTTTGTACAGAAAAGCTACAGTTGACCAAGTAGCGAGTTTGTCTAGACGACTTGGCGAAGAACCCACAGGTGCTCTCCTTCAAGGTCGAAGAGATTTAACTGGATTGACAACATTTACAGTTGACCCTATTGATTCTAAAGATCTTGATGACGCACTTAGTATTCAGACAGTTGATGGTGGTTACAAAGTTGGCGTGCACATAGCAGATGTAGCTACGTATGTACCTCAGAACTCCCCGCTTGATGAGGAATCTAGACAACGGGCAACCACATTTTATCCAGGAGTTCGGAGACCCAGAAATATGCTTCCAGAGCCATTTAGTACCAGTGTATGTAGTCTTTTACCGAATAGAACACGACTGACGATTTCTCTTTTCTTTTACCTCACAAACAAAGGCAGACCAATGCAGATGGAGGGTAGCAACTTTGAGATACTAAAATCTTACATAAAGTCAACCAAACAGTTATCATACGATGAAGCTCAAACTATTATTACATCGCAGAAGTTGGATGATATGGACCGCCTTACAAAGGATATAAAAACACTACATAGAATAGCTAAAGAAAGCCGTAAACTTCGGCTTGGAAATGCTATGTTTGCTTTAGACCTTGACTGGGAAGAGTCGTCACAAGGAGAGTCGGATAGTCAAACTGTAGAAGCACATTACCTGGTGGAAGAGTTTATGATTATGGCAAATAAAAAAGTAGCTGATTGGCTTCTGAGACATAAATTCAAAGGGTATGCACAGTGCGTTCCGCTCCGTTGTCAGCCACCACCTTCCAAAGAAAACACGGAAGAATTTCTTCAGAAGAGTGAATGCTATATTGATATTATTTTGAGACTACAGGACAAACAGATCGGTCCAAAAAAGCCAAGTTTTTATGAATGTCTCAATGAGAACTCAACAAATGCAAAATCCGTCATGCTGGCAAAATCAGTTTGGGAAGCAATGCGCAACTCACCCAAAACTGCATCAGATTATGTGAGACGAGAGGATTTACATCCACTTCAGTTGACAGTTTATCAACATTGGTTGACAATACAGGAAAGGGCTGGATACAGATGTTCTGGAAGCATAAAGGGCGAGGACGATGGCAAGCACGCTAGCTTGGATATTTATCCTTACACACACTTTACATCACCAATCAGGAGATATAATGATCTTATTGTCCAACGGCTAGTTCATGCTGCTTTCAAAAATGGCCCATGTCCATATCAGAAACAGGACATAGAAAACATATGCGTACATATAAATTCTGTAACAAAAAGAGCGAAAGAATATGAAAAAGGATGTAAAGCTCTTCAAAAGGCAATAGAATTCAGGACAAACCCGAAAATGCTGAACTGTTATGTTGATGATGTCTCCGACAGGGCTGTGTCTTTATGTTCACCATGGCTGAAATTCGTCCCAAGACCACACAAAGAATTGACATTCAATTTGTTGGATATGGGACATAAACCTGAGGTTTTTGAGGATTCGGACACAAAGTGGAATAAGGTTAAAGCAGTATGGAGAAAGAGATTATACGATTTTGTAGAGAAACCTAGTTACCAACCGGCTAAAGGAAATGAGTACACGTTGAATCCACAAAGAGAAATAGTATTTCTTCCTGTGCATGCATGGGCGAGAATGATGAGAGCAGCAACAGATGAACACGAGGAAGATCTTGCCCGTGCAATCAGAAATGCAACTGTAACTATAAACCGTGTAGGGTACTTGGATGTTACAACTGAATGTCGAAACCCCTTAAAAATTCAGCCAAACACAAAATTTTCAATGATATTTTCTAGAGGACAGCAGCTGAAAATACAAATGTCTGCTGCACCGAACAAAGGAATTATCACGCCCAAGCCAGTCCTGTACAGCATGACGAACAACGTTAAGTTTTGCCTTCAGCATACTGAGAATCCTGTGTTACATCTATACCATTATGTAACGCGTTCAACTTGCGACCAGTACAAAGATGTCCGAAGTTACCTTGAAAGATGGCTTCCAATTATTCTGATGGAAGCTGCAACTGGTATCGTGCGCAATGAAGAGTCATGTTGTATCAATAACGTTACGATAAAGTTTCTTGATGACAGACAAGGAAGGTTTTCTTTAGGGCTTGCCGAATGTGAAATACGAAATATCGAGTTGTCTGGGACTATGTCGGAAGATGGTGATGACGTACGCTCTGACGAAGCAACAGCATCTTTCGACTGGTTATGTCTTAAAGCAGTATTGCCAAATCCGAAGAAACACGCCATAAGAGACAGTGCTGTAGACTGCCAAAGTTTGAATGCTGTATGGGTTGGTCATGCAGAAGTTATCAAGGTGATGAGGAGAAAATCCCAGCAGACATCTGATGGCAAAATCAATATTACATTTCGACTGCATGAAAAAGCTCCTGATCTACCACCCAACTTCCCTAGTAATACGAGGTTTAGCGTTGAGATACTGAAGAAATCTGAGGTTGACAGGTCAGATTTATACACTTGCAATATATATAAAAACTTTAGGTAAAAAGATGTACATGTACATTGATAATTACAAATGCATTTTCATACTATGTTTCGTTAGGCTTTTGTCAATTTAGGAACATAGATTCTGCATGCGCTGGAATCTTTCAGAATAATGCACCGAATTATAAATTTTCAGCTTCTTGTGGATAACAACGTTCGTATTTATTTTATACATTCTAGAAGTTATTGTAAGGTAATCTGTTTGCTGTTGGTACATTAGTATAACATATTTTGCTGAAAAAGCATACATTATGCTG
Source organism: Saxidomus purpurata (assembly GCA_022818135.1). Lineage (NCBI taxonomy): Eukaryota > Metazoa > Mollusca > Bivalvia > Venerida > Veneridae > Saxidomus > Saxidomus purpurata. The sequence goes on along the minus strand of JAFMSR010000005.1, from coordinate 29,665,947 downwards.
AGAGAAGTGTGCAACCACAAAGACGAATCAAACTCTTATGACTCAGTTGCTACACGTTGCTATTGTGTTATTCCTTTTGAGCATTTTATGATAAGATTTAAACTAAAGCTTTCAAATCTTGGTTTGCAGGAGAACTGAAAGTTTCATCAAAGAACTTCATTCTCAAAGCGACTCACTGGCAGAAAAAATAGCTCTGAATAAACGTATACCAGATTTTGGTAAGTATAAGGTTTAACATGTTACTGTTGAATTCGGGTTTTTCTGGTTCACTTCAATTGACAAATACTATAGTAATGAAACTTATAAATTGCTGAAATAATTACCTTGACTACGATGTTACTATTCCATAGTGACTGTCATAGTCATGAAATGTTTACAACTAAACAAAACTGAAAATGTTCCTTTTGCAAGTATAATGCTTTTCGGGTTGAGAGTCTACTATAACACCATGCAGTCGCGTCTAGTACGCTCACAACTATGAATGAAAATGATCGAAATAAGGCTTCATTGTTTTAATAGATGTCATATACCGGGTTTTAAAAATGACCAGAAGTTAAGTTAATTTCATGTTAGCAAAAAGAAATAAGCAATTGGTCGATAGCAATTAGCACTTGGCATGTCCCAACCGGCATTCCGTAATAAACAATTATCATCAATGTTGAAATTTTTATCTCTTGGTTTAAAGTGTGGCTAGATTTCTCTTAAAATACCTTTTCAGACAGAAGCCGTGCACATATTGCCAGCCTAAGGCATAACCAAGACTTGGTTTTCGTTATAAATCACGACGATCCAACACAAAGAAAAACTGTCCTTCCGAGAAACAATGCAAAGCAGCAAGAAGCTGTCAACAAGGCTTTGACATCACGTTTTACTCTGATTCAAGGCCCGCCAGGTAGATAAGAAGTATACAACTAGATGTCAAATTGTGGCAAAGTGTAGTATACTTTGAAGTTCCAGGATCTCTTTGAATTTACTGATATAGCAATTAATTGATATGATAGTGATTAGCTCATGTTCTATGAACTCTAAAACAATATTGACATAAATATGCCTTTCTTTCGTTATCAAGTTGTTTCTTCAAACAAAATAGTTGCCAGAAAGCCTTTCTAATTTTTGCAATATCATTGTCATATCTATGTTTCTAATATGTACTTATTTGAAAGCAAAGTTTGGAATGTTTTTTGTACAAATAACAGTCATCCCTGGCAGTAAGACATCTTACTTGATAAAACGAGACCTACCTGTAAATATGATCCTGTGACTTTAAAGTGTTAATACCCTTCAATTTGATAATCGCAATTTAATGTAATATATTCACCATTTGTTTTGTAACATAACAAGCATTGCGAAAGTTACAGCTAAATAACATAATTAGAAACAACAGTTTAATCATACAGATGTTGTTGAAAAATGATAAAATCTTTTTCCATCAGTTTGATATGATAAATTTGTGTTTACATGCACTAATGAAAAAAATGATTGAACCCTTCACCCAAAAGCCTTTATTACAAAACGAAGTTTGGGGTGGGGAGGGGGGTATAGGAGTGATCTTGTCGGTCGGTCAGTCGGTCTGTTGGTTTTCATGATTTCCTGATGATAACTCATGAACGACTTTACCCTTTTGAATAATTTTTGGTACACACGTGCAACTTCATGAAATACAGGTCAAGTTCAACTTTGGGGTCAGTAGGTCAAAGGCCAAGGTCACAGTGACTCTGCACTGTAAAACGGAATCCGGATGATAACACATGAAAGGCTTGACCGATTTAAATAATTTTTGGTACACACGTGCAACTTTATGAAATACAGGTCAAGTTCAACTTTGGGGTCAGTAGGTCAAAGGTCAAGGTCACAGTGACTGTGAACTGTAAAACAGTTTCCGGATGATAACTCATGAAAGGCTTGACCGATTTAAATAATTTTCGGTACACAGCTGTAACATCATGAAATACAGGTCAAGTTCGATTTTGGGGTCAGTAGGTCAGAGGTCAAGGTCACAGTGACTCTGAACTGTAATGTAAAACAGTTTCCGGATGATAACTCATGAAAGGCTTGACCGATTTAAATAATTTTCGGTACACAGCTGTAACATCATGAAATACAGGTCAAGTTCGACTTTGGGGTCAGTAGGTCAGAGGTCAAGGTCTCATTTACAGAAGTTATTGTAAAATAACTCAACTCTATGTCCTTGTGACCATTCCTTTCTTATGGTTGCCATACTTCTGTGACAAAGCTGTATTGTGGGGGTATAATTCGTCACTCTTGTGACCGTTCTAGCTAAAACTTTTTGTTTTGACATTTTGTTTTGTAAACATTTTTGAAAATATTAAAATTTGAGTGTAACCAAACAGGAGTAAACACATCAGTAATGGCATGCCAACATTTCAAATTTACATTTGAGAACTGTAAAAATATGAAGGTTCGTTATTCACTGTAAAAGTAAGAAAGGTGTCTAATAGATGCAGTTGCTTTACCATTGTAGGCACAGGGAAAACATACACTGGTATAAAACTGATGTACCTTTTCGACAGAATCAACTATCAGCTCAGTAGAGAAGGGCAACAGAGGAAACAAGTTCTGTTCTGTGGTCCATCAAACAAATCCGTGGATCTAGTCGCAAGTAATCTATTTCACTCTATATTCAATAGTTCTTTACTGGTCATGGACCTGTTTTGATGGGCTAAAGATGCCCAATGCCATGTGCTTTGCGTTCGGTCAATAGCTTTCACAATCACTGGGAAATGTTTGAATAACTACACAGTTGTTGCCTGAAGTGCAACATACATTGAACATACATTGTACTTGTAAAATTAAAAAAAAAACTGTTTAAAGATTGAAACTTATTTGAAGTTGAATTTTGAATCAATATCTTTCTAATAGTTACAAAAAATAACTTTAAAGGGATGTTTAAATAATTTTACACAAATGTTGGCTCAAAGTTACAATTATAATACGTTTAAAATATCAAAACTTTTCCAGAGCACAATTTGATTATATATTTAGTTATTTCGCAGTAACGATGTGTGTGTTACCTAGGTAGCACGGAATGTAGCCAGTGATGCTCAAACAGACCATATAGAATACTAGCTATCAAAACGCCATATCCTTAACTTTACACTCTACAAATGGAAGTAATTCGAAGTAATTAAGAAAAAGTAGAGATTACGAAAGCGAAATGATTAGAGATGGCCTTAAGTTTCTGAGTATACCCCTTTCATCGGAGGTCTACTCCGGTCTGACTTCATAATATTTCTTCATATCGGGTTAAAAAGCCGGGAGAAGGCAGGTAAAACCGAACATATAACTAAGTAATTAGTACCTGCTTTTGAGCAGTTGTGTAACATTCCTATGGAAACAACTAATGCAACCATTCATCAGTTTAGCAAATGTTAAAAGGTCTAAAGGTGTAAATTTTCAGATTGGCAATGTTGAATATATATGAAATTGTGTATGCTCAAAATGTTGCATGTTGTAGTTACTTGCAAAGCTGTTCTGTGAGTGTTATCTGAAAACATAAAAAACATGATCTTTAAAAGCAAAATACTTGGCAGTTAAATAAACTCTTTATTTCCAGAGTGGATGCTCCAAAGAATGGAACATTACAAACCAAATTTCATTCGCGTTTATGGTAGATCTATTGAAGCAATCGACTTCCCAATTCCTGGCAGAACGTTCTTGTCTAAAAGGAGTACAAGAGGCTCACATACTGACCCGACTTTAAAGGTTGTTTCCTTACATCACTTAATTCGACAGAAAGGCAAGAAGTTTGCTGAAGAAATTAATGCCAAAGATAGATTTTTCAAAGAAATGAATTATGAACCAATGCCAGAGTTGGTCAAGGAATACGTTCATACCATCAGGGAAGCATCAATCGATGAAATTAGAAAATACGATGTCATTTTGTGTACTACAGCGGTTGGTGCGAATCCTAAAGTGCTTGAAGCAACAAACGTATATCAGGTACCCTAACGACTTCATCTAAGTAGATTAATAATCGTCTGGATTATAGTTAGAAGACAATACTAGCACAATGTAGTAGATTATGCACAATATTTTACTTTTTGTTTGAAAACAATAACAATTTGGATGGTTTGGCGACAGAAATAGTACAAATAATACTTACAATTTGGAATCTGCCATTAATTAAAGCCTACTGTCGGTAGATCCACTGAATTTACCTTGTAGATGGAGCGCAATCAGGACATGCCTATCAATAAATTATGAACTCTTATAATCTGTACACAGCCAAGACATGAACTTTGGCCATTTCACCAAATCACATAGTTGCCGACTGTTCCCATTTCTAATGCCACAGTGTACTCCAGTCTGCTGATGTAACATGTTCTTGATCAAATGGCCTTATTAAAATCTCACTGTCCGTCCTTAAGTTTTGTGTCTGGGCTGTAAATTTGTCATGCATTGAAGGATTTTACAATAAATTGGCACACATGATCAGCACATCAAGACCACGTGTCACGTGCAAGACCCACGTTCCTACCTCAAAGGTCAAGGTCACACTTAGAGTTTAAAGATAATGAAATTCTGTATATATGCACACATTCGTGTCCGGACTGTTACTTTGTATGCATTGAAGGATTTTAAAATAACCTTGCACAAATGTTAAGCACATCATGACGACATGTCACATGCAACACCCATGACCCTACCTCAAAGGTCAAGGTCACAGGTAGAGTTTACAAGTAATGGAATCCTGTATGCATGGTAACTCTGTCATGCATTGAAATGTTTTAAAATTACATGGCACAATTGTTGAGCACGTTGAGAGGACACAGACTGTGAGACACACCTCTTTTGGGGGCATTCGTCACATATGAGGTACAGCTCTTGTTTTAAGTTATGTTATATCTCGTTTAGAGACTCATAAAAGTAGGGTTAATTCGTGTAAGTTTGGTGGAAGTAGTAACTACAATATTGCTCTCAACCCTCTTTAGGTTATCGTTGACGAAGCAGGAATGTGTCCAGAACCACAGTGCCTTGTTCCAATCATTGCCACAAAAGCAGAGCAGGTAGTTTTGATTGGAGACCACAAGCAGCTCAGGCCTATCATCATGTGCAAGGAAGCAGCACTACTTGGATTAGAAACATCTCTGTTTGAGAGATACGCCACAACGAATTCGTCAAGAAATGTTCAGTTTACAAGATTAGAGGAACAGTACAGAATGGTAAGTAAATATTTTGCCATAATGACTGTGTTATGCGGAGAAATACATATACGCTAATACCCCGGTATTTTCATTTGATTCATTTGTGGCGGAGTATCGTTCTACCTGAAAATTGTCTTACGAAGGCTTTCAAAGGTACTTCTCTGATACTTTAGTGGAATTCTTTTTTATTGTTCTATGTGCAATACAAAGACACTTATACCATTTACTAGCCAGATACATAATGCATTAACAAAAGTATGGGGCCACGGGTTGTAGTAACATCAGTTATCGACCCTCTACTATGTTATCATGAAGCTACCTAAGAAACAAATATAATTATGTATTTTGTGAAGTTGTAGATTTATTTACTCTACCTTCTGAAAGGTGAATTATGAGCAAAAAAGTCTTAAGTAATATACATATGTAAGTTGAACATGCGTTAAATGTTGTGGTTATTTTAATCATAGTTGTCATAGAAAATTATTTGAAATTTGTAAGACAGACGGTTTTCCTATAACCTCCGTCTACAAAATTTTAGCAAAGATTTGTCCGATACATGTAATATTGTAAAGACATAATTATGTTTCATTTTAAGAACCCTGAAATATGCAGATTTCCTTCTAAAATGTTCTACGACTCGTCCTTAAAAACCATGCCTGGTATTTGGAGAGACGAAACACTGAGAATCTGGCCAAAAGATTTGAAAGGGATGTATCCCCATGTATTAGTGCACATTGAAGGCGAAGAGCGTGTTCTTACAGTGTCTACGGAAGATGGCAACGAGCAGTCTAGAAGCAATGAGGCAGAAATTGATCACGTGGTAATAAAAATTTAAGATTTCTTTATTAACTCTACAGACAACAATGACTATGATAATGATTTTCTTCTTTTGAATAGCTTATAAAATGCTTCACAACTGGTCAAATTGATTGCATAATATTTTGTTTATATTACATTGTGCAGTTATATCTGTCAGACATTTAGTTATGTGTGTAATTTCCTAGCAGCTAGTAAGGCCAAACAAAACATCGTGATATATGAATTAACAGTCTAATGATTGGATTTTAACGTTTATTATGTATTTATATTAGTAAAGCATATACATTGTATGTTTAAAATATTTGATTTCTAAAACTAAAAGTACTGATTTAATTATACTGATAATAATTAAGTTCTGTATCACTGTGATATGCTCAGAGATCACAGTATACAACCACCTGCGTTGACGTTGGCAGCAGCTTCAAATTCAAATTCGTGTTTTTACGCAGGGTAGGTACATGTTTTCGTGAATGTTGTTGCCTTTTTTTGGTCTTTGTGAGAAGCGGCCAGTTAATACTGTTTCAGCATAGATCAAGGAATCAGCACATGAAATTATGTCTTAACAAGCACCGCAAATGAGGAGAAAATCCTTGGTAAATACGAAAGTTTGCCGAAAGTCGAGTGTTTTCGAATTCGCATTAATTATAAGTGTTAATGTTCAGACATGAAAAGAACATGAATAACTGGGAACAAACTTCAACCATTTCTCTAAAACTCTGCAAATTGTCACCTTGTAATATGCCATTTAAAAAGAGATACAGCCGTGTACACGAATCTGACTAATGGGATTGACAGTTCCTTTTCGAAACGGTTATAGGTTTTCACCATAGGCTTCACAGCTCCCGTTAATTTTATGTTAACGGAAACAGTAGTGTCGTAAAATGCGAAAACCACTGACAATCTTTTTTGCGTGTTTAAGCCGTTTTGCATCGCATGTTTGCTTCTTTTTCTGCCCAAAATGGCATTACAAGTAATTTACAACTAATACACGTTTTACAATATATTACTGAAACAATATATACTGGCCGTTACTCACAAAGACAACAGAAAAGGCAACAACATACTGCGTAAAAACACGCATTTGAAATTTGAGCTGCTGTAACGCCGGAGGTTGTACACTGGAGATGAGGCCCCGATGAGGTGGTGAACTTTTTAAAATGCTTTTTCTGAAAAGGCTTGTCAGAATATTATTTTGTTTGGTACAAATCAATAACCTTGTGTTCTATAACAATAGAAAATTTAGAATCAGGGTTTTTACAGAAATGATGCCCTTAATTGTGATGTAGTGGTTTTCTGATATATTTATCATGATACATAGAAACTTAATCATTCTTGTTGTCTGAAAGTAAAGTACTGATTTTATTTAAGTACAACAATTAAGTTCTTTATGACTGTAACCTGCAGAAATAAAATATTATATTGGAGATGAGGCCCCAGTGGGGTGGTGAAATTTTTAAAATGTTTTTTTTTTCTGAAACAGACAGACCACAGATCAATACACCTTCCTGTTGTTCTTTTCCAGTTACATTATATTTGCTTAATTTGGCGGGGGATATAAATTCACTGAATTGCTTGATTCCAGATAACGACTTACCAGTACCTTAAACGGGAAGTACCAAATGAGTCAGTCCAGATTCTTTCACAGTACAATGCACAGTGCTCTGAAATTAAAAGAAAACTGAAACTTGAAGGTATTGAAGAATACGATGAAGTTGTCAGTACTATCGTATCAAGTCAAGGTATGTTGAAAAAATATATGACTAATATTGTGGTGTGTCAAACAGGTTAGCTAATGAAATGGATTTGAATACTCTTATATCGATACACTACTCATCAGTGTATTTACACTAAAGATTAGTAGGTATTAAGTTGCGGGATATTTCATTCATGTCAGCCTTCGTGAATTTTTGTGCTCCACAAAAAGCTTTATAAAAAGTTCTTAAGTATATAATAGTTCATGGATGGATTGTTAGATAGAGTGGATTATAGTAGTTTAAGTCAACTGGCACATAGTGCCAGGGTGAGCTATTACGGTCGCCCGGCGTCTGTCCGTCCGTCCTATCCACCATTCAAAATGACAGACGCCCGGATTAAAGTTGACCCTACCCGGGGTCACTTGATTTTATATAGGTTTATATAAGAAAAACTTTAAAAATCTTCTCTGAAACCACATGACCTAGAGTTTAGATATTTGGTATGTAGCACAGCCTTGTGGACCTCTACCAAGTTTGTTCAAATCCTGAGCCCCGGGTCAAAATTGACACTGTCAAGAGGTCACTAGACTGTACGTTGATTTCTATAGGAAATCTTCAAATATCGTCTTCTCGGAAACCACAAGGCCTCGAGTTTAGAAATTTGGCATGTATTATTGTCTATTAGACCTCTACTAATAATTGTTCAAATCACGGCTCCGAGAATAAGATTGATTGTGGACTCACTTGAAAGGAAAAGACAAAAACATCTTGTCCAAAACCACGAATGCCAGATCTTAGATATTTAGAATGTAGCATTGTGTAGTGGACCTCTAATAAAAATGTTAAAATCATGACCCCAATGCCAAAATTGACCCTTCCTGTGACGCAATTGTTGACCTTGTTATATACCCAATCGTAGCCAGGTGAGCGATATAGGGCCATCTTTGCCTCTTTTTGCTCGTGAAAAGGGGTCCTACTCGCCCGGGTGGCGTGGGTTGGCGTCACACCTTGGTTAAGTTTTGTACCACCCCACTTTATTTCAGAGTATTAGAGGTATGGCTTTGAAACTTACCATACTTGTTTACCACATAACCTCCATCTACAGACAAGAGTACATAACCGTCAAGGTTTTTGACAAATTATGGCCCTTTTCTTAAAAAGGTATTGAGCTGGTTAAGTTTTTGTACCACCTCACTTTATTTCAAAACCATTGGAGGTATTGCTTGAAACTAACCATACTTGTTTACCATCACGACCTTCATCAACAGACAAGAGGACATAACTCTGTCAAGGTTTTGACAAATTATGCCCTTTTTATTAGAAAATACATGAATATGGGTAAAATCCACTTTTGCCTTAACCCTTTGAGATATTGCTTTGAAACTTTTAATGCTATTTCACATCATTCCCCCATCTGTACGCAAGAGAAGGTAACTCTGTCAGGGTTGTTTTAAAAATTAAGGCCTTTATCGACTTAGAATCTTGGTTAAGTTTTCGTACCAGTCCACTTTTACTGAACTGTTTGAGATATTATTTGAAAGTGGATACTTGTTTACTATCATGATCCAAAAACATGGGCAGGAGAAGGTAATCTGTCAAGATTTTATTTGAATTATGGCCCTTTTTGACTTAGAATTTCAGTTAAAATTTTCATTCTTGTCCACTTTTGACTTAACCATTTGAGATATTACTTTGGAAGTTGGAGTTCTTATGTGCCATCATGAGACCTATCTGTAGAAGAGGAGATAACTCTGTGAAAAGTTTCTGATTTGTACTTAGAAATTCCTAGTTAAAGTCTTGTGTGCCCTTAACTGTCAAAGTTTTGTTTTATAGGCAAGCACTAAAAAAGTCGAGCGCGCTGTCCTTCTGACAGCTCTTGTTTAATAAATACAATATCTTTATATATAAAGATTACAAAGTAAAAAATCAAAATGATTATAAATTGGCAGAAAACAATTACATATACATGTATATGATGTATACATTTACATATATATATTATTGCGAAATTATTATGTATGTGTGTGATTAATATGTAATTAAACCTGTTCTGCTATTTTACCCCGAAATAGAAATATTTATAAATTATAGGGAAAAACCATGCACTTAGTGCATACTCATTGTAGCATTAAATATCAGTGAAATAACTTAAAACTGTAAAAAAGTAAATCCTTTGAAATTATCAGCTTATTATTGTGTTTACAGTGTGATAGATGCTTATACTTGACAAAAAAGATGGATATTTTTATAATACACTTTATAACTTAAACGCATATAGTGTCCCTTTACTGTATGTTACTTTATAACTATCTACTCTTGGTGTTTGTATCATGTATTATAGGTGGGGAATGGAACTATGTCATATTCAGTACAGTGCGATCCTTACCAGATTACAAGATTGAGAAGAATCCGACACTTGGTTGGTGCAAACATAACTTGGGATTTATCACTGACAGGAATCAAGTTAACGTCGCCTTAACGCGAGCTCGTAAAGGCCTCATTATCATAGGTGAGCTTTAATAAGTTTCAAGTAGTAAGTCAGGATATTGTTTTTGTAATTTGATAGGTAGCCTGTGTTGTATAATTATCATGTTTACGATTAAGGAAAGTTCCGCTAGGAAGATGCAAGTGATATTCTTTTATATAGGATACATAAGCTGTTATATTTGGTACACATTTTTATGCTAGAATTGACATGTCAAGTTTTGGCAATTTAATTTTCTACAGTTTGTGCAGAACGTCTGTCTTATAAATCTACAGGAAGATCATTTGACAGCGAAAATATCAGGTTGATTTAGGCAACTAAATCAAAGAATTACTAAATGTAGCCGCCAGATCAATAAATAGAAAAAGAGATATGGTTGGTTTTTGTGCTGTATGTTCTTCATAAAGTGTGCCAATCACTTGAAGTGTAGAAGGCGACCCATATGTCGACTAAAGGGATTTGACTGTCACTTCTAGAAAAAAGAGATTAGTTTTGTTTGAATTTCATTTGACAGTCATTGTCGTTTCTATGTTTTGTGAGAAATGTAATATATAGCTTAATTTGTGAAAAAAGCTGTTGTACATGTATGTTCATTTTGCACAGGAAATTGGGTCTCTTAACACAAAAACAATTGAAAGTAAACCCGTTTTATGATAAATAACATTCGAGTACTTTTAGCGCTGGAAGTTCATTATGTATGCTGTAATTTTACTCTATAGGTAATAAAGACTTACTCGCCTGTGACTTTGTTTGGAAAAGGTTGATCCAACACTACGACCAACGAGGATGTATAAAAACTCCCGAAGAGTTTCCACCTAGATCTATTAGAAAAAGTCGCCAACAGATCATGGACGAAGCATACGTCCGAACTTATCGCCGGTTTGGAGATACAATTTTCGAGAAGGGAGAAGCAACATCATATGAAGGGTCATTTGACAACGAGTATGATCAAGATGATATCTGGAAGCCCCGTATTGCCTCAAGACACGCATAGAGATAAGATACAGTGGCTGGTGTTGAGGTATGGCGTTAGCAGAGAACCTGTGTTACAAAGAAACTTTGGTGCAGGTAGATGTGCCATAAATATGTATAAAATGATATAAGTCTGTTGTGTTTTATACAGTTATTTTCTAATGTACTTTGTACACGCTTTGTACGCTTGATAATGTTTACTATTCCTGATAATCATTTTGTTTATATGAACAAAGATGTCTTTTTTACAGTTGTGCCATGTTACGTTTATGTTAGACCGCTGTTTTTGTATTGCTCATGTTGTTTGTTCAGATTAATTCCATTTTGTTAACAAATATTACATTTCCATTTAGACATTTAGCTACTTTTTTATGTTATGCTGCATTTTGATTTCATGTAATATTTTATTCTGTAAACGAAGGCTCTGTTGAGTAAACTTTTCTAAGTTGTCTTTCACTGTCTTGGCAAAGTCATTGTCCCATATCATTTCTAGCATAACCTGTCATTTTGAGTGTGCGTTTTGGGAAACGTTTACACCTTGCATGACAGTATTGTTCTTTTGTATAATATAGTTTTTCGCATATTATTATAAATCAAAAATGTACATTTATATACTAAATTTATTATAATTCGTGTTAATATTTATGCTCCCCGAAGGGGGATGAGCATAGGTAGTCGCCGCTTTGTCTGTTCGTCCGTCTGCATCAACTGATGGCGTGAATTCAACACATAGTATTGTTCTCTAGAGGAGATGCGCATAATAGACACATGTTTCAATTCGATTATTTTTCACGAGTTTCGGCCCTTTGATAACTGTTGTATTGCAATTCGTTTTCGGACTATTTCTCAGCAACAAATTGCGGTAATCGAACGAATCTTCACACTAATTGTTAGCACTAAAAGAAGATTCGAATATTGTACGTTTGTTTCAGGTCGATTATTTCACGGAGTTGTGACCCTTTGGTAAATGCCGTGTTGAATATATCAAGGAACCATTCGTTTCCGCGCCACTTTTCAGCCATTACTGGGTGAATTAAACGAAACGTCATGTCAACCTTTAAGTACTAATAGGAGATACGCATAGTTTTGGCATTTGCATAATGTAAAAGCCTTAAAAAGTTTGCTGTTTTTTTACTGTAACTAATTAAGAAAATTCGTGTCCGCTCTATTTGTAGTATCAGCATCTTCGGCATAATTATGAATTACTTCCGTTATATTTTTAATTTTTGCTTTGTTTTTTATTCTTTAGATCAATGAGAAAAAGAATGAAACACGTCCAGCATTGGACAAATATATATATTCCTTTCTTTCTTCTGAATTATGTCCCTTGATAAAGTTGTCTTTTCTATTAATTATGTCATATAACGATTTTGCACCCAATTTTAGGGCGGGTTTTTAGGGGAGCATCCATCGTTTCCAACGATATTTTTGAGTATTTATTTTGATATGAACACTGAACAATTAACAGTTTGATTTCATGTGATCCATTTTCTTGTTTTTAATTGAGTTTTTGTTTGTGATTTATACTTGATTTCATGTCTGTGATATGCTTTACATTAGAGATTATTTTTTTGCAGTTTCTTTATAATATTTTGAAAAAAAAGTTCTGTTTTAAATTTCAGTTGAAATGTTATTTTCAATACTATTGTTTGACAAGCTTGTAACTGAATAAAAGTTGTTGCAGTTTATTTGTAGTTTCTTTGATTTAAATTCCTTAAGAAAGCAGATACTTCAATAGTTAGTTCTTACTTTAAACAAATAAAATTTAAACCTATATGTCTTTATATCATAAACTATAATTATTTCTGTAGAGAAGCCATGCGTGTTTTGAACCGACACAAAAAAATGTTATCTTTATATTCACTAATTTTCTTCCTTTCTTTAGCTGACTTCCCAATATTCTTTATTAGATCAAACTATAAGTGAGGCAGCCTGTTTAGTAACATCGAGAATTTTAGTTCTGTAGTCACAGAGTTAATCTTCGATGACAAACATAATTACATGGCAAGATCACGTGATAATAAACGCACTGGTCAAATAACTACACACGGATATAACTTGCATGTAATTTCGGGATAAGAGTACCTTATTTTTCGGTAGACATTACTTTGCAGCACATATATTTTTATGATTATACATTTCTAATATATATCTAATATGATGTATCAATTTGAACCTAGATATATTACACACAAAATAGCAGAGAATAATTTTATCACAAGTTGTAATATATGTGCTGACAGCGTGAACCTTGCCGTGCATTTGTCTTTGTATGATGCTAAACCTATCGGAATTTGAGGCAAACTCTTTGAATATTTCTTTTTGTTGTAAAACGTTCAGACTGTAGCAGCAGTCAGAAATAGCATACACGTTGGATGGCCAACCTTTGAAATGTCGAAAATGTTTCAACCAATCCAACAAGTCAATTTCACAACCTTTATGACACGTAGTTTCTTCATGTTGTGGCTGTCACGGAGTATAGTAACCTTTACTAGTATTAGGACTAAACTGTCATTGAGGTGATGCTTGAACAGTTATTGGGTATTTTGCAATGACTGACGCCGAAGATCATAAAACTGGTCTAAGCTTAATGAATAAGGCTGACCAACCTCGAACATAGAAACGAGTATCTGCTCAAAATATTACAGTCAAAATCTAAAATATAATGGATTGAAAAAGGTTCGAGTTTAGCGTGCGATTCAGTATGATAGTATTGATTGCACATTTGAGGTTCATCTGATTATATTTACAACCATTCTTCTACTGATGATGTGGCAGAATAGGAACTAATATAAGGTTCAGTTGTTAGGGGATTTTTACATATTTATATACAAGAAAAACCCAGTACATCTCAAAATAGAATCTGACACTCTAAGGCGATAAACGGCATATTTGATTAATACCCTATTATATTAACATTCAATGTATTTTAATGTACACTCCTCGCAAAAATTCAAGGACCACATCTTATATTATGAAACACTATCAAAACACCTATAAGATCTTTCAGCTTACAAAACCTCGTGTAAAAGAATTACTAAGTAATTAATGTAAAGTAGTGTATCGTACATATACTTAACATATTTGAATTCAAAATTCAATATGGTTAGTCCAAAAATAAATGAATTAGTTGAGAGCATTGTTTTAGGGCTTTTGAAGCAAAAAATGTCCTACAGAAACATTGTGAAACAAGTAAAAGAGATGGGACATAATGTTTTTGTTGCTACTGTGCATCGCATTCAACATTGTAAAGGTGTTATTCGAAATAACGTACGCAAAACGGGTAAAAGTGGAACTTTTACCAAACGCAGTACAGCAGCTACTGCTGACGTCGTACGGAAAATCCATAATATGATTAAATTGGTGAATCCGCCCGCACAAAGAGAAATGGCAGCTAAGTGTGGAGTGTCTTTAGGCACTGTTAACAGAATTATAGCCAAAATCTTAAAAGCCAAACTCAGGAAAAAATGTCGTGTGCATAGGCTTAATGAGGCCCAGATTCTGAAACGACGTGCTCGTCTTTATCTCCGTCTTAACTGTGGAGAATGGAAAACCGTAGTAACCACTGATGAGGGTATGTTCTATATGGGCGATAGTAATGGTCGATGTCGTGTTTGCTACGTTCGTTCTAATGAGACAGACCTAAATAAAACACTGAAGTTCGTAAAACGAGATGCATTTGCACCTTGGTTTATGGTTTGGACCGGTGTTAGTTTCTACGGCAAGACATCTTTGAGTTTTATCAATATAGGGGTGAAAGTCAATGCAAAGTATTACATAGGCAAGGTTCTAAAGCCATTTCTGAAAAAAGATGTTCCACGACTTTTTCCTGGAAGAGAGAATGATATGGTGTTCCATCAAGACTCGGCTTCTAGTCACACTGCTTAAATGACCCTTGATTTTCTCAACAAACACAAAGTAAATTATATAACTCCTGCAGAATGGATGCCAAAAAGCCAAGATGCAGCTCCCATGGACTTTGGTATTTTGGGCATACTGAAACGTTGGCTACAAAAACAAAATGATCTATACCATGACTGGTCTTAAAAAGGCTCTTAAAGACGAATGGAACAAACCTGAGCAGTCGTGCTTAAACCGGACTTTAGAAAGCTGGCCTGGAAGGTGCAGAATGATTTACTATTGCCATGGATCACAGATTGAGCATTTGCTGCAATAAAACGTATGCGAGTAAATAATTAAGCTGTGTTTAAAACTGTTTCATAATAAATTGAACAACTCTCGTACTGATCTGAATAGATGCTGGTATTTATTAATATAATATTAATATATATATGGCAACAGTCGGCTTCAATGAAATGTGTTCAGAAGCTGTTTTGAAGGACCTATCTACAATCAATTTATATGTATGCTTCTTGGTTACAGTACACTTTCAAAAGTGTTTTCAACCCATCAACCAAGTTGATATCATGACCGTTTGGACACGTAGTTTCTTCATGTTGTTGCGATGTCATATTACTGTTAAAATAGAGTATAAAAACCTTTACTCTAGTATGAGAACCTTACTGTTACAGAGGTGTTCCTTGAACTTTACGTATTATATTAAAAGTACCGGCACTTTCAAAATTGGTAGAGTAAAAGATACCTCTTTGAGAACCCATCGATAACCTGTCAAAAAAGTTGGGGTAAATTAGTAGACCATAATGCCAGAAGTAATTATTTTATACTCAACAGTGCTGAAACTGATAAGTGAATTCTTTTATACATCAGAAAGCTAATCTGAATGTTTGGAACTTTAGCAACAAACTAGTTGTCTAGGTTAAATATCTAGCAGACCTAATAATGAAAGTAAACAGACGAAAGAAAATGCTCCAGAATCAAAGAGTGCTTGTGGGGACGTACCAAGCGTTTTGAAAATGTACCAAGCGCATGCGCCGGATCTCGTGAATTGCAAAACTGATGACGAACAAGTCATGTGCACGTAAGCATCACTTGGAGTTCCTCGGCGCCTCGTCTTAATACTTATACCTAATACTAACTAAACAGACATTTTTTTAACATCAATCCGCGAGGATGAAAGAGCTTGCAAAATTTTCTTCAGGTAAGTAAGTATTAATTTAGATTTAATCACTTGAAAATGCAATTATCTGTTTTAATAATCTATATTTCGAGTCCAAAAATGCTTTATGCTAAAATATATCAAAACTTGTCGCCGTTGTACGTTTACAAAATAACAAAGCATGGGGTATTTGTTAATGTATAAACCCTGCTTTAGAGTGCCACTTTAATTTATCTATTTATATTAGAGTTAAGTCGTTGGTATCGTGTAATTCGTATGACAAATGTTCTCCGAAGAGGATAACTATTTTAGATTTTGGGGAACAGTGCAAGATGCAGAATTTATCCAAGTTTTAGAGACACCCCTTTGTCCTTTTACTCGCCTGGTGTATAGCACCGATACACGGACTTCGGTTAGGTCTGACCCGAAAGGTCATTAGTTATGTTAGTGGAGGAACGGGGGATCGAACCGGCGATCCATTGATTCCCAGTGTAACGCTTTACCACTAGACCTAAGCTATCAGTTGAAAGTAATGTTTTATCCCATGGTCTTTTAAATTTAAACGCACCTGATATCATCAATGATGTGGAACCAATATTTTAATTTCTCTATGTATATTAACTGCTACATCAGTTTGAATTTGTTCGGGTAGAATCATAGATTTACTGATCGTTTAATGATAGAGCTCTCTTTTTTATTCCGAAAGATACTCGGGGACAGAGACAGAGACACACACAGACAGAGACAGAGAAGCACGAACGCACGCACACACACACACACACGCACTCATACACACGCAAAAACGGAGCGAGAATGATACCTTGTATACAAATGTACTCCATGGCGTTTAGTTTATTAATACACTGCATGTAAAAAAAATGCCAAGTTTCGGTTTCGTTTTGTAGGGCACTTATTTTTAAACTGGTTTTTTTTCGTTGGAATACCAGTAAACGTATAGGTTTTCACAGGATTGTGTCTGAATGTCAAACAGTTAAATGCATTGCTATTTATCGATATGCAGATATAACTTTCAATACATTTATTGCGTAACTTATAAGGACATCAAATGTTGTACCTTTAAATTAAGATTTGAATAGTGATTTAAGGATAAAAGACACGTCATTGCAGGTAAGACTGGGTACATTGAATGAAACACGAGGCAAACATATTAAAATACAACATGTAGTATCACATTTCTTGTACTTACGTAGCTACTAGATAAAATGTCAATATCAATTTCAATCATTGTAATTCTTTGTATAATCAATTTAATTAAAACCAATGTATAAGGGCTTGAAACTCAATTTTTCAAACTAGAAACTCACTTTTTATAACTCAAAACCCCTTTTTTGCATCTCGGATGTCATCTTTTCTGACTCGAACCTCGAAACTTTAAACTAATTACCTTTTCTAACTCGAAACTCGCTTTTTTATCTCAAAACTCACTGCTAGAAAAAAGAAGTCATCCAGTCATATACCGTGAATAGATGATTGTTATTATTATCAGAATTTATACGGGTATTTAAGAGTATAGACCATATCAACGAAGAGTCACGTGGTCTGTTCTAGGTAAACATCAGATAAACTGCGGCTGAACTCTAGCAGTGTTTACAACTGCAATACACTGGCTAGTGTAAGATTGGTGTTGATAATTAGCACTGCAGGAATTGTTAAACCTTAGATAATCCCTGATAAGCCCACAATAAATAAACCATTAGCATCCTCTTTTAGTCAGCAACACCTGCATTCAGCAGTCATTCACAAGTTTATAATGTACTGGATCTTACAGTATATCATTTTATTACATATCAAAACAAAGATGCATCTTCAAGTTCTTCAGACTGGACTAAAAACAAATTGGGATACCCAAGTTATTTTCTATTATTCAAATTTGCAGACTATATAAAACAAAATGAAAAAAAAACAGCATTTGATAAAGGATATAATTTCTTTATTGAAAGTTACATACATGAAGCATGTGTAAGTAATACAATAAACAGTTATATTACCCTTCAAAATGGTCACATCGGTTTGTAGTTAAGAATGTTGCTCAAAACACAGTGGATGCTTAAAAACATATAAGAAATAAGTTTCACCAAGTTATTTCTGTTATTGACAAATACAAATTAAGATATACAATCAGGTCATAACGGAAAAGGTGAAATGTTTTTTTTTTGAATAGGATAGTCAAAAAAGATTTTTACAGATTTCCTCTATATTCAATGTGATGGAAACTGTTATACATATCGTTATTTTTGGGTTAAAACTATGGCAATGTTTATAATTCTAGGAGTATAAATCACTGATTAATGTTTTATATAAAATTGTGATGGTCACTTTGAACGGTAATATCACTTTAATGATCAATTACGCCTAAAACAGCATAATTATTATTACCAGCTAGGTAATTGGGCAAATGACACTAGCAGGGGTCAAATGGTGTGACTTTGTTGTGTTCACAAAGAAGGGATTATTTGTTGAACGTATTTATTTTGATAAATTTGTTTGGGGAGACATGTTTACAAAATTGGCACAGTTTTACATCAGTGCTGCAGTTCCACATTTGACAGACACCAACAAAAACTAATCCGGCACATGCAAATCTGTAGTTATAATTGGGTCTTGAAAGTTCGACAAAAGGCAACACACAGTCCAAATTTGATTGGCAATACCAACAGATTTTATTGGTAGCTTTCCGTCAAATATGTGAAAATTACGCACTTTTCCGATTGCTCTTTCTACATGTATGCGGTGTTGTGCAATGGCATGCTTGTCTTGAACATCAGTCGTAGACAACCGCTTTCGTTTTCCCAAAAACGGTGGAATATTCAGATGGAGTCCCAATTCAGATAGTTCATTAGCGATTGTAAAACCTTTATCTGCCATAACTGCATCGCCCTGCTTTAATTCTCCTCTTTCCAGTTTTAGCCTCAAAAGATCGTACAAGCCACTCCGTTGACATATAGCTTTGTCAGATATACCTCCTGTGTACAGATGAGACACAAACATGATCCCACCTCTGCTATATACACCAATTAAATCTTTGAATGTATTTGCTGATTTGTAGTCCGAATATGTCTATGACTTTCGTACTAAAGATGATGGCATTTCGATTTTTAGTTCTGTGCAATCAATAATGAGCATTGTACTTGGGTATTGTTTTTTAAATTCAGGTTTCATATGTTTTGAGATTATGTCTCTATGTGGAAATATCTTCATGGACCCAAGTATCACACACATTAAATTCACCCAAGTATTAAATATTTTTGTTATAGTGGCTAATGAAATATTAAAACGAATAGCCAAATCCTTGTTTAGTAAACCTAATCTTAATTTCATTAATGTTAGCAAAAACTCATTTTCTAGTGACAGCTTGTGAGCTCTGAAAGATTGGCTTGAGTCATCATCATCCTCATCACTGTCTGAATTCACAGACTGCTCATAATCGGAGTCAACATAATCAGCACCACAAGTAAATTGGCGTTTATTGCGTCTATCCCAATAAATTATTGCACTTCTGTCTTTATTTGGAACCAGCAACTCTAGAAGTGTATTGAACACAATTAAGTTTGGAAATCCTGTGTAGAATTGCATTAATTTCAATTTAGGTTTTGATTCGATAATGTTTTGCAATGAGAACTGATATTTGCAGACATTTGGAATGTCAGTCTGGGTTTGAGCATGCACTCTTTCATCGCCCTCTGATGCAGTGTCAGTGTCGCTATCGTCAAGTCGCCTTTTCTTGGGAGACTTTCGTTTTGAAGTTTTGGTCCAGTAAAATACAGACGGTACAGCACTGTGTAACAGAACTCTTCTTGGTGTGTCATAGTAATGAAAATCTTCTTTCTTGAAGTGTTTACTGCAAATTCGTGTTGATTTCGCGATAATAAAGTCATTTCTGGAGGTTGTACCTGACCGACGTATTTTTTCCTTCCATACCTATATAAAATTATGTAAAGTAAATACGTAAACATAAATGCAACAGTTAAGTAAAATATGTCTTATAAGTTTATTTGAATAAAGTACAACAAGTTATTCATGTATATATATAAATTGTGACAGTACAATTGTACTTTAAAGCTGGTATGAAGATGTAAATATTACATTAATTTACATAAAGTATTAATTGAAAATGAAGAAAAAACATACCTTTTGTTGTTTTAAATCATTTGGAAATTGATGCATGGATACATTTTCTTCATAACCAGACCCTTTGCAATTTGGCACACAACAATAAAACACCATAATTATCCTGCAACCTTAGATTATCAAATGTGTATTTCAATAGAGTGTAAATAGGAATGAGAGCTCAGCTGATAAGCCCCTAGATAAGATCACGTGACTCTCTCCGCTGATATCGTCTATAATTATTGGAAATATAGGATTACATGTACGACAATTTGTTTTCTGAATCGATGATTTTACTATTCCGATTATGTAAGAGGTTTCACAAAGACTTCTGACTAAAGTAAACGTTTGAGGGAACCCAAAACCGTGACGATATTAACTAAATCGTGACAAACTAAAACATACATTGCAATACTATCTTCAAATTGAAACTAGAGAAAAGTAAAGCTTATGAACAATGGTGATTTAAAAAAATGATACAAAGTATCATTTCCATGTTTGTGAAAAAAACACAAAGTGATGGTAAACAGCATATTGTCCGACAGAGTATTATGCGCAAATATTGAACTGGCACTCATGAATATTTCGTATGTTGTCGGTATGTGGTCGGTAATCTTCGGATAAAAATATAACAAGCGATTGATGTAAAATATCAATTTCGTAGTGTACTAGATATCGCATTCCACAATGGTGTAGTGGATAAGGCATTTTGACTACCAATCCAGCGTATGCAGGTTCGAGTCTTGCTTGAATTTTTGTATTACACGTACCTTTTTTAATCGTTTCGTTGCATTGTTCAGCACGGGGTTTCAAGATTTTTTTAATGACTATTTGAGCATACTTTCTCCGTCGTCCTGCATACATTTGTATTTAGAACTCAAAATGCCGACGAGCAAATCATCTTGGAAAACAGATGAGATCCAAAGATAAGATAACCTCGGCAAATATACCGAAGACTTCGAACTTCGAAGAAAATGCCATGAATATCAATAGTAAGTATAAGTACATAAAATTTAAACACAGAAAACAAAGCAAAGTAAACCAACAATCACGGAATATATATGGTGCATAAGACAGTGTCACAAACTAAATAGAAATAGCCATTCTCTTAAAAAGAAATAAAATTATATGTGCAGGATTCGAACCCATGAAACCTTGTATACAAGTAAGGCATCTTACCAATACGCCACTATGTCTGTGATGTGGACTTCAGTCGGTGAAATGTATTTGTTCGATATGGTAATCAATTGAAACAACGAAAACACACCCGAACATAACCGAAGATATTGGCGAAGATTTATGAGTGCCAGGTAAATATTGTCGCACAAAGTAATAACGTGCGATCTAACGATTTAAAGATACTTTTTTTTTTTTAACAAATGAAAAATCCCCGAGTAGCGTATCATAGCTTAAATCGAAGGAAGACGTTCAGCTACGTGTCTTTGTTGAAATCACAAATTTAATCAAGGACACGTTCTTTCTAATGTCCGAACTTACAATTGAGACTATAAAATAGAACTAACTTTAAAGACAGGGTTTCTCACATAACACATTTTTATTTTTCCTCAATATATCATGTCGATCGATTCTTTGTGTGACTTGTAAAATACTGAATTTACAGTTAATGTTTATATACAAAAAACTGCTTGTACCTTTTTTGGTTTAACAGATTATTTTTCTTCTACAGGTGTGCGAAATAAAAACGAGACATCAATAGCTATATTCTCTTGCAAGACATTCCTTGTTGTTTTCAATTGTATTAAGGTACGTGGATGAAATATTACGGAAATCCCGAAATATACCGAATTTTATATCGGCTGCCATACTTTATCTCTCAAAAATTAATGACAGAAATTACATTTAGCTTGTGTTTATTGCAGAACCTCCAGTAAGACGAAGCCATGGGGAACGGGATAATTGTCTTGCTTGCACTAAGCGTTTGCTTCGGTACGGTGGATTCTTTTCTCGATCGTATTCTGAAATCGGATAAAATTGTTGGGAATGTCATAGGAACAGTGTTCAAACCAATCTTAGGTATTGATCATCTCGAGAGACAGGCAGAGCAGAACATCAAAAACGATAAAGTTCCTAAAATGATGGAATTGATTGTAGAAACTGCAAAAGCTCTACGGAGAACCCGTAGGCTGATGGAAGAAGCACTGAATATAATGCGAGAGTTACAGGAGAGAGTAGGACAGAGTCTTGATAATGTGGATTACATAATATTATTGACTCTTGTAATTGTTGTCCTCTTTATCTTTTTTGGGGGACTACGTGGATATGACCTTCGGCGTATCGGGTACGTACTAGGACCGCGTGGCTTTGCTGCAATAGAAGTTTATCTTCTTAAATGGGCTATAATAGCATGTTTTGCATCTTCTTTTTTTTGTGTTGTGCACATCATTTTTAAGGTGTTACAAATCGGGCCTTTCTCTAAACCGGAGAGACTTGTGTTTCCTTGCTTGACGGTGTTCTCCTACCTACTTACATCCTTGCGCTCACTTCTTAATTTACTTCCCGTCGTTCGGGACTACGTCGTGATCTATTTGCTCGATGTGTATTTTGTTTTGTACTACCTACTCATGGCCCCATTTGTTCTCAGAAACGTTTGCTTTGCGAATAGACGAACACATGCGGGTAGTTTCGGGGCTTTGATAATTTACTGCATGCCAATTGCTTTCTCTGTGTTGTTCTACGGGTTTAAGGAAGCAACAGAATATATTATAAAATCAACAGAAAAAGAACCAAACAAGAACCCCGAATCTTTGAAAATAGAGACTGGTTACTCATTGTCTTGGCTTTATTCGCTATTACTTACTTTCATCAAATTTTATGCACTAGCGATAGTTCTCAGACTGTGCTACCCGACGCCAGCCCACAGATCTGTAGCTGCCATCAGGGGCCATCCTCGCTTCCAAAACCGACAATGAGCTGGCAGTGTTTTTGCGTCAATAAAGTAGCAGTATATCATAATAGAAGTTCTCAACAATATTTTTCCTATAACTTAAGCTGCTCTTCAAATTTAATACACTTATTTCATCTCATTATCTGTTTACTGTTTAGATACATGATACAACACTCAGTATAAGTTAAGAGTTTATTAAGTCAAATTTTAACAATTAAGAAACCCAAAGGGAGCGAGCGGTAGCGAGTGACCGGGGTTTCTTAATTGTTAAAAAAATGACTTAATAAACTCTAACTTGCTTAGTTTTTAACCTCATTTGACCTTTTCTGTAGCCACCGACATGTATTGTGGCACGGACCTATGTGTATATAGGTCCGTGATTGTGGGCGGAGCTAAAGTGCTTTCTTTTTAGAGCGAACTATTAATGAATTAAGTGATTTCAGTAAGTAGTTTTGATAAAAAAGAAAGACGTTTATTTAAAAACATGAGCGATTCGATTGGTCGGCAAATCGGGTCAAACACTAAAATGGATTATACATAGAATTTGAATCGATTGTTCTTTGCCCATGACCAAGTTACGTTTACGATTTACTATTGATTAAGAATAGCCATGTGTTTATGTATTGTGCGACAACATTTACCTGGCACTCATTAATCTTCGCCAATATCTTCGGTTACGATCTGGTGTGTTTCGTTGTGTCAATTGATTATCATATCGATCAACGGAAATTCACACCGTAGAGACAGTGGCGTAGTGGTAAGATGCCTAACATGTATGCAAGGTTCCATGGGTTCGAATCCTGCACAGATAATTTTAATTTTTAAAAGTTATTTATAAGAGTATGGCTATTTTTGTTTAATTTGTGACACTGTCTTATACACCGTTTTCGCTTTTTCGCATTATATGATTTCTGTTTTTTATCTATTTTTTTGTTGGTTAACTTTGCTTTGTTTTCTGTGTTTTTATCTTTTAAGTTTTGATACCTATAATTGATAGTCATGGCATGTCAAGAACTACTCAAAATTACATCATCCGTTGAATGAATGTTTTTCCGTCTGCCCCTGTGTTATCTTCGAAATCCTTCGAAATATTTGCTAAGGCAATCTTATCTTTAGAGCGTACAACTGTTTTGATGATTTGCTCGTCGACATTTTCAGTTCTATGTACAAATGTTTGCTGGAAGACGGAGAAAGAATGATCAAATAGTCATTAAAAATATTGAAACCCCGTGCCGAACAAAGACAATAGTGAATGCATTAAATGCAACGAAGCGATTTAAAAAAAGGAAAACAAAAAATCAAACAAGACTCGAACCTGCATACGCTGGATTGGTAGTGAAATACCTGATCCACTACGCCATTGCGGGATGCGATATCTGGTACAGTACGAAATTTATATTGTATGTCAATCGCGTGTTACATTTTAAGCCGAAGATTACCGACCACACACGAATTATTCATGAGTGCCAGTTCAATATTGTTCGCTTTTTGCGTGCGTTTCATGTTTATATTATGGTTGATTGTTGTGGATTACACGCATGAATGAATTCGTAACATGTACCAATGTGACAGGTATTATGATAGTTTTAGGTTATTTAACATTGTACTGTACAATACGGAGATATATTTGGACGAGCACTCAGCTGAGAAAACCATATTGGACGAGCCGCTAGGCTCGTCCAATATGGTTTCCTCAGCTGGGTACGATTCTAGTGAGAACAAATTGTTGATTGTGTTTTATACATTCTTATAATTTACAGAGTCATGCGACGTTGAAGTGTAACAAACTATAGGGTTAACTGTTTTGAAATTTTGATATTTGCGACTGTATTATATACGGTTTTTAATGGTGGCAAATATTTTTAACGGCGACGGCGTTAGCAGTCATTAAACCGTATATACGGTCGCAAATGCCAAAATCACTAAACATTTAACCCTATTCTAACGCACAGTGTGTTGAAATGCGATAATTAAACGCCGTTCGATTTTTGCGACACAACCAATCAGAAAATGACGTTACGTCAATAACTGTGTTAGAATAGATATTTGTTGAAATTTGTCCTGGGACAGTGAAGAGTTAACTTAAAGATCTTGCACTTTTCTCACATAAATTGATAAATGAGCATTTTATAGTGTAAGAAATTGTTCAATATCAACTACGTGTTACTACTTGTACCTCATATGAGTTCATAACTGTATTTATTTTGTATTTAAATGGAATAAATGTATATCCTATTATACTTCTTACACGAACTTATTTTTTTGTCATTGACCTGCCTTTATTATTACCTGGCTGATTTTGATATAATAAATGGTTTGAGTACAAGTTGGGAAACTGCCAGACAACTCATATGTTTAAAGAAGTAGTATAAACTTACTGGTATCCCACGCCGAACGATGGTTAACTGATCAATATATGTTTATGGACCATATATCTGCATGCATATGGTGTGCCTTAAACCTACAGGACCGTAATGTTTTATACTGGTTTATACTACTATATTTCAGTTCGATTGTGAAGAAAGCTACCAGCGTATCGATTCCGTACTAACAATACAAACTAATATGAACGAAATATCTTGTTTGACTTGCGCGTCTGTACATTATACAAAACTGTATATAATTGATTACAACTGGCTCTTCTTGTAACAAAATAAAAACTCTTCTTGAGGCACAATCAAAACTGAGTTTGGTTTTTTAACAGTAGGAGAAAATTTAGAGGAAAGCAACGTGCAAATTACATGTTTTTTACGTAAATCAAGTGCAATAATTCTAGTGCTACATGCGTGATCCTGATGAATTTCAGTTCAGTCTTGCAAAGTCTCGGCTATTTCAGAAATATTTCACACAAATCTGCAAAATATGACAATTGCAGGTGTATTCAATGATAATTATAAATACATATACATGTAGTTCCACTTTATGTAAGTACACAGTCGGGTTCAATTTTTGTAACCCTTTGCCTCGTAACATTGTAAGTCTGACTTCTTTGGAATTATACGATTACGCGATTCGCAGTTCATTAGCTGTGGTGGAGAGATTGGCCCCTTTTTATGTCAAAATACGTGTAGGTAGCTTAAGGTACTATCATAGAGAACAATCGTCAATAAAGAAGCTTATTTTTTTTAAAGATTTATGCCGTATATTTAGACTACGCCGACATACTTTAGTTGCCATGTATATATATTATGCATTACAAAAAAGGGAACAGTACTTATCAGTTTTTCAATAATTTTTGATCAATACTGAGTTATACAAAATTATGTACTTTGTCGATGCATGAACCTCTGTATGATAGTCAACTTTGTATATTATTATACTTGTGTATGGGCCGAAGGCCTTATTATACAATAAACTATTGAATTGAATTGAATTGAATAGTACAATGTACTGCAAAACCGACCAAGGGCCTCTTTTCGCAATATCCACGTATGACTCCGTTGCCACCGAGGTAGCGTATGATAGCATTAGTTTTGACGCAAAACCAGGCACAAAATTAAGTTACATTTATGACATTTATCATTTCCTGCTTCAATGTAACCGCACGCTTTCTTTTCAACTTTTCGCACCGACAGTTACTCAGTAGATTCAATGCACTACTTGTCAAACGTAGAACACATACTAAAATTATGTGGGTTCATTTCGGATATGTTTGATTCACATTATAACCCACAATTAACAATGAGTCATATCATATGAAAAAAAATAAAGCCTTCTCATTATCCACTTATCTTTTAAATATCATAAAAATATCAAGTCCCTACCCGTTATACATATGGGCCGTTCTCCAGGAAAACCGGGCTTAATGGAAAAAAAGTCGATTTTGGGGTTTTGACATTTTCCGAATTTTCAGACTTTTTGATCAAGAATATTAAAAACCGTTTGATTCTAGACCAATAAATTTTGATTTTATGAAGGTTTAAAGACACCTAGTACTACGCGCATTCTGCGTCATGACGTCGTCCGTAAAGCGCCAAAAAAGATTTCCAGAACGATGACGTCAACAGCTTTATGCTAGCTTATTTTGGCTGCCAAAACTTATGAGAGTGTTTATTGATCACAAATAAACCTGCAATGACATTTACTAACCTGTTATCTTATCTTTTTATATTTCACAAGAAACATTTTCAAGTAAAACTTTTGTCTGGGGTCACCGATTCCGATCAATGCTAATTAAACAGTTCGTTACAGTATTACTTACAGTGTGTTCAGTCACCATCACATTAAAAATACATTTTGTTTATGAACAATTCATTCATTGTGTCCGCCTGTCTACTGAGTGGTGATAACTTCATGTATGGTTCCGTATACCTATTAATCGTTTTATGACGGATAGTTCATCCCTGACATACATGTATTTACCGGGGAACGTTTTCGGTGCTAACGGGAATGTAGAATAGTTATGTTATACTGACAGTTGTATATTTCATAGGTATATAAGAGTACAACTAAAGTATGTGTAAGCTTCACTTCTAGCTAGAAAACAAAGAAAACATCATTATATTAAGTTCATGTTTATTCCCATCGCTACGAATAAAAACATGATGCAGACAAATACGAGTTTGTATCATGTATACAAAATAAGTCAATTACGGACAACAGGAGCTGGACACGTAACATTCTGGTATGCTGGTCGCACATAGGGTCTGACGACTTTATATAAATAATCCTGGTAATTTATTATTAATATAGATATTCTCTCTGAGTCTTTGTGTGAAATTAAAATTGTATAATTTGGAACCATTCAAACACCCATTTCCGGCTGTTTTATTGTACAGTACCAGATAACACATGCACAATTTTAACTATATAGTATATTTTTAATTTAAGAAACACGTGTATATTGAATAATAAGTTACACAATATTTTACAGTAGTATTTAGTGCATATCTGGAATAAAACGCGTTTGAAACTTAGACAACGCTAATTTGTTCTATCAAGGAATTTGACACCGGTATAATATCGATATCCTACATATTTTCACTCTAAGAATCAAAGTACAGAAGTACTAAAATGCGGTCGTGTGTGCAAACTGACTTTAAAGACTTTTGGCCAATAACCTATAAATTAAATTATTATACGCTGCCAGGAGGCGGCGTATATAATGGAATGCCTTTTTATATTTGGCATTGCACAACCGCAACTTCTTAGCTAAACGTGATAAGAAATATCACTGAGGGAAGCCGAATGAAAATGACACTGCACAACTGCAACTTCTTAGCTAAAACATGATAAACATATGGAAGCCTTGGAGGGCCATATCACTGAGGGAGGCCGAATAAAAAATTCGGATCACACCGGCGCATAAATGACTGAGGTGATCCGATTGTAAAATGCGTTGGGCGGACTTGTTTGGTTACGCCGTTTACGCCGGCGGGGTACTACTTTACGCCGTTAGCACTTGATTCAAAACGGCTGGTGACACTTGATACAACTTTGTATTACTTCATAATTGCATCGCATATATTCCATGTGTTCATTGTAACAATCTCAAATGTTCTATGCAAGTTTTGTCTCAGGATGTATGTTTGTTCCATATGGTTATTTTTTTTCACCATTTTTCAACTGTTAACTGCTTCAGTATTGCAATGTTCATTTCATGTTCATTGATTTTGACATGTACATATTTAATTGTTTTCTCTATTAGTGTTTTTCACTCGAACAAAATTGATCAAAGGCCACTCGTGCGTCATACCAGTTATTAGGTTGTGCTTCTGTCATAGTTCATTCAGGTAGGGATGCCTCTTACTAGTTTTCATTCATCAGTTAGTTGAAAGTTTTCAATAAATAAACTTCACATGTTGATTAGGGGCAATGGGGAGATAGTGAACATCATTTCAAAATTTTGATCGGATCACAACTGTGGTTGCTATGGCAACGAAATTGTTAAAAATGGGACTTCTAGCAATAACTCTAAAAGTGTACACGATAGGTTCATGAAACTTCACATGTTGATGGAGGGCAATGGGGAGCTATAGTGCACATCATTTTAATTTTGATCCGGTTAAAAGTATTGTTGCTAAGGCAACGAAATCATGAAAAAAAGTTTTTTTCTAGCAATCACTTTAAAAGTATACATGATAGGTTCATGAAACTCCACGTGTTGATGAAGGGCAATGGGGAGATAGTGCACATTATCATGTATTTGAATAATTTGTGTGTAACATGGAGGCCCTGATTGGTCCATTTATGTTCAGGAATCTGTGTGCAGCAGTTTCTGTACCGTAACAGGAAAACCATTATCATGGCTGAATGCTCAAGGACACGGGAAATGCATTTTCAAAATGTTTCCTGGTGATAGCTGTAACACGATTTAACGTAATTTAGTTACAAACCCAATAGTCACGTTGTTCTGGATGTTCTTTTCTCATGTGTTTAAAAAACTGAAATTTCCGGCGTATCAACATTTAACTTGTTAACATGATGAGCTGACGTTTTACCAGTTTAACACGTAAAAGAAATATTTTCGTATATGAAATTCTATTTTCATGAAAATAGCTATTTGCGTATTTCAGCTTCTCCGGTTAAACAATGCATCTCTCCGCGATGTTTCATTTTGATACGTGAGAGATATGGCTATATAAGAACTTATTTCTATCAGGAATCGACACACTGCACTATCTCCATTTAGACAGGATTGTGCTTATCATCACGACAGCAAAGGGACAATCCGACACTACTGGCTTCTTTAGAGGTGTATTTATATTTTAACATCTTAAAGGTCCAAAATGGGACATGTCACCTGTACGTGTTCTTATAAGTTATGGCTTCTATCAAATGTACATGTACCCACCACTTGTCAAAAAAGTGTGAATACTGTTGTTAATTGCTCATTGCAAAGTTGTCTTTCAATGTAGCGCGTATCGATTTATATTTCTTATTAAATTTTATGCTTCGTTACATTTAATTATACCAGGATTTCTAATTTTCATTTTTCAATTTGACACAATTCTCCTTTGCTTTTTAATTCTAAAATACATATGGAATTGCTTTTTAATTCTAATACATATAATAGTACTTATGAGCATTTTAAATGATGAAAAATTGTGAGTGAAATTGCTCAGGTTACGTTGTTTTTGTCCTCTCGTTTGTATGGTATTATAAATAGGAATATTATTTATTCCCCAGTGGTAAATAAACAAGAGATATCGTGTGTTCTTTATAATGGGATACCTGAAAAATTTTAGTCCGTAGTTGAAGTCAACAGACTGTGATTGGTGATATTTATAATATTACATAATGTTTTATTATGCTATATGAGAAAACATACGGGTAACACAGCATTTTGTAATAGAGTAGATCATTTTGTTACTGTACTTTTGTTTAATACGTTTAAAATGTGTATCGATGTGAGTTGATTAAACGTGATTATGAGTCAGATACATCAGATAGAACTGTTTATTATTTGCTTTTTCTTTTTCTGACTCAATGGTTGCTAACAATATTAATGTGTTCAGGTTAACTGTACGTGCATTATTTCCATACCGGACGTGTCATTTGATACAGGAAGATATATCGACAAGTTGGAGGTAGGCAGATAGGCAGGTATGCGTATAATATTATAATCTTTGTTTATTTTATCTCTGTTATAAATAAAGAAGTTGCAATTGAATAGCCAAAATATAATTTATAGTTTGCGTACACATCATTACGCAGGGTGTAACATTCTGGCAACTTGACAGCAATTAAGTCACGGTATTGTTTTCGTCCATCTTTCTTAATCAAAGCGTTTATCCTGGACATAAAATTTAATGTGCACATCTGCAAACCTCATATAAATAACACACCATTCGGATATAAAACATTTCCCCTTTCATCAATAACAGTAAAATAACATACAACAGCTTGTGCCGCAACACAAAATCAAAATACGCATGCGCTAGCCATAAATGCATTAGTGCAAGAAAATCGTAGCGATAGTTACAACTTCACTTCATCAGTACAAGGTCTTGGGCGTATACAGAAGCGAAATACCCATATAATAACTAACATATGTAAATATCCTTTAAAAACTTTCGTCACGAAAAAAGCATGTCTGTGAATATCACTCAACTTTGTATTAACTGAGAAAAAAGTTAAATACACTAGGTGCAATTATACCATTCGCGGCTATATACTAATCAATTTTCAGAAAACTGACTAGGAAAACTGCTACATACATTATTGTTACGTTAGGTATGTTGCAGGATACATGTAACTAAAATGCAGGTTAATAAGAAGTTTTCAAGAATAATCGGTAACGTGATCAAATATTAATTCTAACACTATTGGAAATTTCTCCTAAATGCACAAGGAACGATTTGAGCGTGATAAAACCTTAAAGTATATCACTCTAGAAGTCCGGAACTATTTTTGACTGCTGAAATTCCCTTCCGTGTAATTATCACACAACATTTACGAGTGCGCTTACACGCTTGGATTGGTATTGTTGTGAATGAATTCACGTGATGTAAAACAAATCGTAGTAAAACTTTCTACACTTCCGGTATCGCCAGCAATATCACAAACAACAAAAATAAGACGAATAGCGTTTTATTTTAGGAATAAAAAAGAACAGCCAAAATTTCACGAAATGCAAGGAATGCACGGAAAACTACAAGTTTCAAGACCACGACTTCATGAAAGCGCAGCAAATAGTACCCGATCGAACGTTTTTTTGTTTAGGCTAACGTGTTAGAATGGAAATAGATTTTATTTTTGAGTGATATACCGGTTATTATATCACTGTGTGTCGTGTATTATGCTTCGTAATTAATCACTCAGGCCTTCGTGATTAGATTACGACGCATTTACACTCCTTACAAAGTGAAATCTATTTCCTAAACTTGTTTTCATTCTCACCGAGTTAAGCGTGATTTCCATGTCCTAAAATAGATTTTCAAATAAACTGCGTAACGATGTATTGTATGTAATACCGGTAACATACACCTGCCCATGATAAGGCGGAAGAGTGAAACAAGGATTCATGCAAACAATGTAAGTGTCATTTATTTGAGAGCTTCTTTATTCCGTGTGCGTGAAATAAGACGGTTTTGTACCAAATAAAGCATTCAAATAATGAAGGGTAATAGCTCATTGTCACAGTTTGTAGGTACACCACGTATTTAAATGTTGTGTCCATGACTTGGTGTTTGTCTGTTCATTTTATTTTTTCTGTTTCGCAGCTGAAAAGAGGAAACGAAAGATATACGACCGCTACAAGTGTACTGGAAATTCCAAGAAAACTGATGGCTCATGTAGAGCGAAGGATTCCCGATTTTTTTTATAGGGATTGAAACAAGAAGGTCTGTACCAGATTAAGGAATTAAAAACGAACAGCCTGATTGAATATAACAATGAGTCAATCTACCGGGGATACCAAAGCTGTCCTATAAACAGATTAATCGAAACTTAAAGTAAGGTATTTAAATAGAAATACAGCATCGTCAGCTTTCAGTAAAAATGATTAGACTGGTCTTGTGGATGGCACGCACGATATACACAAAGATCCCTCAAATGTTAACAAGGCAGGAGAATAATCTTCGAGTGTAGAGGTCCCATTATATATAAAACTAAATGAAAGGAAGAAACAGAAGACAGTGGGTACTCATGACGGTTGAGTTTCGACTGATAAAATCGAACAAGAAAAAGTAAACTTAAAGTTGATGTATACTAAAAAAAGTACAAATTTCAGATTTGTTGGAAAATAAGGCACCACAAAGTGAATAGTCAGCGGATATCTTCAATAACTCTACTAAGACTTTGACAACAGAGGTAATCTCTATCCGTTATCCATATATATTTTACACGTACAAATATAAAAAATACTGTATACGTGGAAATATTGGCGGTGGTTTTATTTTCGCTATATCTGCGGTTAAGACATTTCCACAAATTAAAACCCTGCTATCATATTACACCGGAGATATTTTTCGAATGCACTAGTGATTGTGTATATAAATTATATAACACAGATCACCACTTATTGTTAAAGGAAAACACCTAAATGTTAGTCAATAATGTCCGTGTCTCTGTGGTATCTGTGCTGTATTTGTATATTGCATGGGACAACATGTTTTTATAAATTGGTGATTCTTCCTGTAGTTATTCAGTATGCTTATAAAGTACATGTATATGACAAAATGATTTTTTCAAACATTCATGCATTTGCGTAAATTACATCACCAATTTGGATACAACGGAAAATAACGTTCAAAACAAAGCTATCCGACAAACAATAGTGCAAAAGCTGTAAAAGGATGTAATTGCCTATTATGCTTACAATACAGTAAATTGTTCCAGTGCTACAATGTAGGGTTTTACGTTAAAAAGAATCTTCTTTTTATGTGGTTTGAAAACATTTTGTAGTATTAGACTCTAGTTTCTCACATGAGCGCGCGGTTCAGATGGAAATATCCAAGTTCCGTGAAACAGTTATCCGAAGTGACGGATATTTCCATCTGAACAAAGTATCTCGTGGTAGAAACTTTTTCTTGCATAGCGTCTTTCACTTTAAAATAGATATTTAAATACAAACTTATCTAAACAATGCATTTTAATATAAAAACAAACGTTATTCAGATGCTGTGTTTGGGAAAGTGACGTCACATTGTTTATAACGTTACGTCGCAAGTAAATGACGCGAGTCGTCTTACTGTGGGGGGAGATGAGATTTTCCAGCACTGGTAAAAAAAAAGGATTTCCCGAGCTGTCATGCAAGAATAACATTGTTTATATTAGGAAGCTGGGTTTATAATCGCAAAACATTTATTTTGAATTTCGCTGACGATTTGTACTGTACTAGAATGCAAAAATTACATTATAACAGCAATGTATTACGCGAGCATCAAATTGGGCCATGTGACATGTGGCATGTGCTGAATGTACAAATGTAGTGTGCTTATCACCTTGCTTTCAGCTTTCTGTCGCTGGATATCACTGCGCGGAAACCGAGTATAGTGTGTAAATCTCTTTTGCCAGTAGGTAGCCTCTCCATTGATAAGTCCTATGCGACACACGAAAACTGAGCACCTTGCGACCTTAGGCTGAACTGCATTGGACTCGGAGGAGGTATGCACCTTGACATGCGGTATTCAACGCCCACTGACGTGTAAACATACCATGAAGCCCATGAACAAACTCCCAGCTATGGGTAAATAGCAAGGATTGGGAACCATGACAAAATTAGAGAGCTGAAGTACCAAGCCAGTTTTGCACTTACTTTAGGTTAGAAAGAGAAAAGAAAACATCCTTACACACATTAGAAACAGTATTAGTGCATTACAAACTTCGAATATCAGATTTTGAGCCCTTAAACTGAGCGACAAGGTCATGTATATTGTCAACCTTTACTGCAAAAATGGCAAACCTCTGTGCTTGGATTCTATCTATGTTAAGGAACCAAAATTCTTGTCATAAGTGACTAAAAACAGAGTTGGGTATATGATCACGTAGACAAACGTGGAGAAGAGGTTGAAGTCTGGCAAGATTAGCACAACTGATGCTGGTCAAGGACTCTGGTGATCAACAAAATTCTACTCTAGATGCTGGCATATAAGTTCTATTCTGACCTTGGTTTCTACACAGACATATCACATGTGAACAACATGGAGGCAGTGACCATCGCTCTGTTCATCTCTCCAAGAAGGCCAAATGAAGTTCATACAAGAATAAACTGATGGCCTCTGCAGAAATATACGTGTAAATGGCATAGACATCAGTCAAGGTACCAAGGACTTCAGGAGGATATACAAGCTCAACCTCGAAGAGGAACGCACAAATCTTTGGAAGCTCACAGTCAAATGATAAAGAAGGAAACCTGAAGGGCTTAACAACTCGGGTAGAGAATGAGACCCTGCTGGTAGGGAAACAGTCAACAGTCGCTTACAATCATGAAGATGTGAGTAGCATCCCTATTAGCAGTTCTACCTTAGAGAGGCACGAAAGGAGGAAACGGGAGGAGGTGAAGTAGTGGGAAAATGACTCACCCTGAGTAAGCTACAAAAAGCACTGAAACAGCTCCGAGCCAAGTTATCACCTGGTTCAGATGGCATCACAATCATGTTGTTGATGGTTATTCGTTAATAAAAGCAATATACAAATTAAAGCTGGAAAAACCAGCATTGGCATGGCATGCTTTGATCTGAAGAAAAATATATTTTGACCTTTTCTTCTGTCTTAAAAGTTAGGTTAGATATGTTTCGTACACTTCTCCTCTAAAAGAGTAGAAGGAATTTTCAGTGGTTGTTTTTTCGCACGTGACACAGTCGGCGTCATAGA
Organism: Saxidomus purpurata; assembly: GCA_022818135.1. Taxonomy (NCBI): domain Eukaryota; kingdom Metazoa; phylum Mollusca; class Bivalvia; order Venerida; family Veneridae; genus Saxidomus; species Saxidomus purpurata. The sequence goes on along the minus strand of JAFMSR010000005.1, from coordinate 29,630,504 downwards.
AAAGAAACATTTCCGCAATAATTTCCTAATAAAATAGGACTAAATGAAAAGGAATTGCCTTCAGCCAAAAAAGTGATGACTACTTTTCCTCTTTTCTCTCCAGTTTTTTTACTGGTCACTTAATCTCTAAAGTCAGTTATGGAAGAAAATATTGTACTAAGACTTCTGTGCTTGTTCAAGACAAAATACCTGCAGTGAAAGTCAAGCAGTAGGCACTATTTTGAATGTCCAATACTAGACACAACTAACCGTTTGGCAAAACAGACACTATACTTCTACAAAGAAATGATAAATGAGACCACTCCTTACCTTTCATAAAAGGTGGTGCCGACTGTCGTATATATTTCGTCTCCCCTGAGTATATGTTAGCTAACACAAACTAATATCCTTTTATTTGAAATAAAGAGAAACATAAAGACAGTCATTGAAATCAATAAGATAAAGACTATATGGTCGTTCTAGGGCTCGAACCAAAACCTTTATGTAATAGTTAGAGGCTAAATAGAGAAATTTATACAATATAGAAACCCAAAGGAGGGAGCGCAAGCGACCGACTGGGTTTCTTTATTGTATATTTTTTTCTATTTTAGCCTCTAACTGACTTAGTGTTTGTCCTACATTAAGTCTTTATTTACTACATTTTATGACGTCATGCGCAAACAGGTCTTGGAGTCTCGCTCTATCAAGATAGAGTGATACATAGAATAACCTGTCGGAGGTTTATGGCAAATAGAAGGGGAACATTTTAAAAAGTTAGATATTTTCATTGGACAAAAATGTAGGGCAAACACTAAAGTAAAAATACATATTTATATTTTACGCTCCAATATCTCGGTTTGAACCACCCGAAATATTCATGTTCTTTGATAAGATTATGTTTACTATAACGAGGGATCTAACTCAAAACAAACCTTAACTGTATATCGCGTCAATAATTGTCCAGCATTTAAGCACCAATTATTTAACCCTTAATTATTCGTGATAAACGTATGCTTTAACTTCTTCCGTGCATGATGGTCCAGCAGTTGGTAATTATTTCACCAAAATGCTCGTAAAAGTGTTTCATTTGCACGGATTGCACACATTTTAAACGGAAATGCTATGAATTGGTAAACTACAGTTTCTGTTGCCACTCACTGTCGATCTTCCATTTCTATACCCCTTAACAATTATCGAAAGCTGCGATTTATTAAACCTTTTAAGATTTTATTGATATCAAACCATTTTTCCCCATGTTCCCGCCCCGTGACAATAGAAGAGTGAAAGGAAATAGTTCTTTGAAGTGGAAGTTTATAAAATGAATTATTATTAATTGTCTTGTAATAAAATGCAAATGATTGAAGTAAGATATTACGTTAGGTATATATATTTACTATTGTAGTGAGAGTGGATGAAATACTTTAAAAACATTACATGTATTTTGTGAAACAATTATCCACCATGGCTATGTGCCAGTGTTGTACGATTCCTTACTAAACGTTTTTGACCTGACTAACCTCGGCACTGGAGCAGTCTGTTGTAAACTGTAAGTTTAAAATCCTAAATATAGTTTATAGCGACACATTCTATTTACAGTATAGTTGTGATAATATGCGTATTTTAAGATCAACGGGTATAATCCAACAGCAGAAGGGTAACCATAAACAAACAAAAAGTTCTTTTGAAAATATTTGAACTATTGACACATCAATAAATAATACACACTTCACAGAATTGATAAACCCATAGGTATAGAAATATAAAGTATGTACACGATTGTATGAGCTGACAGTCAGAGTTTTGTTTTTGAGGAATTAAAATGAAGTGAATTCAGGCGAAAAATTACACATTGATTTATTTTTTCCTTTTTAAGAAGGTAATACCACTAATTTGTTGACGCATTTAACTTAATATGTATTGTTATTCTTTTTTCTAAGTTTTCCGGATACGATAAGAAAAGAAACAAGTAGATATAGAAATATTGTCATGTCTAAAACTAAAATACATTTATTATAGTTATATGGTTGTGTTTTTTTTTGTTTTTGTTTTTGACGTAGTGTATTTGGATATTACTTGCCTGTGGATTAAAGCCGTGAGGCCTGTTAGATTTCAAAAATCATATTAAAATGTTATTACCCTTCATCGTCTTCAACAGAAAGATTCAGTTTACTTTCTGCTATTAAGATACACTCACTTTGCCTCATCGCTTCAAAACAATGTCATTTAATTTCCACAAAAATCAGAACGTGATTTGTTGGTACGATTTCTAGATAAATAAAAACATGCATTCAACATACGTGACGTAGGGAGAGAAATTTCAATTGTATATTACCTGCACTGTTAGTATAATAACAGTATGTTAACAGTTTGTATTGATATCCTCATTTAAACATTTTAGATGGCGGCTGAAATCATTACTGACCTTATTCAGAAAGGTCACGATGCACTGAATGTCTGGAACTTAGCAAGTGCTAAGCAGTATACTTTACAAGCCGAAGCTTTCGTAAACATTGAAAAGGAGAAGTTTCTTACCGGACTGGATGAAACGGTGACAGAACAACAACTAGCTGACTGGTACAGACGATGTTCCTTTATCTTAAACAAGGTAACTTTTTCTGGAATCTTAAGTCCAAGAAACGAGCAATATATGTTAAAACGGAATAGAAAATGGATCACAAAATCTCGTAGTATGATTTCAACGACTGTAGAATAAACAATAGGAGATTATTTTACTTGTTGTTTTATTGGACAATTAGACGAGCAGGTAGCCGAGTGCAATGTTGTTTTTACAGGTTTGTACAAGTATATTAACAGTGCATTTGTATTCGGTATTCTTCTTAGAAATGTAAACTTAGCTCTTTAGTTCACAGGGCAGCTACTATCATTATTTTTGTTAATAATGGTCTAATTAAGATCATAGAAAAAATAAATTAATGTAAAATTCTGAAAAGGTTAGATCGGTGATCAAAACTGAAAGGCAAGTGTTTTTACAGATCATGCTTCAAAACTTAATTTAAACGGATAAAAATGGTCTAAGAAAATAAATGCCCATATCGATATGTTAATTCAAAATTGAATAATCTGCAGACATTTGATTAATGATCTCTATGTTTTTGTGTGTTTCGAAAAACTTTTTTATTCATTCGTAACGCCTAAAATACTCGTCATTCGTACAGAATAATAAATATAATTTACACAAGATACAATAAATTGAATATAAGAGAATATATCCTAATTAACCAGGTTTTCCGAAGGAAAAATCCTGGTTATTAGATTGGGGTATGTCGGCGGGCGGGCGGGCGTAAACAATTTCTTCTGTGCGCAACTCCTCCTACATTTCTCAACGGATTTCAACCAAACTTTCACAGAAGTATTGTCATGAAGTGCCCTGGCGCATATTGTCGGGGTTTTGTGATTCGGTCATTTTTGACAGAATTATGGCCCTTTGTTTTTTTCACATATGTAATTCTTCTGTGCGCAACTCCTCCTTCGTTTCTCAACGGATTTCAACCAAACTTTCACAGAAGTATTGTCATGAAGTGCCCTGGCGCATATTTTCCGGGTTTTGTGATTTGGTCGTTTTTGACAGAATTATGGCCCTTTGTTTTTTTTCACATATGTAATTCTTCTGTGCGCAACTCCTTCTACACTTCTCAAGGGATTTCAACCAAACTTTCACAGAACTATAATTGCGAACTAAAGAATATTGAATATATAATGTTCTGCCCCTGGTCGTCCGTCCGTCCGTCCGTTAGCAATTTTGTGTCTCCTTATTTAAGTATATATAAAAGGGAGAATACTCTGTTATTATAAAAGGGAGAATACTCTGTTATTACTGTCTATTTTTAGAATAGATTACCAGTCCTGTATACTTTGGAGTATTCTGTTACAGTAAGATGACAAAATTTCACATGAGACCAGCGGTTCAAACCCCACACAGAGCAAGTTTTTGTTTTTGTTTTTTTTTCTTTCTTTTTTTTTTTAATAATTTTTGCCTGAATTATGGCCCTTTGCTTTTTTTCCACATATGTTATATATAGAAGAATACCTTGGCGCTCGGCCAGCAGACTGGAAAATGAAAACCTGGTTTTGTGACAATTTCCTGTCACTTGTTATATTTATAGCGATAAGAGAAGCGATATCCAGATAAGGTTATACAGACTTGATATAAATTTAGCTCTCTGAGTTATGTCACGTGGTAAAAATGCTACAATGCTATTGGTTATAAATCATATAGTGTGAAACAAGACAACCTGTAGAGCAGGCGTTAGGAATCGATGAAGTTAAAAAAATGAGGTTTCTAATTACCAGAAAAACATATCTATCTTAGTCTGCATTTCTTTCAGATCGGATCAATCTCTGAAGCAATCAGGTGTTTCTACAAAGGTATTTGTTTTTATTGATGTTATTTGTGACGGATGTTTCCATCAGAACCAAATGTCAAATGGTAGAAACCTTTACTTGCATACCGTCTTGCACTTTAAAATATATTTTAAATTGCAAACTTATCGAAATAATGCGTTATGATATAAAAACGGACGATATTCAGATGCTTTGTTTGGGAAAGTGACGTCAACATTTTTATAACGTTATGTCACAAATAATTCACGAGAGCCATATTTCATAGGTTTAGGAGGGAGGGGAGTGGGAGTGGGAGTTGGGGGGGGGGGGGGTGTAGATAAGATTTTTCAGCATTGGCCAAAACTGCCGATATCTCGATCTGGTATGCAAGAATTATTATACCCCCGAAACGAAGTTTGGGGAGGGGGTATGTAAGTGTCACCCGCTGGTTGGTCGATTGGTTGGTCGGGCGGTCGGTCAGGCGGTCTGTTGCATTTTCCTTGTCCGGAGCATAACTTGAAAATTACTGGATGGAATTCAATACAACTTCAGAGAATGGTCAAGCACTGTGAGACAAAATGCAGTGCATAAAACCATAACTCCATCTTGACTCATTACAGAGTTATTGCCCTTTGTTACTTTTCCTTGTCTGGACTACTTGTGGGAATTCAATACAACTTCATACAATGGTCTAGCACATTGAGAGGAAGTGCAGTGTACAAGAACCATAACTCTTTATTGAGTAATTACAGAGTGATTGCCCTTTGTTATTTTTCCTTGTCCGGAGCAAAACTTGAAAACTACTGGTTGGAATTCAATACAACTTCATACAATGGTCAAGCACATTGAGAGGAAGTGCAATGTACAAGAACCATAACTCTTTATTGATTAATTACAGAGTTATTGCCCTTTGTTATTTTTCCTTGTCCGGAGCATAACTTGAAAACTACTTGTATGAATTCAATTTAACTTCATACAATGGTCAAGCACAATGAGAGGAAGTGCAATGAACAAAAACCATAACTCTATCTTGACTAATCACAGACTTATTGTCCAGAACAATGTCTCTGTTTTCGTTTAATTTAAGCAAGGTATTCTGTTACTACGAACATCTTCAGTTTATAAAGCAGTCTTTCGGGGGTATAAATCACATTTAGTGATAGGTCAAGTTTTAATTGAATATAGTTGAATTTGTTTGATATATATTATATTTCTTTTCATAATACTAGCAACAATTTTTGACCAGCAATGGAATGTTCAGAACCACATAACCGTGTCAGGTACCCTATGGAAAACTCTTTTGTTTTCCTTGAATTTTCAGGTATGATCCGTTTTACTCTTTTTAGAGATAAAAGTCTTTATTATGTCGATATACTCAAGCAAAATAAGAACCAGAAAATAACAGTTAGATACCTGAGCAATATAGGACGCTGCTTAAATGTAATGTCATATCTTTTTTTGAGAAATCATTCCGACTTGCATAAAATAAATGATGATGATGATATGCATGCATTTTACCCTGATACCTTTTTTTCTCCAGCTTTGGTATATTGTATTAGGATATTTAAAATGTACTTAAAAAATATGACTTTTTTATTATCGATATTTGAACACATGATTTCTTTGTTTAGCAAAACTTGTATTGAGTTTAGATTCGTAGTAATCTAATTGCGAAGGCCGAATTAAGAAGCATCAAAAGGACTAAATGTGCTAGGCAAACGGGTATGTTTCGCAAAAGTAAAATATATTTCCATTCTAACACGTGTACCTGAAAATTAATGTTGAAATATTTTCTTAATTAAATCTGACTGTCTTTCAAGGTCGCCAGACAACGCAAAAACGTGTTTACTGTTCCCGGAATGTTTATTACGGTAACCCTTTTTCAAGAATCATTGCATTACATGCAATAGCTCGTTTTAAAAGACACTTTGATATTAAACTCTATGCCGTGGTTATCCTTAGAGTACTGTGATATAGCGACAGGTTTTATCAATACAAAATCGGCTATTTTCAGTTTAAGGTAGTAGACCCCTAATGGGCACCAATTCAAATCATTATAGGCTTTATATTTTCTTAATCTGTGTCAATTCCAGGATTTAAAAACAAATTTTAAAAGATATTTACCGTGAAAAAACTAAGTTATAGGAATTTGAATAACCCTACCCACATTTTGGAATTATCTATAAAATGGCATTACACGAGAGATAAGAAAATTCATGTATTTTATTTAATATTCAATAATTTGGTACAGATTTGGTATCAGAGTAACAAGAACTATATTTTCTTTCAGAATTATACACCATTTACTATATTATCAACAAGATTTATAAAACGTTTATGAAATAATCAGATCGTATTACAATGTTCATGTACCTTTTTGACCATGTTCAATTTTGAACATCAAAGTTTTTAAGAAAAATCAACATTTTCTAGAAATGTGGCATGAAGTTTTGCATATTTATAATTATCTTTAACATTTTTCGGAACAGCATGCCAAAAATTCACAATGTTTTACCGTCTCTATTTAAAATAATTAGAGTTTGAAAATCTCCATCGGCGATTTAAGACGTGTCTGCAAGTAATAAAATCTTCAAATAAGCTAATACTTGTGTAAAAAATTATTTAATTTCTATTTAGTCTAAAAACAATATAAACATATGAAGAAAAATGCAAAATAATGAAAACAAAGAAGAAAAAGTAAAAAAATTTGGGTTCCGTCTGGATTCGAACCTACGCCCCCAAAAAATTCAAAAGATCTTCCGTCCAATGCTTAGCAACCTAGGCAAGAGCATTAAAATTGAAGAGTTTCAAATGGAGGTTTTTATTACCTTAAAATATATGTAGACCGTCTGACCTCAAGAAGCTGCTCGCTTAAGGTGCCGGGTTTAAACTAATGATGACGACATGGACAAAGCGTAATTTACAGCATCACGTATACGTAATATAAAATATCTAAAAACCATGATTCAAACATAAAATAAACAGAATAGCTGCTAAGTTGTTGTGAACATTTAGTGAACATTTAACATGTATTGCAGTTAGAACACAAGGATCGACGATCTTTACTCGTGTGAACGCTTTTAATTTCATTCAAATGTGTGGGGGTAACTTTCAAAAGCTGTACATTGTTCTGGCCATCAGAGTGTTACACAATGTATCGTTTTGTATAATCACGCTCAAATGTTTCTTTCTTTATATTAGACGAAAAATTGAGGTATTGTTATAATGTGCTGTATATATTGTAGGGAATTCGTGACCTACTGGCAGAACTGGATAACTTAGCAAAACTGGCCGAGCGACGACAGAAATGGTCCGTGTGTGTTGCCATAGACGGTGACATCAACAAAACTTACACCGTAATGCGGAATTTGGGCCTTATTCACGAAGAACATATAACACTGCCTGGCAGGAAAGACGCAATCTGGAGAGCAGCTCGGTGCTATCTGGAGCTGGTATGTAGTTGATTAAGTTAAGGTTTCACTTGTATGTATGGGATATTGTGTAAATGCTTGTGATACAATGTTGTGCGATCTTCCTCAAGAACACATGGATTGTAAACACATTGGAGACATATAAACGCTTTCACTATTGTCGGCTAGTTTGTGAATAAGTTTCATTCATTCTTTTTGTTGAATTTTATTCCTGTAGAAATAGCCGTGAAAGTCATTCAGTAATACGACGCGATTTAAAGATTTTGGGTCAACGGGTATGAACAACTTGTATCGAAGTCACAAGAAACTTAAAACAGGGCAAACACAGTATTTTGCTGCAATGTATTACAATTAATATCATCAATAAGTGATCTAAACTATAATAACGGCTTAAAACGGTAAGTAAACTAAAATATTTCTTTTTTCTACTTCCTTTTTCAGAATTGTCATCAGGATGTACGAAAAACCTGTCGTACAAGTAAGGACAATTGTCTTTCATGAAATAAACTTGTTTGCAACATTATATTTTTAATTTTTTAGAGTGAATTAATTCTTGCTTTATTGCCGATAAATTACATGCCTTTATTACTGTTATTTAAATTAACTTTGAAAAGGTTTTGGTATCTTAAATTACTACTGGCCAGCATTATCAAATGCCTTTGTTTGTTTTGTTTTTGTCGAAAAGAATAGTATCTGAAAAAGGACGTTAAAATAATATTCTTAATAAATAAGGTATTAGTGCATGTGTCTCTTGTATTCAAATCATTATTTGTGATTATTTATGAATTTAGTTCTTCAGCATGTCTGCGAGTACGACGATTCAGAGGCATTAGCGATTTGGGCACGTTCTTTGTATAAAACAGGAGAATTTGATCTAGCTTTTCAGAAGAATGAGTTAGCTTTACAATATTGCCAGGTAAATTATGTCATGAAGTGCCTGGTAAATTAAATCCGACCAAGATACGTACATATTAGTGTTTTTTCCCGATTAACGACTTTCATGGTGAACATACAGATCCTCGTTACCAAACATACATCGCTTGCTACCTCGTTATTCAGGCTCCTGTTGATCTGAAAACTTCATTTTTGAATATGTGCTGATAAACATCTAAGGCTACGAAGTAAAGGGGCATCTAAAGTTTTATCCTCACTGTCTTGAATGCGCACAGTCATTTTTTAGAATTATAGTTCAGTCATATACAGGCTAGGAAATCGCCAAACCAATATTCATGAAGTGTCTCACAGATACAGGGCGGAGACGAGGCTCTGACACACGATCCTGGGGACCTTACCCTCAATTATAGAACAAATGATTTACAAAACACCTTAAACAGTAAAAGTTACGTTCACTTTCGTCGCTTCACGGTGGCATCACTATGAAATAATAATGTCCATGGGTAAGCTACAAAATATATATTGAGAATAATTACATGTATATAAATTGAGTTAAGATGTAAGGGGAAAATATATTTGTAATTTACATCTACGGTTCTTTGCATATATTATTCAATGTAGGTGCGCAAAAAATGTCATTTGACCAAACATGAAAGTTCAAGAATCAATATCGCAATATGATAATAAGTACTAATTAAATTAATTCACTAAGCTTGTAGCTTATCGAGTACACACGAGTCCGCTTCCCGGAAAAACCCTGTACTGGTGTCATGTTGTTAGGAGGTACAGTAGTTTTTATTACCAGGAAAGATACATACTGTAAACAGTGAAAATGACCGTAATGTGTTGGAAAAGCATGCATAACGTTGCTTTTTAATTAAAATGACTTGCTACAAATATGACGTCCGTCTTCTAACGTCAAGCCGGAGTATAACGTTGGGGAGACACTGCTTACACTTTTTGTGCTTTTCTTGTGGTGAACATGAGCACTTTATGTGAACAAGTATAATCGAATTCTTGCCGATATTACCCCAAAAAAACGCAAATAAATCCAGTTTTAGACAACAATGCTAGCTATGCCATAAATAGAAACATGAGCCTGATTCTGGCGCAACGAGGTAGCTAGCGACACAGTTTTGCTAACGAGGAGCAGTTATGCTTGTTCACCGTGACTATAATATTAATGGTAAATGTCTATACTATATTACATGTACCCCTCAACAAAATTCCTAAACGGTCACTTCAATAATGTGTGCAAATAGGTGTTCATGCCACGCACATGCAAAACGTGTTGTAATGGTCAACATGCCTAATTAAATTACTTTCATAGCGAGCTGGCTAAAAAAATCAATAATTCGCTACATTACCCGTTTAAATATCGGTATGTGAAATGTGGTGAATACAGCATATTAGAAAAATTATAATACTATATAAACTGACCGATTAGGAATTTTGTTGAGTGGATATGATATATTATATCAACGTTTCGATGAAAGCCTTCATCAGGTTACAATATGAAAACGGACGTTTACTTCTTTTTTGGATCAACAGTACTTATTAGTTTTTGTTTTGGTTTTAAAGTAGCCAACATCAAGATTATATATAACTGATTTAACATTCTGGCTTTAAAATTTCTTAGATTTTGTTACAGTTGTTACTACTACTACAAAATGTATAATATGGAATCTTCGTTTGTCTTTATTAAGGATTGTGGTGACAGAGAAAGGTTGAAGGCGTTCAAAGCAGAAATAGAAGTGAAGTTGGCTGAAACATCAGTATCTCAGTGTGCAGCAGCTGAAGAATGGTTGGAAGGAACAAATATTAATAAATTCGGTATACTTTTTCTTACATTACCTCTTATATATCAGATTACCATTATTACATTATGTAGGTATAATTAGATACAAACATGTACTATTAGCTGAAATGTAGGGTACAGGGCATAATAATTAAATACAACGTATAAATGCCAGGAAATTTGCTAATAATTTGTTAATTATGTCTTCTACAGAATGCGACAGGTAGAAGATATCAAGAAAGAAAGAAGAAACGACACAAAAGACGTAAGTATTAAATATATCGTCAATCTTTATACTTTTTACACTAAGTCGTATTTGAACCAAGTCTTTTTGCAAAGATTATGATAAATATCAAAGGAGACTCGGTAAAGAATAAAGGTCAATAAAAAAGATACCACAATAAATGATTCTTTAGTCAACTGCTATATGTACAACTACCGTCATTTCCGGACAATAGGCCGCTGCCTATAAGTATAAATAAGATGAATTTTCGTATATGCGGCAAAGCGGCCTGCATGATCTTTTTATTTTTGAAAGTGGTAGTTTCAAGCGGCCTATATAAGACATTTCTAATTTTGAAATTGGTATTTGGAGTGCACAGAGTGGAAATTTTAGGTTTCAACGCTGTTTGAAAACAGTTCACCAATGCTTTCATAACCATTTACCCTTCATGGGTCAATTTACTACCGTATATCAGAAGAATCATACATTAACTGTTATTCAAAAAGGCGCGACTCGTTTTAAACGCCTGGATATATGCACCATATTCGGCGTTTCGGCCGCGGCCGATATGCTGGAGCGGCCTATACGTTCATTTTTGTTTCTAAAATCGTAAATATAGGATTGCGGCCAAAATAGTGAAGCGGCCTATTGTCCAGAAATTACGGTAGTTGAATTCCATGGCTTTCCTAAAACTTTAAATATGAAACAAATGATATATAATTCGAATCAACTGTTTCCGTTTTGCTGTGAAATGAAAATTGAATACCATTTTTAGCAAAAGCAGTTGATCGTCCCGTACAAAACACGCCTTCTGAAAGAACTCATTCAGTAGAAAAAGGTAGACGACTGCGATCCGCTTCTGCTACCCCTTCTATGAAAAAAGATGATGACGAAACATTTGTAAAGACTCTTTCGTCGGTAACTAAACGGTTCCAGCTTGAAGAGAATGGTGCAAGGTCAAGAAATTCTAGTGTGTGTAGTACGGGCACAACAAGAACTGAAGCATCTGGCTTTATAACGGAAACATCGTATGACCTCAGTTTGTCTGAAAGTGACTCAGAAAAAGACGGTAGTTTTGACTACACTGCATCAAGAACAGGTACTCCAGATAGTGACTTATTTTCAGACCAAGACGCAGAAATAGATAGTATGCAGGAAACGATGTCCTTCTACGAACGAAGTTGTAGGTTTTATCAGCAAAATGATGATGTATCAAAAAATCTTGGAAGAGCCGACACAGACGAAAGCCTCCTCAGGACTGGCATTACACTAAATAAGTCCTATTTGCATCAGTTTGAAGACAGACACCCAGATGTTCTTTGTAGAGAGCCAATTTACACAGACTTTCTTGATAAACACAAACTTCAAGAATTATTGTTAAAATATCCAAGGAAATATATAAAATGTGTCATACAGATTGAAGGGCCTCATGAAGCGTATTGTACACCTATAGATGCACACGATTCTATTAATATCATTGAAATATCAGGGAGATCAAAAACAGGGCAAGCTTTTAACAATGACGAGGTTATTATGGAGATTCTCGATGACCAAAACAAAAAAAAAAAAAGACATGGGAAAGTTATTGGTGTTTGGCATAGACAGCGTCACAGAGATACAAAACATCCCGTTTTTCTGTGTACCCTGAGCGGAATGGAAAGTAATCTTGTACGACCGATGTGTAAAACTGTCCCAAAGATCCACATATTGAACAGAGAAATAAAAAAGAGATATCAAAACGAAAAAGCCAGACGATACAAGGTTGAAATATATGAGTATAACGAAAGAGCGGAGATATTATGTAACCCCAGAATAGTTGATATCAGTCCAGCTGAGCAAAATTCTGTCATATTTTTGGTTGCGATCATAAAATGGGGTCTTCGGCATACATACCCGCTGGGAGTAATAATCAAACGTTTGCCCAGCGGAAGCAATATTGCTACGGGGTTAATGGTCCTTAATCTCCAGCATGAAGTACCAACCTTATACAAAAAACAGACAGTTGACCAGGTGTCGAGTGTTATCGAAAGAGTTGGAGATGAACTATCAGAGTACATGTTGAGAGATAGAGTTGATCTGACAGACACCAATACTTTTACTATCGATCCACCAGATGCTAAAGATCTAGATGATGCACTTAGCATTGAAAGGATTGGTGATGGGTATAAAGTTGGTGTCCATATTGCTGATGTATCTATGTTCGTACCAAAAGACACACCTGTGGACGAGGAGGCGATGAACAGAGCTACCACATTCTACCCTGGCATTAGAAAACCAAGAAACATGATTCCAGAACCATTCAGTGCAAACTTATGTAGCCTTCTTCAAAATAAGAAAAGACTGACTATATCTGTTTTCTTGTACATCTCTAACAATGGTAGACCCATGAAAATGAATGGCGACAATTTTGAAATCGTGAAATCTTACATCCGGTCAAAAAGACAAATGACGTACGGACAAGTCCAAGATGTAATTTATGCACAACTAGGAGAAATGGACGACATAATAACACAGGATGTCAACTGTTTATTCAAACTAGCTCGTTCAGTTCGGAAAAACAGGTTAGGAAATGCCATGTTTGCTTTAGATGTAGACTGGGAAGAATCTCTAATCGACGATTCGGAAGAGGAGGCGAGAGAGGCCCATTACTTGGTCGAAGAGTTTATGATAATGGCAAATAGAACAGTAGCTGAAAAATTGGTTAGGTCATACAGAGACTGTGTTCCCCTACGCTATCAACCACCTCCATCAAAGGAAAGTTTAGAAGATTTTTTCAAAAAGAATGATCAATATTTAGACATTCTTGTAAGGTTCCAAGACAAACAGCTAGGCCCCAAACGCCCAAGTGTTTATGACTGCCTTAATGAACAGACAACGAAAACTGTTATGATCTCAAAGCATGTATGGGAAGAAATGTCTAGGTCACCACCTTCTGCTGCTGCTGAGTATATCAGGAAAGATGATATACATCCCCTCCAACTGATTGTGTATCAGCACTGGCTGTCAATCCAGGAGCGGGCGGGATACAGATGTTCTGGCAGTCTCACTGGAGTAGAAGATGGCAATCACTTTAGTCTAAACATGTTTCCTTACACACATTTTACTTCTCCGATAAGAAGATACAACGATCTTATCGTCCACCGCCTTATCCATGCAGGTGTGTTTGAGAAAAGGCCATCACCGTATAGAAAGGAAGAAGTTGACAGCATCTGTTTGCATATCAACTTGGTAGCAAAACGAGCAAAAGGATATGAGAAGGGATGTAGATCGCTTCAACAAGCAACAAGCTTTAAGAGTAATCCGAAGATGTTCAACTGCTTTGTAGATGAGGTCAACGATAAAGGAATCACACTGTGTTCTCCGCTAATGAAATACGTAGCAAAGTCAAACAGGGAACTAACATTCAATCGTTTGGATATGGGATGCAAACCTGAGGTATTCGAAGACCCCAACACGTACTGGTACAAGGTCAAAGCGGTTTGGAGGAAACGCTTGTACGATTTTCACAAACAGCCAAATTATCCTCCCGATAGAGGATATGAACTGAAACTTAATCCACATAAAGGTGTTGTTTTTCTACCCGTGTACGAATGGGCCAGAATGGTAAAATGTGTAGTTGAAGGTCATGAAGGGGATCTGACACGGGCGATCAAAAATGCAAATATTTTGCGACATAGTGAAGGATTATATGACGTGTCAACAGAGTGCAGGGACCCTTTGCTAATACAGCCTACCACAAAATTCTCTATGACATTTTCCCGTGGCCAAGAGATTGCAATTCAGATGTCAGCTGCACCTTTAAAAGGAATCATTGCTGCAAAACCGATGCTTTACAACATGACAAACAATGTTAAATTCTGTCTGCAGCATACTGAAGACCCGGTTTTGTATCTGTATAGGTATGTGACCCGCGGAACATGTGATCAGTATCAAAATGAAAAAATATACTTGGAAAGATGGCTACCGTTAATGTTAATGGAATCTGCAACTGGAGTAGTGCGAAACGAAGAATCATGTACGATAAACAATGTACACATTAAATTCTCCGGAGATAGAAAAGGAAGATTTGCTCTTGGTTTAGCAGACTGTGAAGTTAGAAACATAGAGTTGTCTGGCACTGTTTCCGACGACGAGGATGACAAGGACGACGAATATGGTGGAACATCTTCTTACGACTGGTTATGTCTCAAAGCAACGTTACCGTCCACCAGTAAAAAGGAAAGATCGCGATTGAAAGATATCCAAACATTGGATTCGGTTTGGGTTGCTCATGCAGAAGTCACGAAGGTTAAGAGGACAAAAGATAAAATACCTGGCGGTAAACTCACAGTTTCATTTTCTTTGCACGATAGAGCACCCGACCTACCACCATCTTTCCACCAGGCGTCTGCAGAAAACCGTTTCAGTGTTGAGATTCTTAGAAAATCAGAAGTAGACAGGTATGATGGCAACATCTGTTAATATTTCGACGTCACGTTCTAATTCTATCGATGAAATAATTTAATAACAACGAACTAGTAAATGTGCATAGTTAATACAGAACCATGTCTTAGTATAGTTTAAAATAGATACCTGTACATGTATCACATTCGTCCTTAAAATAGTGAAGAATCAAGTTCTGCTATTTAACATGTCATAACAGCTTAATATAAAAATTTACAAAAAAGGGTCGGGCAACATGTTCTTCCACATAACAGTTTTGCTCTAAGTATAAAAGTAATATTTACATCTTAAGATAAAGGCGGAGAATCAAGTCTTTGGCTATAGTATTCATTTACTTTGAGAGTATCAAACAGTATGATGTTACTTACTAAGAATATAAAGATGTCAATTAAGATAACTTGAAAATATCTAGTGTTTACATTGAGAGCTATTCTAAATTCCAGGAGAAGTGAAAGTTTCATAAAAACATTGCCTTCTATGAAATACACTTTAGCTGCAAATATTGCACTCAACAAGCCTATTCCAGAGCTAGGTAAATTGAATATTTTATGTTTTTTAGCTTTCCATAAAGATTATAAAATATTTGCTTGTTGTCTGTAGCAGATTGACTGAAACTGTTCTGATGATTGTCATTTCTGATATATATGTTTTCAACACACCAATATACCCATGATTAATTTCAGATAGGGACCACAAGCACATTGCAAGAAGTCGTATTAAACGAGACTTGTATTATGAAACAAGCAGTGATGACCCAAGGCGAAAGGCACTGCCAAAGAATAACCTCAAACAACAAGAAGCGATTGACAAGGCACTGAAGTCGAGATTTTCACTGATACAGGGCCCACCTGGTATAGTAATTAGATTTTTATGATTATTCTTTATTGACTCCGGGAATATAGTGAGACATTTACCTATTACATTTGAGTGATTTTACCTAAATTTACATGTTACAATTAATACTGCTTAAGCTTTGTTAAAACAATATCAAATGTATGTCTTTTTGTTGTTTATCAAAATGACATGATTTCAAATGTGAAATGGCCATACTTCACCTGGCGCAATGAAATAGGTGTATTTGCTAATTAGTGTTTGGTTAAGTGTATTTTCTACGATTATTCAATGGCATTTACAGTTGTAAAATGTTGAATACCTGGGATTTAGACATCATGTCGAAAATACTATATTACAGCATAAAGATTTTCGAATCAATACGAAACATTATCATGAAAAAAGCACTGTCGCGGCAAAACCCCCAAATAAACGCAAACATCTTCATAAGTCGAACAACTGTCATTTCTGTATTTCTTAGCTATTGTGATTGGTCTGTTTCTTTGAACTGTTATCAGTATTTTACTATTATGAATGAAGTTCAATACAAAAATATGACAGTGTTGTAAACGTTTGTAAAATATCATTTTACACGAAAAACAGGAATTATGAATAAAAACGAAATACAATTAAACTGTCATTCCAGATTGAATGAAATATATCAACATTTTCATAATATTTAAAGTAAAACATAAATAATGTGTTCAATTAACGTACATTTAACGAAAAGCATAAAAAATCAACAAAGACACCTTCTGTAATAAATCGCTATTCACCTATTATTTGCACAACATCAACTTTACATAGATTATTGAATGACTTACGGTACTGCACCATATTTTAAAACGTTGATTTTACCGATGATGACAGGAATGTATAGCTTTAACTTTTAGTTTAAGTAGTAATACTTAAAAAATATTCTATTATTTATGCTTGTACAATTATTTAATGTGACACCAGTCTTAGAGAGTGTCTCTAAATGGCCGTTGGGAACTAAAGGTTTTCTTGGTTCCGTCCCCACTTCGTGTCCGTGCTGTAACTTCTGTATGCATTGACCGATTTCCAAGTACTTTTGCACAGTTGTTGCTAATTAACACAAGTGTGTGTGCCGATGACATTAAAGGTACAT
The DNA here is from genome assembly GCA_022818135.1 of Saxidomus purpurata. NCBI lineage: Eukaryota > Metazoa > Mollusca > Bivalvia > Venerida > Veneridae > Saxidomus > Saxidomus purpurata. The sequence goes on along the minus strand of JAFMSR010000005.1, from coordinate 29,613,435 downwards.
TGAAATGTACTTTTAAATACAGTAGTTCGTGTCCAGACTGTGAGTTCTATATAAATAGACAGATTTTGTGATAACTTCACGCACTTATTTCTCATGCCCAAAGTATGTGTAATGCATCACGTACACATCTTGATGATTAAGGTCACGCTTACCTGTGATACAGTGTTACATGTATATACCAGAATTTTGTGTCACGGCTATAACTTCACACAGTTGTAGTCCATACCATTAGGGTTTGTCATGCGCAACATTCAGGGACCTGCTCACACTTAGGGCTTCAACTTGTAATTAAGGGTTACTTTATTTTTTTACTGGGCGGTTACATGTACCTGCAAAGACTAATTTGAAATAACTTTTCACACTTGTCGCCCATACCTTGACTGGTCAAGGTCGGGGTCATATTTCAGCGTCAAAGTTTATAAGACTCTATCCTGTCTCTTCATTCACTAGAAGTACATTCGTGTATTTCGTTTAATTTTGGCCAAATTTTCATGGAGACAACATGCAATATAAATTGTCAACAAAACATGCTCAAGGTAAGGTCACATTTAGGGTCAAAGTTAGCTTTCGAAAGATTTTTTTAAAAACTTATGAGTAAATGTGTTTTTCATTGAGTGTATGCGGAGAATCTGTTTTTAACCATGCTTGGCTGAAAGAAGGATTTTCCTGATATTTTGGTCATTCGTCATATCCTGAAAGGGAATTGCTATTGCATGACAATACTCGAGCACTTTGTCATTATTTGGAACTAAACGTTATATTTTAGCGCTCATTAAAACCAAATATAAACGTTTGAAAGTTCATAGAAAGCTTAGACAGCTTTACTTGTAAATTTGAATCGTATGAAAGCAGGTAATGTCAGAATTGTTATTTAAATGCATTTAATTAAATTCAGTATATTACATATGCTGGAGAAATACGTTATGCTTTTTACCCTATCATAATAATACAATGTATGATGTAAATTACAGGTACTGGTAAAACATATACCGGAATAAAACTGATATCACTTTTCAACACAATTAACAACATTCAACACAAAGAAGGAAAGCCAAAGAAACAAGTATTATTTTGTGGTCCGTCAAACAGATCTGTTGATCTGGTTGCAGGTACGGAATCAAATATTTTTCAGGTTTCATGATTAATTTAAAAGCAATGCCACTATTTTAAGGCCTTTTTAGCTCAACTGACCTAAAACGGCAGGGTGAGCTATTGTGAACGCTTGATGTCCGACGTCGCCCCATGCCTTTCGTCGTCAACAATTGCTTCAAACGACATATACTCAGAAAGCCGTTTGCCAGTGTTAAGAAATTCGGCAGTAATGTTCCTTGTACCAAAACTGCTAAAACAATTATGATTCAAGCCAAAACTTTGAAAATCTTAATACAATTTGGCACATATTATATCACCTGGTGACTCTCTACCTAATTACTAAAATGACGTTGATTCATAAAAACAACGCGGCCGCAATTGAGGTTGGACACTTTCTCCGGGGGCGGGGGGGCGGGGCGCTGTTTTCTCTATATAACCTATAAATAAACTTCAAAATTCTTCTCTGAAATAACAGGTCAGAATTTAATTTTGTATGACTAATATGATCACCTCATGACTCTCAACAAAAATTGCAAAAATGAACTTTATCCCTTGATCTATTTTTTTTTATAAATGATGCCCGAATGGGTGGAACTGTTTTTGTATATAGATTTTCTTTACTTTTTCTGAGACCTCTTACTAGGGTTATCCCATTTATTTTCCCCGTTATATTGGCTTAGTAAGAGTCTAGGAGCATCCCTTACCCCACCTTACATAATAAGTATATATATATATATATATATATATATATATATATATATATATATATATATATATATATATACGTATATACATAAGAACACATGATTAACTTGATGAAGATATCGCACGCTTAAGAATAGTATTGAGTACTGAAACAACATTCAATTTCTTTCATTATGAATAACAAATGTATGACCTAGCGTGTTTAAATACCATTACTCGTGATATTCCCTTACACATAACGAAAGAGATGACATTGTTATTAACAGTGAAGATGACGCTATTTCAAATTGTACGAATCGAGTTTCATTCCCTTTTTCACGCAAAACATTATTCAACATTTTGCTTAAATACTGACATGTCAGATTTGCCTTTTTATTATTCAAGCTGATTGCAGACCGTGTTTTTGTATCAAAAGTTAAGCCTATTTTTCATTTTAGTGCCTTTCCCTCATGTTTTAATATGTTCATGCTTTTCCAAATGTGCAGCTTTGTTTTTAGTATTGAGAAGTTTGCAATTAACAGGGCTTTAGTATATACAAAAAGAGCGAAAATATCTTTCTCTAGAATATCAATTTTTAAAAGTTGGTTTACGATAGTATTTGTCAAAGGACAAATGATTTACCAGACAGCTTGAGGGTGTTTGTATTTCCAAAAAAAGATGCTTTAATGTTTCCCTGTTTTGTTAGAATGAGACAAACAAACAGTTTGATATTCCCATTATATTAAAATTTATTTTCTGTTAATATGATTTGGTGTTAACATTTCCCTTGCTTTGCCTTTAAAGATACCCCAGCTTTAAATGCTGCTTCTTATTTCATTCCATAAAAACGTTTTGTCAACTTTATCTGCCCATTACCGTTCAGATATAATTGACTGTTCTTTTCTGTTATATATTTGAAAAACATCTTTTTTGTTTAATTTGTTCGTGTTGCACCGGTTTTTTTTACCGGATTTATAAATTACGAGGTTACTAATTGTCAGTGGAAAATCCCTTTCAATTTTAAACTTATTTTCCTTCAACATCCTTGTTCGTGCTCAAGGTATGCTTTTTTAATATTGATCATTCTCAGATCAAGTTGCTTTAAAATTACAAATATAGTCAGATATAAAGTGTCCTTCTGTTTTATTTAAGATATCGTTTTTGGAGTAATGTTGCTTTCTGCGAATGTTGAAAATAACACTGTGTTGCGTGTACCGAATATGTTAGATTTTCGAATTCTATTTTAATTAACATCAATTTTTCTGTCATTGTAAAATATTTGTAAGGATGAACTTTGTTAAGATATATTACATAATAGTAGATGCAGAAAATATTCTTTGTATGAGTCTGCTGGCATTTGAGTCGTATGTTGACATCTGCTTTTGATATTTTTACCAAAAAAGCTGGCATTTTAGCTTTACGAATGTAATGTATGTCAATAGCCTCTAGAAATACAAAGACATCGTTCTGTCCTATAAAACGAGCGTATGCCTTCAACGTTTGTCTGAAGCACTTATTGCGTCTGAATTACGACCATCTGCAAAGGTATGGCTTCTCTTTTTGACCGGTGTAAAAACACCGTTTAAATTTGAAATTGTTGGACTTTTGCACGTAAATGTACGTGCCAACGATACCAATACAACATGTGGGTACCTTCTAACTAATTCATACACTCATTATGTGTTTTTATTCAATCAGAATGTAGCGTCTGCAGTTTTCTTTCAAATATAACTTTTTTGAATATAAATTTCGTTGCTCAAAATGCTTTAAAGGGTTGTTTCTTTTACGGAAAAGAACGGTGGATTTAGTATACATAAAGAATAGAACAAAGGATAAACATCAAACTTCTAACTATGACCTCAAGCTTCGCTGAGGATCTATGGACAAATAGATATTACACTGACAAACAAGAAAGTATAATCATGCAAAGCATATGAAGTAGAAATAGTAAAATAATTACCCTGCAATCTGTTACAATCTCCGCGGACAGGAACCTACATGTCACCGAAAAAGTATCGATTAGTTAACAGCTGTCACAGACGCTGCTTGTTTACAATATAATAAAGTGGAGACGAACCTAAAGATGTTGATCAGAGATCGAAAAGAGTAAAAGTTGTCTGACTGACACAAAACAAAAAAGAGCCTATAGAATGTGTTTATTAAGGAAGCATTGACGAAATATAGTCCACATCCGGGCGCAAAAATCATGGAGAAGATAACGTTTAAAGCAAATAATTCACTAGGTCCGCTATCGCTGACCACGATGAATTAATAATATTTACATACCGCTTTCATTCTTTTTATTATATCATCGAACTTTCGTCTCAGTCAGAACATGCGGACTGTATCAAAAGCTTGAATTGTCGGATGCACACAGTTGCATCAAAATACCAAGTTTTCAGTAAACCTTGGAGTCTAAGAGGTATAACTGCTACTAAGAAAAAAGTCCGAATTTCAAATTCAATTTTTCTAGTTAATTACTTCAACTCATGTCCCACGGGTCAAAACTTACCCTGCCTGGGATTCACTTGCTATAGAAAAAAACTTTAAAAATCTGCCCCAAAATGGCCTTAAGCTCTAGAGACTAAGTAACTAAGTAACCCACGACTTCCTAAGTAGCCAGTGACTTCCCCTAGCAAACAGTGATTTCCCCTTGGAACAAGTGATTTCCTTAGGAACAAGGGACTTCCTTAGCAACCAGTGACTTCCCATGGCAAAAGGTGACTTCCTTAGCAACATTTTAGTTCCTTAGCAACCAGTGATTTCCCCTAGCAACCAGTGACTTTCTTATAAACCAGTGACTTTCCCTAGCAACAAGAGATTAACTAACAACCATTGACTTCCTTAGCGACAAATTAAATCCCCAACCAACCAATGACTTCCACTAGAAATCAAGGACTTACCCTAGCAACAAGTGACTTCCGTTGCAACCTTTAGCTTCATCCTGCCACTAGTGACTTCCTTAGCAACCATTGATGTCCTTAGCAACTAGCAACAGTTGTGTTTGGCAATCATTGACTTTCCTGTACGGACCAGTGATTCCCGTAGTAACCAGTGACTTTCTCTAGCAACCAGTGATTTCCTTAAGTTAGTGCACTGGTACTCAGGTGAGCGATTAAGGCCATCATGGCCTTCTTGTTTTTTTCTTAGAGCCTTTAAAGTTCTAACATGATTTCACCGAATTTAATTAGGTATGTTCTAAATTTTGACAACTGGTCAGAATTTGATTTGATTTGACATAGATTATTTTATCGTGACCCAGTTCCAAAATTTCTAAAACGAAGACGATTCCGTATGAAATAAAGCCCCAGTGGGATGGGGTTGTTTTTCCCTACACAATCTTTATAAACATTTTTATCATTTTGAAAATTCGTTGTTATAATTTTATTTTATTTTAGGATATGTATAGTCAGTCTTGCCCAGAGTTGTTTTTATCAGCATTACATGTTTGTACCCTTATCATGCAGGTATTATCTTCGGTTGCAAAGGCTGACTTAGGTGAGCGATATAGGGCCAATGACCCTCCTGTTCGAATTGAATGATATGTTACACTATAAATATCATCAGTATACAGTTTATACAGAAATAATCAAATAAAGACACTCTCGCATAAACAATGCAGCCAGGGCCGCGGAGCACCTATACATTTGATACACTTTTGCGCAATGGTAAATGTTATATGCTTTGTAAAGTCAAAAGCAATACCAAATTAAAAGCCATTTTATGCCAGTTAGCAGCCTGTTATCGACACTATATAAGAAGAAAAGAGGCCCTTACAGGTATAGATGTTTTGGTGCTTTTTATGCACGTGGCAAAGACAAATGCTCAAAGTCCGCTTCAATTTTTTTATAACCCACTGATGAATTTCATTACAGAATGGATGTACTATCGAATGGGTAATTACTGTCCAGACTTTGTCCGTGTGTACGGAAGTTCAATCGAGGCGTTGGACTTCCCTATCCCTGGAAGATCCTTTCTTTCCAAAAGGAGTACAAGGAACCAGAAAACATCCCCAGTACTGCATAATGTAGCTCTTCACCATTTAATTCGGCAAAAAGGAAAGAGATATGCTGAAGAAATAAATGCTTTCGATAAAAAGTTCAAAGACAATAAGTATGAACCAATGCCGAAAGATGTTGCAAAGTACGTTCACATTGTGAGAGAAGCATCTATCGAAGAAATAAGAATGCATGACGTCATACTGTGTACAACAGCTGTTGGATCAAATCCAAAAGTGTTGAAAGCTACTAGTGTCCATCAAGTATGAACAGTTCTTCATTTTTTTTATGAAAATAAATCATGTACTTTCTTAGAACAGGGTATCTTCGTAAAAATCTAATTTATTTCTACCACCATTTATATTTATTCATCATTTCACACTTAAAATATAAAATAAACAAATTTCTAGGATATGGCATTCTATGCATGTTATCAAAATGTCATTCCTGGTCATAATTCAAAATTGATTGAAAATAAATTGATATGTTTCCAAAAAATAAGCAAACGTGCCTTATATTTGAATCAGACTCACTTTTCACAAGTTATCATCATATTTAGCTTTCTTTAATAAAAGGAGTTGATAACATTTCGTTCTCAATTACTGATTTTAGTTGAAAAGTTGTTTGAAGATTGTTTACGAAATGTTTTCATTGGCTTTGGAACTAACTCGGGGTATAGCTGGCACTGACCTTTGTCTGAAATATTTTTACGTTGTATAAAATCAACCATTTCTGATACAAATTTATAGGTAATCGTTGACGAGGCAGGGATGTGCCCAGAACCACAATGTCTTGTTCCGATAATAGCAACAAATGCAGAACAGGTTGTGCTGATAGGAGATCACAAACAGTTGAGGCCAATTATCATGTGTAAAGAAGCAGGCTTATTAGGCCTGGAAACCTCACTTTTTGAACGTTATGCTATGACAAAAACTAAACAGGAACATAATGTTGAGTTCACAATGCTTAATGAACAATATAGAATGGTAAGTACATTTACACATTGATTTGGGGCTCAATATAGCATTTCAAAATATGATTTTAAGCTAGTGTATACATTTTTTTTTTATTTCAGGGAACGAATCAATAGATTTATAATTTGCTGGAAAGTTTTAGAAGTAAAGATTCTTGTTTACTTCCTTTTTCAGAATCCACAGATTTGCTGTTTTCCTTCCGAGCAATTTTACAACAACGCCCTTACAACGAAACCGGGACCCTGGAACCAACGGCCGATGAATATTTGGCCAAGAGATATGAAGAATACTTATCCGCACATATTAGTACACGTTGAGGGAGAGGAAAAGGTATTAACTGTCTCAACAGAAGACGGCAACGAAAAGTCTAAAAGTAACGCCGCAGAAATCGACGAAGTGGTAATTATTTTGTTTTTATATATTTGTATGTATTGTGTTTTTAAAAAACAATCTCTAAGTGTAAATCATAAGTTATAAGGAATTTGAATATACATGTAGCTAAATAGCTGGAGGGATTTGACTCAAACACTCGTACAAATGAAAATGTCAGTTTATTTTTCACCCTCCAAAGGCGGAGGGATATTGTTAAGGCGTTAAGTCTCTGTCAGTCAGTACTTACGTCCGTCCGCCCGTCCGTTTGTCCTAACTAAGGAAATAATAGATATGATTTAATGGTACTTAAAATAAGTATACAATAACATAATGTCTCGGCATACGCGTTATTTTCGTCAAATTATTATTACCCGCCAAAGGCGGATGAATATTGTTTTAGCGCTGTACGTCCGTCCGTCCGAAGTCGTAACTCAAGAACCAATAGATAGAATTTTATGAAACTTGAGACAAGTGTTCAATATAATAATGCCGCGGCGCACACACAACTTTCGTTAAGATTGGATTAGTATCTTCAGAGTTATTGCCCTTTAATTGTTGTTTCTTCTATATTCAATATAAAACATTTAAATGATATTTTTTTTAAACCGGTTGTCAAAATTATATTGTAATTGGCTCAACTAATTTAATGATTACTCTTTCTAATATCCGTCCCCTACACTTCCTGAGTATTTTTTAGATCTGAGGCCCCTTAAGGGGATGTAGCACTTTCCTTAAATATTCTATTTAGAAGCTTAGAAATTTTGGTTTTCTGAAACTGGTAGTACTGATTTAAATTAAGGGGGGTCACTGCTGAAATTCAAACTAACAAACATTTTATTGACCCTGTTTTTTATGGAGACATACATATTGCTAGTTAATTTCTGGTAAAAATAAGATGGGTCAATGACTTACCCCACCCACTTTACTAAAATTCATTTTTTCAATTTTTGATAAATGAATGTTTCATGATAAAGGAATTACAAGGTTTTTCAGATATTTTGCCTACAGTTTGATTTAAACCTTTGTTTTAGAATGCAAAAATAAAAAATGGGGGTCAATGTGCATACAAGAAAGAAATTCAATAAAAACTGACAAGGAATGTGTTTTTTAGATTTCGACGAGCTTTAAAATATGACGGCATATGTCTGTAACAAAGAACTATAAAAGGAACTAGTTATTGATGAATTGTTATATCCTAACAATTCTTCTTGTAATACAGTTTGAATTAGGTAAATATCTTAAACGGTTTTTGAGAAATGACTATTTTTGTACCCCTACCCCCATTTTGGCAAATGACAAAATTTGTAAATTAAGTCACATAATATGAGGTCAAAATATTATTTCTCAAAAATGATCAATTTTTTTACACTAAAATATTTCTATTGTGCCTACGTTCTTTATGACTGTAACCTGAAGAAAAATGTATCACATTGGTGATGAGGTCGTAGTGGGTGGTGAAGTTTAACAAATGTTAACAAATGTACAGACCATGGCACTTTCAAGTTGTTCTTTTTCAGCTATTTGCTTCATTTTGGCGGGGGATATAAATTCACTGATGAAACGCTCAACCATAAATCCTGTCTGGTTGAAATATCACCATGATTAGTTTTATTTGAAATAAGATCCGATCACCCAAGTTTTTCTATCACGCTTTTACACTGTCCTGTTTTACACCCTAGCATACGTCAAACACATATAATAGAATCGTAGTAAGTTATAAGTGCTAGATGGAGTTGCCAAACATTCACCTAAATTATACTGTCTTAGCTTTAAACCTCATCATTCTCCTTAATTCTCGCAATCATGAAGATGAGAATTGGCTGCCAAACAAACTGATTCTTTTCACATATAGCCACCTTTTGGACATATGAGTTAAGTTTTCAGTAGCACACACTTCAGTAACAAATAGTGTTTATTTTATTAAGTAGATTATTTAGAAAAAAATGCATAATTACAATTTCCACTTGATTTGGATCTATCTCAAAATCATTGAACAATAGGGATATATCTTAAAACATTTCTTCGATAAATTTTTACACACTCCGCAGCATACATTTTACCCCGCCCGGGTTTTCACTTGGTTTGCATAGAGTTATATAGGGAAAACTTAAAGATCCTGTTTTCTGAAACTACTAGCCTCAGAGCTAAGATCTTTAGTGTGTAGCATTGTTTATTGAACCTCTACTAAGTAAGTTCACATCATGCCCCTTGGGTCTAAATTGGCACCAAACATTTGGTTATATATATGCAAATATTGAAAACCCTCAGAAGGCACAGAGCTAAGATATTTGGCATGTAATAATATCTATTGGACCTCTACCAAAATTGTTCAAATCATAACCGCCGGATCAAAATTGACCACGCACTGTGGGTCATCTGATTTTAAACTGGTTTCTATAGCAAAAAGATGAAGCATCTTCTTGTATAAAACCACAAGAACTTAGACATATGGAATGCAGTATTATGTAGTTGCCCAATAGGTTGTTCAAATCATAATTCCAGAGTCAAAATTGACCCGCCCGGTGATCCTGGTTGTTAAATAGGTTAATATAAGAAAGTCCCCATTGGATACAGGTTTGCCCGCCTCTGAGTCACTTGACCTACTTACCTACTTCCTTGTTGTTTAAGATACAGCATTAAGGTTAGCTTCATGTATATAAACAGTTTGGCATACAGATTTCAACTTCAACCTTGGCTGTTCTTAAACTTGAGCTACTGCACCTTCCAGATTTTGAAGCTTAAATCGTCAAATGTGAATATGAACATATTTAAATGCAGATTTCAACTTTAACTTGACTGACCTTGAACTTTGGCCTAGTCTTTGTTTTTCAAGCTAAAGTGACTATTTGTGCAGTTTTGTGAACTAATGTCCAAAGTCTTGATTTTGACCTTTTTACCTACTTTATTGTTTTTAAGTGCAATGCTACTCAAGTCAGCGATATAGGGTCATCATTGCGCTCTTGTTTTATTGATCGAAGTGTTATCTTCCAGGTCAAGGTCTATTCCTATTTCACAAGAGAGCAAGCTAGCGAAAATGTACAGATACTGTCACAGTACAACGCCCAAGTTTCTGAAATAAAGCGAAGGTTACAAGAAGAAGGATATGTTGATGAAAATGTTAGCACAGTAGTTTCTAGTCAAGGTAAGGTATGATGAATGCACGAGCTACGTGCTTCCTATGTGGAAGAGAGAATTTAATTTAAAAAAAGAACTAACATGGTCGTTAACCGTTGGTATACAAGAATATAGCTAACCTTCTTGAAATGTCGAATATATAGATCAATACGCATGTTTGATAATTAAAAAAACTGTTAACGTCATTCCAGTGATTTTTCAGATATTTAGTTTACATTGTGTAATTTACTAAACTTTATGCCATGGCGTCGGTTCCGTCGGAAAATCTCACCCAAAAGAGTCAAAATTCAGGCACGTCCCACTTATTAAGTACTGGCTTCAGCTGAAATATATTTAGATAAAAAACTTTACATTTTCACTTAAGCACATCTATGCACATATCAGTTCTATACTCGGCATTGTGACACACCTTTCTATAAAAAATAAATTAGATTAATATCACCGAAATTCGCCGTATAATTTTGTGCATCGGGTCAATCTTCTTGTGGTACGCACGTTGCATTATCTGGTTACACATTGTGCCGATGGAGTCGCTGGCAAATAGGTTTATATAGACTCAGAAATTTAAGCTGTAAATGTTAAAACACTGCTACAGATTGCCGGTCGTCGGTCTTGGCTCGCCTAAGCTATATTCGCTCTTGGGCTAAAGCCTCCGTATTTTAGCAGTATACGGACTTCCATATTTCAATATATACGTGGAGGTATACCTAGATTCCAATATCGTATACGGACTTACAAGTACGCTTCCGTACATCAAGTACATACGGGATAGTATATCTTTTTTACCCGTACTAGTATGTTAATGTATACGGAATATCGTATTTTAGCAGTGTTTGGACTTTGTTTGTTGTACATGTAAGTGTAAGTATCTATGTTCTTTTCAGGAGGAGAGTGGGATTACGTGATTTTCAGCACAGTGAGATCTCTGCCAAAGTACAAAATAGAAAAAAATCCAACACTTGGTTGGTGCAAGCACAATTTAGGTTTCATAACAAATCAGAATCAGGTCAACGTCGCGATAACGAGAGCAAAGAAAGGACTTATCATTATTGGTATACATTTGATTTGTTTTACAAAGCAGTCTTGATATAGAAACAGTTTATATTAATTTTGTGCTAGAACATGAAACGGTTATGTATTATTTGAATTACAGACCTTTGCAAAGAGTATAAGGTAAGGGTAAGTTTTCCATTTCAATAGCTTTTTGGAGATTTCAATAAAGAATAGAAATCATGTATTTCTATTTTTGGCAAAGCTGTTTTTAATATACGATTGATCACTCACAGTAACTCAAAATAACGTCAGTGCATTGAGATTTTAAATAAATAAAGCAATACCGTTATATCATATAATAGCCATTTACAACATTTGTTATACATTTTATTAAAAAGTTAACAAAATACTTATACTCCTTTAGTGATTGTTTACAATACGCCTATAAACAAAATAAGGGGGCTGTATATAGAAACCAGCTTGTCTGTCTATTTCGTGTCCGCTCAGTATCTCCTAAAGCCCTCTAAGGAATTTCATGAAATTCGGGTCAAATTCGGGTTTATCATGCATAAGGGAGACATGCAGAATCAGTGTTTTGACCCCGTCAGTTCACAGTCATTGTCACACTTAGAGGTCATTCATTTTTCGTGTCCCTTCTGTATCTCGGGAATCTCATGATTTTCATGAAACTGCTGTCAAATGATCATCTCAGAAAATGATTTGCAGTATTTATGTTCTAACCCCGTCACCCCAAGGTCGATGTCACAGTTAAGGGTCGATAGATTTAGTCGTGCTCCCTCGATATCTCCTTAACCCGCTGAAGGATTTTCATGGAACTTGTATCAAATGTTCATCTCATTCAGGCGACGTGCAGAAATGAAATTTTGTTCCAACCCCTCCGCTCAATGTCACAGTTAGGGTTCAAAGGTCATAAAACTATATTCTCAACCCCTTGTCGGATTTTTTGTTGAAATTTGGATTAAGATGTTATCCCATGGAGGCAATGAAAGTCAAGGTCACATTACGGGGTCAAAGGTCATTGGACTTTATCTCTTTAAAGCGACTGCACTCCAAATTCTTAGTAAATTTTATTTTTTTTGTAAAATCAATATATATTCAATTTGTCAGCATCAAGATTATTTTCTTTGTGTAAGAGCTAAAAATAAAGGTAGAAAAAAATTTTTTTACCCGAGCCAGGTTTTGAACTCGGATCTTTGCGCTTACAAAAAATTTACAGCGGCTTAACCTACTACACTACGGAGTCAGCTGATTTGATGCGAGTTAAAAATATTGGTATACCAAAGAGCCCACCCCGTTAGTCACGGGGTGATATTTTCTACAATAAAAGTAAGCAAAACAACACATTTTAATTGTTTCTTTTGTTAGAAAACTTGTCACGTTATCATAATACAATGCCCCTGATACAGTAATGACAATTGTTTTCTTGAAATTGAAAATTTTCTTTTTTTAGCGTAACTTGTCCATCTGGAGTGCAGTCGCTTTAACCCATTGAAACATTCACATGAAACTTAGGTCGAATATTCAGATTATTTATATGACATGCAAAACATATGTCTTAATTTTGTGCCAAATCTATAAATCCTAAGCATATGCTTGATTTCGAATTAGCATGCCACAAATGTTTATCGAATAATTATTAAGGTTAGGGTAATGATAGTAGACATTTCATTCGATAAGGAACCTTTGTAGGGGTATTTTAATCTCGTTCTTTCTCAGTCTGATTACGCTGCACCCTAACTTGGGATATATATTTTTTGTCTCTAGGGAACAAGAATCTCTTATCTTGTGACCAGTATACTTGGAAGAAACTGATAAAACACTACGAACAGCGAAACTGTGTAAAGACACCAGACGAATTCCCACCTCGTGCAGGCCGAACCAGACATCAGATAATGAAAGAAAACATAAAGGAAAGCCGTAGGCGATATGGAGAATCAATGTATATCAAAGGAGAAGCAACTTCATTCACAGGGTCTGTTGATGAGCTGCAAGAAGATGGAAGAGGAAGACGTCATCGGAGGAATCAAAATAATCTTTAGAATCGGATCTGTGATTATGATGTTATCACAACAATGATAGACAGTACCGACATACCAGATTCATCTGAAATGTATGAAATATTTTTCTCTATATAATAGTTGCTTTATAACTTCAAATACATGTTGCATATAAACAGTTTTGTAGCTTTTTATAGCAAGCATGCATTCATGTTATTAATTTACATGTATGTTATTCATAGTTGTTTAACATATTGGATGCAATCAGTGTTACTTCACTACAGCAGACGTTTTAAGACATATAGTAGAAGTGATATATTTTGAATGAAGCTACAGATAATTTCGGCGATATTAATATATAGCTGAATGATCTGTTCAGGGGTACATGTAACACGTTTGTCGAATGTGATTTTACTGTTCTTTATATATGTATAATACTAGAAAATATTTTGCATGTTTAGATATGTATTTAACAAAGTCAGATTTACTGTAGATGTTTTGTGATATATTTACGCAAAATGTGAAGTTACATATACTCATTGTATCATAGGTTATGAGCTAAATTCATCCGGAAAGTGTAATATTGGATGAAATGAAGATATGACGTAATATTATAAAACAATTAGAGCAACTACTAACGTGAATATTGTACTGAATCATGATCATTGTCATTGTCATCAAATCATACTGTTGTTTAAGCTTGAAAGGGTGAACTATTGTGATATCTGACCGCCCGGCGTCTGTCGTACGATTGTACGTCCTTTCACGACATCTCACCAGAAACGAATTGACCGATGTTGGTGAAACTTGGCAGGGAGTTTACATGCATGAAGCTGAACCAAAGTTGTTGAAACAATTCCATTCCATGCAGAAATCTGGTTGCTATTGCATAAAAAGGATTTTAAAAAAACCTTAACTTCCAAAACTGCAACGCACAGAGATTAGACTTTTTGGTGTGTGTCAGTTTCAAGTAGACCTCAATCAGTATTACTCAAATTATGCCCCTGTGTCAAAATTGGTCACACCAAGGGAAGTTATTTGTTTTACATATACTCAGTACATTTAAAAAAGCAACACTTACATGTTGTGTTGTAGGAGTTTAACGCCCGTTCCAACTGTTTTTTTTGGGTCATTTTAACAGGCGGGCAATTTATTAAACAATCGTTCCCGGGAAGAACCAGTACTAGACAATTCTTTTTGAAAATTAAACTTTTATGTATTCACATTAACGGAGAATTGATTTTCAAATGTATAATGTGCAAAACAGAGAGCCGGCTGGCAATATGTTATCAATATTGATTGTTTCAATGAAAGAAATGGGGAATAAGTCGTCAACATTGTTAACATCAAAGTATTGTTTTAGTCTGAAATAACATGTTGCAATAAGTTTTGCATCCAATCATAAATGTTTTGTAGGGTTTATGGTTAAATGAAAAAATTTCCATATTAACTAAATATCGCTTAAGTTATTCAAAATTTGTCAGAAAAATGAGATATTTTCACAAATTTGATGCTAAATTCAGTGGTTTCATTAACAAAAAAGGGGAATGTAGCCAAGTTTTAATAAAATTACAAAATTAATAAACATACAAGATTTTTGGTTATAACAAACATTATCACTGTTAAGTAATTTTTCTTAGGTTATCTAAATTCTAAACATATTGATTTGATCTTTTCGAAAAATTAACAAAATTAAAATTTAATTGCAAATTAAAGTTTTTGTTTTATTTTTGCACTTTCACGATTTTTTCGTGTCGTTTTTAAGAAAATTACACCACAAGACCAAAGTCAATGAAAAGGACAATTAGAATCTATGCAACCGTTTTTCCTCATAAATTGTTAAATTAAATTTTTTGACTTAAACAATGATGCGTTTTTAAATGTACTAAGCATAGAAACATTTAGTAACACTCAAAAACTGTAAGGTCTAGAGCTTAGATATTTGGTATGTAGCTTTGGTCCATCTCCATAAGCTAAAACCCCTAGGTCAAAATCGAAAGTTTACTACTTTTTACCTACTTTTAATTTTTAGAGCTACAATGTACTGTACTTTGTTTTCTGCGGCGCTGTTGTTGACCTTGTATTATAGCCTATTGTAGACATGTGAGCGAAATAGGGCTATTATGGTGCATACCTTCAAAATGTGATGTTGTTTTTTACACTATGCTTCTATTTGTAAACAGGCTCTCTTGAATCTTTATTGGGATCATTCTGCAGAAAGTAATCTGTTTGTACAAACTTGCAATGGCATACACAGTTGGTGATATTATCGATTTTCTGATTTGTTATTGTTAATGCAAGTTTCGTTACTTTTTATTTTGTATAATAAATTACTCTCTCTTTATTTGCAAAGTCTTTACCAAATGATTATCGAGTCTTTGCAACAAAAATATTGTACTTTATACCTGCTCTGTGATATGACTGAGATTTGTAGCCGTTTTGGTGACTTTTATGTTTAATGATACACTTTTGTCATACATTGTAGTTATTCATTTCTTGCACCGTAACTTCTTATTTATGTTATTAGCTCACCTGAGTTTACTTATTCTTAAAAACCACTTCATGGGAATACGATGAAACTCTGCGCGATTCATGCTTGCTCTTATATTTGTTGTCTGAACAACAGTGCCATCAGAGCTTGAAAATAGACAAAAAAAACTTTAAAATTCTTATTTTCCAAAACCACATGGCCTCAGACCTAAAATCGTTGGTCTATTGGATCTCTTCCAAGTCTGTTCAAATATTGCCCCTAGGTTAAATATTGACCCCGCTCAGGGGACACTTGTTTTACATAGGCTTATATAAAGAACCTTTCCTACAAAACCACAAGATCTAGACCTTAGATATTCGATGTGTTATATCATCTAGTACATCTCTACTAAGTTTGTTTCAAATCATGCCCCTGGCGTCAAAATTGACGACATCCAGGTTGTCGCTTGTTTTCATATAGGCTTATTATAAAGTAATGACTTTGAAAAGCTTCTTCTCCAAAAGCACAGGGTATAGAGCTAACATATCTAGTATGTACATGTAGCATTGTCTAGTGGACCTCTACCAATTTTGTTCAAAGCATGCCCCCGGGGTCAAACTCGGTTCCTTGATTTGGATGTTTTATAAAAAATTGATATAAGAAATTATTTAATAATATAAATATTCTTCCATAAAACTCCACGAGATCTAGAGCTTTAATATGAAGTTGCTGCATTGTTTAGTGGATCACAACCGCGTTTGTTCAGATCATACCCCATGTTAAAACTTGACTCTGTCCGGAGTCGGGGTCACTTGTTTTGGTTTATTTTGAAAAAACTTCACGAGGTATATAGCTTAAGTATTTAGTAGTAATATTGTCTTGTTTGTTCAAATTTTTCCATTGAGTCAAAGTTAGCCCCGCCCGTCATATTGACTTATACCTTCAAAAATCTTCTGAAAAAAAACCCACAAGGTCAAATCATGCTCCTGTGGTCAAAACTGAATACGTCTTGTCTGTATATACATTTATAGGAAAAAGTTACAGGAAAAACGTATTGTCTAAAAGTGAGAGGACCTGAGTATACAACATTGTCTCGTGGTTCTCTGCGTGGTCATATTGTCAACGCCATTGGCTATACCTATCATGTCCAATAACGGAAAAACCATTGGGCATATGATCAACAGCTTCGTGGGCAGGCCGATCTGAGCAGTCAGTTATCCCGCAGAGTTCAATCCCAGTTCACTTTCCCTACTGACCTACTTTCTTGTTTTAAAGCTACAGCAAAGAAATTTTGGCTGACATTGACCTTGACTTACTCTCTGTTTTTGAAGCTATATAAAGGACCTTTGGACTGGACTCTGTATGCAGTTTTGCCTATAGATTTCAACTTGACTTTCGCTGACCTTGATCTACTAGCCTGTTGTGAAGCTACAGCATTGAAATTTGAACTACAATGTACATGTATATGGACAATTTTACACGCACAATTCAACCTAAAGGCAATATCAATCAGTCAAGCGATATAAGACCATCATGACCTTCTTGTTTTTGTTTGTATAGTGATTTGAAAATCAGTTTTCACTGATTCTAATTAACAGTTTTCTTTATCAAACGTGTCACGTTTTTTTTTTAAAAGGCTTTAAGGCTTCTTTAGTCTTATAGTATCTACCATATAATTTGTTCACCAAAGCGAAAAAGGATTTATAAAACAAGTTAACTATTAATTATATCTCGCAAACAAGATTTGTCAGAGCTGTGTAGTAAGCGCTTCGTTCCGTCTCGAAGTTTTACCTTTATGGAGTTTCATCTCATCGCGGCAATGTGCAGAACCCATGTTCGAACCACTATGGCCCAAAGTTAGAAACCACAGGGATCAGAAGTCATGAGTAATATTTCCTTAATCCCTTAAAAATTTCATAACAATATGGTCAAATGTTCATTTCATGGAGACAAATTGGTGATCAAATGGTCAAACCACACCTTTTCAAGGTCATGGTCACACTTGGGTGTCAAACGTCAAGAGGCTTTATCTGATGCCTTGTATACATGTACATAATGTCTAAATATACATAAATTTGTAACTCTATTGTGTTTAAGTAACACTTCACGCCCCATTGTACTCCAAAATTCACCATTCATAGAGTCAAAGTTTATTGGTCAGGGTATGAATCACCGTCAGCTCAGTTCGGCGAGTAGTCTTGTGAAAAACCACAATGTTGTTTTTAATCCACCAGCTTATCTAACGTTGCTTCAACCTTCCCTGAGCTATCACTTAGAAAGATTTTTAAATGATTGTGTAACCTTGACTTCATTTAAGCCGTTTGAAGTAATTCCACAGAAAAGCCTATCGTAATATCATATGTCTTTAATTATGAGTGTTTGTCAAGTATATGTGTTGTTTTCATTCAGCAATCATTTTATCTTAGATGTTAAATAGATTATATTATTGCCGTTACATAGTAGATCAATGTATGTGAATGTGTGCATCAATATTTCTTATCATTGTTTTGTTAATGCTGCTTGTTAATATAATTTCTTAAGAAGGCCACATTGAAATATTAGATATATGTATGTTTATGTGTGTCTAAATGTGTACCCTTCTTTAAATATATATATTATTATATTGTATTATTATTATTATTATAATATTGTCTTACTAAAAATTGCAAGCTATCAAATCATAGCATGAACTAGTTCATAGTTTGTGATTTCATGGGATGTTCTGGATGTCCTTGCAGTATAATGAAGCAACTTGAAACGCAATATACAGTCTGAGTCAAACACGTCGCATCGAGATTTCTGTCTTCTAATCTCCGTGTACATGTTTAGTTTACAGCCAGGACGAATGGAAGCACTATTCTTCCCTGAATATTGTATAACTATTTATTGCTACCTGCCAGAGGCCTGTATGCGATTAAATACTTGCAGATGGTTTTTTTTCCGGGGGGGTTTTTGGTGCTAAATACCTGCATATTAACATATTAAGAGACCATTATACTCACATTTTCAAGCTAAATACCCGAGGATTAAAAGATGGTGACCATTTCACTTGTATTTTCAAAGTCCTTACTTCAGTAGATTACATGTATGCAGTGTAAATCTGCAAAGTTTCATACCGTGTTCACCGCTATACAGTTTTGTACAATATAAATATGGAATCTAGATAATAAACATTAAATATAATAGATAACACTTTATTGCATATGAACTTTGTTTTATTGCACACAATTATTATGTTATTGAATGAATGGATATGAATTATTGAACCTACATGATTAAAAATAGAACCAACAAGCATAAATATGATTTATTACATAGTGCAACCAAAAACAAGCCATATTTATTTTTGTGGAAACAATTCCCATTTTTATGTGTAACAAGAATGAGTTCGCGCGACAGTAAAAATGTTTGCGATTTTAACTTTTTGCGTTCGAATTGGACCTGGAAAATGTCGCGGAAATGACCTGCCCGCAAAAGTAACCGGTTATACGGTATTGCACCAAAAAAGCATCAAAATCATAGCAGAAATGTTTGATGACGAGAAATGTTTAGCTGTAATCATCTGTTTTGAACACTGACTGTTTTAAAAAGCACCCATAGATTATGCCACATTCATGGCATAAAACCTGAATATGATATAAAAACTGAAGTACCAAACAAACAAAATGAACAAAACAGCGTGTATGACTCCCGCGTCTGCACATTGTTTACATGTAATTGATTACAACTAGCTTCTTTGATAACAAAATAAAGACTTCTCAGTGAGGCACAAGTGAAGTTGAGTTTTGTGTTCACACGGTAAGAGAAGCAACGTACTCGCTACAAGATTTTTGACGAAATTTGAGTGCTACTATTCCTGTGCTACATGCGTCATCCTGGTGAATTTTAGTTGTCCAGTTCTCATAGTCATGTAAAATCTCGGCTTGTTTCAGAAATATCTCGCATTCAATCTTTTAAAAAAACTACAATACATGCAGGCGTATTCAATGGTAATTCCTGCAGTGTTATTATTAATAAGTCTTGTTCCACTTTTTAAGTACACATGTACAATCCCGACAAGTTTTGTAACACTTCTTTAGTTTGACTTCAGTCTATGAAATGTTATGGTTATTTGCCACTAGTCAGTTTAGGTCGAGAGATTAGCCCCTTTTTATAAAATTATACAGTAAGAGAATACGTATAGCTGAGAAATTCTGGCCAAAGAAACTATCATAGAGAACAACCTTTAGTTTATACTAATTTATTTTAGGTCGAAACAAGTTATCCAACTTATATTAATCACTCTCGACACCTCATTCCTGATGGTATCCATCGCCGGCCTATATGAGAGAAGAGAAGCCAGTTTCCATTTTAATACTGAGCGCCAAGCAAGGGAGCTACTGGTACCATTTTTTACGTCTTTGGTATGACGCGGCCAGGGAGCGAACCCATGACCTCCCGCACTCGAAGCGGACGCTCTACCACTAGGCTATCGAGGCGGTAAACAACCTTTAATAGTGAAGCTGAAAAAAAGTTTCAATTTATGCCGCACATTTATGAACTACTTGCCGGACGTAGAACGCATACATGAATTTATATCGGATATACTTGATAGCCTTACAATTAACAATGGGGCATAATGATATCAACATAAAGCATTCACATTATATACGTATCTTTTTGAATTTAGATAACATGCATTTATCGGATTCCTACCCATTACGAAACAATATGGTTTATGTACGACTTCGATAGCATATCAGTCAAGTGACGGGTGACCGTGCCAGTAAAACCTGTACAAAAATTATCGGGTTACGTTGCTTTCGTCCTCTCGTTTGTGTATTGGTATTATAAAAAGAACATATCGATTCGTTAGTGGTAAGTAAGTAGGACATATCTTATGTTCTTTAATTGGGATACCAGCAAAATTTAAACACCCATGCGATTGGTGGTATTTATAACGTTACGTAATATTTTCATTAGACATTTTTCAAGATCTTACTGGTCACAATTTATTGTAGATAATCCTTGATGCAGTATGTGGTATATAAACATATTGCGTTTAAAATTTGTTTTGATATGATCTGATTTGACGTAATTATGAATCAGATAAATAAGTTAGAATTGTTTATTTTTGTCTTTTTCTTTTTCACACTTAGAGGCTCCGTTTTCTGGTTGCTAACGATATTGCTGTGTTTAGGTTTACTGCACGTCATTTATTTTCACGTGTATCTCGGACTTGCCATTGAGTACAGGAAGCGATATCGACAAGTGTCAAAACATAGTCAGGTAGGCATGAATAATCTACGTTCATTTTTTCTTTGTAGAATAATCAATTACTTTCGAACAGTCAGTATGTGCATTAGTTAGTACATGTATGTAGTCATTACGCATGGTGCATAGTTCTCGCAACTTGTCAAGAAGTCACGGTATACTGTCCGAAAACGTTTACAGAAATGTTTAAAGAAATGATATTATACTAGTGCATAATAGCGAGCGTGTCGTTATAGGCAATACATTCATCAAAGTTGTTTCAGGTTAGTGCCATCAAAATATCTACTTTTTTGTCTTGGTGAAGTTTCAAAGGAAACCGTGAAAGCTATGAGTTTCCAAAATATTATAATGAATGTACATGTAAACATTTTTATACTTACTTTATACTATTTTAATGTGACATGAATGTACACTTTCTCTAACTTCTGTCGAAGTTATATATTATATTTGTATGAACATGTATAGTATACATGTATTTGTTAGAAAATTCAATACAAACCGATACAATATTTTTTTTTTACAACTTATGAGCCCTATGTACTCAACCGAAACACTTATATTGTCGCATTTGCCGTGTTTGTGCATGTACCACAAGAGAAAAACAGTATATTATTCTAGGTGTAATTATACCATTAACGGCTAATAATCGTCCTAAACACTGGATTTTACTGCGTACGTACACTTAAGTAACTCAGGATATTTTGAAGGATAACTTAAATAACATACCAATACTGTTTTAATTAAGAAAGATCGATAACATGATCAAATGGTTAAATTGTTATATCGTTTTCATCCAGTTCAAGTAAAACTCGTATTTAGATGCGTAATTTCCATATATAAAAATAGATTTTCAAAGATTGCCTATGTGTTGTATTCTATAAATAACTGACATAAACATACACCGTTGATAATAAAGCGGAAGAGAAAAACAAAGGATTAACGTCAACAATGTAAGTAAATCGTATATACATGTAGATACTTTTGTATATTCACATTTGAATTATGTTTGTTTGTTTTTAATTTCACATGTTTGGTTATTTGATAACAAAACAAAAGCAGATAAACAAATATCAAAATACAGAAAACAATAAAAACATGCAAATAGAGATCTTATACTTTGGTATTTCATATTGTACAGTGCAGACTTGTGTCTAAGTTGAAATGCGTACGCGTAAGATAAAACTATTTACATGTAGTACCGGTAACTTGTATTGAATTTATATAATGTAAAATAAAGCATTGAAATTATGCAAGATAATTGCGCATGATCGAATTACATAATTTACAAGTAAATTAAATGTTTTCTCATTCACAGGTTGTATTACTATTTATTTTAATGTTTCAGTCATGCAGCAGAAACAAGGTTAGAAAAGAGAAACGAAAGATATACGGTCGATACAGGTGTACTGGAAAGTCCAAGAAAACCGATGACTCATCTAGAACAAGAGATTCCCGGAAAAGTTTATCAGAGCCTACAGCAAATTTAGGAATTCCAACCGATCAACTTTGCTCTGATTGGTTGATTGATTTTGAGTTTAAGAATGAGCTCGGTTTGCCTAATCAATCTGCCGGTGATACCAAAGATGGCATATATAACGATGAATCAAAACAAAACGAAAGTTATTTGAATAAAAATACTGCGTTAGCGTTTGATATAAATGGAGATAGTGGTCCTGTAGATGGCATTGACGACACAGTCCAAGATCCTTCAAATTTTGAAAAGGCAGCAGAAAACCCGCTCTTTATTAAACTAAATAAAAGGAAGAAAAAGAAGAAACTGGGCACTAATGATGGTGAATTTCGACTAAAACAACGACAAAGAAACAATAAACCTAAAAGTGATACAGTTACTAAGAGGGATACTGCAGAAAGTTCGAATTCAGATCTGCTTGAAATCAAGGTACCACAAATTGCTGAGTCTGTAGACAACAGCAACAACTCTACCGAGGCTTTTACAACAGAGGTAATTTATATTCTTTATCCTTATAGTTTACACCTACCTAATGTTTTTTGAATATTTGATTAATTGATACTACCAAGCATCACTGTTACAATACAGAAATAACTTGTAGGTAATAACATTACCCTCAAGATGGAACAATTGTAATCTTTTTTATTAACATTACCCTCAAGATGGAACAATTTTTAGTCTTTTTTATATTTATTTGTCAGACCAATTCAAACATTTGTACTTAAATCGTATTTAAAAGTAAGATCCGATGACAATGGTTCGAAAAGTTACCAGAAAACTGAAATTCATTTTTTATTTTATTAAATAACATTATTTCACAAAATTTAGACTGTAAATACATTAAAGTATATTAAATCTGCTACATATGTCTTTTCAGCATACTGTAAGTAACGCTCTTGTCTTAACATCATGTATAGGGTCAAAGTGATTGTTTTGTAATAATCATATTTATTGTTCTACACAAAGTTTGCTGTGATACAGCGTGCAATTCGACACAACGATTCATGGGGAAATCTTATAATACATTTAGTTTGATTGCATGTAAAAAGTAACAACACAGAGTATTATGTATGTACAGTGATAATGGTTTAATAGTGTATATACATATTTTTTACTGAAACTTTTCATACACGCCTTGTACGTGATTCTTTCATATTCATTACGATTATTCATGAAAAAATGTCACAAAGTGTGTTCTCTGCAATATCATTGAAACAAAAACCACTTTGCTATACTAACAACTTCATTTTAGATTTAAACGCAAGGTTAGGAAATAATGATTATTTTCGCCAATAAAACCCCTATGTGTTACTGACGTTATCGTGTGCCTTTAAACGCAAAAATAATGCATTAGATTGTATCCAGAATGCATCCAAAATTCAGCAATATTAAGAAAGTTTTCTGACCAGTTTACTAAAATAGGAAATGATATCATATATGACAATGATTTTCGAAATATGTATTTTTGAAAACTGTATCGATGTCTTTTCTACATCGGTCTTTATTTGTTTTGGTAGTAGACATTAACAGTACAGTTTATAACTTATGATCTTATAAACCGGCTGTGTACTTAATGTTTTATCTGTACTTAAAATTATGATGACAAAATCAGTGTATAAGAAAATGGTCATGCATTAAGTTTATATTGACCTGTCACGAATATCAAATGTGATAATACAAGTAAAAGTTGACAAATTCATGGGTAAGTATACAAATATAGTTCATAGCGGTACGTTCCGTTTATAGTTGTACTAATCATAGATGAATTTTGTTTACACCGTATTTTTCGAAAATGAAAGATCAGGCTATTTCAAGGAAGTAAGCTTTGATACGGGTATAATTTAAAAAAAAATGTTAACCACAAACAAACAATTAATGTCAGATAAGCGATAGAAGTTGATTAATGGTTTTAAAATATTTGAACTGATGACACATCAATAAATGGAACGCCATTCAACTAGTTGCTAAAAGTATATTACATGTAATAAAACGTATGTGCATGGTTTTAAGAGCTGACGGTCACGGTTTTGATTTTGAAGAATTGATATGAGGTGAACAGCGACAAATTACACATTGGTTTATTTCCTTATTAAGAAGGAAATATTTTGTACATTTTACCTTCAATATATTGTAATCCTGTGTGCTCACTTTGACATATTACTTGTATATATAGCGGACTTAAAAGTATAGGTTATGTAAACACAATGTTTTCAGTTTTCTTGACAACAGAAATATGAAATTAAAATCAAATATTGAATTATTTGTCCCTGAACACAGCATTTTGTAATTTGTCTGATTTTTAAATGTATGTAAATAAAGTTCTAGGTCGGTGATGTATGATTTTTATTTCTTAATTCTGTTTCAAACGTGATTCTCATGCCATGTTTCATAAAATCATACGATAGGAAAAAGGTTTGGTCCTATATAAACCTAGGAATCTGTAGCAAACGATCCGAGTACTATTCTTCAAAAGCATACACGTTCGATATCTGCGCAAAAACGAAGGAATATTTCAAACGTATGTTACCTGGCCCGTTAATATCAATTACTTTTTATTGATAATTAATCCATCAAACGACTTGAAATGTCTTTGCAGGTTTATAAAGGTCTATATCAAATATTGCAATCTACTTAGAATTTTAGATTTCTAGTCGCAATAAAACTTTTTGACTGCAAATATATACACTTGCATATACTTGTGCCGCTTCAGAATAGAAATATGTGTAGTATAATGACAGTGTGTATTAACAGTTTGTATTGATATTCTCATTTAAATATTTTAGATGGCGGCTCAGAATATAACCGACCTAATTCAGAAAGGCCACGATGCACTGGATGTCGGGGACACAGCAATAGCTAAACAGTATACTTTACAAGCCATAGCTGGCACAAACAATGAAAAGGAGAAGTTCCTTACCGGACTGGATGAAACGGTGACAGAACAGCAACTAGCTGACTGGTACGGAGGATGTTCCTTTATCTTAAATGAGGTAACTTTTTTCTGAAATCGTAATTCAAAGAAATTAGTTAGATAACATTATTTTGCAGTACGCGTCCAAAAGACTTAAGATTTATAAGACAAACTGTACTGCAGGCGTTAGCAAGCACTTTAATATTCGAGTTTCTAGTTTAATTTAAACGTACATTCCTCACTAATCTTTATGTGTTTATTTCAGATGGGAGAACACTTTATAGCTACAAGATGTTTCTACACAGGTATTTGTTTCTGGCCATTACATTTTCATAAATTGCCATTTAAATGGTACTAGCAAACTTTGTCTGCTGAACACCTCCTCTAGAAATTAATACACCCATGCCTGTTGTACTCCTCTGTTTTCACTGTTTACCCACATAGGACCGGAGCGTGTGTGTCTTACCGACGTAAATGAATCTCCTTTGTCAGGTTCATTTTAGGACTGATGGTTAGACAGAACAGCCATGGTTGGCATAGCAATAATCTTCTCTAAAGCATGCGTAAAACTATATGACAATAAAATTATCCCTTGGCAACAGATATAACTCGAATCTACACAGTTCTATCAGATCGTTTCTCTATCTGATATAGACAAACACTTCATGAAAAATATAGGAAATTTTAACCTGTTTAAAATAAACGAAAACCTTTGTCAAATGGAAAATGATGTTAGTCATTTCAGTAGTGTAAGGTGTTGTTTGATCCTTAAGCATAAAGAAAGACATGAATCATTTATTTATACGTTATAAAAGAGTATTCCCAAAAATAACATATTTTTCCCGCTTAACGTGCTTCAAAATGTTTTTACGTCACGTCCGTTTTTAATATATGTGTTATCCTGATGAAGGCGTTAGCCGAAACGTTGATGGTCAAATAAATCATAAAGAAGAACTCGTGAAAATATCTGAGTCTGTTTAACAGAATATAGTTGAATACTGGTATGGTTAAAATATTGTTGACTGCCTTGGTGAAAGATTAATTTTATGTTATTATATAATAATATTTATTTCCTTTTATGGCACTAGCAACGATTTTTGACCAGCAATGGAATTTTCAGAACCACAAAGCCGTGTCAGATATCCTCTGGAGTACTATTTTGCTTTCTTTGAATATGCAGGTATGATCTATTGAACTCAGGTCTTTGTTTTCGATATAATCAAGCTAAACAAAAACAAGAAAACAAAAATACTATCATATGTAATGAGACATATAGGTAGCACCTTAACTGTAATGGTATGTCTCTGTGCGAGAACTCACTCTTGCATAATCTCATTAAATAAATGATGATAATATGCATTATTATTTACCCTGAAAACATTTTTTCCAGCTTTGGTATCGTATTACAGAAAATGTGTGTTGGAATAATGTGACACTTTCATAATTATTTGAACATATAATCATTTAGAAATATGTAAATGTATTTGTTTTGCAATGTGTTTAATATACTGTATACATTTTAGAGAATTCGTGACTTACTGGCAGAACTGGATAACTTAGCAAAACTGGCCGAACGACAAAGGAAATGGTCCGTGTGTGTTGCCATAGACGGTGACATCAACAAAACTTACACCATTCTGCGGCATATGGGCCTTATTCGCAAGGAACTTATTACACTACCTGGGAGAAAAAACGGAATGTGGAGAGCAGCTCGATGCTTTCTTGCGCTGGTATGTAATTTTATCAAGTTCAAGTCTATGAGAAATTGTGTAGATGCTTGTAATATGCGCCATCTATCCCAAGAACACACGAATTATAATCATCTTAGTCGTATGTACACTATTACTATTATCGGCTGCTTAGTCAGTAAGTTCTGTTGAGTCTATTTGTTAAATTTCATTCCTGATGTAGTCCCCAGTTTTCAACTTTATGTTAGTCATTCATTAATAAGACGCCTTTAGGTAAACGGGATTGAAGTCACAAGAAGCTGAAAGAAGTGTCAACACAATATTTTCCTACAATGTATTATATTGAATATCATTATAAAGTTGTCTAAATTGTGTAATTAAAAACGGCAAGTAAATTAACGTCATTCGAACGGAACTAGTTTTACACTGTTTACACTGCTTTTCTGATTCCTTTTTCAGAATTTACATCAGGATGTACGAAAAGTGTGTAGTGCAAGTAAGGGCCTATTAGTATTAATTGAATTTCTTAGTAGTAAACGGAAACTTGATATGTAGATTACTACGCAGTTTCAATGTTCTTAGATCATTTTGCTTGTTGCCAAAAATAATCTTTACATTTTGTTCTTGAATAATTAGTCTTAATTACAGTATTTTTAAGTTTGATAAGGTTTTGGCATCTTACTAATGGCCAGTAGTTTCAAATACTACGCATTTTTGTACTTTCGCGGAAAAGAATAGTACATAATATAATAGGACGTTAAAATAATATCATTCTTGTGCAAGTATCTCTTGTATTCGACTCATTATTTATTATTGTAGTCCTGCAGCATGTCTGCGACTATGACGATTCAGAAGCATTAGCGATTTGGGCACGTTCTTTGTACAAGACAGACGACTTTGATCTAGCTTTTCAGAAGAATGAATTAGCTTTAAAGTATTGCCAGGTAAACTGTTTCATAAAGTGTCTGCTTAAGTATTTAGAGAAGTAAGTTTAATTGACTACGACATTAGTCATCAGTGTCTTTTCTCGATCGACAACATTTGTATTAATGGTAAATGCAGCAACTACAAGTTATTACTTGTAATTGTACTTCTATTTTTTTTTAATGTTATATTGTATCATCGTGTCTGTTGTTTATCTATATGTTATATCATATCAACGTTTCGGCGAAAGCCTTCATCATTCAATACAAAAACGGACGTTTTCGTTTTCGATCAAAAATAATAATACATATTTTTTAAGCTAGGCAACATCAATATTATGTCAAGTTCTTATAAATAACTTTAAAATTTCTTAGATTTTATAACTGTTGATACTGCAACTACAAAATGTATATATGAAATATTCTTGTTTCTTAATTAAGGATGGTGGTGACAAAGAAAGGTTGAAGGCGTTCAAAGCAGAAATAGAAGTGAAGTTGGCTGAAACATCAGTACCTCAGTATGAAGCAGATGAAGAATGGTTGGAAGGAACAAATATTAATAATTCGGTATACTATTTTCTATGTTACCCGTTATCTATCAGTTTACCATTAACTTAAGGTTAACCAAATATGTACATGTACTACTGGATGAAATGAAGGGTATAGGACATAATAATCAAATTTGAGGAAAGTTTCTTATTGTTTTTGTCTTTTACAGAATGTGTCAGATAGAAGGTATCAAGCTATGTCCGAAAGAAAGAAGAATCGGCACAGAAGACGTAAGTCTCAAAACGTTCGTATTGGAATCAAGTATTGCAAAGATTATGATAAATATCACAAAAGACTCGGCATAGGATAAAAGTCAACGAAAAGAGATACAACAATAAGTGATTCTTAAGATAGCTAAAATGGTTGAATTTCATGACATTCCTGAAGCTTTAAACATGATACACCCGATTTATAATTCGAATCTACTGTTTCCTTTCTGCATGTATATGGACATAAATGTGAATATCCTTTTTAGCAAAAGCAGTTGATCGTTCCGGACAAAACACGCCTTCGCAGAGAACACATTCAGTAGAAAAAGGTAGACGACTGCGAGCCTCTTCTGCTACCCCTTCTAGAGAAAAGGATAATGACAAAACAACAACTGCAAAGACTATTTCGTCGGTAATAAAACGGCTCCAGCTTGAAGAGAACGGTATCAAAAGATCAAGAAACTCTAGTGTGTGCAGTACGGGCACAACAGGAACAGAAGCATCTGGCTTTGGAACGGAGACATCGTATGACCTCAGTGTGTCTGAAAGTGACTCGGACACTGAAGTTAGTTTTAACTACGCGGCATCGTCAAGAACTGGAACTCCAGATGTTGATTTAATTTCAGACCAAGACGCTGAAATTGATAGTATGCAGGAACAGATGTCCTTCTACGAACAAAGTTGTAGGTTTTATATGCAAAACGATGATCTATCAGAAAATCTTGGAAGAACGGACACAGAAGAAAACCTTCTCAGAACTGGCATTACACTAAATATGTCCTATTTGCATCAGTTTGAAGACAGACACCCAGATCTTCTTAGTAGAGAGGAATTTTACACAGAGTTTCTAGATAAAGACAAACTTCAAGAATTATTGTTAAAAAACCCAAAGAGATATATCAAATGTGTCATACAGATTGAAGGGCCTCATGAAGCGTATTGTACACCTGTAGATTCTCACGATTCCATTAATATCATTGAAATATCAGGGAGATCAAAAATAGGGCAAGCCTTTAACGAAGACGAGGTTATTGTCGAGATACTGGATGATCAAAACACAAAAGACAAAAGATATGGAAAAGTTATTGGTGTTTGGCACAGACAGCGTCACAGAGATACAAAACATCCCGTGTTTATTTGTACACTGGACAATAGGGAAAGTCATCTTGTGCGACCGATGTGTAAAACTATTCCAAAGATCCACATATTAAACAGAGAAATAAAAGAGAAATATCAATCCGAAAAGGCCAGGCGATACAAGGTTGAAATATATGAGTATGACGAAGGAGCGGGGCTATTATGTAACCCTAGAATAGTTGAAGTCAATCCAGCTGAGCAAAATTCTGTCATATTTTTGGTTGCGTTCATAAACTGGGGTCTTCGACATATATACCCGAGAGGAGCAATAATCAAACGTTTGCCAAGCGGAAGCAATATTGCTACGGGGTTAATGGTTCTTAATCTCCAGCATGAAGTACCAACTTTATACAAAAAGCAGACAGTTGACCAGGTGTCGAGTGTTCTCAAACGAACTGGAGACGAACCATCAGAGTACATGTTGACAGACAGAGTTGATCTGACAGGCATAAATACTTTTACTATCGATCCACCAGATGCTAAAGATCTAGATGATGCACTTAGCATTGAAAGCATTGATGGTGGTTATAAAGTTGGCGTCCATATTGCAGATGTATCCATGTTCGTACCAAAAGACACACCTTTGGACGAGGAGGCGATAAACAGAGCTACCACATTTTACCCTGGCATTAGAAAATCAAGAAACATGATTCCCGAACCGTTGAGTTCAAACCTGTGTAGCCTTATTCAAAATAAGAAAAGATTGACTATATCTGTTTTCTTCTACATCTCTAACAATGGAAGACCTATGCAAATGGAAAACAATAACTATGAAATCATGAAGTCTTACATCCGATCAAAAAGGCAAATGACGTATGGACAAGTCCAAGATTTAATTACTGCACAAACAGAAGAAAAGGACGACAGGCTAACACAGGATATCAAATGTCTATTTAAGGTGGCCCATGAAGTTCGGAAAAACAGGCTGGGAAATGCCATGTTTGCCTCAGATGTAGACTGGGAAGAATCTCACACCGACGACTCGGAAGGGGAGGCGAGAGAGGCCCATTACTTGGTCGAAGAGTTCATGATAATGACAAATAGAAAAGTAGCTGAAAGATTGGTTAGGTCATACAGGGACTGTGTTCCTCTACGCTGTCAACCACCGCCATCAAAGGAAAGCTTGGACGAATTTTTCAAACAGAATGGTCAATATTTAGACATTCTTGTAAGGTTCCAAGAGAAACAGCTAGGCCCCAAACGCCCGAGTGTTTATGACTGCCTTAATGAACAGACTACAAAGACTGTAATGATCTCAAAACATGTATGGGAAGAAATGTCTAGGTCACCAAATGCTGCCGCTGAGGAGTATATCAGGAAAGATGATATACATCCACTTCAGCTGATTGTATACCAACACTGGCTGTCAATCCAGGAGCGGGCGGGATACAGATGTTCTGGCAGTCTCACTAGAATAGAAGATGGCAATCACTTTAGTCTAAACATGTTTCCTTACACACATTTTACTTCTCCGATAAGAAGATACAATGATCTTATCGTCCACCGCCTTATCCATGCAGGCGTGTTTGGGAAAAAGCCATCACCGTATAGCAAGGAGGAAGTTGACAGCATCTGTTTGCATATCAACTCGGTAGCAAAACGAGCAAAGGCATATGAAAAGGGATGTAGATCGCTTCAACAAGCAACAGATTTAAAGAGTAATCCAAAAATGTTCAGCTGCTTTGTAGATGAGGTGAGCGATAAGGGAATTACATTATGTTCTCCACTTCTGAAATACGTAGCAAAGTCAAACAGGGAACTGACCTTCAATCGTTTGGATATGGGATGCAAACCTGAGGTATTTGAAGACCCCCACACTCACTGGAACAAAGTCAAAGCGGTTTGGAGAAAACGTTTGTACGATTTCCACAAACAGCCAAATTATCCTCCCGATAGAGGATATGAACTTAAACTTAACCCACATAAAGGTGTTGTTTTTCTACCCTTGTACGAATGGGCCAGAATGGTAAAACATACAGTAGAAGGTCATGTAGGGGATCTGTTACGGGCGATAAAAAATGCAAAGATTGTGCGACATAATGACGGTTTAGATGACGTTTCAACAGAGTGCAGGGACCCTTTGCTAATACAGCCTTCAACAAAATTCTCTATGTCATTTGCCCGTGGCCAACAGGTCGCAATTCAGATGTCAGCTGCACCGTTTAAAGGAATCATTGCTCCAAAACCGATGCTTTACAACATGACAAGCAATGTAAAATTCTGTCTGCAGCATACTGAAGACCCTGTTTTGTATCTGTATAGATATGTGACCCGCGGAACATGTGATCAGTATCAAAATGTAAAATTGTATTTGGAAAGATGGCTACCGTTAATGCTAATGGAATCTGCAACTGGAATAGTGCGAAACGAAGAATCATGTACGATAAACAATGTACAAATTAAATTCTCCGGAGATAGAAAAGGAAGATTTGCTCTTGGTTTAGCAGACTGTGAAGTAAGAAACATAGAGTTGTCTGGCACTGTTTCCGACGACGAGGATGACAACGACGACGAAAATGGTGTGGCATCTTCTTACGACTGGTTATGTCTCAAAACAACGTTACCGGCGACCAGTAAAAAGGAAAAGTCGCGATTGAAAGATATTCAAACATTGGACTCGGTTTGGGTTGCTCATGCAGAAGTCACGAAGGTTAAGAGGAAAAAAGATAAAATACCTGGCGGTAAACTCACAGTTTCATTTTCTTTACACGATAGGGCACCAAACGTACCACCTTCTTTTCACCAGGCGACAGCAGAAAACCGTTTCAGTGTTGAGATTCTGCGAAAATCAGAGGTAGACAGGTATGAAAAAAAAACATTTTGTTAGTTTTTCAGCATCTGTTAATATTTCGACGTTACATTCTAATTTTATCGATGAAATATTTAAATAACAAAAAACGAGTAAATATGCATAGTTAATACGGAACCATTGTGACATTAACGTTTAAAATAGATATCGCGTCCGTCCTTAAATTATATTACCTTTCAAAAAGGCCTTACTGCATTTTGTCAAGTTTAGAAATGATAGTTAATCTTAGAAAATAGGTAGAGAATCAGGTTTTGGCTGAGGTAGTAAAACCAATTATCACTATGTCTAAAGAAACACACTCGTAAAACTGATCATGCGGGTTAGTTATTTTTCATTTGATAAATTCATTTGACTAAGAGTATAAATCTGTATAATATGCTGATGATTATTTGTACATTAAGATAACTTCAAGCTATCTAATTTTTAAAGTGAGGTCTATTCTAAATTCCAGGAGAACTGAAAGTTTCATAAAAACGTTGCCTTCTGTGAAAGACACTCTTGCTGCAAAGATTGCACTCAAAAAGCCTATTCCAGAGCTAGGTAAATTGAATATTTACCGTTTGGCATAAAGCCAAAAAGTATACCTAAATAACACACTATCCATAAAAAAATGTTAAATAATGCTAAACGCTTTGCTGCCCCCCGTATACACTATTGATTTTTCAATGGTGTTCTGAAGTTTTCGGGCGGTAGTTCCGTCTTAGTTACTGAAGCAATTGAAAATAAGGGTTTTTCAGCACATCAATTTATCTCCAAACTGGAAGTAATTTCAGATCGGGACCTTCTATAAGATCCTTGCAAGACTTATTGAACGAGACTTCCCTCCGTATTACTGGAATTTGCAGTGACTGACACTTCACGGCTAAAGGCAATTCTAAGGACCATAAGCTCATTAACGACAAATAGCCGATTAATAATGCGCTGTGTCGAAAGTGTATTTCGTACTGAAACAAGGGTAAGCGGCCGTAACCTGTTAACTTGTGGACAAGTAAGTACAGGAAATTTATGGTTACTGTAAAAAAATTTGTAACTTACGATGCGCAAAATAGATTCTGGGATAACCGTATAACATGCTTGAAGGTGATTTATCTAATTCGAAATCAGCGTTACAAAAAATACAAGAACGGCTTAAGCAATTTAAACAACATACATGAAGTTTCGGTATTTTTGCTGTTATTATCAAAATGAAGTGATTTCAAATATATAGTTTTTTAGGCCATACGTTGGTACGCAATATAAAGTGCAGTGCATTATGCTTAGCTAGTGTATTGTTAAGTATATTAGCTATCCATAAATGTTCAATATTGGCCGTTTACAGCCTGCAAAATTTTGATTTCAGCTGTTCTGTTTGTATGGTACTGATAAAATCGGAAGTTTTAGCACGTCAATGTAGAATGAATACTTCAATTACAGGACCATAAGACATTTTCAAATTAATTAACGAAACATTGTATTATGTAAAAGAAGTATGCCCACGCGTCACAGGCCGAAGTCAAACAACAGGCGAATAAGGCGCTGATGTCGAGGTTTTCACTATTATAGACTGGACATTATTAAATTTTAGGGACACTATAAAATTACTCTGGCAAAACAAATAACATTTAAGAAATATTAAGGATTAAATACAACAAACACTCATTATAAGTCTTAAAACAACATGACAATTTCTGTTTTTGTTTATCAGAAGTATTTGAAATAAGAGCATACTCATTGGTCCAATGTTTGTATTTGATTACTATTATCAAGATTTGTACTATAATGTGAATGCCGTTACAGTTGCAAAAATGCTTGGAAATAAATGGAGTTAGACACATGTAGAAAATACTTAATTACAGCATAAACGTTTGTAAAATTAATACAAACATTATGCAAAAAAAAAACGCGTACAGGAATTGTGAATACACACAACGACATTCATAGTTTTATTAAGGGACAGTACAATTACTCCCAAAACAAATTGAATGAAAAATAAAAACAAACTCTTGATAAGTCAAATTACTCCATTTTGATCCAAACATGTGTAAAACTCACGGTCAGTTTCTTTGGGTTATCAACATTTTCTATTGTGAAAGCAGTTAATCAAAGTGACAGAATTACGTTTTCATTTTGCAGAAGATACAGAATTGTGAAGAACAACGTTTTAAACAATGGGTCTAGATTAAATCAAAAATAAAAAATTTGTATCAAATTTACCCTTTTGAAGCGCAAATATTTTCACCAAACTTGGGTGAAATGTTCCTCTCATGACAAAGGACAAGGTCACTCTTGAGGTCAAAGCTCATGTGTTTATCTCCCAAACCCCTTGAAGGTTTTTCCTGAAAGTTCGATTATGATAATTATGTTCATCCCATCTCGTCATATCTTGAAAGGGAGTTTGTATTGCATGACAGTTCTCCAGCAATTTGTTATAATTTGTAACTAAAAGTTATGTTTTAGTTATATTTTCATCAAAACCTAGACATTACGTTAGAAACATTTTGAAGTTTAAAGAAAGCTAATATTGTTTTACTTGTAAAATTAAGCCGAATGCAAGCAGGTAATGTCATGAATTGTTGTCCAAATGTATTTGGCTACCTTCAATGTATTACAGATGCTAGAAAATACGTTATGCTTTTGTTTATCCTATAATAATGATGTAAATTTCAGGTACTGGTAAAACATACACCGGAATAAAACTGATATCACTTTTCAACAAAGTTAACAACATTCAACACAAAGAAGGAAAGCCAATGAAACAAGTATTATTTTGTGGACCGTCTAACAGATCTGTTGATCTGGTTGCAGGTACGGAATAGAATGTTTTAACAAGTTCACATCGTTTGATAAATTTAAGGAGCAGTGCCATTAACTTTTAGGCTTTTTTTTAGCTCAATTTGCATGAAGTGCCAAAGTGAGCTATTGTGACCGCTTGATACCCATCGTCCGACGTCGTCCATCGTCGTTCGTCGTCAACAATCATTTTAAACGACATCTCCTCTGAAACCCCTTGGCAAATGTTAATGAAACTTGACAGGAATGTTCCTTGTACCAAAACTGCTTACATAATCTATAAATACAAACATGATCACTTCACCAATTTTGCTTTTTTAGAAATTTAGTTGGTCCCTTAAAAATGAAGCGCCTAGTGGGATGGGGCTATTTTCTCTATATCCTTTGCACAGCCGATATAATTTGATACATACTCGACAGACAGACAGACAGACAGAGTTCATGCGCAGGGGGCACCTGTTTGTTAACATGCGTATGCATTTCTTTTTTTGACTGATGAGAAGTCAATTTTAAGCGTTCTCTTAAGATATTAATATACCTGGGTTTGAGGTCTACATGACTGCCTTATGTCTATGAAAATATATTGCACGCGGTCAAAACACACATTCCACATGGGTCTGTAAGCAAAGAGGGTAAACTGAAAATGTTCAAACCTGGTAAAATCGTGTGCAAAGTCATTTTCAAGGTTGCCTAAAAGTGTCAGCATTTGCCTCAGATGTCTGATTTTTTCAGTTTTCTGGAACTGTCCTCTCAGCCTTAAAATTCATACAGACAAAACGTATTCCATACGGTAACTGCTGCTTCTTTTGAAGGCCAAACCTGTCTTAACCCGCGAATACGGTTTATTATCTTACGGGTGTCGAAAGGATATGATAACTTAAAATATGACAAATACCTTATGACTCTCTACCCATTGCTTACCATTGCTAAAATGAATTTGTTTCCTTTAAAAATGATACCCCCAGTGCGTTGGACTGTTGTCTTTATATAGAAACTTTAAACATCTTTTTCTCTAAAACTACTTGTCAGAATGTAATTTTATTTCACATATATTGTCATCTCACGACCCTCTACCAAATGCTAAAATGAAGAAGATTCATTAAAACATCTGGTTCCAGTGGCGTAGGGCTGATTTCCATATAAAATATTTCAAAATCTAAAACATCTGTTTGTTAGAATTTAATTTTATTTTAGGATATGTATATTCAATCTTGCACAGAGTTTACTATCATTACATGTATTAGATCTTCATATGCTACACAAATTATGCAAGTGTTATCACAGGTTGCAGATGTTGACTCAGGTTAGCGATATCTAGTGACCTTCTTGTTCAAATTAAATGATATGTTTTAATATAAAATACTTTATTATGTAGTTCATACAGAAATAATTAAATAAAGGCACACAAACAATGCAACCAGGGCTACAATGTTCGGCGCAACTAAAACATTTGATGATCATTTTTCTTAGATTTGGAAAATAGCTGTAAACTGTGGACAATAGAGCACTTTGGCTCATATGAAAATGTTATATACTTTGTAAAGTTAACTTTCGAAAAAAACAATACACAATTTAAAGTCATGTTCTGCGGGTTAGCAGCCTGTAACCGACACTATATAAGAAGAAAAGAAATGCTCAAAGGCTGCTTACATTTGCATTATAATCTACTGATGAGTTTTATTTACAGAATGGATGTACTATCGAATGGGTAATTACTGCCCAGATTTTGTTCGTGTGTACGGAAGGTCAATCGAGGCGTTGGACTTCCCAATTCCTGGAAGATCCTTTCTTTCTAAAAGGAGTACAAGGAACCAGAAAACATCCCCAGTACTGTATCCGGTAGCTCTGCACCATTTGATTCGACAAAAAGGAAAGAGATATGCTGAAGAAATCAATGCTTATGATAAAAAGTTCAAAGAAAATAACTATGAACCAATGCCGAAAGATGTTGCAAAGTACGTTCACATTGTACGAGAAGCATCTATCGAAGAAATCAGAAAACATGACGTCATATTGTGTACAACAGCTGTTGGGTCAAATCCAAAAGTGTTGAAAGCAACTAGTGTCCACCAAGTATGAAACGTTCTTCTTTTTTATAAATAACACGACATATACTTTCTAGTAACAGTACGTCTCAATCAAAATTTTTTTAAAATTTTTATTCTGTTCTGGTTGAAATTAATTTGATTTCACTACCATCATTTTCAATAGTTTATCAGTTCACACTTATAAAATGAACTAAACAAATTTCCGTGATATGGTCATGTCTACATCTGATTGAAAATGAAAACAGTATGTTTCCAAAAGATAGCAAAACTTCATTTGTATCATACCCACTCTTCAAGAGTAAACATTATCATTTGAAATAATTGTAACGGAATAATTTGTAAATCATTAAGACAGGTTCTTTTTTTTTAATTGAAGGTTTCAATGACATTTCATCCTCCATAACCGATTTTAGTTTGAAAATTGTTTTGGCACATAGTGTCCCTTTAATAATTAACCTAGAGTCACCAAACTTCATACAAATGTACGTCTCAATCAAATTTTTATGGAAGAAAAATACCTTTTAATTCTGTTCTTGTTGAAATCAATTCGATATCACTACCATCATTTACAATAGTTTATCAGTTCACACTTATAAAATGAACTAAACAAATTTCCGTGATATGGTCATGTCTGCATCTGATTGAAAACAAAAACAGTATGTTTTTCCGAAAGTTAGCAAAACTTCATTTGTATCATACCCACTCTTCAAGAGTAAACATTATCATTTGAAATAATTGTAACGGAATAATTTATAAATCATTAAGACAGGTTCTTTTTTTTAATTGAAGGTTTCAATGACATTTCATCCTCCATAACCGATTTTAGTTTGAAAATTGTTTTGGCACATAGTGTCCCTTTAATAATTAACCTAGAGTCACCAAACTTCATACAAATGTACGTATCAAAATTTTATGGAAGAAAAATACATTTTAATTCTGTTCTTGTTGAAATTAATTCGATATCACTACCATCATTTACAATAGTTTATCAGTTCACACTTGAACTAAACACATTTCCGTGATATGGTCATGTCTACATCCGATTGAAAATGAAAACAGTATGTTTTTCCAGAAGTTAGCAAAACTGCATTTGTATCAGACCTACTCGTCAGGAGTTAACGTTACCATTTGAAATAATTGTAACAGAATAATTTGTAAATCATAAAGACAGGTTCTTTTTTTAAATTGAAGGTTTTAATGACATTTCGTCTTAGTTGTAAAGTTGTTTTTGCGTATAGTGCTCCTTCAATAATAAACATAAAGTCACTAAACTTCATACAAATGTTTCTTGGGATGAGAAGTTGTCCCCCTTGGTTTTAGTTTTCATATAGTACCAGTAAAACACAGTTATGGCCCTTGACTTAGTCCAAATTTGTGGCACGCATAACTCAAAAAGTAAAAAGGAATTATGTTGAAACTTCACACATTGACATGGGACATTGAGAAGGAGTGCAGTGACCAAAAACCATAATAACTCTACCTAATCCTTTTTTAAATTATCTCCATTTATGAAATATGCTTGTCCGGAGTATAATTCCAAAACTATAAACAGATGTATTTGATATTAGTCATACTGATAGATGTTATGAAGAGGAAATCTAGTAACTAATATAACATTAACTCAACATTGTCTCTGTTCCAATTGTCTCCCTTTATCATTGTAGTAAACATAGCTCAAGCTCATCACTCTGTTAGAGCCAAGTTATGGAAAATTGCTTCTGTGTTGTGACTAAGGTGGAGGTGGACTTTTCCTAAGGACACAATTCTCTTTTTTGCGAAAAGTCTTTACATTTGATTTGAATCACTAACAGGACACGATGATTAGGATAGCTGACACTGCCCAATGTCTAAAATAGTTCTACGTTGTATAAAATCCACAATTGTAACTATTACTGATACGAATTTACAGGTAATCGTTGACGAGGCAGGGATGTGCCCAGAACCACAGTGTCTTGTTCCAATAATAGCATCGAACGCCGAGCAGGTCGTGCTGATTGGAGATCACAAGCAGTTGAGGCCAATTATCATGTGTAAAGAAGCAGGATTACTTGGCCTGGAAACCTCACTTTTTGAACGTTATGCCATGACAAATACAAGAGATGAACACAATTTTAAGTTCACTATGCTAGATGAACAATATAGAATGGTAATTACATTTACACATTGATTTGGAGTTGAAATAAAATATTTCTGAATATATATTAAAACCTGTCGAATAAACAATTGTGAAAAATATTTTTTTTTCAGAGGACATATCAATTGATTTCTATTTTGTTGGAAAGGTTTAGAAGTAACGATTTTTGTATACTTTCTAATACAGAATCCTCAGATTTGCCGCTTTCCATCCCAACAATTTTACAATAAGGCCCTTAAAACGAGACCGGGACTATGGTGCCAACAGCGAGTGGATATTTGGCCAACAGATAAAGACAGTTCTTATCCGCACATATTAGTACACGTTGAGGGAGAGGAAAAGGTATTAACTGTCTCAACAGAAGACGGCAACGAAAAGTCGAAAAGTAACGCCGCAGAAATCGACGTTGTGGTAATTCGTTTGTATATATTGTATTTATAAGAAGATTCAGCCGCAGATAATAAGTACAGTAATAGGTCTTTTAAACATAGCTTAAAAGTTTGACTCAAACCCTTATATACATGTACATCAAAATATCAGTTGCTTTTGTTTACATATGTTCGTTGATGTACACAGTGCCAAAAGGTATTATATACATATATATTAAGGCGTCTCTGTGTATCGAAAAACATACATCTCTGCTGTCAGAATGTTTAGTTTAAATACAGCAGTTTCTCTAGACGTATTTAATGGAATCCCTCAGACATTTTATATCGGGCCATATTATTATGTGAATAAAATTTCGATCAAATTGTTTGATCTTCACAGGCTGTATTGAGAACTAGCTTTAACTGTCGACAGTTCATCATAGTAATTGTGTCTGTTCCTAAATTCTAATTGTTTTATCGGATCATTATTAGGCTTCGCCACAATATTTATTGGCGTAATATCTTGACCAAATTGGATAAACTGTCAGATCATCCGAATTCTAAAAATGTCATTATCAATGCTACAACTTGGTTGATAAAATGTCTGATTACCACTGCAGTTAGGGTTTGATTTCACAAACGTCACTCACGAAATTTGACACGGTTGATTGTATTTATACAGTTAAAGACAATTAAAATGTCCTTCATAAGTGACCCCCCCCCCCAAACCGCAGGTGGTCAAATATCTTAATCGTTTTATTGCCCCTTATCAGTTTTAATCCTCTCTGATTAGGTCCAGTAGACTTGGTATGTAGTACAATAGTAGAACCATAAATTTTATTGATTTGTACAGATAATTGATTTATAACTTATTTCCTGTTGTTTATATAAACTGTTTTATATAATAATGACATTTTACTTTTATTGCAGGATATGAAAAATATTTTAGATAAATGCAGTAAACTGTGATTTTAAAGTTATACTGAGAAAGCTAATATGCCCAAGTAATCAAGCACCTTCCTGTGGTGTTGCCTGAATGCATTTTTGATGTGTAAAAAATCCTTCTATTTATTTCTTTGTAAATTATAAGTGCAACTGAACGCTTCTTCTAACTGTAAAATAAACTAAAACTAAATTTCTCTTATGTATCAAGTGTAACATCTAATCTTAGTGATAATTGGTTTGTTGTAAAAGTAATTGATTGAGTATTTAAAACATTACTCAATCTAACTTTGAAATCACAGTTATTTTTCAGTAATCTAAAAGTAAAAAAAAAAGTTTATGTTTCTGTCATATAAGAAAATAATTTTGATATAATATTTTTTTTACTGTAAGTGTTGATTTTTTTTATAATCTAATTTGACTGGGAATTACGTACCTAAAAGGTAACTGATAAAATAGAATAATAACATCTTATGAAGGTCTTAAAATTTATGTATAACTTAATAATTTACTAACATCCCTTTCCTACATTATCTGTACATAATGTAAGGAAGTTATACAGTAGCTGAATATGATAAACAGAAGCTAGTCTACCAGTGACCAGTCATGTTAATTGACATCTACTGTGAATTCGCTGTGAATTCGCATGGCTGACTGGACCCCTGTGTTGAATACCCCACATTCCTGTTCAATTGTCTTTAAAGGGACTTTTCATTCCTTATTTCCCATGACAAATTTTAAGTTAAAAATTATGAAAACCTATTATATTTGATACTCGTTAAAGAATGCTTGCAAGTGTCCAGCTGCAACAGAGGCGCTAAAATGTTTACAATCAATATCTCGTTATTGGTAAACTGATCTTTGTTCACAAGAAATGTTTTTCTTTTTTCTATTATAAGAACATTTTTCGTACAGATTATTGATAATTAAAGAAGCCTTTGGATAATTGGGTCATTACGTTAATACAGTCAAGGTCACAGGTCATGCACCTTTGTTCTTGGAGTAAAGATCACCTTCAGTGATACATTTGTATCTATAGTTTTATCAGTAAGTATTTAAAAATTATTCAAATGCTTGTCTCAAATACGATTGAATTCTTTCATTTACCTAACTTATATTTTTCAGGTCAATGTCTATTCCTATTTCACAAGAGAGAAAACTAGCCAAAGTGTACAGATACTGTCACAGTACAATGCCCAAGTTTCTGAAATAAAACGCAGGTTAAAAGAAGAAGGATATGTTGATGAAAATGTTAGCACAGTAGTTTCTAGTCAAGGTAAGTACATGTAGCAAGACATCAGAATGCACTAACTCAACATTTGTGTTATATGTTTTCTGGTAAATTAACAGGATGCTTAGAATCACAGCTCTGTGAAGTTGATACTAAATTGATTTAGAACTGTACGAAAATGGCGTCTAGAAGAGAAAATTTTGGGTGAGTTTTAAGGAATGCATTCAAGTTATGTGTACCGAGAGAAAACGCATTGGAACAAAACCCATCGGAACTATACTTATCTGATTGACGTGCAATACATTTGATTTGATCATAGATTTAGTGTATCGTCAGATATATCGTAAATATACTTTAGAAGTATAAAAACATGGATGTGACAAGAAACTGACTACATATATATTATTGGAGGCTTATATACATGTGGTCTTCATCTCCGAAACGGTTGGAATTAGTAGCCAGGGATGGTTTTAGCTAATTAAGTATGCTCTCACGATACCTTGACCTTTTCCTCCATTCAAGTAAAATATACGGTCAGGTAAAACAATATAGTGATTGAGCTTTGAAAATTATCACATTTTCTGATTTTATGAGAAAAGTTTACGTGTTCACGCATATTACATTGTTTACAAGGACACAGTTCATATTTTACTAATACTGGCTTCTATTTAGCAAATGAAGTGAATTAATCATTTAAAGGAAACACTTTTTTAAATATCTGCAATATTTTAACTCAAGTAGTTTAATGTTAAATACTAAATGTAGTACAAAATCATTTAAGTTTTAATTCATGCGTATCCCTTTCAGGAGGAGAGTGGGATTACGTAATTTTCAGCACAGTGAGATCTCTGCCTGATTACAAAATAGAAAACAATCCAACACTTGGTTGGTGCAAGCACAATTTAGGTTTCATAACAGACCAGAACCAGGTCAACGTGGCGCTAACGAGAGCAAGGAAAGGACTCATCATTATTGGTATACATTTGATTTGTTCTACAAAGTAGTGTTATATAGAAAATATTTGCACTCTTTTTGTGAAAGAACATAAAACGGTTATGTAAGACCTTTGTAAAGAGTACAAAATAAATGTATATTGTCGAATTCAATAGTTTCTGATTGTGTATATTTTGGTTGTTGTCATTTTTCATCTCTAGATATTCTGTAGGTTGCAGAAAAAAGTGTTTTCTTTATTAACTCACCAGACCATTGAACACAATGTATGTGGCCACAAGACATCGGATGAGTTCGGTTATGGACTTAATCAGATCTATGGCCCCTGATTTAACAAAAAATGCGAGATTTAACTATGTTTACACTCTAGGACCTTCATTTCTTCTCTAATTTAAAACATATTTACAGAGAATGTGCATGAATATAAGTTCTCGGATGAGTTCAATTAGAGGATTAATCGGATTTGTACTTCCAGAGTTATGGCCCTAATCATATTTACAGAAAATGTGAGTGACCGTTAGATCTCGGATACATTCAATTATAGGCTTGGTTCTTCCAGAGTTATGTCACTTGAATTAACAAAAAATGCTATATTTAACTTTGTTTACACTCAATCACATTCATTTCTTTTTTAATCCTAATCATATTTACAGAGAATGTGTATGATCATAAGATCTCGGATGAGTTTAATAATGGGGTTGATCATATTTGTTCGTCTAGAGTTATGGCTCTTGATTTAACAAAAATTGCAATATATTCCTGTGTTTACACTCTTGCACCTTCAAATGTTCAGTTATCATAATCATATTTGCAGAGAATGTGATTGACCGTTAGATCTCGGATGAGTTAAATTATGGGCTTGATTTGATTAGTCCTTTCAGAGTTATGGCCCTTGATTACACTCAAGCACCTTAATTTCTTTACTAATTCTAATCAGTTTTGATCAAACTTAGCAGGAGTGTCCCTTGCATGAAGCTCTACCAGAGTTTTTCAAAGAATTCCGTTCCATAAAGAACTCTTGTTGCCATTGCAAGAAATAGGAAAAACGTTAAACATTTTCTCTGAAACCACAAGACCTAGAACTTAGATATTTGGCATTGTATCATTTCCTAGTTTATATCTTCCAAGATTGTTCAAATCATGTCCCCATGTCAAATTTGACCATTTCTGCTGTTGATGACCTTTTATTATAGCCAATGGTAGCCAGGTGAGCGATAAAGGGCCATCTTGGCCCTCTTGTATATTTGTGTACCTAAAATGTTTTTTTTTATTTCTACAATTATCCACAGTCAGTGAAAATAGTTTCAGTGCATTAAAATTTTAATGGAAGTAAGCAATACCGTTACGGAATATTTAATCAACC
Organism: Saxidomus purpurata; assembly: GCA_022818135.1. Lineage (NCBI taxonomy): Eukaryota > Metazoa > Mollusca > Bivalvia > Venerida > Veneridae > Saxidomus > Saxidomus purpurata. The sequence goes on along the minus strand of JAFMSR010000005.1, from coordinate 29,568,943 downwards.
TTTTTTATATATACTTTTTTAAAAGTCCGACTGTCAGTCTGTTTGTCGTCTGTCTGACTGTTTACGCTTAACATCGTGTGTGAAATAAAGGATACATTTCTCACTGGATCTTCGTGAAACATGGCCAGAATAATTGTCTTAATGAAGTCTAGATTAATTTACATTATAGGTAATCTCGGATCAAAGTCTAGATCACACGGTTAAATTACACAAAAACCTGTTGTTTGCAGTAGAGGTTGCAGTGAGCATTATATTTTCGTTAAACTTCGTAAGAATGAGTGTCTTGGTAAAATTCAGGTCTAGTTCGAATATGGGTTATCTCGGGTCAAAAGATAGTTCAAAAGGTCTAATCATAGGAAAGCATTGTGTATGCAATAGAGACTTCATTTTTTGTTAGATATTTGTAAAACATTCTCAGAATAAGTGTCTTGATAAAATCTAGATAGATTGTGAATATGGGTCCTATTAAGTAAAAAACTAAATCACCAGATAAACTTCTAGAAAAGAAAAACATTTGGTAAGTACTAAAGGCTGCATGTTTGTGAAACTTTGCCAGCATGATAGTCTTGTTAAAATCTAGGTCATGTTTGAATATGGCTTATATCATTTCAAAATCAAGGTCACCAATTCAAACGCATGTAAGCATAATGTATGTGACACAGGCTGCATTTTTCACTCGATCTTCATGAAACTTGGTGAGGATGATTATATTGATAAAATCTATATTGATTTTGGATAAAGGTCATGTCAAGCCAAATAAAGGTCACTAGCTTAAATCTTAGAAAAGTCATACATATGCAATGGAGGAGAACTTTTTATTAGATCTTTATTTATTTTTGTCGGAATGATTGCCTTGATGTAGTCAAAAGCGAGTTCGAATATGAGTCATCAGGGGTAAAATCTTAGGGAAACTTTGTTTTGACCTTTTGACTTACTTTTTGTCATTTGATGTAATGGTAACTCAGGTGAGCATAAAGAGCTATCATTGCCCTCTTTTTCTGATTACTCAGCACTGTAGAATTTAAGAGGATAGAGTCTCTTTTTTCTCTAGGGAACAAGAATCTCTTATTTTGTGACCAGTATACTTGGAAGAAACTGATAAAACACTACGAGCAGCGAAACTGTCTTAAGACACCAGAAGAATTCCCACCTCGTGCAGGCCGAACTAGACGTCAGATAATGGTAGGAAACATACAGGAAAGCAAACAGCGATATGGAGACTCAATGTATACAAAAGGAGAAGCAACTTCATACACGGGGTCTTTTGATGAGTGGCAAGAAGAAGGAAGAGGGAGACGTCATCATAGGAATCACAATAATACATAGAACCGCGTCTGTAGTTATGATACTTACCACACTTGTAAACTGTACCCTTATACCAGATTGATCCGAATTGTATTGAATCTTTCTCTCTGGATATTTTTTGTTTTATTATTGTAAATAAGTGATATATATATGAATACATTTCTATATTTTTGTTATAGCAAACTTGCTTTTATGCAATGAATTGATACAATACATATTTGTTGAACATGTATGGATGAAAACTATGTAACCTCATAACAACAGACGTCCTTTAGACGGAAAATAAAAGTGATTTATTTTGAATGAATCTCGGCGATATTTATATATAGCTCAATGCTGATTGTTGGGTAATGATTTTAAAGGGGTTACACTTTTGTCAAGTGTATTTTTAGTTTGTACATATCTCTTTATTTTTATAATGCTAAAAAAATATTTCGAATGTTTTGATAGGTATTTAACAGAGTGCAACATGTAGCACTTACTGTAGATATTTTGAGATATATTGATGCAAAAGATAAAGTTACATGCTGTCATATTTTCATATCGGTAAATATATCATGTTTTCTTACAGTCCAATGCATACATGAGTGCAATTTCTTCTATAAATGATCAGTATTAAAACTCGTATTTTCGTACTTATAATTAATTAATTTAATGAATTTATATTGTGTATGTTTGCTAAAGCAGATTCGTACATTAATTTAGGTATGCATGTTTTTTTTGCGGTATTAGCAAGGGTAAAAAGAATGGCGATCGCTTAATGAAAGACAGTATCGCGCCACATAAGTACCGCGAGTTTGTATTTAATAGATATCAAGAGAAGTGTCCGAGTTATCTTTTCACCCTTTTGAAACAATTACTGCATACTATTTCAGGCAGTTGAATCGCATATGATTGAAAAAGATGACATGTTATGAACTTAACTTATACAGAAAGTGTGTATGAATATAAGATTAAATGAATATATTTTGTAATGAAGAATAAAAGAAGAGTCAGAGCAAATGCTTACATTATTGCATTCTTTTCTGAGCTACTGCTTCAACTTATTGTCAATGTTTTAAAACAGACAACGAGATCTCTGCGTATATCGTACAGAAGCATGACCATTGCCTTCATTTATTTTCATTTTCCAAAGAAAAAAAATAATACTTTTGATATAAGATTATGTCTTTAAATGATATTTTTAAATGTATAAATACATTGTAAATTCATTTTTCTTCAATCTTTTATTGGGACCATATGTTAACTTCGCCAGTGCAGAAATTATTATATTTGTATGAATATATTATATTTGTATAAATATGCAATTGCATATACAGTTGATTGTGCGCATGTTTTTTCTATTTATAACTTTAAAAAAGGTTTCTTTATTTGTACATGTAGGTTTTATGATTGTATGTGTTATGATAAATTATTTTCCCTTTATTTACAAAATCTTTAAAATATTATAATTGCTGTCTTTACTATATTTATGTTCTGTGATATGATTTCGAGATTTGTCACCATTTTGGTAATTGTTATGTCTACCTTTGCCATTCTATACTTGTTGAATACTTGCAATAGCTTTTTATATGTATAATTTCTGATAGTCTTTAATGTTTCCTAAATAAATCGTTACACTAAGTATCACATTTCTTGATTTTTGCAATAATTGACGACTCCTTTTAAATGTTTGTAGTTTCTGTCGAAGACCAAGCGTGAAATGTTTGCTACACGAGCTTCAGTCGCCAACCCTTCAACAGTAAATGTGTAGCTTCGACAAAAAACTCGCTGCCTCTGTTTGTGAGTGATGACACCTGGAATGAATGTTATGAAAGCTTCCTTCATAAAAATTAATTTTAAAGAATTTGTATAAACTATACACTCAGAGGATTAACCACATAATGCGTTATGTTTTTTTTTTCATCCTGACTTCATCATACCAACGTACAGAACCAATAAACCAACCACACTATATTGATGGTCATACTAAAAAGATAGATGTCATCAGACTGTATCTGCTAAACGTCTTTGTTGAATTTCATGAATCTTAATTAACCTTGTGTCTGCAATTTGTAGAACCCATGTTCGAAACACACCGGCTCAAAGTCAATCTCCCGGGGATCTAAAGTTGTTGGACCATATTCCCTGAATCCATTGAAGAATTTTCATGAAACTTTGGTCAAATGTTCATTTCATTGAAACAACTAGACCGTGCATGTGAAATGTCTACATTTTACTGTGAAAGAAAATACACGTAACTTTGGTATGGTATGAAATGAAAAATTATAATTTTTAAAATGTAAGAACACTTCTCCAGTAACACTCAACGTGTTCATCTTTCAATATATAGATTGATATAGGGTTAAAAACAACGTTCTTAATAGGAGAATTTCTTCGAACTTGAAATGTTGATCTAGAATCAAATAAAATAGAATCAAATAAAAATCATAGTTCACCCGGCTTGGCCTTGAATTTTATGCCCTTGAAAGAAACAGCGAAGTACATAGAACTGTTTTGTTCTTGTTTATTACGAGTCTATTTTGAAAGAAATGGTTCTTTAAATATTAATTTACCCTAATTTGTTTACTCGCTTGGCAATATATGGCACTGGATAGTGTTGTATCTTTAATCCCACCGAACACTTAAAACACAGCATGTTTTACAGGAATGTCATGCATTTATACAGACTGCAAAGAAGCCCAGAGAGGTCACATTCGTTTAAAAATATATGATCTATTTTATTCGCCTAAAAAATAGACTTTTCAAGGTTTCAAACAGGAAGAACATAAAACATGTGAACCTGTAACGTTATGAAATATCAATAATAAGAAGCGTAAAACTGCTGTATTGATACATGAATTTCACCTTCGATTATCCTACTTTGACATATAATACATATCAAATGTTTGTACCTTTGGACGATGAGTGAATGTCTCCATTGTTTGACGTACATGTAGTTTTACGTGAGCTTCTTCTTTTGTTGACGTTGGAACAATTTATTTTTCAGTTAGATCATGCAATTAAACATAATAACATGGGGTTGATAGCTTATGCAAGAAAAATATGTGTATTATTCTTTTAAGATGACGGTTTTACCTAAACTATTGTGATAACATAAAACATAACAAATACATTCTTTTTCCTACTTAAAATATTACGACTTCATAAACAAGACATGTCATAACAGGATCCCTTGTCCAGGAAATAATATTAAAAAAATCATGATACTATAATACGGTTAAACACATTATAAAATGAACATTTAAATATGACTAACAGTGAGTTCGTCAAGCAGTCTTGAATTATATAGTATGCTTCATCATAACAAGAATATCTCGTACTTTCTGATCACAACTTAGAATTACACATGTATAATAACACTGTGTATAGTTTAACTGTGAACAATTAACACACAGTTGAACATTTATAACAAATTAGCCAATCTGAGGGCAAAATGCAAATACGAGATAGACAATGTATTAACATCCATGAAGGTCCATTCACACGGTTAGCTGTACAAATATCCTTTCCATGCAGTTTACTTTTGTCAGATGAGAATATTTAAAATGCCTCTGAAATTTAACACTAATTTTTCTATTACCGGCAGTTACTGCTTGAGGTTACAACTTATATCCAACATAATCAAAAGTAAAATTTATCCATTATGAAATACATTGTATTAGCAAAAAGTGAATTCTTAAATTTCATCAATTTTTAAATATATGCTATTCTGCAAATATTTTTAAAATATGCATTATTTATTTTGATAACCATTTTATGAACTGATCTTTCGTTACAATTATCACCTGATGACCGACCGAGATTCTAACTGAAAAAGCTCGATCACAATCAAGCCATGGGAAAATCTGTAATACTATACACGATACCCAAATTAGAGAAGTGTAACGTGTGTCTGCAGGCCTTCTAAATGTGAAAACGGTCACCAATGTGAAAATGGTGCAAATTGTAAAATAGTTTATTCCCATATGTAAAATCTTCCGACAAATGTGCAACATGTTTGATGTTTCATTCATATCAATAAACAAAAGGATATTTTAGTACTTGAACAATATTTGATGTTTTCAAATGCAAAATAAATAAATCATACATGTAGGGAAGCGATAGAAACGCTTCTCCTCTTATTGAATGGTGATTTCATATTTATTAGTATGCATACATGGTGTGTGTACGTGTATAAAACATTTACATATCAATTCAATCAATTAGATAACAGTTTTTATCTCTTTCTATCAGTGTACGTCCCATCGAAACCGTAACAATTGATGTATTATCGTAGAATTTTTATCTTAAATATCTGGACAATCCGCCGTATCACGGTGGGGATTACATGATCAAAATAGACTCTAAACAAAAGTAAACATATGAAAAATGCTATAAAACAATGAAAGTTGTTTAGCTGTGAATATAAAAAGTAGCCTATCTTACGACAACAATACCGTGCGTATTATATACCATGTGTTCAAAGACAACTTTGTGATAACTTACACAAACGCAATAATAATAATACAAGTTACTGGGTACGGGTATGTTGTGTGCATCCTAACGTCAATATATGGTACATGTATACACACATGTTAAGTTATAAACATAAGCAACACAACATGCATGAAAAGTTTCATTTAATTCGATTCGTCATGCACGTGGCTTTCATTTACGTTAGTCTTATACAAGAGAGAGCGAATCTCTACTTTGCTTTGATTCTACGGAGGGTAGTTACTTGTGAGTTTTGTTGAATTTGTCAGTTACTGATATTGCATCACCGTAGATCAAGAAATCAGAGCAATATAACAATGTTGTCGAAACTGGCAGAACAGTGATTTTGACCTTAGATTTTTAATGAATTTCTTATTAAGCTGTTTCAAAAGGAGATTGGTGTAAATAATTAATGTGAATTTTGTTGCTGTTTAACTCTGATAGATCTATTTTTCATTTTAAAACATTTTTATTAATTTTCATTTATAGTTGTTGTTGTTCTAAAAATTAAGTGCAGATGAACAGTTATCATTTTAGAGTTTGCGTAAATGTTTGAAATAATCTAATTATTTAAAAATCATTGTGTATGTGTTTAGTATTCTTATACAAATAAGTACACTCTTTATAAGATACTTTTTATTCCATATTTTGTGGTGGTATTTTGTTATGCTGTTACAAGCATTAAAAACATTGTGAAAGCAGTCCGGCAAAAAATAGGAGGAGCTTGAAAACTTTAAACATGGAAAAGTATTCTCAGGTCACTGGCTTGGAAAGATTGCTATTCTCAAACAAGCTTTATCAGGCAGTTGTCATAGTAGCTGCATGATAAAAGTACATCAACATATATAGTCCTATAAAAAGAAATTCACGCAGGGTTTTAATCTATACTTCTTAACCAGTATCAAAAATTTGAAATTACAACAGTTGATAGTACGCAACATATTGCAAAATAAACCAATGCCGTAAATGTGAGGTCATTAAGCAACTTATCCCACAGACAGTTATTCAGTAGTTTCAACGCTTTGAATATAAATGCACTACTTGACTGACTTAGAACACATATGTAAATTTATCTCGGATATGTTTGATTAACATTATACCTCACAATTAACAATGAGTTATATGATATGAAAAAAGCCTTCTCATTATCCACTTATCTTTTATATAACATGCAAGTATCAGGTCCCTAACCGTTATCCACATTATATATGAAACAATATGTATTACGTACGACACTGATAGCTTGTTATCAGTCAAGTGATATGAGTAGCCAAAAGTCCATTATCATTTTGTTCACGAAAGAAACTTCAAACATATATGAATGGAGAGAGTGGTCCTGAGGATAGCACACACGACACCAAGACAATTCAACTGTTAACAAGACAAAAGAAGACCCATTATTTATTAAATTAGGTACAAGAAGAAAAAAGGAAGGAAGTGAGCACTAATGATAGCGAATTAAGACTGAATAAAAAACGAAACATAAACAGTAAACCTAAAAGTGATACAGTTGCTAAGTAGGATTCTACAGAAAGTTCAATTTCAGATCTGCTTAAAAGCAAGTAACCACAAAGTGCTGAGTCTGTAGACAAGCGCAACAACTCTATCGGGGCTTTTACAACAGAGTTAATGTATATCCTATCCTTTATCCTTATAGTTAATATGTTATGTTTTTAAATATGTTATTAATTGTTGCTACCAAGCATCACTGTTACTAAACAGAAATAACTTGTAGCTAATACATGATAAATTACCATCAAGATGGAACAATTGTTAGAAATAACTGTATTTTTTACATTTAATTGTCAGACTTATTCAACATTTGTTCTTAAATTGTATTTAAAAGTAAGATCCGGTGAAAGTGGATCGAAAAGTTACCAGAAAACTGAAATTTATCTATTATCAAACAAGAGTATTAGACAAAATTTAGACTGTAAATTCATTAAAGTATATTAAATCTGCTGTCTTTTCAGCATACTATAAGTAACGCACTTTTGTCTTAGCATCATGTATAGGGTCAAAGTGATTGTTTTGTAATGATCAAATTTATTTTTTGTAATTATAGACTAATGCTGTGAAAACTATATATTGATCTCAAACACTAGTCTAACCTTATTACATGTATATCGTAAATCATATCGTACGACGTATAGACATTATATTGCACTCCTCTTAAAAGTAAGTAACAACTATTGATACAAGAATGAGTCGATCACAGGGAATATTTAAGGTCTACACGCCGTATCACAGGGCCTCTCATACTTTTATGGACATGGCACTCGACTATGCTTGGTCATTCTAAACATTGTATTATTGACAGGTACGGTATTCATCTAGCATTCATTAAAAAGGATAACTTTCACGAATTTCTTTCTTATGATTCTTGGAAGAGTATCACATATTTTGATTGAATAAAACTTTAGTCAAGTCGATAACGTTCTACACAAAAGTTTGCTGTGATATAGCGTGCAATTCCACTCAATGATTCATTGGGAAATTTTATATATATACCTCTGTTTTGAATGCATGTAAAAAGAAACAACACAGAGTATTTTGCATTTATAGTAAAAATGGTTTAATAATGTATAAACATATTTTCTGAAACTGTTCATACACGCCTTGTATACGACTCTTTGATATTCATTAAGTTTATTCAGGAAAAAGGTCACAAATTGTGTTTTTTTGCAATATAATTGAAACAAAAACCACTTTGCTTTGCTGACAACTTGCATTTTCGATTTAAAAGCAAGGTTAGGAAATAATGATTATTTTCGCCCATAAGAAATGCTACGCCCCGAGTAATATTTTCATCGAACGTTATCGTGTGCCTTTAAACGTAATCACGCATCAGATTGCATTCAAAGTGCATCCAAAATATAGCAATATTTAAAATAATTCTAGTTAGTTTACTAAAATAGGAAATGCGAATCATCACTGACAATGATTTTCGAAATATGTATTTTTGAAAACTGTATCGATCTCTTTTCTACATTGGTCTTTATTTGTTTTGATAATAGATATTATCAATAATAATAAAATTATTTAGTTTATAACTGGCTTTATCTGTACATATAATCATGAAGACAAAATCGGCCTATAAGAAAATGGTCATGCAACATTTTTATTAAGTTTACCTTGACCTGTCACGCATATCAAATGTGATAATAAAGTTGACACATTCTTGTACATCTAGGTAAGTATATAAATATAGTTCATAATGGTACCTTCCGTTTATGGTTATAATAATAATAAAAGTTTCATTTTTGTTTACACCGTATTTTTCGAAAATGAAAGATCAGGCTATTTCAAGGAAGTAAACTTTGATACGGGTATAATCTAAAAAAAGATTGTAAACCACAACCAAACAATGAATGTCTGATTAGCGATCGAAGTTGATTAATGGTTTGAACATATTTGCGCTGATGACATATCAATTAATAATACGTTTTTCAAATAGTTGATAAAAGTATATTAATAAAACGTCTGTGCATGGTTTTAAGAGCTGACAGTCAGAGTTTTGATTTCGATGAATTAAAATGAATGCAGCAAAAAATTTTACATTGATTTATTTTCCTTTGTAAGAGAGTAATACTATGTTGATACATTTTAACTTAAATACATGTATATTGTATTTCTATTTGCTATATTACGTGTATATATAGCGGACTTCAATGTATATGTACATTTGTAACTTAAACACAATGTTTTCAGTTATCAGTTTTCTGGACAACAGAAATATGAAATAAAAATCAGATGTTGAAATATTTGCCCTTGAACACAGCGTTTTATTATATTTTCTGATTTTCAAAGGTAAATAATTAAAGATCAAGGTCGGTGATCTATGATTTTTATTTCTGATTTCTGTTTCAAACGTGATTCTTATCCCATGTTTCAAGAAATTCTACGATAGGAAAAAGATCGGTCCTACATACTCCTAGGAATCTGAAGCAAACGTACTAAAATCACCTCACGGTGCCTCATCGCCGCGAAAGGACGTCACTTAATGACGTCGGAAATCAGAACGTGATTTGCTAATACTTTTCCTAAAGAACTTAAACACGTATCCAACATATTTGACGTAGGGTACGGCGCATGGATATTTCAAACGTATGTTACCTTGCCCGTTAGCATTAATTAATTTCTATGGATCATTTACCAATCAAACGACTTGAAATGTCTTCGCAGGTTAATAAAGGTCTATATTAAATTTTGCAATCTACTTAAAATTTTAGATTTCTAAACGCAATAAAACTTTTTGACTGCAAATGTATACACTTGTATATACTTGTGCCGCTTCAGAATAGAAATACGTGTAGTGTATTAACAGTGTGTATTAACAGTTTGTATTGATATTCTCATTTAAACATTTTAGATGGCGGCTCAGAATATGATTAACCTAATTCAGAAAGGTCACGATGCACTGGATGTCGGGGACATAGCAAGAGCTAAACAGTTTACTTTACAAGCCATAGCTGGCACAAACAATGAAAGTGAGAACTTTCTTACCGGACTCAATGAAACTTTCACAGAACAGCAACTAGCTGACTGGTACGGAGGCTGTTCCTTTATCTTAAATGAGGTACCTTTTTTTGGAATCGTAATTCAAGGAAATTAGTTAGATTACAATATTTTGCAATACGCGTCAAAACGACTTAAGATTAATAACACAAACTATACTGCAGGCGTAAGCATTTCATAATCGAGTTTCTCATTACCAGTACATATTTATCTTAGTATGCGTTTATTTCAGATCGGAGAAAACTTTACAACTACAAGATGTTTCTACACAGGTATTCATTTCTAGCCATTACATTTTCATAAATTGTCATTTATATGGTACTAGAAAACTTTGTCTGCTGAACACCTCCTCTCAAACTTAGTACATTCATGCCTGTTGTACATAGTGAACCTCTGTATTTTCTCGTTACTTATATAGAAACAGAGCGTGTGTTTCTTACCTACGTAAATGAATGTTTTCAGATTCATTTTAGGACTGATTGTTAGACAGAACGGACATGGTTGACATAGTATTACTCTTGTTTAATGTATGCGTAAAACCATATGACAATAAAATTATCCCTGGGCGACAGATAGAACTCGAATCTACATAAATTTCTATCCGATCGTTTCCCTGCCTGATATAGACAAACATTTAATGAAACATATAGGAAATATTAACTTGTTTAAAATAAACGAAAACTTTTATCAAATGGAAAATGATGTCAGTCTTTTTAATAGTGCGTAATGTGTTGTTGTATTATTTACTTCGTGTCTACTTTAAAGCCATAAAGTAAAGAAAGACATTAACCATTGATTTATACGCTATAAAAGAATATTTCAAAAAATTAAAATGTTTTTCCCGCTAAACGTGCTTCAAAATGTTTTGACGTCAAGTCCGTTGTTAATATATGTATTACCCTGATGAAGGCGTCAGCCAAAACGTTGATAATCATATAAATCATAAAGAAGAACACGTGTTGTTGAAGATTCCTTCATATTATCAAAGAATGTGGGATATCCAGTCAGCCATGCGAATTCACAGCGAATTCACAGCAGGGGTCAATTTACATGACTGGTCACTGGTGGACTAGCTTCTGTTTATCGTATTCAGCTACCGTATAACTCCCTTACGTTTATAATGAACAGATAATGTAGGAAAGGGATGTTAGTTATACATAAATTTTAAGACCTTTATAAGATGTTATTATTTTATTTTATTAGTTACCTTTCCCAATCAAATTAGATTATAAACAAACTAACACTTACAGCTATTATATCAAAATAATTTTCTAATATGACAGAAACATAAAACATTTTTTTTACTTTTAAATTACTGCAGAATAACTGTGATTTCAAAGTTAGATTGAGTAATGTTTTACATACTCAAGTAATTACTCTTACAGCAAACAAATTATCACTTAAATTAGATGTTACACTTGATACATAAAAAGCTTAGTTTACAGTCAGAAGGATTCTTTAAAAATTAAAAATGCATTCAGGCCACACTACGGGAAGGCGCTTAATTACTTGAGCCTATTAACATTCTTAATGTAACTTTAAAAACACAGTTATACTTTTATTTAAAAATATTTTTCATATCCTGCAATAAAAGTAAAATGTCATAATCATATAAAACTGTTTATATAAACAACAGGAAATAAGTTATAAAAACAATTATCTGTACAAATCAATAAAATGTATGGTCCTACTATTGTTCTACATGTCAGGTCTACAGACACATTGCTGGACCTAATCATACAGAATTATAACCAGTGAAACGTCCCCGAATTATGCAACGTCAGTTTAATCATCCGGACACTTGTTTATTTGTATAAAAAGTATGTTATAAATCTAATCATATTGTTTTCTTTCTGGTTGATTTTCTCACATTATGCTCTGTACAGCTAAAAGTAAACAAGTGGTATTCTCGGAAACAGCAACTGGTTACTATTTATAGCATAAATCCTGAATCGAGGTCCTTCATGGTTGCATTGAGGTCTTAATGTACTAAATGTTTTATTTAATGCTTTCAGTTTTAACGAAAACTATCTACTTTTTTAAGATTTCAGTATTTTCTTTATGATTCGCAAGGCCTTCCCCATTCCCAACTATCAAAAGTTTATTGAAACTAATGTTGAAACGGAATTTTAATATCGCTATACATATGCGCAGGTGCGGATGTGCATTGATATATTAAGCCCCCACGTGACAATTGCCGTGTGCAGTCAAAAAATAAGGCAATTGCGGTACATATAAACCAAATTTATTAGTGTTGTTCACCTAAGTGATAAGTTGACTACACTGTCACAGACACGGAAAGCGTCTTCATGATCTGGGTATCTTCATTACATGTTGGATCAAAGGATAAATGTTTAATTACGTGCAAATCGAAATTGTCCGGATAATTGAACGTCCGGTTAACATGTAGGATACCAGTAGAGTTTGTTTTATATGTGCTTGAATTGTTTGTAATGTGTATGTACAATCACCCACAGTCAGTCAAAGTAAACTTCAGTTCTCTGACATTTTAATAAAGTAAGCAATACAGTTACGGAATATGAGAATCAACATATAACAGCTATTTGAAACAAACCCTTGTCATTCTTGTTTAAAAGTTAACAAAATACTCTCTGAATGACTATTAAATGCAAGCCCACCAGAGCACACAGTTTTAAAGGCAAGCCATTTTGATCGTTTGGTGTCCGTCGTCTGACTGTCTGTCGCCTGTCAGTTCACACTTAACCTTGTGAATGCAATGGAGACTACACTTTTCTTTAAATCTTAGAGAAGTAGCCTTGGTGACATCTATCTCTAGTTCGAATATGTATCATCTCGGGTCAAAACTACGACTACAGGTCAAATTATAGGAAAACTTTTGTATGCAATCGAGGTTGTTTTTTTTTTCATTGGATCTTCGTGAAACTTTCTCAAAATGAATGTTTTGATGAAATCTAGAACGAATTTGAACATGGTCATATCCCTGGGTCACCAGGGCAAATGTTAGAAAAATATTTGTGTATGCAGAGGCTGCAGTTTTGTTTGATATTCATTAAACTTTGTCAGGATGATATGGTCGAGTTTGAATATGGGTCATATCGGGTCAAAGCTACGTCCCCTGGCCAAATAAAAAAAGATTTAAAAAACTTATATATTGTAATACAGGCTGCATTTTTTCACTGCATCTTCAGGAAATTTGATTAGAATGATTATCTTGTTAAAATCTTCATTGATTTCGAATAAATGTAACTAGGACATTATGTTTAAAGCCATGTATATGCAAAAGAAGCTGCGTTTGTGTTTGATCGTTATGAACCTTTGTCAGAATGATTTGCTGAATGTAGTGAACACCGAGTTCGAATTTGGATCAACTTCGGATAAAAATCTAGGTCACCAGGTCAAATCTCAGAAATAGCATGTACATGCAAAAAAGACAGCACTTTTCATTTGATTTTCCTGAATCATGCTCGGAATTATTGCCTTGATAAAGTCTAAATATTGTTCGAATATTGGTCATCGAGGGTCTAAACCTAACTCACCTTGTCATATCTAAGGAAACCTTTTACTTACTTTTTGTCCTTAGGAGCAATGGTAACTAAGGTGAGCGATATAGGATCATCATGGCATTCTTCTTTCTGATTACTCAGCACCATAAACTTTAAGAGGATGACGTCTCCGTTTTTTTCTGTAGGGAACAAGAATCTCTTATCTTGTGACCAATACGCTTGGAAGAAACTGATCAAGCATTACATGTACTAGCAGCGAAACTGTGTTAAGACACTAGAGGAATTCCCACCTCGTGCAAGCCGAACCAGACGTCAGATGATGAAAGGAAATATAGAGGAAAGCAAACACCGATATGGAGCATCATTGTATACAAAAGGAGAAGCAACTTCATACACAGGGTCCTTTGATGAGTGGCAAGAAGAAGGAAGAGGAAGACGTCAACCGCATCTGTGATAATGATTTTTTACCACACTGGTAAAAACACAGATTGATCTTATTGTATTAACATATTTTCCTTTGTATAATTGTTGTTTTATTTCTGTAAATAAATGTTGTATATAAATACATTTGTATATTTATTGTTATAGCAAAATAATTGTCATGTATTACATTTATTCAGTACATATTTGTTGAATATGGTTGGATGAAAACCGTGAAACCTCACTACAACGGACATTCTGACGACGGAAAGTACATGTGATATATTTTGAATGAAGCTGTGGATGAATATTTAGGCCATACATGTATATATATATGGCGCAATGCTGAAGGAGTTACACTGTTGTCAAATGTAATTATAATTTCTGTTTGTTGTATATATTTCTTCTTTTTAGTTATGGTACAAAATAATTCTAATTTTAGTGGTTTTCATGTCCAACATTGTATCGTTCCATGTACATGTTTTAATTTTAACTTGATCTGATAATCTTATTCTATGAAATTATTAGAATACATATTTGAATATAGAACGTCTGGCAGGACCTGGCTCTGTCAGACATTATCAATCAAAATGGTAATTGTAGTAGTTAAGTAATATTTGGCCTTTTAATGAAAGCTCAACGGCTAGTTCTATGCTACAAATGAGCTTCGAGTGTCTAAAATAACTGGCATCAAGAAGACATAAAATCATCAGTTATTTGTACACGAATTCGTTTATGTTTCGCAGATAGCAGTGTAATTGAAACCTGATATACATAATACCTGTGTAGGAAAAGATAGCCAACCACTTACTTCCTGGTGCTTTGTCATAGATAGGTCAGATGCATATTATGATAAATTATTCTTTGCCAAGCTTATATTCACACGTGACTGTGGTCAGTTCTGCATTATATCATGTAATCTTTGAATGCAAGCGCGTAGCATCTCAGTTTCGACCAATCGTAACGCTCGATTAACTTGTAGTAAGCATGACCGTAAAAGTTTGCTAGGTTTTAGTTAATTCAAGAAAGCGCCCACACAGAGAAAAGACGTACGCGGAACATTGAATTTGGATTTGTAATTTGTATCGTTTATATTTTATTTCCCTATACGCCCCAACCTCCCTCCTGGCTATCTATTCCTATTCATTCTGTAATCTTACAATTGTTCTATATGGTTTTCATTGTCCAACTTTGTATCATTATTAATTTTGAACTTGATCTGATAATCTAATTCAATGAAATCTGTAGAATACATATTTGAAAATAAAACGTCTGGCAGGACTTGGCTCTGCCAGACAATATCAATCGAAAATGGTATTTGTAGTTATAGTAGTTAAGTAATATTTGGCCTTTTAATGAAAGCTCAACGGCTAGTTCTATGCTACAAATGAAGTTTGAGTGACATCAAACTGGCGCCAAGAGAACATAAAAAAGTTTCGTACTCAAATTGTATTTATTGAATGAACTTACGTAAGTTAGAGTTGCAAGACTTGCTTAGGAATTTTCGTGAATTTACTTAGGCGTGAATTGTTCTTTTCAGGGGCAAGGGTAATTGTTTAGAGTGGTGGTCGCTCATAACTGCAGGACAGTATTGAGCCGTATATGAACCACGAGTTTGTACTTTTCAGAAATAGAAGTGTCCGAGTTATCTTATTACGTTTTGTTAACAATTACTGCATAGTATATCAGGGAGTTGAATAGCATATAGTGGAAAAAAGATGACATGTTATGAGCGAAACTTATTCAGAAAGTGTGTCTAAATATTAGATTATGTTAGCATATTTTGTAATATAAAATAAAAGAAAATAATTAGAGCAGCTGCTAACATTATTGCTATTTTCGGTGAGCTACTGTTACAACTTATTGTAAATGTTTTAAAACAGTCAAACAGATCTCTACGTATATCGTACTGAATCATGACCATTGTCATTGCCATAAATTATGTCCCTTTTCTAAAGAAAACCATGCATACTTTTGATATAATATTACGTCTTCAAATGATATTTTTATGTGTATGTTAAATACATTGTAAATTAGTCTCTTTTTAATCTTTTGTTGGGACCACATGTTAACTACACCAGTGTAGAAAGTTGTATAAATTTGCAATTGCATATACACTGTTGATCGTCCGACTGATTTTCCTATTTATTACTTTTAAGACAAGTTTCGTTATTTGTACATGTATGTTTTATAATAAAGTACTATTCCTTTATTTACATTCCTTTATGTTAATTGCTGTCTTTACTATATATCTGTTTTGTGATATGATATCAAGATTTATAACCATTTCGGTGATTTTTATGTTTATTAAACTACCTTTGTCCTACTATTCTTTTTGAATACTTGCAATGACTTTTTATATGTATAATGTCTGATAGTCTTCAATGTTTCCTAAATTAATCGTTACACTAAGTATCACATTTCTTGATTTTTTTTGCAAGAATTTACGACTCCTTTGTAGTTTCTGTCGAAGACTTTGCTCACCAAGCCAGGGGTAAAAGCATTGCTACACGTGCCTCAGTCCCCCTCCCCTTCAGCTGTAAATGTGTAGCTGCGACGAAAAACCCACTGCCTCTCTTGACGTTAGTGATGTCACCTGGAATGATTTCGAGGGCAATTCAGCATGCTATGGAAGCTTTCTTCGTACATAAACTTAAACGAAATTGTAGAAACTATACACTCAAAGGTTTTACCACACAATGCTCTTTTTTATCTTGACTTCATTATACAATGTACCATGTACAGAACACAACGTACAGAACCAATAAACCAACCACAATAGCTTAGTGTTACACTTAAAAGATAGATGTCATCAGACTGTATATGCTAAACCTCTTTGTTGAATTTCATGAATATTGGTTAAACGTTTGTCTGCAATTTGTAGAACCCATGTTCGAACCACACCGGATCAATGTCAATCTCACGGGGATCAAAACGTTGTTGGAATATTTTTTGTTGGTTTTTTTTTGGGTTGGGGGGGGGGGGGGTTTTTTTTTTTTTTTTTAAAAAAAAAATTTTTTGTTTTTTTGGAATTCGTTTTTTTTCATCTTTCAATCTGTTGTTTCAATTTGCGCAAAGTAAAAATATTGACTGTATAGTAAACAGTGCAGATCATGAAAAAAATGCACGGGTGTAAGACATATCATAGTATTTCATACGCGTCTTTAACATGCGGCACACCAACGCTATTGTCATCAAATAAAAGTGGTTTTCAATAGAAAAGTGATATTTACATTATGGTCATCAATGTGAAGCCTGCGTCAAGCGTAAATAACTAATCTTAATACCCGTACATCTGAGACGTTTCAATGGTATATTATAGATCAAAAGTCAATATTATAGGGAAATATTTACAGTAAAGAAAATCTTGCCTCGCTTGTTAGTGCATTTTCTATAACACTTGAAAGGAATAATTACTATGAAATTTATCTACAGACCTCTTTCATAATTTATACTCAAAATCGCATCAATAATCCAATTCTCAGGATAGCTCTAGTTATGAATCAGTTAGAAATGAATGAACGTATTTTCATGTAATTAACTGCGACTACAAGATGTTGTTTTTTTCACTTTCAAATTAACTTTAATTTAAATGACAAAGAACGTCACCGATCTAACGAAGCATGGGTGAGTAGCTTGTAACAAAATAAATCTGAATGCACTGTCCATATTGTCCATAAAGTATTCTACTTCCCAAATGCCCAATGGTTATCTCCGTTGATGCGCTGGTGTATTTCGGATCTTGTAAACTTTGTAACCAATTTGCAATTTCCAAAGTAGTCTTTGTGTTTAATTTCATTGATGATAAAAACACCGTCATAGTTTAGTTAGCCAACGCGGGTATTGGTCAAGATATTCCGCTGCCTTTTATGCCCCCGAAATTGCACCGTTCTTTGTCCGTCCGTCCGTCCGTCCGGCCATCCGTTCGTCCTTACAATCTTTCGTGACCGGACTGTGACTTTGGCATGCATTGAAAGATTTTAGAATTCCTTGGCACAGATGCACATAAAGACGACGTGTCGCGTGCAATACCCACGTCCCTATCTCAAAGGTCAATGACACACTTAAGAGTTTGAAAGTAATAGAATTATGTATACATTCGTGTCGGACTTTAACTTTGTCATGCATTGAAGTGAAGGATTTAAAAAAAAAACTTGGTACAAATGTTCAGCACATCAATACGACGTGTTGCATGCAAGACCCACGTCCTTACGTCAAAGGACTAGGTCACACTTAGAGTTTGAAGTAATGGTATCATATATATATATGTATATGTACACATTCGTGTCCAGACTGTAACTATGTCATGCATTGAAGGACTTTCAAATAACTTTTCACAAATGTCCACCTTCTCAAGACGACGTGTAACGTGCAAGACCCTCGTTCTTAACTCAAAAGGTCAAGGTTACGATTAGTGTTTATATGTAATGGAATCCTGTATACATGCAAACATTCGTGTCCGGATTTTAACTTTGTGAATAAAAGATTGATTTTAAAATAACTTGGCACAGATAATAAGCACACCAAGACGATGTGTCGCGTGCAAAAACCAGGTCCCTACCTTAAACGTCAAGGTCACACTTAGAGTTAAAAGGTAATGGAATACTTAATGTATGGTAACTCTGTCATGCATGGAAGGATTTTAAAACTACAGGGTGCAGTTGTAAGCACATGGAGAGGACACCGACTGTGAGGCACCTCTTTCGGGGACATTCGTCACTTTTGAGGGACAGCTCTTGTTTCTTGCTCTAATGTAACCGCAAATGAAACCCATTCATTAATTAAACTCAATTTCGATTTTATATCATTGAGGGCAAAAAAAAATAGTTAATGTTTTTATTGACAGCAGTATGAAAGCATTTTGCATAAATTTATAATTTATATTGGCTATTTCTTTAAAATATGCACACGCTTTTTTGGTATTGTCGACTCGTAAATGAGCTCTGGAAAGTGTCCATTTGACAAAACAATAACGTACTCTTATTTTGTACATGTAAACGTAAAACACGATGAAAAAAGTAACATTCCACAGTACAATTGTGTATTTTGGCAATCTTGTATACATGTATATACAGAAAATGTGAATTAAAGGCGTTTGCTACTTCTTGTTATATGTATATAGGGTAAAAACGTTTTCTTCAAACTTCAAATGTTGACCAAGAAACAAATTGAAATAAAAAACATAGTTCACCAGCCTTGACCTTGAATTACATGCCCTTGAAAATAGCACTGAAGTACATAGAATTGCTTGTTGTATATTTTTCTTACGAGTCTATTTTGAGAGAAATGGTTCTTAAAACCCGAAATCTTGACTCGCTAAGCAATCTGTAGCACTTGATAGAGGTGTATCTATAACCCATCGAAAACTTACAAACACAGCTTGTTTGCATTTATACAGACAACAAAGTTTGTAACTATTTCTATCGGTGTATGTCTCATCGTTACCGTTACAATTTAAATATCATCGTAATTAGCTGGGAAACAAGTAATACACACGCAAAAATAGTTATAGAACTTACTTGTGCATGTATGCTGTGTGCATCCTAACGTCAATATTTGGTATACACACATGTAAAGTTAGAAACATGAACACCACTACATGCATCAATATTTTCATTTGATTCAGTTCGTCGTCACTTGCTGTCACTTATGTTAGTCGTATACGAGAGAGAGCGTATCTGTACTTTGCACGTTCTGGTCTATGTCTCGTAATTAGCACAACAAGTTTAACTAGAAGCAATATATCACATACACGTGTGTTTGATATAGTGTTTATTTTTTCACATGATGCTATTAATGTAGGTGTTAATATATGAAATGTCCTGGAATGCCCTTACATTGTACAGTTTACAACCTCCGATTCAAGTTGACAACAGATTCGAAACCAAACGCGTGAGTTTACGGAGGGTAGTTACTTGTGATCGTTTTGCATTATTAGTTGTCTTTGTCAGTAACGCCTGATAGATATTGCATCATTGTAGATAAAGGAATCTGTGTATATAATTTTGTCGAAACAGGAACCGCATTTGAAGAGAATTTGAAAGTTTTTGCAAACAATCAAACGTTTCCGAATACGGCATTAATTATTAGTGTTAATTTTCAGAAATAAAATATTTTGCATAATCATAAGCAAAGTGTGAAGTTGACAAGGCACATGTACATGTATCATAGCTAACAGGAATGACAGTTTATATGTTTTTGTCATATGGATGCATTTTATGAAGCAATTTTATAAATGTGTAAATCTGAAAGATAATTTCATTGGTGTTGCAATACATATCAAATCATACATGTACATTCATCTCGTTTCTATTAAAGTCCGTGGTATGTTCATATAATCACATATGTCCCGTTCAAAAATAACTTATTCTAGCTTACCGTTTCTTTTCACTAACTTACATTGTACTAACAACTGTAATATAAGTCAATTGTACATGTATTTGTTACCCTGGCGATGTTCATGTACATTTGTCTCATGTACCCAATGTATACATAATTCAGTGACTGTAATATTTATTCCCACATTTTGACTTACTTTAATATGAAGGGACTTTTGTATTTATGTTAAGTACATGATTATATCAATGTTTGGGGATTCACTGTTCATGGTATAAACTATTTCGAATTGTTGAGCTTTAACATTACATGCGATGGATTCAGATTCAGCACGGTTGCCTTATTGTAATGAAAATGCATTTTTCCGGAATATTTTCGACGTTCATTCACACAAATAATAAAAAGGACCTCTTCTACGATAGTCAGTCGATCAAGTGTGAAAAAAATCAAATCGTTTGCGACAAAACACGTAGAGCTAACATATTTTTTTCTTTTCCACAAAGTTGGTGTTGATGTAACTCTCACGGCTGAAATCAGCAGTAACTAAATACTATATACTGATGACACTATTTCATACGCGTTGTTTATCCGTAGTCCACGTAGTAGTCATGTCATGGTAACAAAAAAGCGATGCAAAACGCTCGTAAAACAACAACCATTCCCGTTAGCCAGATTCATGTACATTGTCATTTTAAAACGTTCGAATCTCTTTTGAGGTTGGGTGCGCACCATAAACCGGTTTAAGCTCCCCAGTGGTGTTTTTGCCACTGACCGTTCCAAGGCGGTGCCCCACTGTGTTCCTTTAATTGTTCGTTTTGTCCTCGTGTGTTTGCTTTGTATGCTAGTGTGTGTTGGTAGTGTATATGTGTGTGTGTACATGATTGTGTGTGTATGTCGTGTGTGTGTGTGTGTGTGTGTGTGTGTGTGTGTGTGTGTGTGTGCACTTCTGGGTGCTGTGGGGCTCGTTTTGGGGAGGCTGCGTTTTTGGTACGTGGCATTCCCTGATTGATATTATTTTTGTTTTTAAAACGGCATATAAAAAGGTGACAGTCGGCAGACATATAAGGACGTTCCTGATTATGTCATATATTTTTTCATTTCTGATAATTAACACGAACAATTAATGCCGGATGCGGAAACACTCGAGAATTGTCTCCTAAAATGCAGGACCTGTTTGGGCAAAATTACAGTGCTGATTTCTTGATCTATAGTGAAAAAATTTCTATTACCAGTTACTGACAATGACAACTAGATTACAAAAACTACCCTGCGTGTTGTTTCGGAGCTGCTGTAAACCTCGGAAACTGCTGTCAACACCGGAGGCTGTAAAGATCAAACCTTGCCACAATGAGAGTAATTATGAGCATTTTAAAAGATGAATTGTATGTGAAATTACTCGGGTTACGTTGCTTTCGTCCACTCAAATGTGTACATTTATTATAAACAAGAATATATCGATTTCTCAGTCGTAAATAAACAAGATATATCATGTGTTCTTTACATGGGATACCAGACGATTTCCAACCCTTATTATTAGTTAAAACTGGTGGTTTCTATAATATGACGTAATGCTTTTATTAGACATTACTGAGTTAACACAACCTTCTGTAACACTCTCTGAATATAAACTTCGTTACATACATCTTGCGTTTAAAATGTGTATCGATGTGAGTTGATTAAAAGTGATTATGAGTCAGATACATCAGATAGAATTGTTTATTATTTGCTTTTTCTTTTTCTCACTTCGAGACTCAGTGTTCTGGTTGCTAACGATACTGCTATGTTTAGGCTTCATGCACGTCATTTATTTCGACGTGTATCCCGGACTTGCCGTCAGATACAGGAATAGATATCGACAAGAGTCAAAACATACTCAGGTAGGAATATATAGTCTTTGTTCATTTTATCTTTTTAAATAAATAAGTTACCTTCTAAATTAGTTTGCACAGTATGTAATCATTACGCATGGTGCAAAATTCTGGCAACTTGTCAATAAATCACGGTTTATTGTTTGAAAAGTTTAAAGAAGTGTTTAAAGAAGTGATATTATACAAAAATATACTAGACATACAATAAAATGTGCATAGCTACGAGCGTGGCGTAATAGGCAATACATTCACCAAAAGTTACAAGTTTCTGATGTATCTTCGATTAAAATATCTACTTTTTGTCTTGGTGAAATTACAAAGGAAAACAAAAAAACTATCGAGTTTCCAAAAATGAATAATAATATCCCTTTTGTAGTACATTTGTATACTCTTTCCAGTTTATACTATTTTGATTTAACATGACTGTACACTATATACAGACGTCTGTCAAAGTTATGACGTAACGTCAAAAGTTGCGACTCACAACTGTAACATTTAAACGACGTTAAAATTGTAACGTTTTTGGGAGATAAGTGTTCGGTTACCATTTGTACTGTTGTATTTAAAAAAAATGGAAACATAATAATGTTTATGACACGAGTCAACGTAAGTTCAGTTCGATTAAGACGAAAGCTTCAGTAGCTCATTGTATCGCACTCGAACATGAAAATGTATTAGCACAATCGCGAAAGTGAAGCAGTGAGTTTTTTGTCGCTATAAGGTGGACAGAGGCACGCGCGGCATCAGTGTTATTTACCAAGAATACACTTGTGCTCCGACAGGGATTTGAACACAGTACCTTCCGCATCCTAATCACCGAGTTATTGATGCACATATTAAAATATGTTTCCAGAATGAAAGCTGACGGCAAATCATTATCAATACATTATTTTCACGAGATAACAGTCATTTTATGGTTTTAAATTCATCGGTGTCTTATGGTACCTTGAACAACGTTTTAATTATACTAGAATTATAGTTTCCCTTTGCATAGTGAGACTGATTAACATATGCGACAATTTGTTCTCTATATTCGCTAGCAAAGATAAGCATGGTCAGAAAATCGATGAACACGTAGTGGCGGCCGGACAGTTCGCTTGCGGTCGTAAATTTACAGAAGCAGACCGGAAAACCGCTGATTGTTTCGGTCATTCAATCAGTAAAAATCGATATTTGCCTGCGTAATATTAGCCCGGGGATATTATGATGTACATGTACCATGTAAAATATTAGGCTAAAATAGAAATCTTTAATTTTTTGCATTCATGCTAGCTATCTTTTTGTGCTATTTTGTTTAAACGGCAACATGATAACAGTGAAATGAAGCAACGCTTATTTGAGCTATGGAGCTATTATAGATTTATCAGTTTAAGGGGGCGGGGGGGGGGGGGGGTATTTTCATTTCATGAATATACCCTAGCATTTTATTAACTTTTGTAAAATATACCCAATGCAGTGCTATTCATGTAATAAATTGTTGACAGGATCATGCCGACAAACCACATGAGATAATAAGCTATTAATCTATAAATGGTTCAATTAATTTTATTACATTGAAACATATATTAAAGCATCCGTATTTTATGTCTATAAATGAAGTTTCACAACATAAATCATACGCGGTACCACCAGCTTGTAATACAATGACAGTCACACGTTCACATTTTCTTTTTTTCGCGCGATTAAAAGACTTTCGGTGTTTTGTATCCTTAAAGCAATAAATTCTCTTAAAATGTAGTACATATCTATTATTTAAATGTGAAACATTGAAATAAAAAAGTTTTCATTATGCATATACAAAATCGATGTCATTGATTTCATATTCCTGTTCGCCGTGAAAAAAACAAACATCACGATAGACACTCAGAATGTGTGCGTCATCTTTGAATAATTTTTTGTGATTTACATGATGAATGTCTCAACTTACAAGGTGGATAGTACTATCGTTTAATTAGTCACAGTACTGTTTTCCGTGCGCCTGACGCCAACGTTACACGTGAGTAAAATCTACAGGGCAGAGATAAATGCGCTACATTTTCACATGCGTAGAAGCTACAACGAAACACTTAAGTGTCGGGGATTATTTTGATATATGCAGGAAAAACTTTAAAAATCTTCTCTGAAACCACAAGGCCTAATAGCTTAGATAGTTAGCATGTGGCATTGCCTAATTGATCTCTACTAAGATTGTTCAAATTATGAACCCCGAGTAAAAGTTCACTTGTTTTTACAGAGGCTTATATATGGTTTTTTTAATCTTCTACTCTGAAGCCACAAGGCCTAGAGCTTAGATATCTATCATGTGGCATTGCCTAGTGAACGTCTGCCAAGATTGTTCAAATCATGAAACCCGGGTCAAAATTGACCCCACTCGGGGGTCTCTTGATTTTACATAGGCTTATATAGGAAAATCATTAAAAATCTTAATCTCTGAAACCACCTCTACCAAGAATGCTCAAATCATGACCCCCAGGTCAAAATTGACCATTTCTGCTATTGATGACCTTGTATAATAGCCAATGGTAGCCAGGTGAGCAATATAGGGCCCTCTTGTTTGTTTGTTTCATCTGATATGGCACTTGCCAAGACACAAAGTGAATAAAGTTAAACTGTTACAAGATTAAATGACTACCTGTGACATAATGGAGTAAATGTAAATAATCATAAGAGTCGTTGACAGAAGTATACTTTAGTCTTTTCAAATTGTTTGTCAATGTGTTAAAGTATTAGGTAAGCTCATGAGAAGTGAATAAAAAGTAAGATAAGATATTGCATGTACTCGTATTTACTAGTATTTAGAGCGGACAAAACTGCTTTTGATTCAACTGTGCTACTAAAGTGTCGAGTTGCCTTTTTCCCGGAGCAATAATTCGTCCCAGCTTTTTCTTTGTAAGAACATCAAATTGAAATTTTATCACCATGCACAAATAAATATTGTGATAGATTTTAAACTTTCATAAATTTAAAGTTTAGTCAAGTTTATTTCATATTAGCGAACGGCGGCTTCTTCATATTAAATACAGTAATTTAATCCTGATGTTTGTTTGAGGTTTTATATTCATGCAGATAAATACTAAAACCATCCCAACCTTTTGAAACCCTCATTGTGCATACTGCATATTAGATTACAATGTAATGTCTGCAAAACCGACTAAAAGCAAAAAGGCTCATAAAGCAAACATTTATTGTCGGCAATTGTCAAAATGTGCACAAATAGCAAAAAATACCAACACTACATTTATGACAGCTGAGATCTACCCGGACGTAAGGACTCTGAAAACAAATTATTTGTATAAAATAAGTGTCACAATTTGAAAGTGACATACAATGTACGCATGTGTATTTGTGTGACATTACCCCACTATATTATTTACAATGTAAGACTATTTCCCTTGAAAATCTGCACAAATTATTTTCTTTTTCACAGGTGTTACATCTGCCTGTTTACGTTGAGTTAAAACAAGTGTCAAAATAAGTCAATTTGCCACAATACATATCTAACTTTAACCAAATGCAGTCCTTTTAATTTACTTAGTACTCAATTTACACACGTCAAGGATAAAGGGTACCGAGACTCGTTAAATCGGTACAATCATTGTTCACTTATTTCCTCTTTATATTATTATGCCGTCCTGGTTTAAAGCACCCATCACCAATCACCACGATTTAAATACGACATAATTCGACAACTTCCGTGAAAACTACGGACGCACCCGATCTGTATTACGATTACATTTTTAAGTGACCGTGCTTATCAAAAATATTGTAAAGGTAAGCGAAATCCTACAAATATTTTATTTATTTTACACCAATTTGTAGTTGATATAATTTCCTTGCCGATATCACTGAAGCAAAAACGATCTTTTAAATGATGTTCTTTATATGGGTCAAACTATTGAGACCCAACAAATCGACTAAAAGTTATGCAAGCCTTCACATTTCATACGGAAAATGCGGTGGTACTTTTTTAATTAAAAAAGGTAGGCGAAAGACCAAACTAATCTTTTTAAAATTTACACAGTTATCAAGAGAAAAAATAATATTTATTTGTTTGACCGAAGCAGAAACGATTAATTAAACGTGTTTTGATTTATAAGGATTAAACCGATATTTCCCTTCTTTGTTTAATGTGTAAAGCGTCCAATCGATTATGAAATGTTCCATATGTGGCTTTCTTTTTTATTTTTACCGCGGAACAAAACAAATGATCTAGACGAAATAGAATCTTTGTCAATGAAACGTAATGTTGACGTCATTTTCGTCAACTGGACATTTTTAAGAACTCGTTCACGAGTTAGCACTGGACATGTTTGTATGCGCATTTTAAAAAAGAAGTCAGTATTTTGAAGCTTAATCAATGCGAAATACATCCATACTACTTAACAAATAAAATTATACCCTTGTTTGAAGAAATCGAATGAAATTCAGAACAAGGGTACATTTGCGGTAGGAATTTTCAGAAACTGGACAATTTTAAGAACTCGTTTAAGCGATATTTTGGTCAGTAAAATAACGGGGTATCTTCTCTAAACAACGGTTACTGGTGCTCTAGCTAAGGCGAACCTCGTAAATGAAACTATATTAGAATTATATGCAGTAGCTTTTATTGCAACTGCATTTGAACATAAAGTCCCCTGAAAAAAATACAAATTTTAACGAAGGTTACATAGTTTACCCGTTGCTGAAAACGCTTGTTTCTTTTTCATTGTATCACCTTTAACTGTCAAATTAAGAGGAATAAGATATGCATACCAAAGGACATTTATGCCGAGTTTTCATGCTGTTTGGACACAAAATATTTATTTTATAGACAATACAGGTTTCACCGTCAATTCTTTTTGTTACAGGTTACATACCACGTTCAGCACTTTCATGGTGTTTTAACCCTTATTATTGTTTCGATATGGCTTATTTAGCATTTTAGTTTTAATATCATTTGATAGCGAATTCAAAATACTACATTTTAGTATGTATCACACGAAAATCCGTACATTCAATCTGTACTTATTCATAAAAATAACGTGATGATTTGTACAAATTTTACGTGGGTCGCAACTTTTGACGTTACGTCAATATATATATCTGAATGTACATTTAGAAACTTCATAACAAACCGATTAACAATTTATGAGCCCTAAGTACTCACCCGAAATACTTATATTGTTGCAGTTTCTTTATGTCGTGTTTGTGTGTGTTCCACCTGAGAAAAAAAGTATATTGACCTAGGCCACACCAAATTGACTAATGTTTATCGGATTTTCTAGAAAAATCTTGGAGCGAGCCAGTGATATAAAGTATAATAAAAGAATATAATATTATTTGTTCCATGGTATTAGCTCCCGAGCGAAAATTAATAACTGGTGCTTCAGTATGTTTTTGATATTCTGATATATAATAAGATAGAAGAAAGGTTTCTTCAGCTTCTAAAATAAATACAACTGGAATAAGGTGAGTTTAAGTAAGAAGTAAGTTGACTTTAAGTTTTAGTACTTTTTATTGGTTTTATGAAAATAGAAGCGAGCGAGTCTGATGACCAACTTATTATTTTGGTGTGTTATTAGGTGCGATTATACCATTAACGGCTACATAATATTATATGTACTACTAAAGTATAACGTCCTAACCAGTTTTCCGAAAACACTGGATTTTACTGCGCAGTACATTTTAGTGATTTTAGGTTTCTCGGCCAGGGTATTTTGCAGGATAAGTTAAGTAACAGGCCAATACTATTTTAATCAAGAACGATCGATCACATGATCAAATGTTTAAATTGTTTTCTTTTAGTAAGGCGTAATTTCCATATCTAAAAATAGATTTTCAAAGATTTCGTATGTTCTGTATTCTATAAATAACTGACCTAAACATACACTGCTGATAATAAGGCGGAAGAGAAAAACAAAGGATTAACGTCAACAATGTAAGTGTTTAAATCGTATGTAAATACATTTGTATATTCACATATCAATTCTTTTTTTAATTCCACATGCTGGGGTATTTCATAACGAAACAGAAGCAAATAAACAAACATCGAAATATATAAATCAATAAAAATGTAAATAGAGAACATAAACATAAAGTTACGCAATATTATATAGTGCAGACTGGTTTTAAGGAAAAACGCGTACGCGTGAAATAAAACTATTAAGTACCGGTTACTTGTATATAATTTATATATTGTAAAATAAAGCATTCAATACATGCAGGGTAGTTGTACATTATCGAATTACATAGTGTAGAGGTGATTAGATGTTATCTTCTTCACATGTCGTTATGTCTGCTCATTTTATTCTTTTAGTCTCGCAGCAGAAACAAAGTTAGGAAAGACAAACGAAAGATTTACGGTCCACACAGGTGTACTGGAAATTCCACGAAAACCGATGACTCATCTAGAACGAAAGATTCCCAGAAAAAAATATTACAGATTGAGCCAAGTAGGTCTGTAGTGGATTTAGGAATTCCAAACGGAAGACTATGCTCTGATTGGTTGATTGATTTTAAGTTTAACAACGAGCTCAGTGTGCCTATTCAGTCTGACAGGGATACCAAAGATGCCGTATATACAGATGAATCAGAACGTTGCGAGAGTTCTTTGAATAAAACTACTGCGTCAGCATTTGGTTTAAATGGAGAGAGCGGCTCTGTGAATGGTATACAAGACTCACTTCAGTTTCCCTCAAATTTAAACAAGACAGGAGAAGATCCGTTATTTATTAAACTGAACAAAAGGAAAAAAAAGAAGAAACTGGGCACTAATGATAGTGAATTTCGACTAAAAACTCGAAAGGAAAACAGTAAACCTAAACGTGAGAAAGTTGCTAAGAAGGATACTGCAGAAAGTACAGATTCAGATCTGATTAAACAAAAAGAACCACAAAGTTCTGAATCTGCAGACAACACTAACAACTCTACTTATGTTTTAACATCAGAGGTAATTTATATCATTTACCCTCATATGTTTACCTTTGTAACGTTTTTTAAGTACATGTAGTTACAATCTATGATACTACATAAATAACTTGGAGCTAATAATATTACCATCAAGATGTAAAAATGTTAAGAAATTATTGTTTTGTGTTTTTGTCAGACTTAATTTAACGTTTGTAATTTGTATTGGAAATCAAGATCCGATGACAAAAGTTAAAAGAAAACTGTCATTTCTCTATTTTTGAACAATATTTTTGACAAAACTAAGGCTGTAAATACAGTCAAATGTAGGCTAATGCTACATATGTCTATTCAGCATACTGTGAGTAACACTGACACTTTTGTCTAAGCATCATAAAATGATAAATAAGAGTTTGTAAACGTTTTGTAATGATCAATTATTTGGTTTGACTATAGACTAAATATGTTGAAGGCAATATATATAGTTTAGCTATAAGAATTATGACATTGTTCAGGTCTCCTTACTCTTTCACTGATCTACACATTCTCAAGCGGACTTGACTCGCGAATGTGCTCCGACATACATTCGAGACATTTATACATCTATTAATTGAAATGGAAAATTTCAACGAAATCTTTCTTACGATTGAATAAGTCAATAGCGTTCTACACAAACGGTAGCTGTGATACTGCATCAAATCAAATCCACACAAAAAATTGGGCATTGGGAAATATGAACCTCTATTTTAAGTGCATGTAGAAAGTAACAACAGAGTATTCATTATTTATGTTTAGGTATGTACAGTTTAGTTTTTGTGATCTTTTCATATTCAATTCGTCAATACCATTGAAATAACATTTTGGTACACTGACAACTTGCGTTTGCAATTTATAAGCAAGATTAGTACAAAGAATCTCACAAATAATGATTAATTTCGCGCGTAAGAAATCTTACGTTACGGGTTACAATAACATCGAAAGTTATCATGGGCCTTTAAACGTAATAGCATTGCATTAAAATCACCCAAAATGCAGCAATATTTAGAAAACATTCTGATCAGTTATTTGAAAAAGGGAATGCGAAATTAGAATTATTTCAGAAAATGTATTTTTGAAAACTATATCGATCTCTTTTCCACCCGGTCTCTTTTTTGTTTGTTTTGATAGCAGACATTATTGATTCGATACAGTTTATTTATAACTTGTTTTTTAATAACCAACTTTGTACTTAATGTCCTATCCGTAGTTATATTCATGATGTCAAAATCTGTCTTTAAGGGAATAGTCATGTAAGATTTTGACCTTTCACGTATGTCAATTACGATAATAAAGTTGAAAAATATTTGTACACCTAGGTAAGTATACAAATATAGTTCGTGATAATAATTATAATAGATGTTTTGTTTACATCGCATTTTTCGAAAATGAAAGGTCAGGCTATTTCAGGGAAGTACACTTTTAATACGGGTATAATCTAAAAATAGAATATTAATCACAAACAAACATTGAATGTCTGATAAGCGAGCAAAGTTGATTAGATTTTTGAAAATATTTGAACTGATGACAAATCAATATATAAAACGTACTTCACAGAATTGATCAATGTAAGGAAATAAAAGGCGTGTGCACTGTTGAATATGCCGATAGTTTGAGTTTTGATTTTGAAGAGATACAATGAAGTGAATTAAAGTGACAAATTTCACATAGATTTAAAGTCCTTTTTTAAGGTAATATAACTTATTTGTTGACATATTTTGGATAAAAATTAATTTATTTTTATTCAGAAATATTGTTATTGCTCGCTTTGGTTTACAATATCTACGAGTGATAGAATTTAAAATCTATATCAAATCAAAGTAGTATAATTTACACAAAGTCATATAGTTTTCAGTTTTATGGCTATGATTGCAAAAAGTACACAGTGTACTTAAAGTAATGGTATTACCTGTTACAATAAAACTGTCATTAATTTACTGAAACATTTATCATTGTTTGAATCAAAACTCATAATATGTTAACACTTACCTGTAATCTTAGTTGTTGCTGCTTCATAGCGAACTTTCGCTGCTTCAAATATTTCAACTTCTACTGCTTCAAAAGTCGTAACCTGTGCTGCTTCAACACTGTCATCATAAAGGAAAGGTTTCATGGGCTGATATCAAATATGGTATAATATCGTACGTTTGTATTAATATCTTCAATTAAACATTATACAGATGGCGGCACAGAACATATCTGACCTTATTCAGAAAGGTCATGACGCACTGCAGGATGGAGACAAAGAGAGGGCTAAACAGTATACATTACAAGCCATTGCTGGCACAAACAACGAAAAGGAGAAGCATCTTACCGGACTGGATGAAACGGTCACAGAACAGCAACTAGCTGACTGGTATGGAGGATGTTCCTTTATCCTTAACAAGGTAACCTTTTACTCCTGAATCTCTGTATATACGGACCAGCAAAAAAGTTAAACCTACCAAAGCTACACCGTGCCTGTCACTATGTAATTACTGTGCTCTTAGTGGTTTTATTGTATCAAATTATAGTCCAGTGTAGTGAGACGAAATGCATTCAAGAAAGTATAAGTATTAACTTGACACATTACTGATAGTTGTTGTTATCAATGTTGTACACTCATTTCAGATCGGAGAAATGTTGACAGCCACGAGATGTTTCTATACAGGTATTTATTCTACAGTAACTGTATACGATTTCACAGTTTCTCCTTTTATGTGAATATTATTACCTAATGTTACATTTAATGTCTGTCCGCGGTCTTTTCTCAAGAACCCTCCTCCAAGAATAAAATGGCATTTGTACAGTTACATTGTATACGTATACAGTCTATGTACCTCTCCAACATATAATAACAATAGAGTATTACGGATCCGAGTCCTGTGCGTAATCTGACTTTATGTGTTAATTTTAAAGTTTCTTGCGGAGTTAATTAGGTCTTATTCTGGTTTGTCTTCAACGATTACCGAGCATATTGTCCGTGGCCAGTATATAGCCCCCGGTCCTAAACCTCGATTTCAAACAACTTTGATTTATTAAAACGCCGACCCTTTCAAAATCGGTGTATTTTGTTGGACCACGATTTTTAAATTTCTGTCTTTAATTTACAGAACTTGTATATATTTAGATAATCATAGTAATTGTAAGAAATTAAAACAAGTTCTAATTTGTGAAAAAGAAAATGAATATATAATTGAAATAAGATCTTATTAGACAAGTACTTTATGTCGCAAAAGGAAGTCATTAATTATAAAAGAAAATTGTAATTCAATGCTTAACTCGATAGCAATAGTCAAAAACACCAGTCTTACATTATTTGTTTTTTTGTACTAGCTACAATTTTCGACCAGCAATGGAATTTCAAGAACCACACAGCTGTGTCAGAAATCTTGTGGGACGGTCTTGTTTACTCTCAAGATTTGTTCACACTTTCTTTGAATATGCAGGTAACTATCCCTTTTTGCAGCAAAGTGATCGTTATGTTAATTGATACTAATTTATTTATTCTCGATTACGAAACAAGTTCTTACAACTTAGAATAATTGCTGTCGAGACTCATTTGAGATGGAATCAATCTCGAAGAGAGAGGATCAGTGTAGAATTATTTAAATCTTACCTAAAGAAACTTCCACCATGTTATTGGCGGGGATCGATCCCGGGAACCTCCTACCCTGAAGGCGAACGCGCTACCGCTGCGCCACGACAGCTGTATCTTTGTCCGTCTTCATCAATGTTTTGTTTGACAATAGAAATACGAGGGGGGCCAATGGCAGTGAGACAGTCGAGGCATCTTTTCCATTCTGATACTATGATGACCTATTAAAAACATTATAACGTGTGAATTGTAGAAAATCCGCGCTTTCCTGGCAGAATTAGACAATTTAGCCAAGCTAGCTGAAAGACGCAAGAAATGGTCAGTATGTGTTGCTGTAGACGGAGACATCAACAAAATGTACAACTTTCTCAGGCATATTGGCTTTATTCGCCAAGACCTGGTCACACTTCCTGGAAGGAAAGGCGGAATGTGGAGAGCAGCACGATGCTATCTTGCACTGGTATGTATTTGTTTCAATATTAAGTTTTCACCTTGAAGGGAAATTGAATTGTGTAGATAAATTATATTCACTCGTTGAAAGTAATGTCATTGAGTGATATACACATGTACATTCCTACAGCGTGTATACATGTATAGGGTATCATTAGATCTGAATCTAAGAAAATTCTAACTTGTAGTAATTGACTGACAATTTTCGCTAGTAAACACCAAATGAATGTAAACACGGTATTTACCGGCAATATATTAAACTGAATGTAATTGTAAAGTTGTCTTGAACTGTTAATGTATTTGATTTGTAAATTTACTTTGTTTAAATGGGATTAATTTTATTTTTTAGCCCACCTCAGGGTGAGCTATTGTGATGTCTGTCGTATGTCTGTCTGTCGTCTATCTGTCTGTCCACACTTAACCTTTTGTATATAAAAGATGATGCATTTTTCATTTGATATTTACAAAATGTATGAAAGTTAGTCAGAGTGACTGCCTGGATGAAAGCAAGGTGGAGTTTGAATGAGATTCATCTGGGAATTAAAAAATAGTTCACTATGTCAAATCATCGAAAATCATTGTGTTTGAAATTGAGGTTGCTATTATCATTAGATTTTCATGAAACTTGGTCAGAAAGTTTGTCTTATCAAAGTTAAACATAATGTTTGTGTATATGATACCTAGTTTTGTGTATAAAGGCTGCACTGTTGTCATACTGGGTCACAAGTAGATATCAGATGAGCGATACATGTATATGGCCATGCTGGCCCTCTTATTGTAAACTGCTTGCTTTTATTTTTTCAGAAATTACATCAGGAAGTACGAAAAGTGTGTAGTGCAAGTAAGTACTTTTGTATAGTGAACGACTTTCATCAGTAGTAAAAATAAGTTCAATATAATGTAATTGTTCGCGTCCATTGACTGCACTTAAAACACTTTCTTTTTCTCAACATTTATTACCTAGAGTTATTTTCTTTCATATTCGTTCCAATTTACCTTGATAGTAACATTTCGTTAAAACGGTTTTTTTTCACTTATTTGCCAATCGGACCCAATTTTGTGTTAATATTAGGGGTGCTGTGTTGGTACCTTGAATGTGTATATTAGAACTTTAAAAAAGTAGTTTTTATGTATTCGATGATCGTGCTTATGATTCTGTTAATCTTTTGATCTTTCTGATCCTAGTTCTGCAGCACGTCTGCGATTATGACGATTCAGAAGCATTGGCGATTTGGGCACGTTCTTTGTACCTGACGGGTGACTTTGATCTAGCTTTTAAAAAGACCGAATTGGCTTTAAAATATTGCCAGGTAATTATAAAATGTTCTAAACAGAGTATCCTTTAAAGTTTACATAAATTAAAGCTACTGCAATAGATGTTAATTAATTTGATAAAATAAATGCATACAGCTATGTCTGAATTTCAAAATAATGTTTTTGAAATTAGTAGACTGAAGCTTCAACCAAATTCTGGCAAATAGAATGTGTCCGCAAAATGGCATCAACACTGATTTCCTTAGCAGTTTTGGTGAAAATTTATAGCATCAAATGACAGAAACAAGAAATTTAGGTATTCCTTGATTGACAATTCCCATATGCCGGTACTGGTACATGTCTTTGATATCCAGTTGACAACTTTTTGTCACATTTTTTAAAAGAAAATCTATTGATTTTAACCACTTTCCATTAGTACATAAAATTTCTTTAAATCTGTAACAGAATTTATTCATGATGTATCAAATCAATTTGATTCTGTTTTCAGGATGGTGGTGATAGGGAAAGATTGGAAGCATTCAAAGCAGAAATAGAAATGAAACTGGCAGAAATATCAGTTACCCAGCATGAACCAGATGAAGAATGGTTGGCAGGAACAAATATTAACAATTCGGTATACTATTTCTGATGTTACCAGTATATCTATAAGTTAACCATTCATTTAAGGTTATTCAAATATGTACATGAACTATTAGCTGCAATTATGGGTATAGGACCAAAACTGTAATTCAATGCAATGCATAAATTTGATAAACGTTGCGTATTATTACATGTGTGTTTTTTATCTTTTACAGAATGCGACAGATAGAAGATATCAAAGTACGCCCGAAAGAAAGAAGAAGCGACACAGAAGACGTAAGTATCTAAACTTTCTGTAATCCTTATACTTTCTACACTTAGTCATGTTGGTAAGATAATCATATATATTAAGGCAGACTCACTCGGAAAAGTTAAAATGTCACTAAAAAGAAACACCACAAGAAATTATTATCAACAGCAAAGTTAACATGGTTGAATTTCAAGACATTCTTATAGATTTAAATACCGAACACATGGAATAATCTTCGAATCTACTGTTTCCTTTTCACGTGTATGCGAAGTGAAAATTAAATATCTTTTGCAGCGAAAGCTATTGATCGTTCCGGACAAAATACACCTTTGCCAAGAGCTCATTCGTCAGAAAAATCTAAACGACAGCGATCCTCCTCTGCTACCTCCTCTAGAGAAAAGGAGAATGATAAGAGAACTACAAATACTATTTCGTCGGTAGCTAAACGATTGCAGCTTGAAGAGATGGGTTTAAGATCACGAAACTCTAGTATGTGCAGTACGGGCACCACAGGAACTGATGCATCTGGCTTTGGAACGGAGACATCGTATGACCTCAGTGTATCTGAAAGTGACTCGGACACAGACGCTAGTTTTGACTACGCGACATCGTCACAAACAGGTACTCCAGATATTGACTTAGTTTCAGAACAAGACGCTGAAATAGATAGTATGCAGGAAAAGATGTCCTTCTACGAACAAAGTTGTAGGTTTTATCTACAAAACGATGATATGTCAGAAAATCTTGGAAGAGCGGACACAGAAGAAAACCTCCTCAGGACAGGCATTACACTAAATATGTCCTATTTGCATCAGTTTGAAGACAGACATCAAGATCAACTTAATAGAGAGCAGTTTTACACAGAATTTCTTGATAAAGACAGACTTCAAGAATTATTGTTAAAAAACCCGAAGAGATATATCAAATGTGTCATACAGATTGAAGCTTCTCATGAAGCGTTTTGTACACCTGTAGATGCACATGATTCTATTAATATAATTGAAATAGCAGGAAGGTCAAAAATAGGACAAGCCTTTAACGAAGACGAGGTTGTTGTCGAAATACTCGATGATCAAAATACGAAAGACAAAAGATACGGAAAAGTTATTGGCGTTTGGCACAGACAGCGTCACAGAGATTCAAAACATCCCGTGTTTCTTTGTACCCTGGACGATATGGAAAGTCATCTTGTACGACCGATGTGTAAAACTGTTCCAAAGATCCACATATTGAACAGAGAAATAAAACAGAATTATCCAAACGAAAAAGCAAGACGATACAAGGTTGAAATATATGAGTATGACGAAAGGGCGGGAATACTGTGTAATCCAACAGTTTTTGATATCAACCCAGCTGAGCGAAACTCTGTCATATTTTTGGTTGCGTTCATAAATTGGGGTCTTCGACATATTTACCCGCGGGGAGCAATCATCAAACGTTTGCCAAGCGGAAGAAATATTGCCACTGGGTTAATGGTTCTAAATCTCCAGCATGAAGTACCAACTTTGTACAAAAAACAGACGGTTGACCAGGTGTCGAGTGTTCTCAAAAGAAGTGGAGACGAACCATCAGAGTATATGTTAAAAGACAGAGTTGATCTGACGGGCATAAATACTTTTACTATTGATCCACCAGAGGCTAAGGATCTAGATGATGCACTTAGTATTGAAAACATTGATGGTGGTTATAAGGTTGGTGTCCACATTGCTGATGTGTCTATGTACGTACCCAAAGATACACCTGTGGACGAGGAAGCAAAGAACAGAGCTACCACATTTTATCCCGGTATAAGAAAATCAAGAAACATGATTCCCGAACCGCTGAGCGCAAACTTATGTAGCCTTCTTCAAAACAAAATAAGACTGACTATATCTGTTTTCTTCCACATCTGTAACAATGGTAGACCCATGCAAATGGAGGGCAACAACTTCGAAATCGTGAAGTCTTACATCCGATCGAAAAAGCAGCTAACATATGGACAAGTCCAAACTGTAATTTGTGCACAGACGGAAGAAAAGGAAGACAGGCTTACACAGGATATCAAAAGTTTATTCAAGTTGGCGTACTTAGTTCGAAAGCGCAGGTTGGGAAATGCTATGTTTGCCCTAGATGTAGACTGGGAAGAATCTCAAATCGACGACTCGGAAGGGGAGGCGAAAGAGGCCCATTATTTGGTCGAAGAGTTCATGATAATGGCAAATAGAAAAGTAGCTGACAGACTGGTTCGGTCATACAGGGACTGTGTTCCACTACGCTGTCAACCACCTCCAACAAAGGAAAGTTTGGACGCATTTTTCAAAAATAATGATCAATACTTAGACATCCTTGTAAGGTTCCAAGACAGACAGCTAGGGCCAAAACGCCCAAGTGTCTACGACTGCCTTAATACGCAAACTACTAAAGTTGTGATGATCTCAAAACATGTGTGGGAAGCAATGTCCAAATCACCTAAATCTGCTGCTGCGGAGTATATTAGGAAGGATGATCTACATCCCCTCCAGTTGACCGTGTACCATCATTGGCTGTCAATTCAGGAGCGGGCGGGATACAGATGCTCTGGCAGTCTTACTGGAATAGAAGATGGCAATCACTTTAGTCTTAATATGTTTCCTTACACGCATTTTACTTCTCCGATTAGAAGATACAATGATCTTATCGTCCATCGCCTCATCCATGCAGCCGTGTTTGAGAAAAGACCATCACCGTATAGAAAGGAAGAAGTTGATAACATCTGTTTGCACATCAACTCGGTAGCAAAACGAGCAAAGGCATATGAGAAAGGATGTAGATCACTTCAACAAGCAACAGACCTTAAGAGTAATCCAAAGATGTTTAGCTGTTTTGTAGATGAGGTCAGCGACAAGGGAATCACGCTTTGTTCTCCGCTTATGAAATACGTAGCAAAGCCAAACAGGGAACTAACATTCAATCGTTTGGATATGGGAACCAAGCCTGAGGTATTCGAGGACCCGCACACTCACTGGAACAAGGTCAAAGCGGTTTGGAGGAAACGTTTGTACAATTTTCACGTACCGCCAAATTATCCACCAGATAGAGGACATGAATTGAAACTCAACCCACATAAAGGTGTTGTGTTTCTACCGTTGTACGAATGGGCCAAAATGGTAAAATGTACAGTAGAAGGTCATGTAGGTGACCTGTCAAGGATGATAAAAAAAGCAAATATTTCGCGGTGTAGTGAAGGATTAGACGACGTTTCCACAGAGTGCAGGGACCCATTGCTAATACAGCCTACCACAAGGTTCTCTATGACATTTTCCCGCGGCCAACAGATCGCAATTCAGATGTCAGCTGCACCTTTTAAAGGAATCATCGCTCCAAAACCGATGCTGTACGACATGACAAACAATGTAAAATTATGTCTTCAGCATACTGAAGACCCAGTTTTGTGCCTCTATAGATATGTAACCCGCGGAACATGTGATCAGTATCAAAGTGTGAAAATGTATTTAGATAGATGGTTACCGTTGATGTTGATGGAATCTGCAACAGGAATAGTGCGAAACGAGGAATCATGTACAATTAACAATGTACAGATAAAGTACTCCGGAGACAGAAAAGGAAGATTTGCTCTTGGTTTAGCAGAATGTGAAGTTAGAAACATAGAGTTGTCTGGCACTGTTTCCGATGATGAGGATGACAACGATGACGAAAATGGCGGGGCATCTTCTTACGACTGGTTATGTCTCAAATCAATGTTACCGGCGACCAGTAAAGTTGAGAAGTCGCGACTGAAAGATATCAAAACATTGGATTCCGTTTGGGTTGCTCATGCAGAAGTCACGAAAGTTAAAAGGAAAAAGGACAAAATACCTGGTGGTAAACTCACCGTTTCATTTTCTTTACACGACAGGGCACCCAACTTACCACCGTCCTTTCACCAGACGTCAGCAGAACAGCGTTTTAGTGTTGAGATTCTGAGAAAGTCAGAGGTAGACAGGTATGACAGAAAGAACTTAAAAGTCCGCTTATACCTCCAAGTTACATTTCTATTCTAGCAGATGAAATTATTAAATTGTTAAATGTTAGTACGCTTAATTTATACATACTTGTATCTTAATAAAGTGTACATATAAGTTAATATCAATCTGTAAAATGACCATACATTAAGTAAGATGCTTACAACCTGGTGAACGTATTGAAATGAG
Source organism: Saxidomus purpurata (assembly GCA_022818135.1). Classification (NCBI taxonomy): domain Eukaryota; kingdom Metazoa; phylum Mollusca; class Bivalvia; order Venerida; family Veneridae; genus Saxidomus; species Saxidomus purpurata. Next base: position 29,529,314 of record JAFMSR010000005.1, on the reverse strand, counting down.
TCAGAAATATCTTGATTCTGAATACATTCTCTTATATTGATAATAAGCTAAAGTAGTAAGATAACCACAGTTTTCATACGATAGTCAAGGTAGGTTTTCACCTTAGCCATACAAATTCGTATATTGCGGTTGTTACTTTTGTAATATTTCAATATGACGATAACTGTATAAGCTAAATTAATATTTTAACGAATTAATATTCACACAAAAATATTCTTAATTTTAGGAGAACTGAAAGCTTCATAAAAATGCTGCCTTCCATGAAAGACAGTCTAGCAGCAAAGATAGCACTAAACAAACCGATTCCAGACCTAGGTAACGTAAATGTGCTATATTTGCTATATTATATTGCTTTCCTACGCTGTGACATATATTCTTATTATATTATTACTGCTCACTTTAGAATGTTGTAGTTCTTTTTCTCTATATGATGTATTTACGGTGACAGGTCATATTCTAAATGCACCTATAATGAATTTCAGATAGGGATCACAAGCACATTGCCAGTCTCATTGAACGTGACTTGTACTATGAAGCCAGCAATGAGGATCCTCGGCGGAGGCCACTCCCCCAGAATAACAAAAAGCAACAAGAAGCTATTGATAAGGCACTTATGTCGAAGTTTTCACTGATACAGGGCCCACCTGGTAAACTGAATTAAAATTATGTTGGTTAAGTTTTATTTATTTTTGTTAATTATATTCATTCATGGTACATGTACATCGTCTCCGGTGTCTTATTCATCGACGCTTCACTACTAGTGTATGTCATCGCAAATAGATGGTAATAGAAAATACAGTTAGAAATAAGTAGATGTTTCGAACCGTTTCGATCGCTTATTTTGTATGTTGAAGACATCATTAGATTGTAACTATATGTCAGAATGGCTCGATTCATCTTTTAATCAACTTTCTGTTTTGAACATCAATGCACGTTTTTTAATGCAATGAAAACCTTGAATTTTAAAAAATGTATATGACAACCTTCCATATACTGCAGATCTGCACATTCTCACATTTTCTGAAATGGACATTTTTTACAGGTACTGGTAAAACATACACGGGAATAAAACTAATATCTCTTTTCAACAAAATCAACACCATTCAACATAAGGAAGGAAAACAAATGAAACAAGTCTTGTTTTGTGGTCCGTCAAACAGATCCGTTGATTTGGTTGCAGGTAAGAGGACGAATGCTACCTTCAAACAAACTCCCTGACATTTGGTAGCGTGGTGTCTTTTGGTCAGAGTATTTTTTTTTTACATGTAGAAAGAACAAAATGATTATTCAAATTATTGAAAGAACATGGCAAGTGTCTAGGCGTGCCAAAAGAATAAGATGACGGAGTTTTTCTACAACCAGGTAAATAGGCTTCGGCTATAATAATGCCTATCCGATATATTTGTGCATAATACAGTTTTTGTATATACATGTATTAAACTTACATTTGCTGCTGTAAAGTCAAATTTTATAGAATAAATTAGTTTGAATCTCGGCACAGTCACAATAGTTAACTAATAAATTTTGTTTCAGAATGGATGTACTATAGGATGGGTACCTACTGCCCAAATTTTGTTCGTGTGTACGGAAGGTCAATAGAGGCATTAGATTTCCCAATCCCTGGAAGAACCTTTCTCTCGAAAAGAAGTACCAGACACCAAAAGACATCATCAGCCCTGTATTCGGTTGCACTCCATCATTTGATACGACAAAAAGGGAAGAGATATGCTGAAGAAATTAATGCTTATGATAAAAAGTTCAAAGCAAATAATTATGAACCAATGCCGAAAGAAGTTGCGAAATACGTCCACATTGTGAGAGAAGCTTCCATTGATGAAATTAGAAAACATGACGTCGTATTGTGCACAACGGCTGTTGGATCTAATCCCAAAGTTTTGAAAGCAACTAGCGTGCACCAGGTATGACATATTCTTTAAAATATTTCCATTAACAGTAACAACATCCTTTTCTAACTATATATTTGCCAGTAGATATGTACGATGGGGAAACAACAGGTTGCCCGTGTCTTAGTCTGGGTCAAGAAACATATCACAAACTGACCAACATCGATTTAATTTTGAACGAATGTTTCAAGAACAATAAAACGCAGTTTTGTAATAATTAGACTGGTTCCTTTCTGCCATTTAATCAGGATTCGACTTCATTATACATGCACTGTATTAATCAAGCATTGGTGAACTGTTTGAGTGCTTTTTCAGTGTATGTACCACTCAGTCATAGTACAATTTAAAAGGTCTGTTTGGACTACCTTTCTTTTAAAAAGTTACGTCTAAACTAATTTTTGTTTTAAAGGATGATAAAGCTCAATCCCTACAAATGCGACAAAAGTGACTAAATCTATACTGTTGTACTCACCTACAGCGAGTTCGGTCATTAGTAAAATCTATTCTCCGACTGCATTTCTTCTTTATTACTATGTATTCTCACATGCTTAAAACGAATTTGGATAGAGAGAAAAATCGCGAAAATCGCCAATAACGTATAATTATCAAATCCCGAAAAACGATTTTCCATGTTAATTAGATCATTAATGTTGCAAATTCGATAAAATAACACAGTTATCGAATTTGATTTACAATTACGTTGTTAATCTGGTTACATCAACATTATATGGTTTATCGCAGTTTGTTGAGCTTATTCACGAACATTTTTGCCTAGGACATTCAACGACACAATGCTCTGTATGGCCAGTCTATTGTGTTAAAAAAAAGCTTTTTTATTTATTTATTTATTGCCGAAATGTCACAATGCATGTTGAAGAAAATATCTGGTATTGAAAGTTTAGGATTGTATTTAAACATGGTTAACGTAATTTTGCTATATCGATACAACGAATTTTGGATATAGCGAAATAAATAACTAGGTTCTTAGCATTTCGTTTTAACCGTCAAAGAAGCTTATTTCGTCAAACCTTATTGAATAAACATTTAAAAGTAAGTAAAATTACCTCTTTGTTTTTGAAATAATATTAAGTTTATATAAAAACGAATGTTGCTTTGAGACAATATTTTATCAAGTAAGAGACCAGTATCCGAATCGTACCAGTATCGACTACCCGTCATCATAGCTTTCGCGTAAGTCTTTAGAAAGGGAGTACCATATAGTTTCAAACGATATCATCCAAACAAGCAGCAAACGAAATTTGATTTTCTAAATATAAATACTAAAAAGAATATCTACATTTTACCTCGGTCACTGAATTTGTAGACATGCCAACATGTAGGGGAGTAGCGTAAGTGCCGCAGACAACCGTAAAGTATGCCCAATCTAAATGGCAGTTTTCCCCCTTGCCACCGGAAAAACAGAAGAATTTCTAAAACTCTTCTGAAAAACTTATTTTTCATTTGAACTGATAAGAATTTACTTCTTTTAAGTCAAACTGTTCTGAAAAACAACATTTTCTTGCAAAACATATCACAGTGTTGTACGAAATGGAAAAGCACGGAACGGATAATAGATAGACACTCTTTACGAGCGTCGGAAAAGCAGGGAAAGGAATTTACACTTTAGAAAATAAACATTCTCGCAGATTTAAAGCATTTACGATTCCAACACTGTTCAGGATAAAATTATGTCGGAAATTGGTACTGTACCTTAAGTTATTAACATTAATTAGGCTATCCTTTCGGAGCCCCAATTTTGGTACGCATGAGCAAAAGACACTGGTCTTGTTTGCATCAGTGAACAGGGGATAATCCTATGTTCATAAATGTGTAGATGAGTTTTGTTTCCAAGACAATTTTTTTAAGTATACAGAAAACCTTGATTTTTTATCGGAAACTGGTCTCAGTATGAAAAATTGGAAATACATCTCAGTAAATATGTCTCCCAAAGCCTCAGGGAAGACATGTTACTGTCAGTTCACCAGTGTGCCCTCTTTATCTTGTCTGTGTTTATTCTCCTCAACCGCACATTAGAATTTGATTTAATTTGACAGAGAGGGAAATATCAATTTGAGGTGAAGCTATGCACTTTATAACTTTAGGCATATATTTCAGATGTGAAGGTCACAGGGGCCTGTTGACAGACAATGGTTACCTAAACCCCTCACTGGATGTCCAAACCATCAGTATGACGTTTTGTTGTCCATATTATAACTTTTGGTCATTATGTTGAAGATAAACAAGGTCAAAAGGGACTACTGACAGAAAATCTTGCCCATGTTTTGGCTTCTGAACCCTTTTAGGATATAGATCAAACTGGAAAGTTTGATTTAAGTTAAATGTTCGGTCAAAGGTCTAGGTCACAATGCCTTATTAACAAATAATCTTGATTCTGTATTACTTTCAGAAACGTATACTTCAACACTCCTCTGATTACAATTCTTGGGAAATAATCTGTCATTTTCTTTAAACGTTTGAAGTTTCTTATATGCATTTTAAGGTAATCGTTGACGAGGCTGGTATGTGTCCAGAACCACAATGTCTGGTGCCAATAATAGCAACGAAAGCTGATCAGGTTGTGCTGATTGGAGATCATAAACAATTGAGACCAATAATCATGTGTAAGGAAGCTGGATTACTTGGATTAGAAACCTCACTCTTCGAACGTTATGCCATGACTAATGCAAGAGATGCACACAATATAAAGTTTACCATGTTGGAGGAACAGTATCGAATGGTAAGTGAAATATTTGACACAGTTTTTTTAACCGATTCACTGAACTGTCTTTGACTTTACAAGAAACAAAATATGTTGTCTGAATTTTTTCATCGTTACAGTTAAGTGATTTATTCAGGAAATTACAAAGTTGTATACTTTGAAAGGTTGTTTAGAATACAATTATATTGGTACATTAACAAGTATACACCGATTTCTTTGCAGGAGGAGAATGGGACTACGTGATATTAAGCACAGTGAGATCATTGCCTGGTTACAAAATCGAACAGAATCCAACATTTGGCTGGTGCAAACACAATTTAGGGTTCATAACAGATCAGAATCAAGTCAACGTCGCACTAACGAGAGCAAGAAAGGGTCTTATTATTATTGGTACCTACTTATTTTTACAATATTGATTTAAACGACATAAAGATTTTTCAAATATCACCATTATAACATTATTATTACTACAACACTTACATATCGTTTTAAACACATGTTTGAAAACTAAATCCACTCTTTCACCGATATTCTATTCTGACTTTCACATAAGTAACTTTTTCAAAAAATGTATTTGGACTAAGTCTAGAGAAATGCTTTTTCGCAACTTCGCATATACATTTCGAAAATATTTGTTAGATATTTCATATTCCGGAGACGAAATAAATGTTATTTACTTATTATAATGAGTGTCTCATGATTCCTCGGTTATAAAGAAATGCCCAGAAACAGTCGACAGATACAGTCTGGCTCGGGTCGCTTATTTGAAATCACCTTATCCTCTCATAGACTGAGGGTCATGGATTCGAGACCTGTTACCGACCATGTTTCTGCATGTTAGAAAGTTAGCAATAGAGACTAAGTACTGGTTCTTCCCAGGAACGATGGTTAGGTATACTGCCCGCCTATAAAAATGACCGTAATACGGTTGAAACAGACGTAAAATTTATAAAACAAAAACTACCCCAGATAATGCCATATAAATACTTAATTTCTTAAAAGTGTGGGCGACTGTAGATAATGAGCCTTACCAAAGTTTAACCCATTTACGACATACCTTGCTATACGATGTAGAGCAACAAAATACATTTTAGATTCGAGTACTTTTCAGATAACTTAAAACCAGTACTGAGAGTATTTAGAAGACATACATTTATTCTCTTTTTTTCTAGGGAACAAGAACCTATTGTCATGTGACCAGTTTGTCTGGAAGAGATTGATAAACCACTACGAACAGCGAGGCTGTGTGAAGACACCAAATGAGTTTCCACCTCGTATAGTCCGGACCAGACTTCAGAAAATAGAAGGAAACATAGAGGAAAGTGAACGGCGATATGGAGAAACAATATATATCAGAGGGGAAGCAACATCATACACAGGGTCATTCGATGATTGGCAACAAGACGGAAGAGGCAGGCGTCGTCGCAGGTATCAAAATAATGTGTAGAATCGGATCTGCGACAATGAGTTTAGCACTATAATGTTAGACAGTACCGACATACTAGAATGATCTGAATTGTATTGAAATCTTTTTATGTGCTATCTTATTATTGTAAATAAATGTTATTTGTAATAAATTTGTAATTATTTTTTCTAGGAAACATGCTGTTATTAAGTTATTTCATATATATGTGTTGAACATACATGGATAACAACAGTGTAACCTCACTACAGATGTTCTTATGACGTAAATTAAAGAGAATTATTTCTAAAGAGGCTGAAGGTCATAGTTTCGACAATAGTAATATTCATATCAATACTGATTGTTGAGTAATGATCTATTGAAGGGTTACACTGTTGTTTGATGTAATTTTACTTCCTGTTTGTTGTACATATTTCTTCATTTTTATAGTGCTATAAAGTATTTCGAATGTATTTTACAAAGTAACCTTTACTGTAGATAATTTGTGTTATTCAAAGCATGTATTTTCATGTTGTCATTTCTTTCTTATCAGTAAAAATAAATGTATGTATGAATGAGTGCAATCTTTTATAAATACTTTGTAGTCAATGTTAAAACATGTTCCTATTCAAATTTTATTATATGAATGAAGGTCTTTCACAAGTTTTGTTCGAACTGCAAGACTTGCTATGGCAGATTCGTGATTGTACGTAGGTAGGAATATTGTTTTCGTGTTATTGATTAAGAGTGGTGATCGCTTACATTTTATAACTGCAGTATCCAGCCGTATATGTATCACTAGTTTGACCTAGTCAAATATCAAAGAAGCGACCGATTTATCACCATTTTGAAACAATAGTATTTCAAGCTGCTGAATCGCGTATAATTGAAAAAAGATGACATGTAATGAGCTAAACCTATCTAGTAAGGGTGTGTTATATTGGGTATTAAATGAATATATTTTGTTATATAAAATGAAGAAAATGAATAGTGCAGTCAAACATTACTGTTTTCTTTCTTTGAGCTACTGCTGCAGCTTATTGTTGATGGTTTGAAATAGTCAGACAGATCTCTTTAAAGTATATCGCACTGAAGTATTACCATTGTCATTGCCATCAGTTGTTACATGTACCCTTTTCTAAAGAAAGAAAAATGATAATTGATACTTTTGTATGTTTAAGATTTATTGTAAATTAGTTTCACCTGAATCTTTATTGGGACCAAATGATGTACTACGCCAATGCACAAATAAATATTTTGTATAAATTTGCAATTGCATACAGAGTTGATCTTACGGTTCATTTTCTGATTTGTTAATGTTAACGCAAGTCTCGTTTTTTGCACTGTGTATGATAAAGTACTGTTCTTTTATTTACAAAGTTTCTACAAAATCTGTTTTTACTATATATCTGTTCTGTGATATGATTTTGAGATTTATAACCATTCTAGCGATGTTTGTGATTGTTGACTACTTGCACTGCAACTATTTTTATGTTAATTGTTTCGACAGTCTTCAATGACTCTAACTAAATAAAACGTGACACCAAGTATCACATTTCTTTATTTTTACAAGAATGAAAAGGTCCTTTTAATCTTGTAGTTTCTGCCGTAGAATTTGCACACCAAAGCACGCGTAAATGGAATTCAACACGTTCCTCAATTCCCCGTTCCTTTCCCCGAGTTGTAAAGCGATAGAAGCGATGAAAAACTCGCTGCCTCTCTTTCGCAGGTGTGATGAGATCCGGAATGAGTGTTCGAGGGCGATTAAATAAGCTACGGAAGCTTTCTTCGTAATCAAACTAACGTATAAACTATAAATTAAAATGATTATCACTTGAAGTTCTATGTATTTCATCTTGAATGTTCATTATACCCCACAATAAATCAGATTTGTAAGGTCTGTATATGAATCACTTTGTCCCGTTTTGTCTCGTCGCATCACGCCATATACCTACTCTTAATGACTTTGGATAGAGGTTACCTATTGAAACAAAACCTGATACGTATATCGCTTTGTGAAAAGGAAGAAGCTTATATATATGCCTTTCTGGTCACAAGGTCAAGGTCACACTTCACATTACTGAGGTTCATTGATGTTTCATGTCCGCTCAATATCTTCAAAATCTCCTGAAGCATCTTGAAACGTTTGTCAAATGTTCATCTGAACGAACAGAATCAAGATTACAACCGTATTGACTAAAGGACGAGGTCACGTTTAGTGGGTCTTTGACATTTCGTCTCCACATCATATATCATAAAACCATTGAAGAATTGTCATGAAACGTTGGCTAAATGTTTATTTAATAAAGAAAACGTGCCGATTTTATCGTCAAACAACACCTGTTTAATGTCAAGGTCTCATTTAGGTGTCCAATGTCATCAGACTATATCTCTGTAATCCCTTGACAGAAACTCGAATCAAATGTTCATGACAGCGAGACAACAAACAGAGCCAGTGAACCAGCCGCTACGGTTAAATGTCACACTAAGAAGATAAATGTCTTTCCGACAATGGAGTTTTATTAATTTGGGGTTAAAATATCTCATCGTGGGATTTTGCTCTACCCATGTTCGAACCACACCGGCTGAAAGTCCGGGTCACATGGATCAGAATTTATGAGACCGTATTTCCTAAACCCATTGAAGATTCGTTATGAAACTTTGGTTGAATGTTCGTTTCATTTAGGCAACTTGGTGATAACATAATCCAACCATACGTTTTCAAAGTGGTCATGGTCACACCAGTGTGCAAAATATTATGATACTACATTTTCTGTCTTTCTTTCAAACTTTGATTTCTCAAGATACACAACTCTACTGAGTTTGAGTTACAAATCACGTTCCTTGCAAAAGGCAACATTCATTGAGTCAAAATGCATTAGTGGGGGCAACATAAGTTGTCAATGATCCTTGTAATTTCGCAATGTCGTTTTGATCTGTCAGATTATGCAACGTTGAGTTCAATCTTCCCTGATAACTTTCCTGTTTCACTATCGACCTAAAATAAATTCGTATAAACTAAACTAATCTTCCCTGAGATATAACTTCGAAAGATTTTCGAAACGACTTCGTAACCTTGACTTCTATTTAAGAATTTTAAAATAATTTTACAGTTGATTCTTTAAAACAGACTAGACTATTGGAAAATTAACTTATTGAAATTTAACAGTGACTCTTTGCTCCAGGGAAGCAAATGATATTTTAGCCATAAATTTTAGTTCATAGCGTGAAGTAGTTGATAGTTTATAATAACGAGAGATGTTCCAGATTAATATCTTTCCTTAAAGTGTAAGAAACCTTTGAACACAAACAGTATAAGTCAAACACATCACATAGATATTTCGAACCACTGTGCTTCCCTATAATGTGTATTAATAGACCGGCGAAGTTTCTGGAAGTACGTAAGTATTTAATTATCATACTTCCAAGTCGACACAATTCTTGAAAGTGAGGCTTGAATTTCGCACTAGATACATGTAAATACATATAAAAGAATAGATTACATTAAAAGATTTAATAGACCATTTTCAAACTGATGATACTAAAATGAGACTGAATTCTATGTTGGTTATTGGTTTAATTTCACTTCTAATGTACAAAATATACACATTTTCAAGAGCTGATTGGCCTTTTAAAAGTTTGTATTAAGGTCAAAACTAGGACACATAACGTATACACCTTTATTCTTATTCAAATGTACGTGAAACTACACACGAACAGCTAAACGACTTACTATTAACACTCCAGGTAACAAATAGATATATGAGTATGGCTATTGCATACCGAAAGTTGCAATATATAAAACATGTGTACATATGTCACATTCATTCAAAAATAAAATATTTGCTCGCAGCAAATTAGATTCTATTTAGCAAATATCTTTAAAATTATTGCATATAAAATATTGCAACGTTGTGCATGCTATACATGAGTATAGATAAGAAACTGTTGCAACCCTGTCTAAAGCGTTAAACGTAGCTCCGTATAATTGTGCCTATGATGGAATCATTCATAATTCATAACTTTCTTTTATCTTATTTATGGTGTATAGTTCTCAATTAGTAGATAATGGAGAATGAAACTATAAGCATGACTACCAGTTAGTTTTCAGTCAAAATCTAATGTTTAAGCTTTAACCTGTTTTTTCAAAAGATGAACCACTAAATTAAACCTTAATGATGGACCTAACCTCGATTTGATTGTAAGGTAAATGAAATGAAAGTTTTCACTAAGGATTTCAGAAACAGAAGCAAGTGCAAACGTATGGAAAATTCACGATACAACATATGTTTCCATAACTAATGTAATTGACACTCGATGTACACGTATAGTCAGTATGTTCTGTGACAGTTACCCAAAGATGTCGATAGGATTCGCCTCCGGTAACCTAAATAAAAGAGTAGTATACTACAATGACATGTATAACATACCCGAACATGATGTTGTTTCAATTTGTATACCAAACCACGGACCTATATGAACATTGTGTACACTGTATATAGGTTCGTGACCAAAATTACTATTTGTTGTCATTAAAACCGTTTTAGAGAAAGGAGATGGAAACTCGGATGATAAAGATAAAATTAGTACCCACAGATTAAAACAGAGGAAACTACCATGATAATAAACCGTGTGCTAATTCGTAAATCTTAGTGAGAATGGTGAGAATAAATGGAAATTTAGCGAAATATTAGATGACAATAACATATTCTTCTCGAGCACAACCTTACTGAAATGTAAACTATGTATTTTAAAAAAATTAACCTAATGCACAACATTTTTTCAAAGGCAAATTCTCTAAGCCCATGACAAGACTTGGCCCCTTACAATAACAGAATAGAAGATACAGGTTTACTTTCAGTGTGATAGCTTCTTATGTCATGACATAATGAGATACAAGCGCATAACAATTCATTCGTGTCATGGATTTACTGTATGGATACTTAACACTTTTAGTAGGCAGCTATATAACAATTAACATCTGCATGTGTGTATGTAAGACATTTACCTTTTTTCACAGATTGGTTCAAGGTCTTGCGCACAGGGACCGTCATCCCATTTATATTGATGCTTGGAATAAAAGAAGACACAGTTTTGATTGTGTGCTATTGCAGCGTCCGGTTGTCCTGGGGACCAGTCTGTGAACGTCACGAGATCACCGGTGTCGATATAGTTCCATATTCCTTCAATTAGTCTGTCGTTAGCACCAATCCAGTAATTTGCATCTGTAGAATGTATAGAGGATCTGAGGAATGAGACCTTTGAACTTTTTTGTTCTAGTAGTAATTGAAATCAATAAGATAAAATACTTGAGTGGTGTTTCGCAAATTCTGTCAGAAATCTGGTGAAACTCTTGCATAGCAAATGCGTGAGTGTCTGACCAAAAATCTCCGAAATACATGTGTGTATTCACAATTGTATTTTAAGAATGGACCTCCTAACATTTTATTACGTGTTTTAAGGATAAACACTCTCTTAATTTGCATGTTCATGTTCCCAATTCACACATTCGTTCTATTATCACAAAGTAGTGGATCTTACATGTACCATTGAAATAGTATAATTGTACTTGTAGAGCTATTACTTACGGTTGGTAATGCGTACCTACGAAACTTTTTTTATTAAGGACGTATATTCCTATCTAGAAAAATAAACCAAAACGCGTTATTGACTTATATGACCGGTGTCACAGGAAAAGTGCCATCGGTTATTTGCTACATTATTCGATTACAACTGATCGAAAAACTGATAAAATTATGTAATGTGTAAAACTTTAATCACGAAACACTTATTCACGGACAGTAGATTTCTGTAAATCTTACACAGCAAACAAACCGCACGTTTCATCAACTAGACTGCAACATTAGCCATTAATTAACTTTGAAATGTCATAGCTAAAGCTCCACAAATAATAAAACCACACTACATGAAACTTAGTTGTAGACACTATACGTGTGCTTTACTTTTAAATTAGCATTGGAACATGATCTAATGTAAACGTTACAGTAAATGATATTAATACCTTTTATTCGGGACAGGTATTTCTTCAGAAAATTATTCTCCTTTCTCGTCTCAATACGGACCAAGTGACCATTTAAGCGCTCACAAAATTTTGAAAATTCAAATGAAACCCAAAAATAGTATTTGCCTCATATGATACATGTATAATTAATAATATTCAGAAACTGATTTGATTTTTATTTAAAACACAAAGCTACAAATTAAATACAAAATAAAGCATTAGACCTCAAAACAGAGTGGTTCACAAAATGTCTATATACTGAAACAATCAGTAAAGAAACAATGACTTCTGTATGGAAGGAACGAATAAGGCGAAAGCGAATTTTATTGTATCTTTTTTCTATAAAACGGTTTAAATATTGACATATTCTTTACAAAGTCCCAGGGTGATCTTCAATGCATATCGTCGTCCGTTCACATTCCTTCAAACCACAGCTTCTCTGCAACCAATGGGTCAATGAGGCTGAAAGTTAACAAGGATGTTCCTTGCATAAAGCTCTATCACAGTTGTTCAAATGTCTATTTTATGCAGACCTCTGATAGCCATGGCAACGGAAATCTTCTCAAAGACAGGAAGGCCTAGAGCTTTGATATTTAGCATGTAATATTGTCTAGTAGACCTCTACCAAGATTTTTCAATTGATGGCCCCCGGGTCAAAATTGACCCCGCCCGAGAGGTAATTTTATTTTACGTAGGATGATATAGGAAAATCTTTTAAAATCTTCTTCTCTGAACCCACACGACATAGAGCTTAGATAGTTGGTACAATCTACGTAGAATTGCCTAGTTGACCTCTGCGAATAGTATTCAAATAAAGAACCCCTTTTGAAAATTGACCCTGCCCGGTAGGTGACTTGATTTAACATATAATGTCTTTAGGTAAAACTTCAAATATCTTCTTGTCTGGGACTACTTGGCCTAGAGTTTTAATAATTGGAATAAAGCATTGTGTAGTGGACTTATATGACAGTTGTTCAAATCAGAATCCCAATGTCAAAATCAGCCCTTCCTGCTATTGATTCCCTTGTATTATAGCTAGGTGAGCGATAGACGCTTGTTTTAATTTTTTTTTATGATAATCATTGTATTCTAATGATAAAAGCTTTGTTACCTCTGCATCCATAAAATGCCTGGCCTGGCGATGACCAATCATGTAGCAGGATCCATTGAATTTAATCCATGCATCAGGGCAACCACACTCTTTTAACGCCTCGAGTCCTGTTAACAAAGTCATTAATATATTTAAAAGCAAAAAAATGTAATAGTAAGTACATTGTGCATTCTGCTTCAAAGGTATATTCGTTATGCAGTAACGTCAAGTTTTTGTGACTCGTGATAACTTAGTGTAAATTGTTTGTTTTTATGTAATCAACGATTTTCATGCAATGCATGTAGAGAATACGATATTTTTGTTCACTTCAAAATGATCTTTGATATTTCAAATACTAAAGGCAAAGGGAAATGTTATAATGTTACGAATCAATAAAGCATGGGTATGTAGCCTATTACAATAATCTGATTGCACAGTTTATACTGTCTGAAAAATGAATATAACAGATCAAAATAGGCAAAACATATCTTTTAAAATCTTGAGATGTGCTTGTGTCACTTCCGCTATTTTGACGGTAGAAGATGAAATAGCAAACATGGTGTATGCATTTTTCGAAGCCGGTAAACTGTGTAATTTACAATAAAATTTGCAAATTTCTAAGGGGACTGTGCGATGGCCGAGTGGTGATCTAGGGTATTCTCACTTTGCATTACTAAGCGATGTCGGCGACTGTTTCAGGTTTGAATCCTGACTTCTGCCTTGTAATAAATTTATCATTTCGCAACAGCACATTTATTGTAAGATATCAGTTTTCTGTTCAGTCTTTTATCTGGAGTTGTTACATTGTAGCTGATTGGTCCAAGTCACCTGCTTTGCCGCTATGCTAGGTGATTCCACCGGACGGTACAGGTTCTAATCGTGTCTTCTACCTTAAAATAAATATATTTTCCGATACAATTATTATAAATATGTATATACATGTATGCCGCCATACCTGTGATGAAACTCCCTCCAAATATAAACAGTGCAACAGCTGTCAATATGTGCTTGTCTCTCATCATGACTTGGTACTGTTCGCAACACTAACCTTGATTCAATTTCTCCATGCTTTAATTAGGCTTGTTTGTCTTATCTCTTACGACGTTACTTTGCGATAATGGTGATAACTTATAATCATAGTTTTTGACTAGCTTGTCAATATGTAGCATTGTAAAATTTAATAGTTTAAACCCCATTGACCAGTTAAAAAACAGCACGTTTTACAAGAACGTTCAGTGAAGAAATGTTCGTTTGAAAATATACGATCTAGTTTTCCCCCTAGAAATTGCATGTACATGTAGATATTTTAATGTTTCAAGCCAGAAGAACATAAAAACCTTTGAATCAGTTACAGTATATTAAATATCAGAAAGAAACCCGAAACCACAGTAATTACATTGTATATTTCAAAACATCTTTGATCAGCTTACAATGACATCTTATATAAAATGTATGTACTATTGAACAGAGAATTGGGGTCAATTGTTTGTTGCAATTTATATATCCATGTATGTTTGAAATTCAGCAGATGGTTTCTGCAAGAGAAATATTAACACTATTATTCATTTCAAACTGAAGGTTTGACCTTAATTAACCTGTCTTAATTCAATGAGCAAATACATATCAGACCGTGTCTACTTAAAACTACATATACGAGCTATGTCATATCACTGTGAATTTTAAGTTTCCGTTCACACAATGTTTAGGTACGATTCGGCATCATTAACATGTATCTTATTGCCAATCTTCTCTTGTTTAAAGTCTGATCTACGTTATTGAAGCTTCAAAATCTTCAACACCTAAGTCTGAGCAGGTTTGTCTGTAACGGACATACTTTACAGGGATATATTGTAACTGTTTTGTAATTTTGATATTTGCAACTGTATATACGTTTTTAAATGGTCGCAAATATGTTTAACGGCGACGGCGTTAGCCGGAGCTGTTAAAAATGTTTGCGACCATTAAAACCGTAACGTCGCAAATGTCAAAATCACTAAATAGTTAACCCTATTCTAACGCACGATGTGTTTAAATGCGATAATTAAAACGCCGTTCAATTTTTGCGACTATTTATAAGTTATTTAATAGTCGCAAATTTAAATGACGTAATCAATCAGAAACGGCGTCACATCGGCAGTTCGTTAGAAAAACGATTTACTCTAGACCAAGCGAGCTAAACGTTACATAAATAATGTCAACGCCATGCACAACTTACAGCTAAACAAGTTACAGTATCAGCGTAATATATATCGTTTTGTGAAATATAACTCAGACATATATCACTGTGAACACTAAAACAGGATTTGTATATGTAAATATAAGAAATCAAGAATTCCCACAACGTATGACGAAACATCGGAAAAATAATAAACAACGACGCTGCCGTATATTGTTAAAAATATAACTAAGCGACGCAGTCGGTGTGTATGTGTGTGTGTGTCTTGGCTCATTTCATACGGTAAGCGGGGTCCCAATTTTCAGAAATGTCTTCATTTCTGATTTTTCTATTGTTCTTGAATATTGTTTAAGTCTTTAGAAAGACAACTGCAAGGCATATAGAAGGACTCTGGAACAACAGCTATAGTTTATCCCGTCTTTATCTTTATGTAACGTAGGATATGAATATATCTTCCAGAGAAACAATAGTTCATGAGCTATTTTCCGAAAATCATATGAAAAAAATAATGAACAAATATTTTCACACAGCTAGTTAATAATGTAGAGAGCCAACACATACCTGGCAAGAGAAAAAAATTAGCAAAGCCATAAACATATATTGGGTTCAGTGTTCTATTGAATTGTTTCAATGATTGTTGATAGTGGTTCTTAGGAGTGGTTAGAAAACTAGTTCTTAAATTATTAAAAACATCATTGTATACGAATGTTTACTCGTTTGCAATATCATTTATCTGCTACCATGGTAGTTTGCCAAAAGAATTTGACTGTATGACTTTGTATGTATTTTAGAGTTTTATAGTTGGTACCCGATTATCAACATGGCCAACGCCCCAAGAAGAGTTTAGTTATTTTAAAATCAGGGGGATAGTGCACGATGCAGAACGTGCCCGTTCCGGAGACACCGTCTGGTTGTTTAAAGTGCCCGGTGTACAGCACCGATACATCGGACATCGGTTTTGTAGGTCTCATCCGCAATACCATTAGTTATGTTAGTGGAGGAGCGGGGGATCGAACCTGCGATCCCTGGATTACAAGTCTAGCACGTTAATCACTGGACTACTGATCAACTACTATATATGACTGTCAGTTTGAAGTCGGTTAACTTATTGACCTGTCCGAAAAGGTGTATGACACAGATCCAGATCGTCTGGATTTTGAATAGAATTAAATAGATCAATAGATTCGTCCGGAAACTCGAAATTATGTGAAGACACTAAAATAACTCCCAACATAGGAATCTGAAATATTATCAATGTTTAATGAGGTTCTCTACACCCGCTCAGTCAATGCTAAATGTAAACATAAACACAGGGAATAACGTCATTTTTCTGGGTCAAGCCACAGATGCTTGTGGTATGGACTCGCGACCCAATCTATTCTAGTCCCATGTTGTACGGAACGTATATACATTTTGTAAATACAAATGTCGAAACAACTGAAAACTGCAATCGCATATTTAAGGCATGTGTGTGTAAGGAGTAACTAACCGGTTTTTCCAATGCAAAACACTTTAATTTCTGAATAAAATCCCACCCCAAACTGCATCGAATTCGGTTGAATTAAAAGAATTTCGAGGAAAAACACTTCTGTCACTTCTGCACAAATCAGATTTAGTATATACATGAAGTTATAAAAATAGGTTTCCCGCATCGCAGCATATGAAATAGCGTGCGCGGGGTACCATTATATGTACAGCGGGGATTTTGTCTTGTATGAATGGCTATAGTAAATTTTAACGCAGAAGATGACATAAACAGTATAGGTGAGATGTGAAAGAGGAAATCGATTTGTTTCAAATCTTGTATTTACATTGTCACCATAAACATGAGATCAGTAGGTAAGTAGAATAAGGAATTGCATCTGTAATTGGTTAGCTTACAAGCAGTTGTAGGATGTATTTAAAGATACTGCAGTGAGCAGGTGCGAGGGTCAGGCCTAAGGGGGTGAGGTCCAGACCCCGAGCATCTGTGGGTCAAGCATAAACGCATTATTTACGACAAACCGTTCAAGATTGGAAACAAAATGGGCTCTAGAACGGTTATAATGAATGAAAATGTCAATATTTAATCCTTGCCATATGTTTCAGTTATATCTTAAGGACATTTACAGATCCTATCGGTGTCCGAGTCTCCATGTCGTGTTTGTTGTTTTGTAGCTAAAAATGACTGAGACCGCAGCATCGTTTTGCATCGAATAGGGCATTTGGGCTTGACCTAGAAAAATGACGTTTCATTCCTAGTGTTTTTGTTTACATTTAGTACTGACCGAACGGATGCCAAAACCTCATAAAATATTGATAATATTTCAGATTCCTCTGCTCCCATCTTGTGCAGGCCGAATTTGAGCAATCTTAATAGAGGTCCAATAGACACTGGCAAAGCTCTGGGCCTTGCGGTTTTGGAAAGGAACTTAAATTTTTTTCCTATTCCAGAGTATTGAATGGAATTTAAAGATATTGTTGTAAAGCTTCATGCAAGGAACACCACTTCATAAACATTGGCTTTGTTGTTTTAGTGGAGATGCCGTTTAGAGGAAAAGGTGGATGGACGGATGCTGGACGGTAAACTCATATATAATATACGATTATTACAATCAAGATCATTAGGTAAGGAGCATTTGTTGTAGAATTCATATTGTAGACACTTATTGTATTAAGGAAATGTTGCATAAATTGCTTTGATAATTTACTCAAAATCAACAATTGTTATAGCCATTACTGTTATATTTTCACAAATGTTCATTATTATATCCTTGCTTTACGTAATTAAGTGAATAGGCAGCATAAGAATCACGCATGTTGTCCCGCCCAACATGTCCCGTCCTATCTTATCAAAAGTCAAGTATTACTTGTGCTACTCTGCTTAAACCTACTAAACATGTTCATTGGCACAAGATTAAACACAATGACAAGTAACACAATTGTGTTTTACATTTTAATAGAGTTAATGCCCTTTTGTACTTAGCAAGTTTTCAATTACAATGTGTTATATATAAAGTGTTGATTGTGTTAGTGCATTGAAACTCTGAAGTTGGTATATCCTATAAAAGCACATGCAAACAGAAGCTACATGTACAATGACAGGGGAGCGGTGGTGTAGAGGTTAAGGTGTCGGCCGCTCACCCCGGAGGTTGCGGGTTCGAGCCCCACTGGGGTCACGACCGTTCTTCCTCATATGACACCAGTACTGGTTTTTCCAGGAAGCGGACCCGAGAGTGAATAGTTAAGCTACAAGCTTTCTTCACAATCGAGCTAAAATAAATTAGTATAAACTAAACTACTGACAGGTTATATATTTATATAAAAGTACATTTACTTCTTCTAGAGCTATTGCCCTTTTGTACTTATCAAATATCAATGCATGCAAAGCCGTTATGTCTGCACATACAATGTATATCATTTATTTCTGGCACTGTTTCTAGCTGTGTATAAAACGTGTAGTTAAACATACCTGTCTCTCCATGTACATTTGCACTGATATTTCTTTTGTTTTGGGACCAGCGCAGAAATGAGGGTATCAATCACTTACCGTGACAGCTCTGCTGTATTCAGGAAATAAATCACTAACATTCTTTATATAATTCGCTCACGATCAATCGTTGTTGTAACCATTAATGTTTTATTTTCACAAACATTTTTCATTGGCCATTGAATAAAATGTAATACCTGATATTGTGTAGCGTGTCATTTACTGCTGTGAAAAAAGACTCAACTTCTGACAGGCACTACTCTTACTGATTCCACGAAGATCTGCGGTTTCGGAACAAAATGATTCCTTTGCGAGAAGTACCTGACACGTAGTTACAATTATGATATTTTCACAGTTTTGAAGCAATGTTTAACTACTGTGCAATTATAGAAGTGTCTAAATATGTTTTATTATACTGCAATTTTAGTTTTATAAAATCTGTTGGCATCCACACTTAAACTGAATGATTTATCATGATAGTACATGTGTAATATTCTAGCTCAAAAGGAGCTGCATACAGTGGTAAATAAGACTTATATCATTCTGGCTACACAGAACATTTGAATATAATCTTGATATGAAATTCTCAAACATATTGATTATGTTATTAAACATAATCGGTCCTTATTCTGATCTTCCTCATGTTTTGTTCTGTGATGCTGGGAAACTTCTTAAGCCATACAGGGATCGAGCCCGTGCTGCATTGGTGAGAAGCGAAAGCACTAACAGGACAGGTTCTACTTGAATTATAGTAAAACTACATATACGAGCTATGTTGCATCATTGTGAGTTTTAAGTTCCAGTTTACAAACTGTTTAGGTACGAGTCGACAGCATCAATATGTACATGTATTACAGCCATTAAGTAATAAAATAAATAATGATATTTGTCTTCTCGTATAAGCTTTACGATTCACAAAAGTTAAAAGATGAAGCTGGATGGGGAGACAAATCTCCCTTGTTTTCTCCACATCCGGTTGAACTGGAGATGGTGACTGTGGGACTACTCACCAGGGACTGGATACTGGACAGAAACACCACAATTACCAGTATAAAAAAGATTCAGAATGTCTTCATATCACTATTTAATAGTTAAGACGTTGCTCATTCATTTGTTAATTGGCGTTGAACTGTTTGAGTCGTAAAATGAACTTAAATGACAGGCTCTCTGACTGTATATTTCAACCATAAGTAACTATTATAATCCATATTGTCTTATTTAAATTTATAATGTTAATGAACTTGTGTTAAGTTTGTTCGAGCCTTGTTAGACTAGTTAGTCATGCGTTTATTTAGGTATGAATGACATTTTCGTGGTACTTTTGCAAGCTAATTTAGGGTAAATTTCAAAAGAGTGTTGTTCTCTCATAACTGTAGGACAGTTATTATGTAATACGAGTTTTTTTTTTTTTTTTTTTTTTTTTTTTTTTTTTTTTTTTTTTTTTTTTGGGGGGGGGGGGGGGGGGGGGGGGGGGGTGGGGGTGGTTGGGGGGGGGGGGGGGGGGGGGGGGGGGGGGGGGGGGGGGGGGGGGGGGTGTTTTTTTTTTTTTTTTGTTGGGGGGGGGGGGGGGGGGGGGGGGTTTTTTTTTTTTTTTTTTTTTTTTTTTTTTTTTTTTTTTTTTTTTTTTTTTTTTTTTTTTTTTTTTTTTTTTTTTTTTTTTTTTTTTTTTTTTTTTTTTTTTTTTTTTTTTTTTTTTTTTTTTTTTTTTTTTTTTTTTTTTTTTTTTTTTTTTTTTTTTTATTTTTTTTTTTTTTTTTTTTTTGGGGGGGGGGGGGTTGTTTTTTTTTTTTTTTTTTTTTTTTTTTTTTTTGGGGGGGGTGGGTTTTTTTTTTTTTTTTTTTTTTTTTTTTTTTTTTTTTTTTGGGGGCCCCCCTCGGGAAAAAAAACAAGGCCATTTTGAATTTTTTTGATTAATAACATTATAGTACTAGTCAGGAGTCCAGAGGAACAAACGACATAACTGGTCAATAATGGAAAACACATTAACTGCACACATGTGTAGTATTTCAAACAGCTGAATGGCTTATTCAGTAAAACGGTTACATTTATCTAGAGAGTTCGTTTAAAGATACAATGGCAAAGAAAAGAACGATAAGTGTTTGAAATTATTTTTTTGTCTAATCGCAGCACAGTTTTCGCTGCACTTTAACTTTGGTAAATCAATAATTATATACAGAGTCATTAGATACGGGAACAAAGATGATTTACAAAAAAAAAATTCAAACACTAAGAAGGTTAATGTTCATTTTGACACATTTACTACAATAAATTGGTCGCATTTTATTTCCGTAAATGCATCTAAATGAACATTAACATATACTTAAAATTTTCAACGACTAATACATTAATCAAAACATGTCATTTAAACATGATGACTGTGCGGTGCCCGTAAAGTGACATGTGATACATTTATTTTTATTTATAAAAACGAAATGATATTTCGTAATTACAAAACATAGTATCTGTTTAATAAAAGACCGGGGTTTGTTTCTGTAAAATACCGGCCTGCGGGCAATTAAGCATAGTAGGAGTGTAAGGAGGAGCTGTACTACCTAGCAGAGGGTTAACGATACTTTGTAATGTGATAATGTAAACACAGAAATTGTCTGCTTGATGTCGGAAAGTGCAATTTCAGAATGAATAACATAACGTACTGTCCTCTTTTGTGACCTTTAGGGGAAAGTCACTTAATAAATTTCAAGTTAACTTTCAGTTATTGCAATGTTTTATTGACCGGCTTTTTTATATTTTGTACATCTTTTATGTTTTTATCTTTAATATTTCCTCCAAATATGATTCATACTTAGTTTCCTAATCAATATATTTAAGTAAGGCAGAGTCTATTCTCTAGCAAGATGTTTCTCATATACTTTAATAGAAATAAAAATGCATATAAGCATCATTACACAAATGTATTAAATTGAAATTTCACCTTCAACTTTGATTTACCCTACTAAAATGTATCAGTTCATCTTTTTTATGGACAGTATATCATTAAGACTCAGGGAAAATTAACTGACTGAATGAGAGTAGAAAACAGAGCCTGCACAGGACACATGTATACATTCATAAACAATACTGTACATGTTAAATAGAATAGATTTCATATCCATATTCATACTATTAATGTCAATGTTATCTCGGATACATGAGGCATTACACCCCCATACCCGTATATTGAACAAATGAACAAATAAATAAGTCAAATGAATAAATAAACTTCCTCCGTCAAATCTGTTCCTAAAGCAAGAGAAAACCCTATTCATATCTACAAATTGAAACGTTTGCTCAAATGGGCCCAGTTGGAAAATTTAACCTAGAGAGTCCTTTCTTTTTTCCGTTGCAAACAAACCACAGATACACGGGTTTTGGACAGAAAATAAATAATTGAAACTCTTTTTACAAACTCTCGTTTTCACCCTAGTATGTCATATATATTATGTATATAAGATATGCAACACGCTAGAGCGCATTAATTTTTATACTTAGAAGTCGATTTCACTGCAACATTACCATAGTGTATCAAGTTATCAGTCTCATCTGAAAAGGAAAACTATTGTCTGCAATATTAAATCAGGATACACATCGAATCCGGCCGCGTCTTATCACAATACTTCAGAAACGTGCCCATTCCAGCTTGCCATATCTATTATTGGCTAGTTTAAGTTAATTATATATATAGCACTCACGTGATTTTATCGGTACCGCTTTTACCTATAATTCAACTAAAGGCACGGGGAACTATTTTCTCGGTTAACATACGGGGTCGCATTTTATGCGATTTGAATGTGTATAACACGTTCTGGATTTTGATGTGTGTATTATTCCGTATTACAAATGTAGTTCTTCGTGGGAACACATCGGACTTATTGTCATTGTCAATGTCTTAAACAATTAGATCCAATAAAGATAAGATAACAGAATGTGCCGAGGACTTCCGATTGGGAAATTATTTGCCCTAACTATTTTCTTCAATGGCGGATAATCTGTGAAAGAGGCCCTGCTTACAGTATAAATGAAAAAATCTCTATCCGAGCATACCTTGTGTAGAAAAAATATATTAAAATATGACGAAAAGGTTCTTTATGATAGATGATTATATAGAGTTTGGGGGGGGGGGGGGGGGGGGGGGGGGGGGGGGGGGGGGGGGGGGGGGGGGGGGGGGGGGGGGGGGGGGGGGGGTTTTGTGGCATGAACTATTTAAGAAGCATTAAGTGTTTTCAGAAATATACATATATTCTTAAAATTTTATTGTGACTCTCGAACTATTTCGTGTCGGACGATTTTCAGATGGGTATAATTAGTATCATGTATAAGAAATATAACCTCAAAACTCCAGAATTAGATGTCCTTAAAGATGTCTCTGGTTTAAATATTGTGTCAAAATATTTGATAGTGGTATATGGTCAGGTTGAGTCTTCCTACCAATTTCAGTTTCATGAGATAGCTGCTTGATTAATTTAACTAATGCTATCAGAAGGTAATATTGTTGGCATGATACTATTTGACATGCCAAAGGCATTTGATACTGTAAGTCACGCATTTTGTAATATGAGACTTCATGCTTTCACCCTCAGTAAAGACATTTTCGCATGGTTCGAATTTTACCTTTCTGAGAGGCAGCAGCCTGTAGATTTCTAATCTACATGCATGCTAATAATACAACTCCTGCTGTATGCTGATAACTATGGAATTCGTGTTTCAGGTAAATGTAAATCTGACGTTGAAAATGTTATCAGATAACTTGAATCTTATAAGTCATTGGTTAATGGACAATAAGTTGTCTGTATTCAATCTTGTTCTAAGAGTAGGCTAAATTGAGATCCTTATCTCAGGGTCACTTGCAATGATGTTCGTTTTAATCATGCTTTTCTTTTCAAATAATATATAGGTGCTACCTTGGATTAAAATATATCATTTGATTCCGTGGCTTATTTAGTACTCCAGAAGGCTTATTCCAGGTTAAAGTTTTCATATCACAAAAGGGATTACCTCCCTCAACAAACTAAAACAAGTCTGGTCATGTACTTGATTCAGTACCGTTATGACTATGCCTCTCATATTTAGAGTTGATACAAGTCTTAAAGAATAAGTTACAAGTCAGAAAGCTAGTGAGGTTTGTACTGCATTAGAACTGTAGTAAGCATATAGATGCAGAACATTTTAGACAACTCAAATGGTGACCTGTTAAACAATATTGTAATATACCTGTAACTCGAACACCATGACAAAACAACTGAACAAAAAATAATACAAGACATATAAAATAATTCTTATCGTACCTCAGTTTGTTCTTTTCAGTCATCGTTATCTTGGTGTTTTATGGATATATTAAAAAGCAAACAATAATTTTGTTATATCAGGCATTTATTCTATTTCCATACAATCTTTATTGAATCAATGTAAAATTTCAAAGCTGAATATATAAGTACTCTTGCCTTGTCAAACTAACTTTCACTACACCAGATAAAATCATAAAAGGCGCCAAGTGAAATTCCAAGAAAGGAATAACGTTTTCGTTGCTTTGGTTCTTAAATTCATGACCAAGTCGTGTTTGCAGTGCTGGATACAGTAAGTTGTCAGCTTGGTACGTACAAACTAATCATTTATTATTATTTTTATATTATTACTATTATTATTATTATTATTATTATTATTATTATAGATGCATACGTGTACCGCTTGCATAAAAAAAATTCAAGTTGTCTGCGCTGTGCAGTATTGCATCAATGACTGTCACAGTATTTGTATTAAGTACACATACTACGATGAGCAGTTAGCATAACACATCGAATAATGAGGGTCACCATGTGTGTCTTCATTTTCGAAAAGGAATAAGTAAATTTTAAAAGTGTGCTTTGGAGTAACCTGGACCTCATTCAGAAGCTTTGAGCAAACTGCAAAAAGGTAAATTTCATTCAATAATATGGCTAGATTTCAAGACTTAGTGTAATCAGGACTGCACCAGATGGAAACTTTGTTTTTCTAGTGTTAAAACATTCTGCTAAATTAAAAAAAAACCTGGTCAGAGTAACGCAATCATGATACTTAAATACATTTTTTTTCAGGAAGATACCGGTGTTAAACGCTCATAAGAGATGATACAAGTCAGCTAGGATTCATTCAAACGTCTTTACCTGTAAAAAAGGTCAAAATCGCACCATTCATTAACACAAAACATACCAAAATATAACATAGTTAAAGTATTTTGTCTTATAAGGATTTGTAATTTTACATCCACATATTATTTAAGCAATTATCACTGAAGATGATGAAAATCTCCAGATGCCACATTGATGCAATTATTATACTTTGTCGTTTTGACATAGTACATGTATTGGCATAAGAGCACCACATGCGGGTGTAGGTCATGGTCGCTCGCTTGCGGTGACATAGGGAATCTCAACTGATTCCTGCCATAACATTATCCCGAGCGCAACATACATGTACCATCAGAAGTACATCTTAGATTGATATCAATCACTCCTTGCATGTTTCAATGATTTTCAGGCCGTTGGTGCTAATAAAAGCGCATTCAAGCAAACAACTCAAGGTTTACTACACGTATTAAAGGACCATAATAACAGCTATCTCTACAGGACAGATGTTCATTACTGACAGGCGGTCACTGACTAAATTGAAGGAATTTTGTATTCTGTAACCTACAAAATATTGTAGCTTATAGCTAAGCCAATATAACAGATAGATAGTTTACGTACGACCGCGTCTGTGTTTTAAACAAAGAAAAACTGTTTAATGAAAAATCTATTAAATTGTGAAAAATCAAAGGGCCCTAATACAATAACAATACTTGCGCTTAATATGCTGACAATATGCACGACTAGGCTAAGTGCTAATCATTCCTGTAAATGTTTATTGAATTCTGACTAGCGGTTGTCAAAAACAAACGATGGGCCCAAACAAAAAACTTTATGTACATTGTACATATGTGTTCAACAATAAAAGGCCAACAACACAGTAAAATATCTGTATGAACCATGTCGACGATATGCACAACTGGGCTTGATAGTACATGTAATGACTACGGTAAAGTTTCACTGAATTTATGATAGTTCGGTCAAACTTTGTATACAGACAAATGGACTGACTGACAGAGGGACTGGCGAGCGTGATTCTAATATAACGCGTAAATACATCGTATCTGGTGATATAAATATCGTAATTTGAAGTATTGCATGTAATGTGTTCTTGTGAGAATAAAAACAAATGTTGTATACCATTCCCCGAAGTTTATAAGATCGGGAATATATATCAGTGTGTTTATATTATCCATTATGAATATAGTTCTCTCTTATTTCTTTGTTTTCCAAAGTTTCAACATGGCACATGTACATTGTATCACCTAAGGTCAATAATTTTATAAAATTAACCAGGTGTAACAATTTGCGACACTTAAGATTGGGAGTAATAAGACCTGCAAATTTTCAGTGAATTATGTCCAGTTGTGACTGAAACAGAATGCTTGTCTGTATGAACTCTTACTTGTTAAAATTAAACTAAAACTAAGAAGCTGAAGTATCACTAAATTATTGAAGAGCTAGCTTAAAATCATAAAAATCAAACGGCAGTCAGTGGTTTTGCTTTTTTCAATATCATCAACTGACAAAGTATTGTGGAAATTTATTATAGACAATAAATCGTCTTGACTATACAGAACGTCATCAACCATTTGAACCATAAGTTGTAAGTTTTAAAGGACACAAACTACTAAGTTATCATGAAGATGTCTCTACAAATAAAGATTTAGTGTCCGCAACAATCAAACTTATTTTAAAACACTAAGTGCAATCATTTCATTGAATGCTAGCTGTCAGAAGAGAAGAAAGAAAATTCTAAAAGAAAATACTCAAAGACCAATATGAACGTAACTAAAGTGTACACTGTAACATATGTCTTAACATATATCATTTTGTGATGCTATGTCTTCCCGGTTACAAAAAATGCAAAATAGTACATAGTCTATCTTAAAAGTTCTCTACAAAATTTGTGTAAAACTTCTATTGCTAGATAATTCTCTCATTAGTGGCACCAACAATTGATATATGTTCCTGTATTAAACGTAAATTCGCTTATACATTTGTACCAATTCAGCACAAAAATCTGCTTAATATGTACAAATGAAAGATAATCCAAACTTATAATTCTATTTTAATGTTTTCCTAATTTTGATATTTTTTGTAAAACAATGAACATTGTATTCAGTATAATAATAATGACCTGCGACACGGGAAGGGCATTCGGACAGATACTTAGAAATATGTTCATGTGCATATTTAAAAAAACATTTATATCAATATGCAAAATTTGAGTTTCCTATGTGATGTGCAGTTGATACAAAATAACATCATCCATCATGAATTCGTACACCTAAGCACGGTCCTAAATACATGGATTGGCCACTCTCGTATTTTCCTACACAACTCTACCTTTTTGTCGTGCACTGCGAGATCTTTGCGAGCTTTTGCATCCATGGAAAATATTCGTGCTTATCCGAATCGCGCCCGACTGTTGTCTGACATATTGAAACGAATCGAGGAAAATTGCTTAAGGGGAGTCACTGGTGAGGTTTTGGATTTTTGCACTTCCAGAATTTAAATTTGTTATAGTTCAAAAATGATGATTTAACTGGAAAAAACATTTATGCAGTAGTAAACTTAGGCACAATAGGAATATTTTAGTGCAAAAAAAAATTGAACATTTGAGAGAAAATGTTTTGACCCCACATTTTGTAACTTATTTGACAAGTTTTGCCATATGCTCAAATGGGGGTAGGGGTACAAAAATAGTCATTTCTCAATAATTGTTTAAGAGATTTACTTTATTCAAACTTTATTATAAGCAGAATTGTTAGGATATAAAAATACAGTTACAAAAAAATGTACAGCAATGTCCCTTTACAATTCTTTGTTACATACCTATGCCGACATATCTCAAAGCTCGACGAAATCTAAAAAAACTCATTTTTGTCAGTTTTTATTAAATTTCTTTCTTATATGCACATTGACCCCGATTTTGTTTTGCATTCTTAAAGAAAGCTTTCAATCAAACTGTAGGCAAAATATCTGAAAAACCTTGTTATTCCTTTATCATGAAAATATTCATTTATCACGAATTGAAAAAATATTATAGTAAAGTGGTTGGGGTAATAATAACGAGCAATGATATTATTCAGGGGATGATAAAATACCACTATCTCTAATTTTTCATCCTAAATTATGTCATATTACATTAGAAAATACTAAAAATTGATAATTATTCTAAAAATATATCACACATATAAACGTTTACAATACCAAAATTCTAGCTAATTCTTCATTTAACACATTGATCTTATCACTAAATATTAATATTGCGAAAAAGTTAAGTCATTGACCCATCATTATTTTTCCAGAAATTAACTAGCAATATGTTAGTCTCCTTAAAAACAGGGTCAATAAAATTTCTTATTTTGAATTTCAGCAGTGACCCCCTTAAAAGAAATTTAATCATATTTTCCGCAATATGTTTGGCTCAATGGTTTGTATTTTCTTTCTTTCTGTAATTGTTATCCTATTCAAATCAGTTTCAATTTTCGTAATACGAAACTTTAATCGACTTTATTTGATATACGGGAATTTTTACCAACGAGCGAAACGAAATGCTATATTCCAATACATTTTAACACAAAAGATGCCTTAAAAAACTATTGTAAGATACGTAAATAGATTTCTTTTGAAAGTATCTTGAAAATTGATTCACAGCGATTGTAATCAAATATCGCATTTCTCCCTTCTTTATTTAAGGAATATCTAACAACAAATGCGCGTTATCAGAGCTGCAAGGCATTAGGTAACTTCTTTCCAGGTATCGATTTATCGATTTTAAGAAGTTGTCAATCCATTTGTACATGGGTCCGTGACCTAAGACAACACTTTATATTGGCAGTATTATGTATGGTAAACACTTTCTGTCAACATGAAACGTATCTGTTGGCAAATTCATAATATTTGTTCGAATACAATATCCTGCTTTCATACGTTATTGCCAAATAACAAAAGAAGAATCTTGCAGTGGCTATAGTAATGTAGAATTAAGAAACTAAATTAGTTGTTTTTGTACAGGAATATATGGTGGCTATAAGTTTTTATCATTGATTTAACATTTAAACAGTGTAACAAAAATACCAACTTTATGTTTATGTCACTCAGTTGAAATCGATAATGTAACAATTGTCCGAAGGCCCCTTTTCCTTTTACGCCAGTAATATACTCAACTTACGTTGTAATATAACACGAGTAACTAAACAATTTTCATAGAAAGCGAAAGTCGCTTACATGTTAGTTGCTTATAGGCAAAATACTTGAACAAAATTTGACAATATTTGAAATAATTCTGATAATATTAAAAAATAAAATTTACATATCAAAATATTTATTATAAATTTATACAAAATCAATTGAAATTCATTTGTTATTATACATCACCATATTACTCTAAATGCCGACACATATATCTGGAAAACATTTTCAAACATCAGACATAGAATTCAAAAAAAGTTCATATATAACTTACCGAAAAGAGAACACAAGTCCAACAAAAACTAACAATAATAATATACCACACATGTGTATATACTAGACACTACAACCAATCAGTTAAAGCTCATTGAATGTATTTACTTACGAAGGCTTGATTATAATTTTACTGACTAATTACATCGAATTATGAAAAATAAAAATATTCTGGCTAATGCAGTTTCTATTAGCTTTTTTTTCTAGATTTCATCTTGTATGTAACATAAAGCATAACACTCCATGTAAGGTCTTATAAATGGTACAGAAGTGAAAATGATTTGTATTACATGTATACGGAAATTTGGCATATTTCAATCGTTATTTACGTGTTTTGTTTTGGCGTCGGATCATTTACTTACAATTTGCAATCTTTGGGCGTTTTTATTTAAACACAATTAGGTATTCTGGGTATGCCTGTGTATCATTGAATACAATGAACATTTTAGGCGTTTTCATATCGTTGACAACCGAATCAAACAAACAATGTGGCCCTCCTCCTGGTTTCTTTGGTGGTGTTCTTAATCCGTGAGAACCTGCCACGTATTCACCTGTAAGTACACGACTGTAGTACATTCGCTTGATTCCTTTTTTGTCGGGTACCGAATAAGTATCACTGCTAGAATAGTCGGCTTCTACAGCAAAGTATACACCGTTCCCATACGCCACAGCTGAAAATATATATTGAAATCATTTATTCGCTCATTTATGAAGTTATACCAATTACACAACTAAAGTCTTACACACAAATGGTTCCTTCATCCTACGTGTAACGAATAGTTCATTTTTCTAACAATACATGTAAGTCTATTTTGTTGTCATTACTATGCAGCCTAAAGATGACAAGATTTTAACTCAAAGTTACCTGGTTTCGACCTTGACATAGAGTTCACCACGACATACATTCTGATCAATTTTCAAGATGACCAGGTGTCCAATGTGGCCTTTAGAGTGTTCACAATGTTTTCATTATTTGACTTTGTGTCCTAGTTTTTGACCCACGAGACCAAGATTAAAACCTGAGCAAGAATTCATCAGTACAAACATTCTAACTATTAATTGGCTAGAAAATGCGGATTCTTGAATGGAATGCTGACAAGGTATTCCTATGATTTTATTAGATGACCTTTCTGTTGACTCTATATGACCCAGTTTCAAATTTGACCGAAAAAAAACAAATGTTCTGATCAACTTTCAGCATCACTGGGTGCTTTGTAAAGTGTTTTCTAAGTTTGACCTTATGACCACGCAATCCAGTTTCAACATTGACCTAGAATTTTATGGAAAATCATTTTGACAAATTATCATGATGATTTTGACAAAATGTGACCTATCGAGTGCTGTGATTTGACCTGTTGACCTAGCTTTTCAATACACATACCCCAGTTTGTCCTAAAGATGATAGAGTCAAATATTCTACTTAATCTTTTTATGATGACTTGGCGTAAAATATGGCGTCTAGACTGATTATACGGCTTTTCTATTATTAGACCTCCTGACGTAATGTTTTATTCGATCCAGTTTTGAAACATGTTTACTATGTTAGAATCGAAAGACATTCGACGGATGACAGAAGACGGGCGGACAACTGAGATAGAGCAGTCACAACAGCTCATCTTTCAGCACTTCGTGCTCATGTTAGGTACATGAAAATTAACATTGTCTTCATATCCTTTAAAATAAAAACTTTGAAGTAAAATTGAGCGTTCCATTTATCATATACTGTTATAAAGGCATTTTTATCTTTCACGAACAAGAAATACCATCATAGTTAGAGCTGTCCTTCATACATGGAAGTGACGAATGCTCCAATAGCTGTTTTCCATCGTCCGTGCCCTTGAACTTCAAGCTATTGACCCTGTACTTGTTCACAAAACTTTATATCTCCATGTGATATACATTCTTTCTAACTAATTTTCAAAGCTTTCAGTGTATAACAGTGTTACAATCTTGACAGCAACATGTGCATACATACAGGATTCTAAAACATCTGAGTTCTTAGTTTGACCTTGACCCGAAGGTAAGGACCTGGGACTTGCGCGTGATATGCCAACTCCATGTGTTCAACAATTGTGCCATGTAATTAAAAAATCTCCTCACATGACATAATTACTATGTATACAGAATTTCATTACCTTTAAACTCTAAATGTGGCCTTCACCTTTGAGGTATAATCACGGATTTTCCTTTCAACATATTGTCTTGACGTGCTGAATATGTGAGCAATGTTATATAAAATCGTTCAACGCATGACAGAGTAACAATCCGAAAGCGAATATATGCATAGATACTCTAAGTGTGACCTTGACCATTTATGTAGGGTCTTGGATTTTGATGATCGTCTTGATGTGCTGAATATATGTGCCAAATGATTTGAACTCACTTTACGCATAACAAATTTACATCCGGACACAAATGTGTGCATATGTATTGGATGTTGTTACCTTAAAACTTTCAGGGGGAAGCAATCTAAGCAGAACTTGCCGCAGCTCTACCCTTCATTTAGATAATTAGGGGGTGGGGGAATGTACATCTTATCAATAATTAGGGGGAGGGGAATTGTACATCTTATCAAAACATTTCCTTTTAGACAATAAATTCAATATTAACAGCATTATGGGAGAACTGCTTGTGTCGGCCGTTGACGTACCTTTAGGGCTTAGGGGCCCCGGAAAGGTAAAGTTACATTTTAACTCTAAGTGTAGACCTTAACCTAGACCTTTGAAATACAGACGTTGGTCTTGCCTGCGACACGTCTTCTTCATGTGTTGAACATTTTAGCGATATGATTTGTAAATCCCTTTCTGTATCGAAAAGTTCCGGACTGTACACGACACATGGATTGCCGGACGAACGGACGGACAAACAGACTGCCAAAGAGACGGACTTATGGTGCAATTTTGATAAGCCCACCTTTTTAGGGGATAAAAACAGATATTGCTGGAAATTTATTCTAATTTAAACGGAAAAAGTACCATTTTGTCCACAAAAACTTCGATTAAATCCGTGTAAATTAATGCTGTCTGTTGCTTCTTCTTTGGTCCCATGCCACAACATTCTCTCGTTTCGTGCATATTTGTTATTTTTTTCATCTAATTGCTTCTTTTTTGACTGGAACTGCTCCCAAAGTGTAGTATTTTGAATTCTTTGTATCTAGAATAAAACAAGAAACTGTAATTTGCCAAATATCTCTAATCGGAATGACTTTAGCAACTAAATATGCCACCTCTTTTAGTATTTGGATGGTTTCTGTTCTGTATCAAACATATACAAATGTATATAATGGGGACAACTCTGCTCTCATTTGGTTGAATATATACTACATGTACAATAAAGGAGAGACAATACGTGTAAAGTTTAAACAGAGTAAATTCATATCGGTCTGACACACAATAAGGATTTGATATACAATGTATATACATTATACTAAAAGGATAAAAAACGCAGGGGTGATTTAAAGTGATATGTTTGATGTTATATACAATATTCTGTATGAGTATAATCAACAAATTACCAAAATGACGGGAGATTTTGACAAATAATAATTTATTAGTTATTGAAGCACATTTGACTGTATCCCCTAATATTTGCAAAATGAAATCGACTGACTAGTCGATACTTTGTATGCCCCCCTCGCAGGTCGGTCACAGCCCTGATTTTGCATGGAATGCATCAGTGCATTAATCCTTCTCATGGGAATATTGTTTCAATCTTCCAACAATACTGTCCTTAGTTGGTCAAGAGTAGAGGGGTATTCCTACGACCCTTTATCACCCTGTCAAGTTCGACCCACAAATGTTCGATTGGGAAAATCTAGACTGTACGGCGGCCAATTGAGTTGTTATGGATTTCGAATAAGTTTGGACAAACTCTAGCTGCATGGGGCTGGACATTATCATTTTGGAAATTTAGGTGACGATGTAGCACAACTGGAACTACCACCGGGCGGAGGATTTCCTACAATGTATATCTAACGGCGGTTTAAGTCCCGGTTACTACAACCAATGGTGACTTTCTCCCCTGAGATATACCTCCCCAGATCATAACCGAGTCACCCCAAACCTTATCCTCTCAAGAACGCAATTGTCAGCGAAGCGTTCCCCACGACTTCGGTACATGTATACATGTCGTCCCAACTAAAGCGAATGAACCGGAACTCATCTGCGAAAAGACCCGTCTCCATTGCCTCATTGAAAATCGTCTGGGAGCATGTGCCTACAACCAAGCAATACGACAAGCGCGACGTGCACGAGTGAGAGGTACACCAACGTAAGGATGACATGCTCGCAGACTAACTTCGCCGATCGATTCCTTACAGTTTTGGGTTGAATGTGGCGATTATGATGGCCTACCGTATTGATAGCGGTTTCAGTGGCAGTAACGAAGGTAGGCAAGACGAATAGCCCTGTGTTGGCGTCACGACGTTACACGGGGACGTACCGATCGCGGTCGGTCGACAACTCTTCCGTTTTTTCTCAACGAGACGGACAAGACGTTCTATGACGGAAGCATTCACACAAACTTGCATAGCAACATACTGTTACCTCCGACCTTGCATTAAGAAATGCAATAGCCTGACCCCTTTGATTTTCAATCAGCTGTACAATGATTTTAAGAGCTTCAAATTCAATTCAAATAGCAGAGAGCGATGTGTACACCTCAAGAGTACCAAGTGGTATGACTATATGTTTTGACGAACTTGTCACTATTATTATGCAAGTGTTTGTTTTTGGTTGTTTTTTTTTTGCTTTTTATCACTTTCTTTATGTTGCACAGTGCAATACACGGTTTAGTAACTTAAAGTACAGATTTGAGAGCACAGTGACCAAGATAGTCGTCTGACCTGTTTTCAATATTTTGGGCCAAGCTTTTAAAATATTGTTGAATATACTCAATCGCCAAAGGAATTCCTAATAGCGTCAACACGTCATACATTTATAACCGGTCAGTATTTTTTAAATCTGAATGTGCCACCGTACAACATGTCCATCCGACATCTGACGCCGACATTTTCACTTAAAATTGAAAGTAAACAATAGTCAAAAACACGAGACCCTTGCAGGGTGCCACCAAGTTTCCACATGAAAGCCATGCTTTCAATACTTGTGCTTCAGCGTTGCATAGAGTTTTCTAACTTTTCCATAGTAATGAAGCATTGAATGCCAATGTAAATCGTAAGTCCTACTTATTTGATTTATGGTTCACTCATATTTTTACACCAAAGCTTATCTTTCATAAATGCAGTCATAGAAAGCAATGTGAAGTCAAGTCGCCAATAAAGGTTCGAATTTCTTTCGTGCATGAAGCAATCACTTAGGGGGTCATCATATCCAGTGTAGATTGCCTGACAATTAGAAATGCAGTTATAAAAGGATATTATGTGTTTCAAATTAAACTCCCCTTTACTGTCAGTCCACAAACTAAATAGACTATTCTAATACACATGATGATAATTAATGCATATTTAGTGTGGCTGCCTACGCCGGATCATGTAAATACCAGTAAATGCCCCATTCGTTTAGAATAATTTTTTATGCTGTTGTTTTGTAAAACATCAGAAATGAATGTTTTACTTGGGTTACATTGTATTACAATGTTTTTGATGTGGTCCTTTTCTATAAATAAGAACACGTCAAGTGTTTCTTTAATGGAGAAACTGTACCGCTATTGGAGAAGCAAGCTATCATAGTTAAGTAACTTTTCTATAATATTACACAGGTGTTTAAACAAAATAATATTGCATTGGAAAGAGCAAGAAATAAGCTGTCTGCACGTCGTTCATGGATAAACTAAATTGTCTTTCAGACATGGTTTGCATACAAACAGTTATTAGTGTTCCGTTATTGGCGACCTCACTGTATTGTTACCCTGCGTTTCTTTATCATTTCAGTATATTTAAGGACTCGCAAAATGAAATTGATGCTAGATATGTTACAGTTTCGAGTGAAAGTTATTATTGGACAACCATGTAGTACATTTTTTTGTACATATGCTCCAAAGTGATGTACTAATAACATTATATACAAATGTTCTTAAGTTTTCTAGTTTCTTCAAGTTATGACTGCAACTAAGCTATGAAGTTAAACATACATGGCCTTTGTTTAGTGTATCTATCAATGTTTTCAAATAACGGACACATAGATAGGTAATGATACTCGTCTCCCTAATCTCTACAATTAGTACATAAACGTTCATGAATAGGTACCTTTTGCAATCGTCCTGTTTCAAGAAGTATGTGCTATCAGGTTAAAAACGTTTTTCAACGGTATGTAGACAATTCATAAATAGAGTTACTTCGCTTGGGTTCGGTCTATATATGTTTGTATACATTCGTACATTGTACTCGACGTCTGGTTAATTTCAGATTGCAATTTCTGGATGTAAATATATTTTATCTTTTGGTATGTCACCTGTTTAAAAAATTCGCTACTTTGGCGATACCACAACACTAAGCAACCACACAGTTGTACACAGATATCGTCAAATATTCTCTATCCGTATACATTTGATTTTATTTTGAGACTCTAATTCAAGTAATGTTGTGTAAAGTTTGGAAGCCAGTTTAGTGTTACAATGTATTATTGCTTTGAGGTATGCAATGACGTTATTTTGATTATCAATTTTTAGTGGGGTAACACCAGTCTCCTCATAAACCATGTGCAAATATTGGGTAATTGTATCACATTAAATTTCATAATATAATGTTGTATAACGGCTATGTATTACAAGTAAAATATGGTATTAATTAGCAATTGCTAAAAGTTAGACCAACACAACTATTTAATTTAAATAACTATAACAGATAACAGATCAAAATGTAATGCTTGATTTAACCTGTCACAACACTTCAGTTTTGTCAATACACGTGACTCAAGCCGTAAATTTGTGAAATCAGTTATAATTGTTATTTTCAAACGTTCAGGAAAGCAAGAAGACATAAAGATAACTCTAAAATGAAAACACTTAATTAAAGATGCACATTTCTAGTTTACTTCAATAACTTAACAAAATTAATATTGTCAGCTAGATATAAATATGTAAATACAATGTATACGAAATGAAAACGTCATGTAAAACTAAAAATACCCATCTTTTTCTGTTGAAAGCAATGAGATTAGTTGTCAAATAATAGTAACTTATTTCAAATGAATAACAAGTAAGACGATATCTATTCATTTTGATGAAAATATATGAAAATTAAGTAGAAAAATGCATACTACTTCAATAACTTAATACACATTCATTTGTCAGATTATGATGGTGTAACCTTTTAATGAGTTAAAGTTTTTCTCCGATATATTTTAATGGGCATTAATTGATCGACAACGCCTACTCGATAAACCTGGTAAGCTGCTTTCAATGGAGACAATTCCGCCAATAAGCCAATAAATCTAAAGAGATGATAGGAAAAGGTTCATGCATGTAAGGCCATTAAATTGAAACTCCTGATAAGACCAAACATTCGATTTCAGTTGTTTTTCAAATAACTTAACTCTTAGATATGGTCTCGCACGGGATGGCGCACTGGTGGGCGTGCTCATATGACGGACTTCGTTAGGTTATCCTTCTGTCTTACACCGCATTTATTCTTAGTAAAGCACGTATAACATTGCAAGTTAAATAAGAGCAACCTATACGCTTATTCAAAAATATCACCTTAGATCATCCCTTCGATATTCCCCTGATCTGTCTAACCCCACAATACAATTTTGAACTCCACAATACAATTTTAACACCGCAATGAGCAAACAGAACGAACTCAAGACAATTACAGATTACTAAGTTGCACGCAAATCGTGATACCCCAATGTCTCCTGGATATGTGCAGAGGGAGGGGAGAGCGTTCGACTGATGATAAATAAAATATAAATTGTTCAGCCAGACACAGCAAGTATTTTATCGGACAAAATGTTTAAAAAATTAAATTTATCTAAACATAAAATTAATCTATTGCCATTTGTTTAGATGATCATATATATATGTAATTAAGACGTCTTTACCGCTCACTATTCATTTTTGTCATGGTATTTTAAGGTATGAACATTTTCAATTCAATTAGACTTTTCATGGTAGTTTTAATTTCGAGAAAACATGCAAACATTTGCTTAACATACTCCAGATTATTTGACTGATTTTAAATTTGTAATTTCAGATACATGTATTAATGCTACTGTAAATAGAATTTAACAGTGTTCTGCTTCGTATACAAAGCTTTTATTTAGGAAATATATACAACCTGTCTTATCCGGCATCAGGACCACTTGGTGATTAAACAGGTTGCCGTTGAAACCAGGATTCTTGTACTACGTTTTATAGCAGCGATAGCACGGGACTGTGCAATATCATGCAGTCTGTTTTACTGTATATCTTATTAAAAGACTGATTACAATTAACTGGAGTTTTAAGACCTTTGACAG
Source organism: Saxidomus purpurata (assembly GCA_022818135.1). NCBI lineage: Eukaryota > Metazoa > Mollusca > Bivalvia > Venerida > Veneridae > Saxidomus > Saxidomus purpurata. Next base: position 29,491,544 of record JAFMSR010000005.1, on the reverse strand, counting down.
AATAGGTGTCGCTCGATCAAAAAATGAAAGTTGTATCCATTGATATTATCGATATGAAAATGAGTTCAAACAGTATCCTTTTTGAAGGTTTATAAATTACAGTAGAGCATAAATCTGTACTTTGTTGTGGAAATAAAAACCGACACACACATTTTGTATAAACAGGTGCACATGCTTAGCTTCCTTGTGTCATGATTATAATGTATTAGTTTAGGAGGAATATTTTCATATTCCATTATAATTGCAAATTTTTTATTTTATATCGATTAAACGTCCGTTAATGAATGTATTTTTTTCAGATAGAACGACAAGCTATTAAACATGTTATGGTGACTTTTTACACCTAAGAAAATATCGTATTTTCATTGTTCGGTTGAGTGTAGTATGGTCCATGTATATCAAAAATAGTGTAAACTTCAAATTTCCGTTACAGTTTGTACCAATAAGTTACCTTTAAAACGGTGTAGTTTGCGTTTTTGGAAGATGTTAAGAATTTCTGTTCCATAGTTGTGTACTCTGTACTGCTTGGTTTCAATTCTACAACTCTAAGATTACCTCCCTTCATATCATCCCATGTTGTTGGCAACTCAAAGGAATCCCCTGAAACAAATTTTCCAGAACGTGAGCAAATTGAGTTTTTTAATACTTTTGTCTTTTCATATTTAATTTGTATTATTAGGATATTTCATACTAATATGTGGATATGGAAGTTTCGTGTCATATCAACTTGGTCATTTGTGGTTTCTGTGTTAATATTTCTAAAGCGAAAAGTCAAATAAAAAATAGGTCGAAACATGCATGTTGACAAACAATTTAACTTTTAAAGTTCAATTAACAGCACTTGACACACTCCCTTGAAAACGAAAATAGGTTGCAGAAAAATACAGAATGTATTTAACATTCTCGTGAAGTCCAACATATTAAATGTTCTTAATGCTAAGGAGTTAAAGTATGTCATATTACATCACATTACGCAAACATATGTTTGTCGAATATCAGGAGTTGTCATGATTTTGCAGTTTTTTTAGTGCGAAAACACATTTCTGTGTCAATTAAAGTCAAAAGTAGATTAAGATAAGATAACGGATTTCTAAAATAAAATAAGGCCACGATAATTCAAGTAAACCTTTGGCCATTAAGCCATCTGTTTATCTGGATCAATATTTCATAAACCATAAACAGGTTTTGGGATGACTAGATAAAAGTTTTCAAGTTAGAAGCGAACAGCATAATCGGATGTCGCTCCGAACGATAATATTTACATTTAACTGTTCGAATATTGTACATGTATGTATATTATTATTGTTTAGATTGCGTTCAGCCTTGTTTACAAATGGCATGAAATATTATTCCTACATACACTGTATGCACACCTTGATTACAAAACGAAATGAAGCGCCTATAACCTTTAATATTTGCGTGGATAGTAAATGTTTTTTTACGGTTAAGTCAGATATACATGTACGTTCAATATATTCATTGTAATACCTTTTACAATATTCCTTCTTATGACCTTTGCTCGATCAGTTTCGTCATCTTCCGGATACTCTTCCATTGATTCAAAATCGACAATGTAATCTTTTCCATCATAGCTGTGTAACAAGAGGTATCAGATACTTACTTAAGTAGCATTGCTTTAAATGACAAGGTCAAGTTTTATGTAAATCAGATACAGAGACCTGCTGGCATTGAATAAGGTTTGATTTAATGTAGTTGTTCACTCAACATGACCAAATTTCTATACAGATCATGTTCACATAAGTTATACATGCATGTAGTTTGTGAACATGATTTTACATTAACTAGAGTAATTGTCCCAAGTGACAACAATTCAAGGCGAATCTTTTGCACACGGTTTGCGAATTTCTGACACAATTTTTTATGGAAATTGGAAAAGTGATACAAAAGGTGTAAGAATATTTTGCTTTAACTTGTAAAATGCATATGTTTTAATTAACATAATATGGCATCATATTTGGTATGATCAAATCCAAATAAAACCTACATGGGATGTTACTGGCACACACATTGTGAATTCATCTAAATGTGTTTGATTGGTGAAAAAAAATGAACGCGCTAGAGTGAAAAGTAGATTGTTAATCATAATTTGACATATCAAGGACTTAAACCTCTTGACCAAAACGTTTGATCAGGTCCATAATTAAAGTTGATCAAGTGCTTGTGGAAATTCACATTACACTGTAACAAAAGCTTATTCAATGCAGTTTATTCAGCGGCATGGGTCCATTCTTGAGCGATTCGGCATATGAATGATCTGGATCAAATCATCTATAAATGCACATTTTATCAAACGTTTTGTTGTGATTACTAAAAATGCTGCTTCCAGAGTGTATACAAAGGAGGTATTCCCAAAAGATAGTCCATAGGATTTTTGGCTAATATAGAACTTGTTTGATATCGTGCTGTTATATTCATTTGGCCATTACGACTTGATTTAATGAAGAAGTATAGATGCAAGCGTGCAAACGTATGACGTTTTTTCGTGTTTTTTTGGTGATAAATCAAGATCTCAAAGCTCCAGTTTCCCAGTGCAATATGACTCAATATCAACATCGGCTGATATTGTATGGTCATTTAGTACATTAACTCTGAGTTTGGATATTAATGCTTCAGAAATATAATTTTTAAAGTGCACGCAAGATCAGATAATTTTTTGTAACACCATTGATATTTCATATCGTACTGGTCCAATTATTCCAAAAATCTAATGCATCTTGGACGTTTTGGCCTTATACATTTTGCTCAAATTTAATGAAGATTGCTTTTAAAATAGTCTTAGCATAGTGTATACTACTGTACATGAATATGAACAACGAAACTTGTGCCAGATGCCAGGCATTCAACAAACCTAGTAGCTTTAATTAAACCTAGGCTCAAATGAACTTAAAAGTAGGCATTGTCAGTCTGATCGAAATGACTACAAAATGATCATTAAAATCACTCAGAAAGACGTTTTTGTTTCCCCTATAACGGTTCGTCGATCATCTCTTGTTGTGCGTCTACGATCTATGATGACAGTATCATAGGAATCAACACACACAAAACGCAATGGTACAAAATGCGGGTCGATCCGAAATCAGACGACAACGACGACGCAATAGGGTAAAAATTAGACATATCCCATATCGGAAGCGTATTTTATCAATAATTTATCTTGCATTTCGAAGCGTTTTGAGAGGTTTTGAATTGTTGTTTTTGTAGTAATTTGATCATACACATTTTAATTGCGTCATAGAAGACGCTTTTGGCTATTTCTGTTGCGTCATTGACAAAATGAGTGCGTTAAAACCGCAGAAAACGCGCTCTCGCGGAAACACTGAATTAAGTGTATCCGGTGTAGCGATGCGTATTTCACGGGTTTTACATTTCTCATGTCACACCGGTCTGACGATAAAAACCGCGTAGGAAAATAGTTCTATACAGAACAGATACTTCGTTGATTTAAGTTACAAATTATAAGAAAAACTATGCTATTCTGTAATGTTTTGATATTATTTAGATCTGTTACTATATAATTTTTAAAACAGAGGACAGTAATATAGAACTACTTTTCGGTCGTATTCGACACAAATGTGTGTTAAGAGTTCGGCCGTAAGGGTCTGAAATACTCTGTTAACTTTGGATACGATTGAATAAATTCAATCGATATAAAAAGAGTTTTGTAAATGCTGACAAGAGTAAAAATTCATTTAAGAAACATTCTCAGTAAAATTCCTATTCTCAATGCATTCAGCTAGATCCATTTCAATTTGGCCGTTGTAATTATGAATGATTATTTATTTGATTTCAAAGCAAATACTGAAAACAGAAACACTTTTTGATACCTAAGATTGAGCTACTGAAAATATACTAGAAGTGTTTCCTTGTTGCAAATGTTTGCACTAGTTTTCAAATTGATATAACATATATATAATGAATAAATATGTATTTAGTTCTGGCATTACAAACATGGATTTCTCAAAATTTGCGGTACTTTTACTCAGTACGGTATAAGTACATAGGAGCTTAAAATTGTGGTTCATTTTACGCGTCGGTTTATGATAGCGGTACTGGGAACCCCGATTTTAGCAAGTGGTGCGTTAGAGACATTTGCTTTGTTATGCGAATTCGCTTAAACGCTAATCAAATCTCTGACAATCCAAACCGCTACGGTATGACTTCTTTAAATCGGTGGGTCTTGGAACCGGTAAATTACTGAAGGAAACTTGCAAACCTATCAGATAATATTTGGTCTCTGATTGGTCCAAAATAATTGGTTGCACTAAAGTTTTCTTCAATTAAAACCAAAAGTACAATGGTTGAGATAGCAAAACATTAGTATGTTAATTTTCTGATTAATATTACGGTGCCCTATGGCTATCTTAGTATATTGATTTTGTTGACAGAATGTAATCAAAAATCCTACAGCCGAGGTGGTGATGTCCTACTGGCGGAATCATCAGCTATAAAGTAACACATTATGCATATAAAAGAGCATTTTGGGGTGTGACTAAGGTGATTCTGCAGATTAATTAGAGTGTAATAATAATATAATATAATAATAACTCAATAAATGTTTTTGGTATGCGGACCGTGCTTAAATGTTATACAGTAGGTCTATGGAAAAAGATTAAGTGAAGTCATACCTAGCGGCTTTCAAGTAAAGTAGTTCTTGTAAAGCTTAACTTCGACAAAAGGAATAGAAGTTAATCTCCACAGTATGAGCATGAGTATGATTTGAAAGCACATTCGTTGCCTGGCGGAGAAAATTATCAAGAAAATGTTTTAACTGCAAAGCTAATAGAAACTTTGTATTTCTACGCTAGATAAGCACATGTGGTGATTACTATGTATATGAATTTGTACTGTAATTGTATCACACGGTAGACTAGATCAGATAGGGATCGGTAAAAAGCCGCTGGTCCGTACATTACATATGGACCCTGTGCTGTTTGAGGGAAAAGGCATTTCGAACTGCGTTTTGTAATACATGTGTATTTAGTATAAATATCGAAAACAATCCATTAACACTTGAACATTAATAATATTTTTAAGAATTGTGTCCATTTTTATCGAAATCGAAACAATGATTCCTTTCATGGATTTGATGATATATATAAATTTTGAAATCTTCTCCCTCTACTCTCGCATTTAATACATGCTATAGAACCATTCAACCTTTGATGCTCATACAGGCTTGTAGTAAATATAACGGGTGAATTAGCAAGCGTGCTTGAAGCCCAAAAAGCCATTTTAACCATACTCTCAGAATTCATATGTGAGCCACTTGCTGTCAGCACTTGAGTACTTTGATTTCAAGTCGATATGAGGACCTGTTCTTCATTCTTCACATGAAATAGCTACGAAAACAAAATTTAAGGATTTACTAACACAATTAAAAGCTTAATTTCACAATGTAGTAAATCTTCTTACTCAAATCCCACTTGTGTTGCACCTTGTTTGTATGCTGTTTCCATTTTCAGATTCAGCTCTTTTTCGTATGCCACAACCTCTTCTCCTTGCAATGTGATGATTATAGCATTCCACTGTGCAATATTGGATATATAATCCATTTGCATTGCATCTTTGATAAAACTTAAAGAGAAAAAATAGAACTCCCAAAGATAAACTTAATTTGTAAATACTTATTTTCAAATCCATATTTTTTATTGATTTCAATGTGTGTGCAAATCTTACTATTTCATACAAATCACCAGATTATGTAATGAACATTAAACAAAATTCTATTTCCATTGTGCTTCGTTTGACACAGTATAACAAACTTTATTTCGTTAAACCTGATTTGTCTCATTTTTTTATCAACGAGGTTACAACATTCTGTTACATGTACAATTGTTTTGCTTCTCAGCTTTTTTGTTACTAATTAAATGAAAATAAAGAATGGCCTCTTAAATGGATCCTTTCCTTCTTGCAAAAAAAAAATGAAATGCGATCTTAGTTGGATCGACTGTTTATAATATATTTTTGCTTTTAGTCTTCATTGTCTTAAGTTTTTGCTTTTGTTACAGTTGGTACATGTACGTACCAGGATTCCGCAAAGATCATTTTCATTTAAAGAAATCGGAGAGGCCAATGTCAGGCTTCAATAACTTCAAATGAATAAATAATATAATATTTGCACTTATGATAATTATAACTCTAAACCATACTTTTCAGTAATTATCGGGAAAATAAGCGTATGAAAATGTGTTGCAGTAACGTAAAATATTCAACAGTCTATGTAAAGTTGTTGTTGTACAATAAAAGGGTGGAGAGCCATTTATTACAGAAGTCCTGTCTGTTGATTATTTGTGTTGAATGAGGCATTTTTCGATATTTGATGTTCCTTGAAATTGTAATTATTTATCGTTTTACGTTCATTGGACCCACTATTTATTTTTGGAGAATATAACCAACTAGATGTAGGGATTCACTCATGTCCAACATAACGTTGTTAGCATATCATATCCCCTATGTTGTATATACAGTATAAGAACTTTTGGAAATGAAAAAATAGCAAAAGGAAAGTATATTTATATCTACATGTATTTAACAACAACACCTACAAAAGACTTTGAGGTACACACTTCTATATCGTATACCTGTCATAAATACTTAATCCTGATTGGCCGATAGCGCTCACGTGTCGGGTCTGCAAAACTATGTGTAGACCTGGAAAACGATGTGTAGAGCTGAACGGATTTTAAGACGTAATTTCTGTAATATTTTTGCATTATATTCACTACTCTTTATGAGGTATACGATATAATAAATGTAGACTAATGCTTCGGTCAATACATAGTTTTGCGGACCAGTGAAAAAATTATATTGACCTCGGACTTCGTCCTCGGTCAATATCACTTTTAACAGGTCCGTACAACTATGTATTGACCTCAAAATAAGTCTACAATTGTATAATATTTTAGTTGTGTCTGAATGCTACAATATGCTTGGCTCATGTGGTCATTCGCGATCTTACTGCTTATAAATGGACTATGCCTTATTGCAGCAAATGCTCTGAATTTATGACTAGCATTTTAAATAATGCGAAATAATAAAGATGCAATTTTGTTAATATTCGATTTATACTTCTTTACTAGAATGATGTTTGTCTGTCAAATGATATATTATCCCTGTTTCTCGTATTCTCAGGGTTCCTCATATTCCCGGTTTTTTACACTAAATGTGTCAAATTGGCAACTCTTTGTTATCATTTACAGAGATATGATTCAAAACTGGCACAAAAAAGTTTCAAATGATTTGACTGTAAATTAATGAAAATATTAGAATTTTACTGAAAATTCTGAGATTTCCTTATTTTTTGTGGTGGGTTTAGTAAAAGTGCCCATTTTGTTTAATTCTGCTGTCTATCATTATTATTTTTATGTTATTTGTGACATATTATGCCAAGCTATGCACCTTGGGATTTTTAAGTTTTTGGATTCTACAATGTGGCAATGCCCGAGACTCGAACATAAATCATGAGAATACGAGAAACTTTCTTCTCATTTCTGAGTATAAGGGTGACCTCAGATACTGTAGCAAAATGTTCACAAGGAGAAAAATCATGCAATTTATGATGACACCAACTGAAAGGTGAGTATTCCTTCTATAAAAGAACATGTAAATAATGTTGCTAAAATGTGTACTGCTTTATAGGTAACAATTTTACACGCTTTGCCCCCTGAGAATACGAGAAAACAGGATATATGTCGTAACATAAGTTACATATACCTCAGTCATTTCCTAGTTTATGATTAAAATGTAATAAACGTCTCCTACCATATCCTGTAACTACCAAAACATTTCCCTCATACTTGTATGTCAGTTGTCATAAACTGAATGTCTTGCAACTCTACCAATAGTATACAAAATACTTATGTAGACAGAAACGGCCTAGGAGGTAAAGACAGGATAGGATAGGTTTCAAATTACACTAAATATTCTGAAAGTATTTCAGTAACCCAAGAAGTCATTTTTGTTTGAATTGCTCTGTTGAAATACATTTCATTCTGACCTGACAAAGGCATGGCGTAATAAGAATAATTTGAATGCAGTAGTATAAATTCTTTGACATAGCTAATCTTGCGTATCTCATTGTAGAATAATTTTGATTATGGTATATCATGATTAATAGGCTCTTGCAATTTATATATCGATGTAATGTCCGTTATATATTTACTTCAATCTGTTTAAAATTGGCAAAGTAAATAACAAAATTATTTTGACATCTGTGAACACGATAACAATGCCTGACCTTTTTACCCCCCAAACTATAAGTATTTCTAGCCTTGGAAAAGTTTTGTACTCTTTCGTTCTTAGCAAAATGTAAGTAAACAGACCTTTGCATTTTATCATATGCTTTCATGAAGTTGTCTTTCATGCCGCATATCTTGACTTTACATTGAGCCTGGTCAATCTTGATATCAACGTAGTGCTGTTTAGCTATGGCTTCCATTTCTACAATCTTTTCACAATTTCAAATTTACTTCAAATGTTATTAAACACAAACATATTGGAACAATAAAATAAGATATAGGATAGATATTTTTTCCTATAGTATTGTTTTCTTTCACAAAGCGAAATATGTAATTAAAATGAAAACGATATCAAAAGAAGCAGTTTTGTAGCTTGTGTCTGAAGTAAAATAAGACAAAAATAAGTTAAGACACCTTTTTAAGCTCTTGATTTAATAGTTAAGGGCTACCTGGTTGCTGTCAAGTTGCTGTATGATGTAATCATTAAAAGTCTTTGTCTCCATTTCATTTCTAACAACTTGGTCCAATTTTTTAATTGCTTCATTGATATCAGAATCGCTAAGGGAAATAATACAAAAAGTGACTGAATGTATGCCAGACTGGCTATTTCCAAATCCACCCTCATATTCGTGATGACTTCCCTCCTCCTTTCCTCCTTTATATATCATATCTGGCAAATATATAACTTTATATATCATATCTAGCAAATACATAATGATAATTACTTCATAATTGTACAAATGTATCAATATGTTCGACTAATGTTTACAGCGAAAATAGAGGCCATCTTATTATGTTCCCTTTTCGTAAAACATGATAACTTACATAACAAATCTCAACTTGGATTACAATAAATTACAGTTGTGTGACTTATGTTGAATAAGCAAATTCAGTGAATTTTTTTTCTACTAGAAATAAAGTAAACCACTGAAAAAGATCAAATGAAAACTGTATCAGTTTCAGAATAAAGAAGCATTTTCAAAAGTGCACGACCCGACTGGTAATTTTGGTGGCACGTTACAGTTAGATAAAACCTAATCATTGTTAGTTAAATTAAATCAATAATACAAGTTGCAGACAGCAACAAATCTTACGTGTTTATACCGAACATGTAAGAAAAGCACTACCTCCAACCTCTCCTAATTCCCTCATTTCTGTATAAATCCAGTTTCTAAATTTTCCATTGTTTTAGACTACAAAGTTGATTACTTGTGCCAAGCATAATCAAGTTCTGACAAGCCTTTTCAGAATAAAATCTTCCCGATCCAAATTATTTTTTCTGTATCTTACAGTGATAAAGAACTCAGTTGTAAATTAACTCTAATCAGCACTATGTGTTTCAGAAAATAAAAACAGTTTCCATATCGAATATACAATATCATCGCTACATGTACATCCCCTGAAGGGCCTCATTTCTAAAAAAATCCGATTCTCTTATTTTCAATTGTTAGAAAGAGCGTGTAGGGGTGAATCATCAAATCATTTTTATCAGTTATAATTTAATATTGATAACCGGTTTCAGATTAGTGAAAATTTTGTATTGAATTTTTAAAAAAAAGTCTTGAGTAACTAAGATAATTTTGATTAAAGTAGGACTTGCGTTGCGGCATTATGTTGTGTATTTAGTTTCAGTTTCATGAAATGTACCAATTGATTCCTCAGTTATGGCTCCGGAAGGATGTACAGACACACAACGCCAAAACAGTATCCCTTCGCCTTCTCTATTAAGCAACTAAATTTACTTAAAGCGCATGCTATGTTATGAAAGAGTCGTTTTCCGGAGCTTTTACCAATTTATATGCAACAATGTTCGATTCTGGAGTATTTAGTTTCTTTTCTCTACATTTATTTAAAAAAGGGTGATTCAGGACTGCCAAACATGCCCGATTTTAAAACTATTCAGAGTTGTGTTGGAACATGTTTACTGATATGTGCATTAAACAGATACATTGTAACTTCCTAGTGGTACCGCGACTTGTTTAATTGTTCAATGCAAATTGCCTGAGTTATTGTAAACCTTGTTCTAATAGAAAATATATTCAATCATCATGAAAATATCATCACCAAATTCATGTGTTACGTAGACTCAGGAATATTAAAACTTTTAAACGTGGAATTAAGGCCTTGGGTCAGATACGTAATCTTATTAAATCACCCTTTTAAATATTTGCTCGTATAGTAAAGTATTTTCCTGGTCAAAGAAATATAAAGGGACGGAAAAACATATTCCCTTTGTTTCTGAAAGATGTGTATTAAAGTAAGACGTGTAGATGCTCTACTTTTTACGCCGGAAAGTAGGTCGCCAATATAACCCCTAAAACCCTTCGTAACGAGTGAATCGCATTGCTTCTCGACTACGTCTTCAAATTCCATCAGCATATCTTTTTTGAAAATAATAAATCGTATATCTTTCAACTGTTTTGGCTGTAGTCTCACAAATTCCTTTATGGCTTCAATCATGTCTTGTGCTATGTAAGATGTTCTTGATGTCTTCCTTCCTAATGATATATTAGAACATATATGCGATGTTAATTTATAACGATTCTTGAGAACATTGAATGCGTCTTTTTAAAAAAAACTGTTGTTTATTTATCATTTACCGACCGTCAATGTTTAGAATAATTATTGTGGTGCGAAAATAGGACAACAATATCAAAATAAATCATATTAGAAGGCTTAAGAAATAGCTAGCGTGAGGGTAGAATTAATGTTAGCCTTTAAACCATACAGTATGTTACGAAAATGCGGAATCAGCGTCTCTTGTAACGAGATGAAAGATTGAAAATCTCTGATTAAAGCTAACTATGTAAGCGTTTATTGATTTGTGTTGTTTGTCTGAAACACTGCACGAAAAAATGTAATTCATTTACTACATACATGTACATGGATGGCAGAATTTGAATTAATGTTATAGACTTGGAGAAAACGCGTGATTTATCTACGTAAATTGAGAAATAGATATTACAAAATGTAAGGATACTACCTGCCCCAAGTGCCGGGAAAGCGATGCTCTTCATGTTCTGATTTTCTGCTTTCATCAAACATGTCAAAACTGTATCCTGAAGAAGATGTAGCTGAAGAGCAACGTGCATAATTGCTTTACTTGGTAAATTGTGTGCCTTTGTGATAACAAGTCTTTCACTTTTCATTGTACTCCCTGAAAATTTATTCAATAAGGATTCCTTTACACTGTTACAAATGACAGCCTGTTCACACATACTATATACAGGACAAAAATATGTTATGTGTACAAACTACCATTTCAGGTAAAGTGTTTTAGGAAAAAACCTGTAAAATGTATTTTAATATACAAATTATCATTGAAGTGCGGTAAAATCAATTAACCTCATTCGCAAACGAAGTCTATACAACTAAGAGGACCGTGCTAAAGTGTTGATAAAAAGGTTGTAAAGTATACTGTGAATCAGGTGTTAGTGTCTTTTTTGTTTTTGTTTTTTTACTTTTCGTGCCCCAGTCAGATGACATGGGTAACACCTTTTATTTCCTCGTAACATGATAAATAAAGGATCGTGGTCATCCCTCTATTCATCTTACAAATATAATATAAGAAAGAATAATGGTTATGCAATTTTTAACAACCATGATATTGTGCACATACATGTACATTCAAATTTGAGCTCCATTGCCTTTTACATATAACAGCTTCTAAAAAAAGGGAAGCAAATTATTTCCAAAAAGCATAAATCAATAATGTAGTTTTGCTAGAATAATTAAAACAATCACCGAAACGAAACGTGAATATGATAATTTATCTGTAGTATAGCAAAACATTTTGAGTATTATTAAAATAATTTTTCGAATATTTTCGCAGTTTCTATATCTAGTGTTGCAATTTTTTGATATCTACAAGTTTCTTTCATGCTAAACATTAATTGCTTGTAACAAAATTCTGGAGACATGAGTTGGTTGCCAAATTTGTAATCATTTCTTAGTTTCCATATTTGCATTTTGAATTCAAAAATCATTGTGTTTATAAAGTTCGCTACTTCTTGTTTCTCAACTCCAAAAACAATATCAGTAAAATCTAATGTTCTTTTGAATTCGATGTTGTGCTGTTCCTGTTCGAGAGTTTTGTAATAGTGTGATTTACATTTTCCCAGATTTTTTTCACATTTTCGCATTCCCAAAATAAATGAAATAAAGTTTCTCTTTTTGTTTTACATATGTTACATAGGCCGTTCGAAACTTTCATCAAATTCAATTTGTGTTCATTGAAAATTACGTTGTGTAGGAATTTCCATTGGAACTGTTTTGCACGGACAGAAGCATATGATTTATAAATACTTGACCATATAACATTCCACTGTTTTATTTCCTTGTTAACGGACAGCTTCTTTTCCCATCTAATCGCGGTCTGTAACTTAATATTTGATTCTTTGTTGTAAGATAAGTTTAGCTTTTAAACCTTTCGGTTTGATAACTTTATTTTGATACGTTTTAAAAAGCAGATTTGACAACTTTAGACTCGATTTATTAGGTTCGTTTATAGAACTGGATTTTAATGTATCGATGAACTCCTGTGGGATACAATTTTTTATCTCTGACCATTCGGCTGTCCAATTTCGTTTGTTCTCAAGCTTTTCCAAGATTTCTGTTTCTGAACAAAACTTTCCGGTGTTTATATTCAAAATGTTTTTGATAGCCGACAACTTGCTTTTGCGAAATACTGAATAAATAGGGCTTTGTTTTTTGTACGTTATTTTGTAATTTCCAAAGAGCCGCTGTTCTAAAATTTCATCAACTGAACAGGGGCTAAATGTTTTCAAGAAAGTTCTCCAGTCTTTAGAGCTTTGACATAGAACTGAGACATGTTTGTGACGTTTGGGAGATTATCTATACAGTTACAATTGCATAAGCAAAAACTTTCAGTGAAAACTTTGTAAACTGAGCTTAGATATGATTTCCCTATTGTATTCCAGTTTTGAGTCTCCGCATGTACGATTTTATAGATCATCTTTAAATGAAGCGCTAATTTAAAATCGCTCACGTTATAAAGACTAAATCCCCCGCTCGTTTTCCTTTGCCTGAGTGTTTTTCTTGCTACAAGAGCTTTTTTCCTATTCCAAATAAAATTATCTACATTTTCTAATTCATTGCAGTATTTCTCGGGTATACCTCTAGTCTCAATTTCATAAATTATCGACGAAAAAACGTACGTTTTAACAATGAGAATTTTCCCTTGTACTGTCAAGTTTCTCGATTTCCAGATTTGAAGGCAAATTTATATCTTGTTAATTTTATTTCTCAATATATCATTATTATTTATACTATAACCATGACAGACACCAAGTGTTTTTACGTATGTATTTGTCCACCTGATTTCATTGAAACTTAGATTGTTATTCTTAAGTTTTCCTATCATTAATCCTGTGGTTTTTTCCTTATTCATCTTTGCGCCAGACACTTTTTCATAGCTACTGAGGGTTTTAAATATGTATGGTAGAGATTTTTTATTTCTTGCGAACAATTGTGTGTCGTCTACATATTGATTAATTTTTGTTTGCTTCATACGATTTTTGATTAACCTCGGGCAGTGCGATCCCTTGAATATTTTCATTTTTTTCTGATGCTGCATGCCAAAGGTTCAGCCTTGATGATATAGAACATCGGGGCTATTGGACATCCCTGTTTAATAGATCGCGAAATTGGGAAAAATTTGATAAGAACCCGTTCGTTTGAATTGACGTTTTAGAATATTTGAGTAACATGTTCACCGACCCCCTAAATTGTTTTCCAAAATCAATTTTTTCAAGACACAAATCTATCCATTGCCATTCACATCTATCGAATGCTTTGGTTTGATCAAGAAAAATAATGATGCCATCTGCGTTTTGTTCGTCTGTGTAATCGATTATATCTTGAATATATCTGCTTCATTGATATTTCTTCCGTCAACATAGTCTTTTTGATCTGAATGTATTATATTTGGTAACAAGGATTTCAGCCTTTCCGATAAACATCTAGAAATTATTTTGTAATCTACATTTAAAAGAGTTATTGGCCTCCAGTTTTTGACATTTTCGCGTTCTCCATTTTTGTAGATAAGTGATAGTATGCCTTTATATTGTGACTGACTCACTGTATTTGTGTCGAGGATTTCGTTCACGAGTTCAAAGAAATCGTATTTTTATCAAATACCAGAAGTGTTGGTACCACTCAGCGGGAATGCCATTTTCTCCTGGTGATTTGGAACATTTAAAAGAAATGGCCTTCTCAATCTCTTTAACTGTGAGATTTGTATCTAAAAAAAACATGTCTTCCATCTTTATTTGTTTGTCTACATCGGACAGTGAGTTTGCAGCCTCTTTTAAGTCTACGTGTTCTGAAGTAAAAATGTTTTGATAAAATCTTTTTTGTTCTTTTAAAATGTTATCAATTCCCGATTTGAGTTCGCCATTTGCACCTTTTATTTTTGACCATAACTTCTGTTTGCCCTGCTTTTTTTCCAGATTAAAAACATACGCAGTGGGCTTTCAATTGTCTTGAATAAATCTAGCTTTGGAGCGTATTTTTTCTGCGTTTGCTTGCAATTCTAAAAGTTCGAAATTTGCTTCGATATATATATTATTTCGTCGTTTGTTTGGTTCGTATGTCGTGACTGTTTTAATATTGCGTTCTTTCCTATAAAGCTCCGTGCAAAAATCAATTGTAATTATTCTTAGATTATGCTTAAATAAATTCCACCATTCTTTTAGAGAACAAAATTTTAGCTTTTTCCGTTTCCATATGAACCAAAATTGTTCTATATGCTCTATGTATTTTTCATTTTCTAAGATACTACAATTTAGTTTCCATGTCCCCGGTCCCATTTAAGGTGTTAGTGTTAATCTTCGGTTCAACCCTTCAAACTATTTTCTCTTGACCTTATGTACTTCTGAAGCCCGGATATCCAAGATTTGAATGCTGCAGATTAATCTTTCCTCGGTATTGTCTTAAGTAACTGGAAGACGCCATTTCAAAGTTAAAATTTCGAAGAATAACAGCGCCAAGCTAGTATATTTCTTGCATCATGGGAAGAGGACTTAGATTGAAATAGTATGCTGGATGATTCACTTGGATCATCTTTTCATGCATAAGAAACGCTTTAACTAGTTCACATTTGTGAGCATCGAAGTTGGCAAACATTAAATGAAGACTACGTAGACTAGTCTTTTGGCGCAGATTTGTTATATTGTCTCTAAAGAAAACTTTGTTACTATAAAAACGCATTTACCTGACGAGTTAGGAATTTGTACCTCATGCCCCTAAAAATCGAGGAAAGTGCAATGCATAACATTTCTAGCACTTTTGGTTCTTTTTGCATTGACTGATCTACGGTCTCCTTTTTTAACCAGTGCGTGTGGTCAACACGACGCTGCGGCTAATAATAGTATATCCATGTCCTATCGCCTGTTTGGAGTTCAAAGTTACTTAAGTTTGGAAAAGGTCTTGAATGTTCCTTTGACGCAGTTTACCTTGTGTGCCTTTCGCTCCTTAGTTCATAAATGGGATACAAATTTAGGACAACTCGTTTTTAAATCGAAACATTCGGTTAAATTCTCACAAACTCTCCCGTTACCAAGGAAATAAGCTATATCGGAGACCTTAAACTAAGCATCTCCTCCAATCAGCTTTCTAACAGTGGCGATGTTCTACTGTCTTAAGTCTACTATGTCGACCGTAATTTCCCCAAAGAACTACGCATTTCGTTAGGAATCTGTTTTGCATGTTTGTTTTAAAGAATAATGCACCTTAATGTACGCTGTAATTTCAGCCTTTTCGTCGCCTTTTATAAATACATTTAAATTCGACCAGTGCATATGATAACACGCAATTCCAAACTGAATAACGTGGAAACGGTTAAATAGATTTAAACATCATTTTGCATGTACACTCCTGATGAAGGGGTTTACCTTCCACGAAAAGCACGTTTTGTATGTTTGTTAAACGCCTGCAGAATCACATTATTATCAACACTTTCAATACGACCCCACCTCTTCTAGGTATCCTTACAGATGCCACAGGAGCTCATTGACTCAATAAATAATGTATCGGACATGGATATAAAATACTTATGCCTAATAGATAATTAAAATTCGAGTTATAGTTTGCAGTACTTAATGCAAATAATTTTATGAAAATATATAATATTTTCACATCTGTATCTCAGTATATGACTTTAAGTTGTTACTTGAATTATTCACTGTCGTGCTCGTGGAAGCTGTACAATAATTTCAATACCGTGCAGTTTTTGCAATCGGTGAATGTTACAGCAAAGAAAACATAACAACATCTATATTCAAGTTCAACTTAGCCATTTGTCTTTACAGTTCCTGTTGCCGAAGCATCCAAACATTAAGTGTATTTTGCATACCCCAGGGGAAATTTTGTTTAGCAAAAATTGTGCATAAGATAATCGTAGAATTGATCAAACCTGAAAACAATATCACTTTTGGTATTGCACTGGTCATGTACAATGTAGATATAATAACGACCTTCAATTGAAGTAAAGAAAAGTGATAATAGTATCGAGAATCAAGGTTAGTTTATCCGTATAACTTTAACGTGAGCTTTGCACGGTCTCCTATGGCTTTTCCTGACAAATTGTAAAACAAATTCTTATCCCCAAATATTGCCTAAAATTATATTTATAACTGTATCACTTTCCGGATTTAAAGGGACATACCATATAACTGGTGGCAAACTAAATAACCTACAAAGCATAAATAATATATAGAATCTTTTGAACTACAATTTAACTTGAAATATTCAGCTATGCATTCCCAGTCATTATCGATAAAATCAGCGGTTTAAAATACACTGAAGTAATAATCTACGTTGAGTTGTTGTTGTACACTTATTGGGTGGATGCGATTTATTACAGAAAGCCTCTATATTGATTACTTGTGGTAAAATGAGGCATTTTTCGCCAAAGGTTCTTCTTTGAAATTGTATTTATTTATCATTTTACGTTTATTGAATACATAATCTATGTTTCAAGAATATAATCTGCTAAATGTAGGGAGTGCTTCTTTAGTGATGACTGATACATGTAACCATTAGAATCTACAAATTGATTCAGCAAGTTGCAAATTGATTAATAAGAACATTATTTAAGACGTGTTGACAAGGGGTGATCAAGAATTGACTAGACTGTTGCTATATTTCTTTTACTACCCAATTCTATAATTTGATTTTTCGTATATTTAAACTTGAATTGGTCATACAAGCATTCACAAAATAAAAATTATCTAAAAATCACAGAAAACTATTTTTTTTATAAAAATAGACTGAATAGTAAGTGATGCGTAAGGTTGAAAGTTAATTTCTTGTGTTTCTAATGTTGAATATTTGTGCGGTGCTTCAAGGTCATTACTTGATATTACATGCACTATTATACGAAATATCACCGTCATTCTCGTTTCTGAACAAAGTATTGGGCAACAAACTGCAAAGTATTTCCGACAACAGTTTTGCGCAGAAATTGCGCACTTTTAATAAACTGCTTTCTTCGGTACTCAACTACAAAACGTTTGAGATGATTAAAAACATTTGCAGCATTGACCGAGCCCCTTTCATTAATATACACAAAGAAAAAAGTTAAGCACCCCCTGAAATGTTTTGAATGACTTATCTTACGAAGCTTTATCATGAAAACACCGTCAAATTTAGCTAGGGAAGAAGAATATTACCCATAACAGCAACCCTCTGGCAAACAGAAAACAGCAAAACTGTAATATTATGCTGGGCTTTTCGGGTCATGTTGTTGAATAATCAACGGATGCCGTTTTATCCGAAATTAAAAACACATTTAAGTATGGAACAAATGCAGATGTCATAGGAAGATTTAAGATTTGCAGTCGAACAAGATTTAGTTATGGGACATCGTATGGTATATTGAACATTACCAGAGCCATTTCGAATACAAAAACTGAGCACAAGGTTGATTCATCGCGTGTTCATAAATAACAAGAAAGTAGTTTACCGAGCACACTAATAGCAAACGTCATTCTGAGTTCGTTGAGGCTCTCCAGCTAGCTGTTGTTTGCTCGCTACTTTTGTATGTACATGTATCTTGAATGTCTTTTATACAAAGGGAATACGCTTTTCAAGCAGTTCAAATAGAGATTGTCGATCGAAATTTGACTTTAATCTTGCTACTGCAACCTATGTCGTAGTAATAGAAACAGTACGGTTAATTCTGGAACTCTTCGCATGTTCTGATTTATAACGAATTAAAACTCCGTTATACTTGATTCTAATGCACTGACATTGTAATGTCGATTCTGATTGGTCCCGTCATTTAAACTGTGGACTGTTAAATAACGTATGATTATGTGGTCCGAAAACTCGAACGATGTGTAAGTATCGCTTTTTATAGCATTGTGTGTTAGAATATGGTTAACCGTTTCAGTATTTTGATATTTGCTACATGGAACATATAGTAGTCGCGATCAGTGGTAACGGCTTCAGCTGACACCATCGCCGTTAAGAATAGTCGCCGTTGAAAATGTTTGTGACCAATAAACGCCGTACATACACCCCCAAATATCAAGATTAGATAATCCATTGCACCCAGAAGAATATATATAATGAACTAAACAATGTACATGACATTATTCTATACATTGGATCTCCGTCTTGATCGTTTTAAATAATATTTTAATTACCTCTCATTTATCAAACGCATATTAAATGTACAGAATTACATCAATCAGAAAATCTTCGTAATGTGATCTATACATGTTGTAGTTGTACTTTTAATTATTTACACTCAAATTTGTAACGATTCAGTCAGTAAAAGTCACATTTTAGATTCTGATGGTTCTAGTGTTTTAAATAGTGAATATCTGTTTATCAGTGTTTTAACAAACAAAAAGGTTTGCACTTTTAATGTAAGGCCATTGCTTCCTAAACTAATGCACAAATTGCTAAAGTAAGTCAGCAGTTTTTGAACAACATTATTAGAAATTCATATAGACAGGTACAGTTTGGTACAGAAACAGGTTTTGCGTTGGTGTTTGTACCTATATTATAACCGATGTAGCCTATACAGAAGTGACAGACATAATTTGAAAAGATAAAAAAGCATGGATAGAACATTTTTTGCCTGAAACTAAGCCTTTTTGATTGGTAGTTGTTATGTTCCTCCTAAACATTCTGATTTTAGATCAAGTATAGAATGGTACATACATTTGTTATAAACATAAGTGATACGTTCTGTTAAAAATGAATTATTACTGCAAAAAAAAAATAAAAAAAAATAAATTTTTAATTATTTTTTTTTTTTTTTTTTTTTTTTTTTTTTTTTTTTTTTTTTTTTTTTTTTTTTTTTTTTTTTTTTTTTTTTTTTTTTTTTTTTTTTTTTTTTTTTTTTTTTTTTTTTTTTTTTTTTTTTTTTTTTTTTTTTTTTTTTTTTTTTATATTTTATTTTTTTTTTTTTTTTTTTTTTTTTTTATTTTTTATATTTATAAAATTTTTATTTTTTTTATTTTTTTTTTTTTTTTTTTTTTTTTATATTTTTTTTTTTTTTTAAATTAAATAAAAAAAAAAATAATTGGGAAGGAGTAGGTGGTTTTTTTTTTTTTTTATTTTTTTTTTTTTTTTTTTTGGGGGGGTTTTGTTTTTTATAATTTTAAAAAAAAAAAAAAAAAAAAATTTTTTTTTTTATTTTTTTTTTTTTTTTTTTATATAAATATTTTTTTTTTTTTATTTTTTTTTTTATTTTTTTTTTTTTTTTATTTTTATATTTTTTATAAAAAATTTTTTTTTTTTGTGGTTTTGGTGTTTTTTTTTTTTTTTTTTTTTTTTTTTTTTTTTTTTTTTTTTTTTTTTTTTTTTTTTTTTTTTTTTTTTTTTTTTTTTTTTTTTTTTTTTTTTTTTTTTTTTTTTTTTTTTTTTTTTTTTTTTTTTTTTTATTTTAAAAAAAAAAAATTTTTTTTTTTTTAAAAAAAAAAAAAAAAAAATTTTTAAAAAAAAATAAAAATTTTTTTATAAAATTTTTTTTTTTTTTTAAAAAAAAAAATTTTTTTAAAAATAATAAAAAATAATTTTTTATAAAATTTTGGGGGAATTGGGTTTTTTTCGGTTGAGTGTTTTTATTCTTATTTTACTGGTAAAAAATTTTGAAAACTTTTTGGATTCATATTCGGTAACATTTGGCGTTCTTCAAGGTAGTAAATGATATGCATGTCAGTATAAATAAAAACTATACATTCTGATTATACTCAATTGACATGCGATCTTTTTCTCTCACAAATCTTGACCGTTTTGCCAGTAGGGTAGGTCTTGAACTTCAGTCAGTTTATGAATGACTTATTGTAAACAAGCTTTCCCTTCTTCCTGGCAAAACAAAGTGTATTCTATTTGCAACTTAACATAAACTTAAGAAAGTGAAGTAACTAACAGTTACATGCAATGGTATTAGTACTGACTCTCAACAGAAAGTATACTATTTAAGTCAGGTTATAGACAATGAAATGTCCAGGGAATAAACTATAAAAGAGATAGTCAAGAAAGTAGGCATAAGAATGTGCTTGGTAAAAGCATCTGTAAAACTTTATGCAATTCTTTAATCCGATGCCTTTGTGACTATTTTTGTTCTTCTTGGTAAAATGGATTATCAGGCTAAAGAGAATACATTAAAAACTAAATAATAAAGGAGTAAGATTTATTCATGTCTTTTCTCCAAGAACATCACTTACATTTGTATTTATATTTACTGATAATAAATTGTAAAATAAATAATTTTAAATTTTAAATATGACTAAATAGCCCTACTCTTATTAAAATTACGGCAAGACTTTTTGAAATAAATATTTGTTGAAAAAGTGCTGTATATTATCTATAAATACATTAAGCTGCTTTACATTGTACATCAGAAGTGATCACATATAAATTAATAACTAAGTGATCAATATCTTATCGGGTTTGCCCTAGTTTTGTACTCTCATGACTGCCGTTTGTCCATGCAATTGATTAGGTCGAATAACAGTATGAAACAATTCTGATCTGAAGTTACTCTTCCATAAATGTTTTTAATCAACCATAGATTCATAAAAACAATTAGAAAATCGTCATAACCAGAAATTATCAGAAATTTAGTATTACATTACATTCACGTTGTTCTTTTCCCTAAACATCTTCCAACGCTCGACAGGGACATTAAAATATAAGCACATGCAAAAGTGCATAAGGTACTTACTTTTGCTATCAATATCCTCTTGTAACTCTTGGCCTCCCGTTTTGAGCAAAGTCCTGGACACTGCACCTGTACAACACATAATCAAGTTTAAATATTACGTTTTAGATAAGATTATCTCCGAACTGTCAGAATAATATTTCTTATTGGATACAAATTGTTCATATTTAAACTAATAAAACCCCATAACACGATATTTTACCGACAAGTACAATGTTATTGTTGCATGATCAAAGCAACCTCAAAACAGTGAAAACGAAAATACAATGGTCTAGGACTTGATCTAATTCAATACAAAAAATATTTTCATTTAAACAATCAACTTCTGCTGTGCTTAAACATGGCCGTTTTAGCTAATCTGTGTCATTTGTTTATCATCCGTTTTACGTCGTTGGTCTCCAAAAGCACTTGGCCAAATAAAACCATGATTCACAAGAATGTTATTTGTATTGTCCTCTATCAAAGTTGTCAAAGAATTGCATTCCATGCTGAATGCTGGTTTTCCTAGCAACCAAAAGAACAACACTCAAACATCTTTCTCTAAAACACTGCGACGCTTACAGCTTTTATATTTGGTATGTAGCATAAGAACCATGAACTCAAACTGGTCCCGCTCTCTGGGTCACTTGATTGACATACGCATATATAGTGAACACTTTAAAACTCCGACATATACATTTTTTGTATATAGTGAAAACTAAAACACTTCTTCTTAAAAACCACAAGGTTATAGCAAAAATATTTGGTATGTAGCATACTTTAGTGGTCCTCTCAAAATTGTGTTAAGTCCTGAACTGGTATCAAAATGACCGCACCCAAGAGACTACATGTTTGGTAAAGTTATATATCTAAATTATAAATACTCTACTGTCCACCAGATCTTCAATATTTTGTAGTAAGCATTGACTAGTGGTCCCCTTCTAAGCTTTACTTTAAAGAATTCATGCCCCTTTAGTCAAAATTGATCCCGCCCGTGATGTAACATGTTTTGCATAGACTTTTATAGGGAAATCTTCCAAGAGGCATAGAGCTCAGATATTTGCCATATAGCATTGTATATTGGTCCTCTACCTAGTTTGTTAAAAGCATGCCCCATTGGTCAAAACTGATCCTGTCCAATTGGTCACTTGGTCAACATAGATTTTATACAGGAAAATCGTCTTTTCTGTAACCATAATACTGAGCTTAAGCTTAGATAATTAGTATTAAGCATTGTCTAGCAGTCGTTTCTCAAGTTTGCTCAAATCATTCCCCTATGATCAAAATTGCTACCACCCGGATGTCAATTGTTTACCATTAGGTATCTAGCGAAATCTTTAAACAAATCAAGAGCTGTTTGTAAAACATGTATGCCCCCTTTGATGCAATCAGAAATGTGAAAGTCTCTGTGAAAAGAATTACCGTTTTTGGCCTTAAAAAAGTGTTGTACTTAAGAAAAAAGTATATGGCCTTAAAAAGAAAACAACAATTTTTGGCCTTAAAAAAATTGTTGGCCTTGAAAAAAGGAAACATTTTGACCTAAAAAATGTCATGTGGCCGAGAGAAAAAAAGAGTCCCGGTGGCCTTGACTTTTGATAAACTAACCTCAAAATCGATAAATGTCAGCTGCTTGTCATGACAAACCTCCACACCAAATTTCAAAATGCTTGGTTTAAGCGTTCTCGAGTCATCGTCCGGAAACCGTTTCACTACCCGGTTACTGTGATCTTGTACTTTGATCTACTGACCTCAAACTCAATAGGGATTATGTACTTGTAATTACCAATCTGCACACCAAGCTTGAGGATTGTAGGCTACGGCGTTCTTAATTTATTGTCCGGAAACCGTTCCCTACCGACCGACCAATTCCGGTTCACTGTTACCTTTACCTTTGACCTACTGACCTACTGACCTTAAAACCAATATGGGTCATTTACTGAACATGACATACATCCGCACTAAGTTAGTAGGCCTACTAAAAGTTTTACAATTCCGGGTCACGGTGATCTTTACCCTTGACCTACTGATCCCAAAATCAAGAGAAGTTATGTACTTGTAATGACCGATTTGAACACCAAGTTTGAGGATTGTAGGCCAAAACGATCTTAAGTTATTTTCTGGAAACCGTTCTCTACCGACCGACCAATACCGGGTCACTGATACCTTGACTTTTGTTCTGCTGATCTGCAAATCAATAGGACTCATCTGCTGATCATGACTAACTCCACTCCAAGTTTCAAGATGCTAGACCTACGCGTTCCTGAGTTATCGTCCGAAAACCATTATCTAACGACAGACCGAACGACCGACTGACAGATCGACGGACGGACTGACCGACCGACTGACCGACATGTGCAAAGCAATATACCCCCGCTTCTCCGAAGGAGGGGAATACAAATTGTCTGAAACCGAGTTAAGAGCTAAGACATTTGTTGTGTAACAGTATGTAGTGGCTCCCCGCCAAGTGTGTTCAACGAATGGCCTGGGTCTTAATTGACTCCTCTCTAGGAGGATTTACATGTACTTTTATGTAAAAATTTGGATTTTTAAAAATATCATTTTCAAAATATTGAATAGTTAAGTATATAACATTGCCTACTATTCATCTACTAAATTTGTTCTACTTCTTCAAACATTAAGAAAATATTTTGTCGGAAGTTTGTCTAGGGTCAAGGTCACTGATCTAACAATATAATCACTGTTACTATTTGTTAAACTTTGTTAAAATGCAAAACGAATGTATGGTATAAACCTTTGCTCGACATATTCTGAGCAAACATGGATGTTATCGGAATTATGCGTTCACATCTGGAAATTGTGTGGCGTGTTACGCTTGCCGTGACCTTGGCGCGAAGGACAGTAGTATTCAGTGAGCGATATAGAGCTGTCATGGTCTGTTTGAACGACTAGAACATTTTGAGCTACTTTATTTTATTCCAGCTAAAGTTCATATATACATGTACAGTACATCAATGTAAAATGTACACCATGTTCTTTACTCTTACTTTGTCCAATGTTGTTTACATTTGACAAAAAAAGTACACACTTCATTTTTTTAACTTTACGTTATTACTTAATTTCAGTAATCTTTACAGAATATAGACCTTAAGTTAATTTACAGCCGTTTTAAATATGCCGAACTTCTATTTTGTACTGAAATGTAATGGCGATAGTACCATATTTTATTAATCAGAGACGTCAAATTATTTTTATATATCATTTATTTGATTAAATTGATAGTTTGTTTCAATAATTAAACCTCCAATATGTTTTTACACAATATCAATTAACCATTGCTCAATTGTATCTTTCGCCCTTAAACAAAATTGTGTCAAAAGGTTAATAACGATTGAATAAATAGACTAGGAACTGTGTAATGAACATTAAACACATAAAGTCAATTTGAAAAATTCAACTCAAGTTGATGAGGTATTGTCATGCTATACGAAGTCCCATACCGGTAGAGCAATCTTTACACATAACTATAATTGTTCAGAGTTCGAGTCCTTAATATGTTCCTCATCTGGAGAAACGGTGACCGGGTCTTGAGCATGACACACCAGCATCACATGGTACTAATTTTGTATCAATTTTGTATCAAACAATTGTATGAAGTAATATCAAAATCTGTCAACGCATGTAGATACATACTGGAAACGAAATTGCATATAGTACAAATATAGTGTTTGAGCCCTATGTATGACATTGACCTTTGGAGTAGGTGGCTGGTTTGTTGTGTATGATGCTAGGTTCCAGCTGCCGATCAGATCAACTCGAGCAAGCCCGATCAGGCCTTCGGGGACTGGTCTGGCTCGCTCGGCAGGAGTGGTAAGGGAGGTCTACATTGCCCAACACCCTACCCGAATTTATTTTTAGACATGTCTAAACAATTCGAGTAGGGATCGAAAAGCCAACGCCCGAGAAGCTATCTGGAAGCGATCTGGTATTGATCGAGTAGATGTCGAGTTGATTAGGAAACGATCGTGTAGAGATCGAGTAGAGGTCTAGTTTGTTTTGCTTATAGAGTTCATATCGTGTAAGGATCATATATGGGTCTAGATGATCGAGTAGAGATCGGAGTTGTTGTTGGGTTGAAGTCGTGGTAAAGATGTGAATGGTCGTGTGGAGGTCGTGTACGATCGGGAAGCGATCGAGGAGTAGTCCTGTACAAGCCTAAGCAGTGGGTGGAATATGGTCGGGGAATTTGACGATCGGGACGATCGAATTGGTCTGATCGGCAGTGGGAACCAACCATGACACACGGTTCGGGTATGGGTAACAAGGTTTACAACTTATATCAAAATCCTTCCATATATATGGAAGATACAGACTGAAAACGAACTGAAATGTAGGGTAAGTGTGACTTCGGTTGGTTGTTATGCATGACACACCCTTGTGGTGCGGACAGACGAACGGACGGAACGGCGCAAACATATAGTCCCCGGAACGGTCAATTTGTGTTTTGAAAAACTATTTATGCACTGATACAGCTAGTTCGTTAAGATGTAAACAAACTAATGAAACATAAACTTGTAGCATGGATTTTAAAAGGATTGTGAAAGATAAGGAGCAATCTTATTTAGATGCATGCCAAGCAGATAACATCTAAGATACTGCATTCCGTTAAAATGTACCTAGGCAATATGTAAAATTTTGATTGGATCGGTATTGATTTACATTCCTTACCTATCGTTAAGTCCAGATCTACATTTGTACTGTTTACAATACACTCTACGTCCTCTGCCAGCAAGTCTCCACATTTAACTGTGACTTGCACATTCCCAAACATATGAGGCGCTCCTTCCTTTGGCAGTGCAGCATGAACATCGCTCACATCGAGATCACCGGCATTAGTTTCTATATCATAAAAAAATATTCATCTAACTGTTTCGCGCTGTATCAATTCGATCCATAAACATTATATAGTGAAAACGTCGAGGGTAATGAACGAGCATGCAGTTGTTCAAAACTTAACACTGAATAAACCCGTCTTAGAACAAAAGTTGTAGAAATGAAATGAGCGTAATAGTGCTTCAATATTTAAGTAGTGTAAAGCTGCACATTCACAGTTGAGGTTACAATTTGGAAAAACTATATAATTTATATTCACTACAATGTATTTAGATCTCGGATACCATGTCGAAGTATAAAATTACTACAATGTATAATGAAAGAATATTTACGTAAAATAATTCCTTAAGTCCTTTGAAATTGCACTAGTTGCAACGCTTTATGATTTTCGTGATGGATATTTTCATGTAACAATTGCATTATTATAACGTTTATAAAGTTTGTGGGTGCCCCCTTTGAGATCTAACTTATAAACATTTCAGACGTCTTTACCAAATTTGTCGGTGAGGAGCTTTAATACTACATTTCTTAAGGCCCAATCACTTTAAACTATATGCTATACATGTACTATATTCATTTCTTTTTCCTCAAGTTGATGACCAGCAAAATGTGCAGATGTGATGTGCTGCTAAAATAAATGCAGTTATCAATAGAACTGTATCTATAGCAATCTACACCAATATCTTTGTCAGAAAATATACCAGATCTCCATAACTATGATCTAACTGACCAAACGTGCTCAGGAGAGCTAAACACAATATAGTAGCTGAAAAGGTCAAATGACACCAAGGCCGGACAATGTAAAATCGATTTCTCGACCAAGTCATGATGAATTTTATTTTTAAGTCCCAATAGTAGGTAACCCAATTAAAAAACGAACAATAATTAATTTAAATTAATTCAATTTAACACTACAAGGCAGCTTAAAAGACAGCTATATTCCCCGCAGCAAAGAAAACATTTGAAGGTACTAACGTGCATGTCGTGGATTGTTAAAAGGCAAATACAGTTACTGATATGTTCAAATGGTCAAAGAAAAGGCCACTGTAAAGAAGGTATGTACAGGTCTTGTGAGTGGGCCCATTAAAATCTTTGATCTTTACTTGTGACCTTGACCTCGAGTAGGTGTGGCCATATCATCGGTTCCGCACTTTAACTTGATGAGGTAAACTTTTAACCATAGCTTCATCAAAATCATTCAAAGGCTCAAAGAGATATGGAGAGGACACGAAGTTTAAGACTCAAGCGTTTGATCTAAAGTGTGACCATGACTCAACATGACCTGATCACGGGTCTGTTCATTGACTTGAAATGGTGATCGTGAGGCTCACGAAAAAAATGGGTTAAGGAGATATAGTGCGGACAGCAATGTTAGACTCAACTTTTGACCTTAAGTTGTGACCTTTACATTGAGCCAGCATGACAATTTAATGAGTTCTGCACATTACCGTGATGAGATAAGCATCTTACCTGAGTTTCATCCAAATTCTTCAAGAGGTTAAAGAGGTATTGAACGGACAGAAAATTCAAGACTGTTGACCTTAAGTTTTGACCTTGACTTTGAGCTAGCGTGACCGGCTTATGGATTTTGCACATAGTCTTGATGAGGTGAACGTCTGACCTGAGTTTTATTAAAATCCTTCAATGGGTTAAGGAGATATGGAGCGGACAAGAAATGTAAGATACAAACCTTAAGCCAGCTCGACCGTCTCATGGGTACTCTACATTGTCTTTCATGAGTTAATGAGATATGGAGCGGACAGGAAATGTTATGGAAGGAAGGAAAGACAGGGGCCATTCCTCTATCCCACTCTCGCTTTGCAACGGGGGATAAAA
This sequence comes from Saxidomus purpurata, assembly GCA_022818135.1. Taxonomy (NCBI): domain Eukaryota; kingdom Metazoa; phylum Mollusca; class Bivalvia; order Venerida; family Veneridae; genus Saxidomus; species Saxidomus purpurata. The sequence goes on along the minus strand of JAFMSR010000005.1, from coordinate 29,463,419 downwards.
AGCCAGGTACACAACTTCTCATCCAAATAGGTATTTGTACGAAGTTTGGGGACTCTGGCCTTATTGGCACGACTAGGTCAATGGTCATAACACTGATGCTGCCGGCCTAATATGAAAATTAAAATTCTAAAAGTGTGCAACGTCTCATCCCAAGTAACATTTGTGTGAAGTTTTGTTACTCGATGTCCAATAGTAAAGTAGAAGTACGTGCCTCAAACTTGCAATATAACAGGTTTTAATTTTTATCAGTGGCCATACATGTACAACCCATAATACTTGTCCAATATAAATATAGCTAAAACCTAGATGCTGCTCATTCAGATCAGTATTTGAATGAAGTTTGACGACTCAGTGTCCATTAGCAAAGAAGCAGTACGTTCCTCAAACTTGCCATATAAAAGGTCCTTATATTGACTTCGTCAATGAACAAAACTCTCGTGCTATTGGTCGAGTATAAAAACTAAGCCCATGTGCGTAACTTCTCCTTACAATAAACATTTGTATAAAGTTAGGTAACTGGAGGTCATAGGACCAGAACATGTCACAAGATGTTCGGAACGTTTGTGCGTACGTACATACGGACAAGAGTAAATCTATAAGCACCTATATAAGACGTTTCAAGAAACTCCATCCAAAATCATAATTTTTATTGTATATAAAGTCGTTTATGTTTCGCAGATACATGTAGCAGTGTACTTAAAACCTGTTATACATTAAACATGTGTAGGAATAGATAGCCACCCACTTACCCTGTTGTTTTGACATTTATAGGTCCGATGCAGATTATGATAATTAAATCCCTGCCTAGTTTATTTTCACACGTGACCGTGGTCAGTTCTGCATCATATTATGCAATGTTTGCTCGCAAGCGCGAAGCATGGCAGATCTTAACCAATCTTAAGGCTCGATCAACTTGTAGTTAAGCGTGATCGCCGCAAATGGTTCGCGTGGGTTTTAGCACATTCAAGAAAGCGCCCACACAGAGAAAAGATGTACGCAGAACATTGGATTTTGTTTTGTAATTTGTATCGTTTACATTTTATTCTTATTTATTATTTTCTTGAATATGTGCAGGATTACTTCTCATTTATTTATTCGACAGAGGGTGAGAGATACACTTTATTTAAAAATAAGGATTTGTAGATTACCTCGATGTTGTTTGCAAATTTTGACGACTTCTTTGTCATTGACAACTGTAAGTCATTGTACATGTTGTAGTTAGATAATAGTTTAAATTGTCGTCTTCGAACTTCACAAAATATACCCTGTACAACCTGTCTTTTGCAAATCAATTGTGTAAATGTGTCAGAATCTTTGAATGTTTTGATTTTGGGTGATTTATTCACAAGGCATCTGAGAGATTAAAACTGGGCTTTTTTGAGTGGGCGATTTAATATGTATTTAGATGACGCTCGTCTAAAAATTTGCATGCACGGCACAGGTGGAGCTACGATGTTCTAGAAGAACAGGCTTAACTTTAAACCAGTTTGGGACGACTTGTATCTAATATCTCAGCTTAAAGCAAATATTGTTCAGTTAGATATTGGTACCAATGATTTAACTCACTTTTCAGTCACTCCAAAAAACCTCGCTAGGAATATTGTACACTTTTTTCAGAAATTCTTCCGCGACTTAGAAATACTAGTTTCAACGAGGTGAACGAAGCAAATAGAATTTTGGCTGCAGAAGTCAAGAATGTCATGAATATCTATTTCTGGTCACATAGCGGCAATAATTTTAACATTCGTTACCTTTCAGAATGTGTAGCAACAGATGGAGTTAGCCAAGTGGCTTGTACTACTATTTCAGGTCCGTGAGAGGCGCAGTTATTTTTGCGGAACAAAATTTTAGAAATGGAGATATGTAAAGTTGTACATATAAACCTGTTATCTAGAGGAGAAAGAAATGAAAAATATTATCTAAATTTCAGCATTTGCGATACATTCATTATTCAACTAGGACACTCTAAAACGGTTCCTGGATCAACTTGAAGAATTTGAAAAAAAGAAATAGATAAATAAATAGATAAAAAAATGTAGACACAGAACTTAAGAAGTTTCCCCGTGTCGGCTTGGGGGGATAAACCCTGTACAAGAGAATTTGGTGAAACTGCTGCAACACTATTGATTGCGGCGGCACTGTAGAACCACCGGCAAGTAATAAGAACACGGTATGTGATCTAATAAAATTGGTAGCTTATTTGTATGATTAAATGTTTCATTAAAGTGCCTCGGTGGACGTTTTGTTTTATTTACGATAGTTGTCATGTGGTACATGTAGTTTACAAAGCCATGATATATGCAAAGGCAGGTTCAGTTTATGAGAAAAGAAATAGTTGCCTATGTAAAGGAACTGTACGGGAGTACATGTACCTTGGTATGTTTTTTAATCATAATTGATTTTGTAATAGATTATCATGGTGCGTAGACGTACATTGGTTAACTTTATAATTTATTATTTACAGAAGCGCTCCGTGCTCGAGCGGTAATAGAGAGTCGCCTACTTTAAATCAATGTACTAATAACCTTTCATTAATATATGGCCATGAGTTCGAGATTCTTTTGCTGGCCGTGTCATTTAGTGTGAGAGCGTTAACAGTTTTCTTGCGGAGGATAGGGGTTTGGTTCGGTTTGATTGGCGTAAAACAAATTTACAGATACAAACCAACGATCAGGTTTGGAAATGCAATGAACTTGTTGTACGTTTAATTTGGGTTCCGCTCCTTCTGTGTTCTTGTGGTGTATGTATTTTTTAAATATTGTCATCAAGAAAAACATTTGAAACGTGGTCATTAGTCAATGTTAATATGAAACAGGGAGTAGTCGCGGAGACATTAGCATTATAATTGGTTGGAGCCATATTTTTTAGGAGTTTTAATGAAATATAATTATTAGTTTGCCTTATAGCCTGGTGGCGAGGCTAATCAACTTTGTACGAGCATGAACAGTCGTAGAGTAGACGAAATGAAACTAAAAATTGGTCAATTCGATTTCCTGTCCGTGTCATTCGGTTGTATGTATGTTTAGGTTGACAGAGTCAATTTGTTTTGATACGTGTCTCAATCTTTAGCATAGGTAAGTTTAGAATTCGATACTCAGATAGCTGCAATAAGTTAATTAGTTAACAGTAGAATTCTTAAAGTGTGTTCTGTTTGTTGTAAGACACTTACCACTGAGCTGATTTAAATGTGTTTTGGAATTTTGACAGAATTTACTATAGAACAGATATTTATAAAAGCATTGCCATTTCGGAAATTTATGTGGCTTTAATTCGGCAAATGAGAAAGGGTTTCATCTTCGAATTCTTATGTCACTAGCTAAAGCAAAACCAATTAGTCTATTATACACAAACATGGAAATTCGTAGTAACATGGTAGCGTGGAAAAAATTTAAAATCGCAAAGTTGCCAAATTTAGAAGATTCGAGTTACATGTAATATGTGCAAATAAACTCACAAAACTATCTGAAAGTGATGGAAATATATAAAAGTGGAAATAGTTTAGTTGGAGTGCAAATTATGTATGAAACTAGGATTTGAATTAGTAAGGGGAAATAAGAGAACAGAACTTTGTGTATGTAATTATGTATCTGACAAGTTGGATAGGGCCAATACATATTATTCTTTATTTTTTGCTGGTGTCGGTTTGATGAGTACGTTGCATGAAAATTGGCCAGCAATTGTGGGTCGGATGGGTACGTTGTATGGAAAGTGGCCATCACGTGTTGGAAGGATAGGTTCGTTTGTATGGAAAGTGGTCATCAATTGTCGGTCGGACGAGTAGGTTGTATGAAAAGTGGCCATCATTTGTCGGTCGGATAAGTTCGTTGTATGGAAAGTGGCCATCAGTTGTCGGTCGAATGAGTACATTGTATGGAAAGTGGCCATCACTTGTCGGTTGGATAAGTTCGTTATATGGAAAGTGGTCATCAATTGTCGGTAGAATAAGTTCGCTGTATGGAAAGTAGCCATCACTTGTCGGTAGGATAAATTCGTTTGTATGGACCTGGCCAAGTTAGTTCGTTGCCTGAAAGGGCCAGCAATTGTGGGTCGGATGGGTACGTTGTATGGAAAGTGGCCATCGCATGAGGGTAAGTTCGTTGTATGGGAAGTTGCCATATGTGTGAAAGTAGCGATGCGTGTAAGTGGCCATCACTTGTGCCGGATAAGTTCGTTGTATGGAAAGTGGCCAGCAATTGTGGGTCGGATAGGTACGTTGTATGGAAAGTGGCCATCGCGTGTTGGTAGGATAAGTTCGTTGTATGGAAAGTGGCCATCACTTGTCGGTCGGTGGAGTACGTTGTATGGAAAGTGGCCATTACTTGTCGACCGGATAAGTTCGTTGTATGGAAAATGACCATCACTTGTTGGTCGGATAAGTACGTCGTTTGGAAAGTGGCCATCAACTGTCGGTCGGATAAGTACTTTGTATGGAAAGTGGCCTTTATTGTTTCTTCTAATGTTCCTTTATTCTCTAAAATTTAGGATAAGACTTGATTATGGGCAGTATTCAGTGATATTTTTATGGTAGCACAGACGGTAGTCAGTAATCAGTTGTTTTCATTCGGTATAACACGACATTATATTTTTATGGGAAGCAGATCCCAATGACCGAAGATGGAATACATGCATATTCATTTTGTGGAATTCTTATGATTTGCAATTTTCTCTTATTAACACGTACATATGCTGATGCCTGATGAAAAATCTTTAACTAAAGATTGTAAGTCGTTCAATAATGCTATCAACTTATGTGCAGTGACTACTATCGGCAAGCATAATTATAATATCGCTTTTGCGGTACAACAGTTATGATGTTAAGTATACAGTAGGAATTACAGCAATACTCATTATAATAATATAATAGTAATCATAAATGAAATAGCAATAATAGTAGTAGCAATGTAAGGCGTTATTGGGCCCGGAATCTAACGGGTTCTTTCAAATAACACATATACATTCTTTTAATGAATTATTAATTATGGAAAAGGATTTAGCGCATTATCTGCGTGAGCTGGGAAGATCTAAATAATTTTGCAACTGGCAATTACGATAATATCTTGATAATAGACAAGTGTGTCTGAAAGTTCATACTGATCATAAAAGATAAGATTATGGGTATGCATCTGGTTTTATATTGTGGGAACTTATTGTTTACAGATTATACATAAACTAGATAATAGGCGGGATATAGTGTCGTTTTCTCTTTTACATTTTGCTGCTGCATTGGGTATGTGGCAAGTCTAAATATGGAGTGCAAGTGAACTGTGTCCGTTTTCTTAATTAATTGACTATCAGTCTAAGTGGCTAATATAGGGGACACGAGAAGTATATTTATTATGTATTGTTTATTGACAGATGAACTATGATGCGCTGATGACAAAGATAAACTCACTTAAGAGTCAACTGGGAGAGAAGCAATCCAGCGATAATATATGCGAATTTGAAAGATTGAAAAGGGAAACCAAAGAGGCTGCTTCATCATCAACGGTAAAATACGACGAGCTTTTTACCAAACTTATATTATTAGATAATATGGCAGGGAAAGTCAACGACAACAAAAAAGAACAAATCTCCATGTTGATATCACGATTTCAAGGATCAATCTTAATTTGCGGCCGCTCTGGTACTGAAGTTATTAAGTTATAAAGAAGAAGAGATTGTCTTAGAGAAGGAGCAAAAGCTGCTTAAATCGTTTGGCATTAATTTAGATTCAGCCAAGGAGGATAACAGACCCGAGCCGTTTAATGTTCAGCCATCGTGCCAATGGCCTGGTGGTTCCTTCCCTCAGGTTCCGTTCACATCCCCTGCAGTAAGACATTTTGATCCAATAACTCAAAAGGCCACTTGGACGGGCCACAGTTTCTTGTTTTCGATGTCATTGGATAGGTCATTTCGTTCGTGATTGTCCAATAAATCAGGACAACAAGTAAGGCATAAAGAAAACAAAGAAACATAAAAAGAAAAAGAAAAGTCCAGATGAATAAATATATAAGACAAGTTACTTTTGTAATGGGCATTTGATTTGTTAACACTTCATGTATGTAGCGTGGTCCATCCTACAAATACGTAATACCGAATATCATTTTTCAGAAACCTCAGCCAAATGTGGGAAAGGAAAACATTTACCTCTTGAACCAGAAGCCAAAGGGTCAGAGGCCTCGTTTTATTCTATATAGCGGAACGAGGTATACATCTCATTCAAATGCGGCATCTGCGGAAGGTGTTTATCAAAGCTATGTAAATCCTGACCTCGCATCCCTTAGATTCACTGATAACAGTTACTTCGTTGCTGGTAATATTCATGAAAATTTGACGTATGGGAAAAAATCGTGCAGGCATCAGATCGATCGGGTGAAATATTATCATTGCTAGGCCAAGGAATTGACATAAAAATATACATGACTCATTTTACAGGGAAGTTTTGGGGTACAAGATACGATTGCGATTTCCCATCACAAAGATTGTTCAATAATGCCAATAAGTGCAAAAAAATTATACCGTTCATAAATGATACCTTAAAAGAAAGATTACGCAATGGCTCATTTATGTGCCTTGGCAAAGTTGGTGTCTGTAACCCACCTCATATTGTAGCCTCACTTACTGTTGAACCACAAAAGCCAAGGTTGTTCATAAACTTAATGTACCTGAACAATTGGATTCAGGATCTCCGTTTCTCTTTAGACACTTTGAAAGATGTGCTAAGAACGATTAAAAAGGGGGCATATTTCACAGCGATTGATGACAAGTCGGGTTTCGATAATGTTAAGTTATGCGAAACAGCATTCACTCTTGTTGGTTACCAAGGGGCAGGTATTTACTTTTGTTTCAAGACATTACCTTTTGGTTTTAAACTATCCAGCTTCTTCTATCACACTTTGAACTTGCAGTTTACCGTGTACATACGTAAGCAGTTAAATATTCCAGTGTGGTTGTACATTGATGACAGGTTAATTGTCCAGATTATTCAGATTACCAAAACGCTGTATTAGCCAATTATATTGTGTGTGAAATACTCCTGAGATTAGGCTATTGTTTGAATTTGAGCATATAGTAACATGTACCATATAAGAATAAAATCTTAATATGCAAAATGATCCAACTCTTAATAAGCTTTTAGTCTTGAGATCCGTAATTTTATATACACTTTATATTTGTTTTGATAATGACTTTTGCAACGACATTGGATTATCAGCTAACACACAATCCCTGTAACGCGGCCTCGCCGTTTATATGTGTTAAATGTAGATTCGGTAAGGAATTCATGTTAAAATATCAAATATTTGTGTTTATCGTAAAACCCTGTCTTGAGCAGAATGTAAACTTGATTACCTTGACTATGTCCAACAAGGGATTGTAGCCGTGACTGTTCATTGTCAAATGCCTGAAATACAATCATTAGAGTGAGAGCTGGTCAAAACACGCGTATTAACGTGTTTTATACAACGAGCATGTCAAACCCAAGATATATTATATCTGTTTTTGATTTTCTTCTCTTTCACAGTTGAATCCCTGGACTGAATAATAGAAAGGACTGGTGGCTTATTTTCCATATCAGCTTGAGGTATAAATGTAATACATAACAACTTTTAAATATTCACTTTCTGTCAATTAAACTTATTTCATAGAATCATACAAGGATTTATCATTTTATACATGCTTTCCTCATTCAAAGGTATTTTAAGTATGTTAAATATATTACTGTAGACCACTGAGGCATAACAACTAGGGTCAGAATAATGTAGAAGCGAAATGAATGGACCAAAACAAACAATGTCTAGAGAGCTTAAAGCGACATTATGCGCATTTTACTACATATAGCGTATTTTTGGTGACAGTTATTTAAAAGCAAGTTTCGGTTGCTGTGCATGATAATGTTTGTATTCATCAGATTTTGTAAATATTTTCTCACATAAATTATAATGCATTGAATTGGTTAAACTTTCGAATTTTGTATAATATGCCTTTATTTGTTCATTTGTAATTATGTATATGTACTACTCTTCAAAGTTGGATGATAATGCCGCATTAGTATTTGAAGTTGGTGCTTAAGAAATAAAAAAAAACTGGAATAATAAAATAATAGTTCCTTTCTCCGCAGTGATATCCGTTGTGTTATTGTTGTTGTTGGTAGAGATTTTGGCAGTGGAAGGGAAGCAACTACTGCCTGCAGTTTCTTTTTAATTGACTCTCCCAGTCAAAATAGGAAAACTAATATTTGGAAAGTTATTATTTCGTACTGGTAGCAGGAAGAATTTGGTGTATTGGGTTAAAAGGTATTATTTCCTCTACCCTTTTTGCACACACATTTCAGCTGGATTTTACTTGTAAAAAATCTGCATAATTCCACTTTAAACTATCTTTTGACCATGATAACTTTTGATCGAAGCGAGTTGTTCCGGAAACATTGAAAGATGAAATTAATTTAAAAAAAGTTTAAACACCATCAAAAACTATACTTTCCATGAACAAGACTTATACAAATATATCTACTCTATGCAATTACCGAACATAACATTGTAATTGATTAAATTATAAATGATATTATCACGCCTGACTTAAAAGAAGCCCATGAGTAAAGAGATTTATTATGCAACTGCCATGACGACAACCCGATAATGCCTGTCTGATATTTTTTGATATTGCGACGTATGATATCACAGGACAGTGTTATTATGACACTGTCCTGATATCACCTTTTAGGCCCCGCCCACTTTAGACATTTTGTAAGTTTTATGAAGTAAGATATAGGCTATTGTGGATTTCTAACACACTACACATTAAATTAATTTTCAGTGGCTACTTCAAGTCAGAGGGTGCATTTCATTAAAATTTGTAGGAATACAAGCAAACAGCACATCACATAAAATCGAAAAATGACTGTAGAATTTTTATTTTTGAATTAAACATAGTGCTATGTGGATTCATTTTCTTAGTTAGATCATTATCTACCCATGTATAGAAATTTTGAAGCAAAATGCAAGAAAAAGTTGATTTTAGTTTGTTCACCCCATTCCTGTTTTCACAGTAATTTCTTATTACTTGTATGATACTACTAAACGTATAAACCGAAAAGGGTACCGTAAACGTTGATGAGTCTAAATATAGCGCTATTAATAAATAAACTTCTTTGTTTAATGTGAAAAGGGAAATTGATCAACTGCATAAGATCAAGTAGTGTAACTAGCTGAATGGACTCGGATGAATATTGGCGGGAAAGCCTCGGCAATCCTCGTCTTTCCCCTGCCGATATCATCCTCGTCCGATATCAACTGTTATCAAAAGACAGTTACCTTGTAATTATTCTGGTACTAAATATTTACAGAATTAACAAAATCATGACTGCCTTCATCTTTGCAAAATAAGTACACAATTGGAGGAGAGGCGTAACTCACAACCGGAGGCATTTTGTACCTTAAAGGCGTTTTGCGCTTTGTCGGGTTTTAGTATACTCAAGAAGAATTTAGCTCCACTTCTGATATTATTGGCCCTTAAATAGTTTGAGGTCATCAAGTGTATGGTCCTTAGCATTGGCGGGATTACATTTTTTAGTGGCGCTAGATTTGACTGCCAGCCAAGCCCATGTGTGAATTAATAATGTATAAATGAGTGGTGTATGACACCAAATTCCATTTTACATTTTCTGCAATGGCACGTGAATGTTTAGTTTAAAAGATATTATGCATCTGTAACTAAACGAAGTTGATCACATCAAGAAATTATTTAGACTTTTTCGAATGGCCATCTACTTATAAACAAGCCATTAAGCTGTCTCGAACTGACCCTTTCGGTCAAAGTAGTCATTTCACTGAAGGTTAGCAGTCTAAGACAACAATATTGATGTTTGTGTAATATCTCCATATGAAGGTAACAATATTGAACAAATAAATGGGTATAACGAACAATTCAACTTAATTTAAAGATTTAGCTCAGGAAAGAGACAAAATATCGTCGTAGGGAAAGAAATGCAAGGAAGAAGCAAGAACAAAAGTGATCGAGGTTGTGTTGCAAATTTAATTCTTTTAATTCTACATGAAAACATGTGTATCGCACAACACATTCTAGATGCAAGAATCTAATGTAAAGTAGGGAAATTGTAAACTATATTAGAAGTCTGTTTTGGTAACAACCCTATTTTGTACTTTGAATGATATTTAGGATGCAAGGTGAAATTTTAGAAATGTGTTTTAATGTGAAGATAATAGGAGGTTTACCATACTGTGATCTTTTTAGAAACATCAAAACCCCATGAAACACCTTGTTTATTCAATATCTACCGCACCTTAAATGTTCTTTCTAAATCTGCAGTATTTAATCAATTTGGTTGACAAAAATTAGAAATAAAAATATCAAATAAAGAAATATGACACCGATAGGCTCTTTTTTACAATTTTCACACTATTGGATATTCTAGATCTCTGATCTTTTTTTTTTCGCCGTACCAGACGCATATGATTGCCCTTTAAAAGGTGTTAACGTAAAATATAAAAAAGTATGATTTCGGTCTTAGATGACAACAGTATCGGGTGAAGTTATGTTATCGTAAGATCTACAGCCGCGGTCTTTGCAAGATATCGTCTTATTGTGATTTAACCAAAGCTTCGTTTTCAAAATTATTATTGTATACCTTAATACTCTGTTCATCTAAGTGGTATAGAACAAAATGCACTTCGTTTAGGCTAGGATTCGGATGACGTTTGCTGAAATCTTTCACTGCTTCGTACATTTCTTCGGCCACGATATTATGAGGGTAACTTAGCTGGCCTGTCCCAATAGCTGGAATAGATACACTTGAATGCCTTTGTCGTTCTACTGTGTCCAGACATTCGGTAATAAGTTCAAAAAGATGCTGAAAATAAGAAATGCAACAAAATCGGTTCTTTAAAGAATGAAACATATCACATTTTAGAACATTTTATATCTGAATTCTGTTTATATAAGATCCATTCATATAAGATTCTGTAAACATTAAAGAACAGTATTGTATCTTAAAGTGTGTCTTTCCTTCATATAGAAATTTTGTTTACAAACGTTATCTTCGTTTGTGTTACCTTAACTTAATAGATTTTGACCATATTCCTTTTTCGTTTGAAAAGTAAAATAATCTTTTTCTCAAGTGTTTCAAATTGAAACAGCTAAGAATTCATTCGATACCAGAATAATAGCGTATTCCTCGATACTAGAATAACATAACGATGCGTGTAATACTGGATTATACACAAGCCCGGCGTACATGTTATATTTACTATATTAACATACACGTAGTTCATTATTTGTAAGTCGATAACTTTCTAATTCTAGGTTCTTTTATCGTAATAAACGCAACTTTGTAATGATGTATAAAACTTTTGCATTTCAGCTTAAGTCCAGATGTTGCGGCTATTATGATATCGTTGCTGCAGGATACTTCTTTTACTTCAGTCTGAAGTTTCTTTCCAGCATCGTTCAACAAGGTATTGATGAAAAACTTCCTTTTTGCAAATCAAGCTTATGTCCAGATGTTGCGGCTATTCTGAATAACATGTTAGACCTGCATGAATAAAAAATGGAAATAAATGTAAATGTAAGGTCCATTGCAGTACAGTCTTTAAAGACGATTGACGAGATTGCCTTTGTACCAAAACAAGAAAATATATAAACAGGGAATGTCACGTACACAATAACATGTAGCCTGCCCAAGAATGAACCCCAAAGAAACCATAAATGTAAATGTAACCAATGTACACACACATACACACTTAACGACATACACACAATCATGTACCACACAGACTCAGTAGATAATTCAAAATAAAAAAGTCAGCTTATGGTGTAGTTGTGCGAGCAGTGTAACCAGCGTAATCAGTGTCTCTGAGGCTACCTTTTTTCTGGTCGATGTTTTGGTGCCATTACTAACAATAGCTAAAATAATTTGTTTCATTTGTTGTCATCTTAATAACAGTAGTATCTTTGTTCATTTCATGTTTAAAGAATTATTTTTTTCTGATACATTGCAAAACACTCGTCTTTATTGGTTTCGCTTCAAGGACATATGCTTTGTCTGTTTACATTTTTAACCTAACAATAATGCTGTTTGAAAAGTGTTTTAGATTTGCAACCATATCTTAACTAGCAAAACAAATAAGAAAATACGCAAGTGTTTTCGTTGCAATCTTGTTTTTTGGTAGCATAGTAAGAGGTACATGAAACGATACAATAAAGTAGTAGTACAGTAACATATATCTGAAACATACCTTCTCTTTAGCAATTTCCCCTTTCACTATTTTCACTAAAACGTTTCCAAACACAAGACCGTCACCAGTTTTCACGAGTCGATCTTAAATGTAATGCAATAGCAGTATGGTGTTTGTTTCTATCGTGCAAGAACAAGACAGAATTTTCTAACTCTCATCGTCTGTATGTTTGGTAGATTTTTGTAAAATATTACCTAAATATTGGGCAATCAATCCGCTGTCTATAGAGATGAGCTGGTAAACATTCTCCTTTCGATTGCCATAAATTAAATTCTTGTATGATATTTTCTACAAGAATCAGTCTTGAAAAGTTTGTTCAAACTGCACAAACTGATTTTGAGATGTTATTGTCGAGCAAGTATTGAAAATCGACGGCTGAAATCATTTTGAGCATATGTGTACAAAGCAATGTCGGAAAATATTACAGTCCAAGTCGCACATGGGTACAGCGCTTTTTTGCAGTACATTTAAATTCAAAACAGTTTTAGATAATAATATAAGAGTGGTTAAGTGCAGCCAGCAAACCATACTTTTCAGTGTTGTTTCTGTGAATGGCCGGTAAAACCCTCGCCAGAAAACAGTAAGTAATCATATGAATAATGTATCAATTCAAAGAAGCCGATGTTAAATATTCAGCTTCTTTCCTAACTATCAGGGCATAAAGTGGAAATGAATATTTGTCTTAGGTTTCGAGATGACTGCTGATGAAATGTGCCTTTTATATTTAGTAAACTGAGATCTTAATTAGAAAATCGTTTTAAAGCATTTGCGAAGCACATGAATTTATTTATCATTTCATTAGACTCATACGGTACTGCCAACTGTATTTTTCACAACCGAACCGCAGCTTGAACCATTTAGGACCGATGCTTAACCGGGAACGAAACTTAGCGGACCGGACCTTTAATTCCGAGATTCGGAGATTTAGCGTCCACAATATTTTACAATCTCGAGCCTTTTGACCATGACCTAGAGACCCAAAACATGGTCCCTGCACAACTAGGCATTGTACTAAACACCGCTGAAGATAATTAAATTCTACCATGGTTTGGTTTAGCGTCAATAGCATTTTAGTATCACGAACCCTGTGACCATTTTCTTTACCGTGACGCGAAACGTATGTACACGGCATTGTACTTATCACTTGTATATCCTTTTATTCAACAAGGGGTTTTGGAGATTCAGCGTCACAAGATTTCTATATCCTCAACTGTGACCTATTTCTTCGGATCAAGAGACCCGAAAAATGACCTGGAAACTAGGTGTTTACTATATTTCTGTGAAATATAATTAAATTGCTAACTAGGGGATTTTGTTTGTATACACAAGGTCTAAGACAGGGAATACTGAATCAAGTATACCCCCACCACACAACTTTCACTTTTTCCGGGTATAATTAGATAAACAAGCACTATTGTTAAATCTATCTGTTTTATATGACTAGTTTTCCACAACACGGTATCACCATCAAAACGCGAAAGCAACGTGCTTTTTACGGGAATTTCTTTACTTTCTGGCACCGACCTATAATATGTAACATCATGAACTATATCTTACAAAAGCGTAATCGCCAAACTTTCAATTTATATTTACAGTTTGTACGCTCATTTAACATGACAATCGCTCCGCCTACCAAGTCAGTCTAATTCATCTTCATAGTTTGACAAACATGAAAACATGTGTTTGGTTCCAACTAAATCAAGATCCGTAGGTCTATATACGTATCATGCTACACAAAACAAATAGCATCACATTATCAAATATTGGTGATGAAGGTATCGGAGGTCAATGATGTTTAATAAATAAAATGCAGACGTAACAATCCAGTGACACCATATTATATTGACTGAAGACAATTTGGTGGATCATACATGTACCGTGATAACATGATCGGTTATGCAGAGCGGCTTTGAGAGCGAGATCCGACATATTTCGCGGTGACCTATCGAAACAAAGGCAAAACGTCACACTGTGTATTATATATAATCTTCTTTACTTGCGTAGAACGTGTTTCAACGTTTGCTATTGAAATTGACAAAAAGAAACCTTGTTATTAACAAATATCTTTAAGTTTACTGTTTTTCAACTTCATAATTATTTGTTTACCTCTATCTCTCTTAAATAGCTTCATTTGTTGTCCCTGATTAACGAATTTTGAACGTAACAATAACTGTGAACTGTGTCAGCAAATCAGATCACAGAACCGTAAACACCGACCGAAAGGTTCGCTTACCATTTTTGTATCAATGTTTTAGAACAATGTAACACGAATAATTTTAGGAATTTAAAATGACTTAAATGCTATTGGTCTGCTTACAGTCTTTGATCATAAAATTATTTCTTAGTCAATTTCTTAGGATAGGGGAATTACTTAAGCAGTGTCTGTTAGACAAACTATGGTATTGTTGTATACAAAAAGGTTAAATTTGTGTTCATGTATACACAGAAACTTTTTTTTAAATTTACTACATAATTGTAATACCTTTTTTTTGTTGTCCTTTTGGTTCGCAAACGTGTTTTTCGGGTCCCTTTTCCAGAGGGCCGTTCATTACTGGAACCTCCGCTACTTTCACCAGTGCACTAGGCGTTGAAGGTTGTCCAGTATATTGTGACTGGTATCCAAATTCCAAAGATAGGACATGTGTGTATACCTTCACAGAACGATTTCAAGTCACAGAGATATATTTCTTTAACGAACTACTCTGTATATCCATGAGAACAATTGTTTTGACTATTACTGTTGTGGCAACATCTCGTGGAAATCTGAAACAAATTTATTTCTCGAGGTTCTTTTTATTTTATTGTTAATATTAGAAAGCGAGATCATTAAATCATTTGACCGCATACAATTATTTTTTTAAATAGATTTTTTAATGGTTTTAGATTGAATATAGAAGAAAAAAACAATTAAAGGGCAATAACTATTTTAAATACTAAGCCAATCTTGACGAAAGTGCGGCATTATGCTAATGTATACTTAGTTTAAGTTTCATGAAATTCTACCCATTGGTTCCATAGTTATAGCTTCGGACGGTCGGACTTACTGACACTGCCAACATAATTACCTCCGCCTTTGGCAAGGGATAATAATAAGTTCCATAAATAAAAAAATAATGATACATCATTTATTTGTACACAAATAACTAGAATAAAACCATTTAGACTTAAACTTCCATTGTACAAACCCATTGACCCCACATCCTATCCCAGGAATTGCAATTATCCGGACATTTAATTTGTTTGCGTCTGCCAAGCAATTAAAAACAGATTCTTCTAAAAGCTCTGTTTCTTGATTTTGTCCGCCTCTCCATTCTTGACATGATATGTGAGCAATATATTTCACATTCAAATTTCCTCCGTCACTAACGAAAACGTCTCCAAACCTCAATTTTCCGCATGTTTGAATACGATTTTCACAAGCACGCTGAATGCTTACACCACCTTCAAATGGAAAGAAAATCAAATGTTGTAAACATGAATAGACACATTTTAGTTTACATTGAAAAATTGTTATGTTTCATTTATTTTGCAGATTTTAAATAGATTGTTTAGCATTTTCGAAAATTATAACCAGTCTCAAATAAAGGCACATACCTGTACTTACATGAACTTAATCATGAATAATGCCGTATACCTTTACTGTATCGATGTTAGAGTCACAGATTATATTTCTTCAACCGAACTTGAAGTCTTGAGGTTTAATAATAACATGCATATGTTCCATGTAAATATCAACATAATCACTGATTCGCATAATTTATAGGAATATCAGATACAGGAATTTATTCATTGGTTTACGAAATAATGTATTTGTGTCGAAGTCACCGTTACCATGGTAATCGAGATATTGATTTCAGTAACTAAAGGCTGATGTTCTTACAACCAGCAACATGTAAATTATATACCAAGAACTATATTTACTTAAGCCAATCACAGGTAACTTGCACTTGCAGGTCCATATGTGATAATGATCCCAATTATAGAAACGAGAGAGGAAAATACACTGACGAACAAATAGTGTTGTTTAAACATGAATTCGACGATTATCAACATAGTGTTCTGACGATGACAAATGATGTTCAAGGAAGTTTTAAGGGTAACTACTAGACAATTGTTTACCACAAATGATTTCTGACGATTTGGTAGAAAGGTATTATGGATTAACCTACCTTTAGGCCTTATCCAAGTTACAATAAAGTTTATTAAACCATCTGTATGATTTATTTCAGTTTTGTTTAACGAACGGGACTGACCAATTTCTTTATCACCCGTACACCTTAAAGCAGGCGTATTTTCATATAAATAAAACTAACAATGTAAGACTTCACCTTTCTTGCTGATAGCTCTACCTAGACCTCCAAGGAGACGCATATCTTCATCTACAGGGTTGACAAGAATGTCAGTCTCAAGCTCAGTCATATCGCCAAACCATGCAAATAGCTGCCTTTTATGACAAAATTTGCAGCAAGCAAGAATGCTTTGATTGCCAGTATTCTTCGTAGCATAATCACCTCCTACTATATTAATTATGCATTTTGTTAGAGTTTCAATGGTGTTGATACTGTCCTTTCCTTTCGCTTTCTGCATGTGTTCAGCGATTCCGGGTTCTACAACAGTGTGATTTCTTCTTCTTACTTTATTTTGTAATTTTTGAATTTCCTTTACTGCATTCTCCACTCCGCGTGCGAGGCCACAAATTTTAAAACCCCCGTAATATTCGGTCATCGATACATCTACATGGTCATCTGATAGTCTTCCAGCAATCTCTTTTATATCGATCTTGTGGTGTTTATCAAGAAGGCGATGTACATCTCTAGAACCAGTTACGTGTTTTGTTATGATTTTGTTTGATTCGATGAAGTTGCGAACTTCTTCCATAATAGCTTCATGGATATCCTCTGTAGCACAAACAATGATTTTTGAATCATCGGCTGATTTAGCTATTTCTACTTTTCCACTGTAGCTACTTCGAACCTCCGTTATCTTGCTATGCCATGTGTCTGTCTCCAAAATGGGTACAGTCTTTTTTTCAAAATTGATCTCATCTTCAATGACACAATCAAGTATTATTTGCACACACGCATCTACTAATTTATGGTCACTGCAACAAATATTAAGTGATCCATTACTAATTTCCCATATGGCCTGTATTTTTTTTGCTTCTAACTGCCTTTGAATAAAATATCTTGCTTCTTCTGATTGATATACAGGGGAAAATAACTTTGCTACTTCATGAATTTGCCTTTGTCCAAATGAGTTTTTCAATTTAAAGACTTCAAGTGTTGCATCTTTTACAAAAATTGCTGGACCTTCAAAAGTGATAACGCCACTGTCTTCATTGATGTACATTTGTAAACCATCGAATTTTTGTTTAATGGATTCAGCAAAATTTGTAATATTCATCAAGTGTAGTTCAATCGGCTGGCATATTTTCAAATCTTCTTTGACCTTCAGGCGTTCCCTTTCTAATTCATCTAGCTTCGTTTGAACATTTTCGGAAATAATCCTGTAAACCCTTTCAACAGTTTCTGGTCTTCCAACTACTATGACGGCACCTTCATCTTTTTCTAGAAATATTCCGACATGTTCAGGATCGTCAATTGATAGTGTCCGTATACTCTCCATTGTCTCAGTCCATATATCTTGCAGAACAGGTACTCGTGCAAGCGAAATACTTTTCATGAAATTTCTGACGCAGTCTTCCACATGTTGTCTCCAGCTTTTCGCAAGTTTATACCATCTTTTCACAGACGTAGAAAGTGCGCATTGAAGTCGTATATATTCGTTTTCAGTCTGCCATATTACTAAGGCATGCTCTTTATTTAGATGACCTTCAAATTTGTCTCGGTAGACTTTCGCCGCGCGGCAAAATTTTATTTTGTGCGTTTCCACGAACGAGACATCAACCGGATTTGGTGCCTTGAATTTTCTTTCTTGATTTTCATCTTCAGGTCCCTTAAGGCATTTCTGGTAGCATTTAGCATTCAGTCGTCGCTCACTTAGACTATGTTGTTTTTGTAGTACGACGTTCACGACTGTAAAATGATATCAATATCAAATTAAAACACTGTGACGGACTGAAAGTAGCAAATAAACTTCAAGGTAAGTTCGCAACCTTATAAAGGACCGCCTCAAAAGCAAACATGAACAAAAATCCTGTCAGATCCATACACTGAAAACCTATATTTCTCTGTATTATTCAAATGCCAAGTCAGATTATGAAGAGACTATTTGCCTATGTATTCCATTATTCAAGGTAGTTTGAATTAGCTTTACAACTGCTGGGCATTACCTCCAACTAGATGTAAATGATAAATACAGCAACACAGTGAGAAATGATACTGAAAAGATATAAAACTTTTAAAAACAGATACATATATATGCATATAGTTGCCTTATCTACGTATGAACATAAAGGATGTGTCATATCTTAATCAATCATTATAAATATTTTTCAAAAAATACCTAACATAGCTCACAAACCTCCATCAATACAAAACATTCTATAGCTATTAATGATATTTATCAAAATTTGATATTTTGGATTACTGAAAAACAAATTCAAAATAATTTTCTTCCAAATCTGCTATTTAAAGTAAAGTTGGTGGTACAGCACATTGAACATATGACCAAGAAATACATCAATAGTAAGGTGAAATGGGCTTATATTTTTTCAATTTTCTCGCAAGAGTTTGTGTAGCGTGAGGAGACCGTAGCCTTCATTTACTCAGCGTGATAATAAGCATAAATGAAGAAAAGCGGTTATTTTTGCAAGACAATGGTTATGAAATGTAATACTGATTGTGTCTCATATCTGTATGACGGGCTTTATAAAAACAATTTTATCTGTATAATTCAGCTAATGGTGTATGTCCTCTGCTTACACTTTTAGAATAAAAGCTAAGTGACCCAACTTAACTTTATAAGGCCCTTTATAACACGTTTGGTTTTCGCCTTCTTTACTGAAAATTGATATATTTTTCCCTTCTTAAACAGACACATCATAAAAGGTGTGACGCCTTGAAAAGAGGAAACCTACTCTATGACAGCTTTATTTAATGCTTACAAACAGTCTCCGGACACGAAATTTCTTTGAATAGAGCTTCTATTGAATACAATTTTCAAGCAACCACTCTCATGAATATGGAACTAGACAAAAGGACCATTACCTTGGCAATGGCAAAGTAAAGCTTTTCAACGGTAACAAGTACTAAGTGATTAAACTACTATTTCTATATACAATATAACTCCAAGTCTAAGTATTATATATACAACCATTAGTATTGCAGTATTATGATACATACAGGCTTTAAGGGAAGTAACTCGATCAAAATTATTTCATCAAGTTTATAGCAGTTGTCTATCTTAGATTTGTACTCTTGTACAGCTCATTCGGGCCAAATATGTTTGTTAAAATCGTGGTATATCACCTCTAAGACGTGTATATGTGTTCACATACCTCTAGTACGTAGCTGTCATGTTATTCTAACTGAACTGTTAGTCTTTTGCTAAAAAAGTACCACTACCGAGTAAATACTTTTCTGTAATTGTGTTTTACTATGAATACCTTCATATAATTGTGTTGTACTATGCTAATGTGTTTGATATTATGTATGAATGTAGGATGAGAACGAAAAATAAATTTAAACTATAGAAACTTCTTAACAATGACAAATGATGGGTCTATCTACACAAAGTCTGAATATGTTGATATTACTGCAGATTATGCAAACCAATAAGGCCTGTGGTAAAAAAAACATCCTTTGACAATCAAATGGATAAGAACAAATCTGCTGAAATGGTGAACTGATATTAAATACATGAAACCTAGAAGATTAGAATATGGTCGGACTAGGATGGCCGAAGCATTATTGATACATGTTCTTGGCCTTGATTGTACAATACAAAATGTCTAAATTGATTATGCAAACTGCAGATAACATTATAAAATACAATGAATGTGATATTGCTTGCATGTGTTTCCTAGTCACTTTTATCTCGGATTTAAGAAAGATCCGAACCTTAAATATGTTGTGAAATACGTAGTACAATGTACTACCAGAAGTGTGATGAGATTGACAACCGTAGTAAAGAAAATGTACCTTTTAGTATCGAAGTAAAGCATGAATCGGTGATAGTTGCATTCTCTTGACATGTTAAGGGACGAGAAGAACCAATTGGAACAAATGAAAATAATTCTTTAACAAGAGGTCAAAGATGGCCCTATACGCTTATCTAAGACTTTCTTACGACAATATCTGACCGATTTTCAACACTTAAAGCGACTGCACTCCAAATTCTTAGTAAATTTTAATTTTTTGGTAAAATCAATATATATTCAATTTGTCAGCATCAAGATTATTTTCTTTGTGTAAGAGCTAAAAATAAAGGTAGAACAAAAATACTTACCCGAGCCAGGTTTTAACTCGGATTTTTGCGCTTACAAAAAAATTACAGGGGCTTAACCTACTACACTACGGAGTCAGTTGATTTGATGCGAGTTAAAAATATTGATATACCAAAGAGCCCACCCCGTTAGTCACGGGGTGATATTTTCTACAAAAAAAGTAAGCAAAACAACACATTTTAATTGTTTCTTTTGTTAGAAAACTTGTCACGTTATCAATTACAATGCCCCTGATACAGTAATGACATTTGATTTCTTGAAATTGAATATTTTCTTTTTTTATCGTAACTTGTCCATCTGGAGTGCAGTCGCTTTAACTATAAATCATAAACACAAATATATATTTGACCTTAAAGTGACATTATGCTCATCTTACTGCACATAGTGTATTTTTGGTGGCAGTTTTTAAATGCAATGTTTGATTGCTGTTCATTTAAATGTGTAAAACTAATGATAATGCCGCATTATTATTTGAAGTTGGTGCTTTAAAATGAAAACTTGGACAAATCAAATAATAGTTGCTTCCTTCGGAGTGATCTCCCTCGCGTTGTTGTAGGTGTTGGTAAAAAAAGATTTCGGCAGTGGAAGGGAAGCAACTCATGCATGCAGTTGTTTTTTTTCTTAAATTGACTCTCCCAGTCAAAATAGGAAAAGTAATATTTGGAAAGTTATTATTTCGTACTGGTAGCAGGAAGAGTTTGGTGTATTGGGCATAAAATTATTATTTCCTTTACGCTTATTACACACACCTATTTCAGCTGGGGTTTTTCTTGAAGAAAATGTCACTTTAACAAGAAAAACTACTGAATAATTTACATGATGATTTGGCTGCAAATGTCACCTGTATGGCAAACACAAGGTTTTTCCTATGATGTGACCTTGTGAAGTAGTTGCAAATTCAATATAGAATTCATCATTCTGGCCAAGTTTCATTAAGATCCAATCAAAAATGCAACCAATATTGCGTACACAAGTTTTTTCTATGAGTCGACCCTTTTAGCTAGCTGTTGACCCCAGATGATCAATATTTAAACTCGTTCAAGATTTTATCAAGGTTGTCATTCTGACAAAGCTTCACGAAGATCCATTGAACAATGCAACCACTATTGCATACACAAATTTTTCCATGATTGAGCTGTGACCTAGTTTTTTTATCCTAGATAACCCATATTCAAATTCGACCTCGATTTTATCAATGCAGTCATACTGATCAAGTTTCATGAACTTCCAAAGAAGATTGTTACCTCTATTGAATACACAAGGTTTTCCTGATAAGACTCAATAACTAGATCTTGACCCAGATGACCCATATTCAAAATCGAACTTTGATTGATCAACGCAATCATACCGGCCAAGTTTCAATAAAAAAGCAGCCTTTATTGCGTACAGGGATTTTCTTTGATTTGACCCCGTGGCTTACATTTTGATCCATACAAGAACTCGACCTAGAAATCATCAAGGCAATCGCACTGACCAAGCTTCATTAAGATTCAATGGAAAATGGCACCTCTATTACATACAAAACGTTTTTTCTATGATTTGACCCAGTAAATTAGTTTTTGACCCCAGATAACCCATATTAGAATTCTTCCAATATTTCATCAATGCAATAATACTGACTAAGTTTCATGAAGACCCAATGAAAAATTCTGCCTCTATTTCATACACAAGGGTTTTCTATGATTTGATCCTGTGACCTAGTTGTTTTACTCCAGATGACCAATATTCAAAGTCGAGCTAGATTTTAAGAAGGCAATCCTACTGACCAAGTTTCATAAAGATCCAGTAAAAATGCATCATCTATAACAAGCACAAGTTTTTTCTATGATTTAACCCAATCCCATATGACCCATATTCGAAATCGACCTATATGTGATAAAGGTTGACATTCTGACCAAATTTCCTGAAGATCCAGTGAAAAATGCAGTCTCTATTGCAAGTTCAATGTAAAATGTGAACAGACAGACAGACAAACAGACGACGGACACCACGCGTTGACAAAAGCTCAACTTGGCTATTCGTGCTCAGGTGGGCAAAATTCCCAAGATAAACTATTGGTCAATTTGTTTAAGGAAAGGAATTACTCAATTATTCTGAACAAGTAAATTATCAAAAGTACATGTAAAGAGATCTTCAAAAGTAAAAAGATTATAGAAAGGTTGAAACTCGTGAAACTTGGAAACACAGTCTTGACCTTCCAATATAAGTCTTGCTCTTTACTATGAGGATGTATGCTCTTTATGGAGAGAAAAACACCTTAAGTTGCTTATAGTGAGTCTTATTTTTTGTGAAATAATAGTTCAAGGTGATGGCTAAAAAACGGACAACAATGTACGCATTGGGTGCACCTGCAGTATTGCAACAGTTTAAACGTATTAAGGACAGTTTATTTTTACCAGCACTTGGAAAAGATAAATTCTTTTATAACATTTAAATAGTTCCTGTTGTTATCTGTTGAGACGTAACTGTTGAATGGTGTAGCCATTTATAGTGTCATTTAAACACGTGATTGGGTAAGGTGTCACAAAAACAATCCAGAATGGAGCTCAGAAGATATTTCTTTACTTGGTCGATGAATATGTTGAGACGTAACTGTTGAATGGTATAGCCTTTTATAATGACATTTAAACACGTGATTGGGTACACGATGTCACAAAAACAATCCAGAATGGACGCTCAGAAGATATTTTTTACTTGGTCAATGAATATGATGTAAGAAAATTCAACTAGTATAGGGAAACAAGATTACTCAACAAGATAAGTTCTTAATTAGCTTTACTGCGCGTTGTACTTTTATAATACCTATGCTCACGAAACGGTTCGTATGTGCTCAAGGTCACATACGTGCAGCTGTAGTAAAGTGTACAAAATGACTGTAACTTTACAGAATTGGTATATGCTTTGTTAAATCTGATAGGTGATTGTCTTAAAAATCGAATTTGTCTGACCAAATCAGAAAAGGGTGTTGTTTAAAACTAGAAAATAAGCTACTTAATTTAATAAGAAAGTTCTTAAAGTTGTTCTCGCACAGGTGTAAATAAATTTATCTCTACAAAATGAAATTATAAAACATATAAATGTGTACAGTAATGGTTAGAATAAACAACACAAATAAAAATATGCATAGCAATTTTAGGAAAAGAGTTTGGTTTGACGGAACCGATTCATATGTTCATAATTTCGAAAGCGTTTACAAACTTTATAATTTAGTAGCGTATAATTTAAAAATACAAAAATATACACTTAGAAAAAGGTTAAGCACCATGTAGAAGTAATGCAGTGACTTAAAAATAAATATTACATGAAATCACCTTCAAATAAACGAAAGAAAAAATGTTGTAAATCACTACAGCAACCCTCTGCACGAACTGCAAACAGTTTTGCCCTGTTAGTGAAAGCAGATTGTCTATAAAAAGATCCGAAGATTATATGGAGGCAGATGTGCAGGGTTAGAATGGTAGACTAGGCACAGTAAAAGTTTACATTGCTACGGAGCGTATAAAGTATGGATGTCATCTGAAGACTCAAAAATGCATTTTTTACTCTAATTCTCCACCTTAAACCTTCCTATGGCCTCTGTAGTTCTATGTGTTTTTGATTTCGGATAAAACGGCACCCGTTGATTGTTCAACAATATCAACCGAAAAGCCCAACATAATTATCTTTACAGTTTTGCCGTTTTCTGTTTGCCAGAGGGTTGCTGTTACGGATTACATTCTTCTTCCCTAGCTCAATTTGACGGTATTTTCATGATAAGCTTCTTGAGATAAGTCAATCTAGAACTTTCAGGGGCTGCTTAATTTTGTCTTTGTGTATGGTTGAAAATTATACTAGACTTTTATTCCATGATTCGTTCTTATTAACGAGTTCTATAAATTTCAAACATTTCGATGAACCTTGTTTTTACCCAAAATAAGACAGATAAGCTTTAACACTGAAAAAGTGTTCATGGTATGACGTATGACATTAAAAAAAGAATTACTCGAAGGTCCATATCCGGACGACTGACGCTACTACATGTTAACAATACTGGGTTTTATATACATACAATGCCGCTTTACAAAAACAATGTACGTCATATCATAATTAATGATGCAAAGGTATAACAGATTTCAATCAAGCACACATTGGAGATTCTTTTACTTCTTTGTTTGTGGACTATAATGCACCCACCTTTGTAATCTTCAAAATACACCAAGCATGTTCCGTCTGTCTTGTTCATGGTAACTTTATTCACTGTTCCTCCTCCCGCTCTTGAGCTTTCGAAATAATATTGCACCGTGTCTTCTGTAACATCTGAAGCAAGGTTTGTTACGTATATGCAATTTGACAGTGGAACTTTTGCCACCGTCAGTTCTGCTCCTTCTAGACTGTTGATTTTGCAGGCACTATTTAGCTTCTCAAAATCTATCAAAAAGTAAGATAAATGAAAAAAAGTCATGTTTAAATTTGAAATTTATAAAATATTAGAGAACTATTTTTTTCGAATTTACAGGTGTAAAATTACTGATTGTGTATAATAACACTAATTTCTCAATGCATGTTAAAGACATAGTTAACTGTCAGGAAATTAAAACAGTTTATTCCTGTTTTAATCTCGGAAAATTAATTTATCTTATTACGCCTATGAAAGACTCTATGTTAAATCTTATTTAGTTAAGTAAGTTATATGTTCTTCTTGCAAAGTAGTACAATGTAGCTACATTGTCTATAATTACATCTATTTTCCATCTCTTAAGCAAAATTGTACGAAATTATCAAAGCACCTCGACTATATTTTATAACATTACTCCTAAAATACCTTGTCGAAAGTGATAAAGATGCAGAAAATTTTCATTACTACATTTGCCATACTGTTTGTATGTATAACAAATAATTGATGTAAAGATATCTATGAAAAGTACAGTAGTGACAAAATACCTACAATGCACGAGGGAGGGTTATCTTAGGTTTTTTTTTTGGCAAAGTTTACGGAGTCTGTGAAGAAGTTTTCGCAATTGATATTCAATAGCTACATGTATACAACGATAAAAGAATGATGTATTTTAATAATGTATTGTGTAAGTCATCAAATTCTGAATAAGACAATGATTTGACACTATCCTTACAATGACAGGCAAACGATTTGCGTGTTCGAATTTCATTCAGCTTATATAAAGTATCATTCAACAAAGTCAATTTTTGACAAAGTTTCCATGAACGTACATTGTATTGTATGCAAAATCTGCTGTATCATATGTTACAATTTGAAAGTAGAAAAATAATATCAATAATGATGTAAAATCCATCAAAGTATATATGCCTGATGTCAATAAAAACACCTGTAACGCCATTAATCTCATACAAGACGCGTGGTATGAAGTTTGCGACATGCACTGTAGGTATTTAACTATTAAGGATTTATCCAATACTTATAGTGTAGTCACGTTTTGAAAAAAAAAAAAAAATGATGTTTCCAATGTTTAGTATAATATGGCGCGTGCTCTGAATATGTTGAAAATGTTAACCATCAATGACCAAAAGAAGTCTGAAATGTTGGTACGGGTCAGGAAACATGCTTTCAATATTTTGGCTCTTAACATTGTCCAAATATGCCGGAGACCTTAATTGTTGCAAAGAATATATTCTGTTTTGGTAACATGTGATCGCATTTCAATTCCAATTCGATTACTTTAAGCTGAATTGAAATTCACATCGTATATGTGTAGACATTTCACTAGTTCTTCATTAGTTCTAGCCTTACCTGGTTCTTCTTCCATAGTCACCATTACTATGTCGTCCTCTTCTTCGTGGTAAGCAAGCCCTAAAGCTTTCAGACCTGTTTTAGCTTCTAGGAAATTAAAAAGGCTATCTTTTGTAGTTGTCGGTGCAAGTCCCTTCACTAAAATCTTTCGGTCGTAGCACGGCGGTGGAAAATAGATAGACACTGTTAGGCCATGCCCGTCAAAGTTATGACTCTTTTCAGAAACAGCGTATGCATCTTTTATAAAAAGAATATAATACGGATATAAAAAAATAGTGAACAATCTTGTACACTTACAAACAGAATATTATACGTTCATATATTTGAAATACATGACTTTGTATCTGCATATGTATCAACACAAAGTCAGGAAAATTTTTTATAAGGTTTTGCAGAAAAATGAACAGTAATTTAGAGATCTATATGAAGAGAATAACTGTTAAATCACATAGAAATAAAATATATGCAAAACTCAAAATCGAAATCCGGTTGCTGCCTTGGTCTGATTGCTATCTTCTGCTCTAAGAGTCAAAATATTTAATTTCAATCTTATCGAATTTAAACAAGAAAACACTTCTTCTCATTCGCGTTATTAAATATAATGTAAAAAAGTCATCTTACATACCATCGCTGTTGCTAAAGTGGACGTATATCACGTTTCCATCATCCATATCCTCCTCAATTGAATTTATTTGGCCTCCACCCGAGCGTAGCTTGTTTTCAAAATAATACTGTAGACGTTCTCTTGATATATCATTTACGCCATTCACTTTAACTGTGTTTGATGTTACTCTTGATAAACTGTGTTTTGTACTTCGCATAAGAGAAACTTTCATTTCTTTTCCGAACTTTGTGTGTTGTCTTTCAATAACATTGTGTGCAACTAAAATGAAAAAGAATATGTTACCCAATTATAGAGTGCTAAACAGGCGGTTAATCTAACCCAGTGCAATATATTTTATCATTCGATGAAATTTTCTTAATAAACACGGTAAAAATTACGGTTTATATACCATCTTAGAAACAAATTTCATTTGAATGATCTATGCGTACAGATAACACAAAAATTACTGAATTATTACTAAATGCATTTCGATTAATGTAATAAAAACAATGTGCTTACGCTGGTTAGCAACGCTCCCGCAGAAAGTGCTGATCATATTTTCACGAAGTCGACACATTTCGATTTTACACGGGTATATATATGTCAGTTGAGTTATTGTAATTGTATTCAGTATTCAATCAATTACTCGTACGTTTACCTATGTTCGGGCTTCGCCCAAAGGGCGCTCTGTGCCCTTTGATCTTTCGCCCGGATAAACATATATTCAAAGTGTATATTTAACTTCTTACCCTTTCCACTTTCGAAAGTGAAATATGCCGTATTGGTTTCTTTATCAGCATAATGATCTACGACTGTTCCGCCTCCTGAGTGATGACTGGTTTCAAAATACAAGTGTAAGGTATCTAAGTTTTTTTGTATGTTTGGGATACCCGTCACCTCGATCGTGCAAGAGTTTTCCTCAGATGGCGATTTTGCTTTAAAATCAATAATTTTTCCCTTCATGACAATCGGCTGATTCTCAAGTATGACGCTCAGTACTAAAATAGTTGAAAGTAAAAGCAGGCATTATATAAAATAGTCCGATTCATTTATCGGAAACAAGCTTGTCCAGACATATATACTGTAAAGACTTCTACTAAACAATTATTGATTTAAACAATCTTGATACAGGAACATTAGGCATTCCTATCTACCAAATATTTGATCTAGGCTTTTTTGGTTTGAGACAAGATTAAAGATTTTCTGATATAAGCCTTTGTAAACATTGGTGAATCTTGGGCAAGGTCAACTTTAACCCGATGGTCATGATTTGAACAATCTTGGTAAGGATTCACTACACATAGCGGCATTCCAAATATTTAAGCTCTGGACCTTGAGGTTTAGACAAGAAGTTTTGAAGTTTTCCATATGTACATGTAAGCCTATATAAAATCCAGTGACCCTCGGATTGTTATCAAATATTTTACACTCATTTTGGTTCAGCGACATTTATGTTTGTGTTTTTTTATAAAAACTAAACTTTTGCTAATTGTTCAGATTTTATTTTCAAATACAGTCTAACCTGCATTAGCGGTCACCTGTGTATAACGTGACCCTGTCTGTAACGGTCAGTCTAAGGTGCGACGGCAGGAAATTACTCTAAATGTAACCGTTTATAGCGTGACCCGTTTAACGCGGTCAGCGGCCACTTATTTTAGTCCGGAACTGATTATATAACGGCCAGTGACGGGTTTTGAACGAGAACTTTAAAAAATATATCGTGCAAGTAATAATATTACGGCAATTAGCCGGAAGCATTAATTAAACAGCGATTGAAACCCATTAAATGTGGATTATGATCATTGAATATATGTGAATAATACAAAAATTTCAAAGGATTAGATAATTTAGGTGAGTTTGTTGGGTTTGCTTGATATTTTAGTGATTATCTTGAGCAATGATTGAGCGACGTCGTCTTTATGTATGAGATTTTTATGAATTCCCGTGATTTTGCGTTAGTTTGATCAAAACTACAGGTTTATTGAAACATTATTAGGTATAAAAATCTATGACAAGGCAGTCTGTATGCCATTTTTCCCCAGTATGTCTTCACCTAAACGAAAAGCGCTTTCGTTAGAAGAGCGAGTTCGTGTAATAAAAGCGTTTGAATGTGGGAATAGTTCTCGAAAACTTGCTGATCAATTTTGTGTGGGATTGCAGCTTCAACAAATCAGAAGAAAACAACAGACTTCTCTACGAAAGTTAACTAATTATGTTCATGTACATTTGTATATTGTTTTACATTAAAAGCATTAATAAGTGCATCATATAAATTGATATGCCATATGTGTAATGTAATAACCTACCGTAACTAGATATTGTTTTATTTTATCAAATTTTTATCATATCATTAAAAACCTGGATATAGTGGTCACCTGTCTATAGTGGTCACTTTCGCCGAGTCCCCTTGCTGACCGCTATAGGCAGGTTAGACTGTACAATGTTCAGCATTATAATTATATAAGAAATGCGAGCCTACCAAAGATGCCATTCGTCTTAGGATGACAAAATCCGATAACACCCTTGCAAGTCTGTGTTACCCATATCATATCATATTCATAATGTTGTTAGGAATGTTCTGAGAACAAACGCTTTCACAAAGCATGAAACACATTCAAGTTTAAAAAGTAGCAAAATGTTTTTCTTCAAAAAAATCAATCCATCGATGCTTTTACTCGATCTGCTCGTTATTCGGTTGCTAGCAAACATGTTTTTAATACTTCTAATCCGTACCTCGTGCGTTCGAGTCCTGCCAACGTGAAATTTTTTGTGTCGGTTTAGCCCATGAAATATTCTAAACTTATTTCATTGCAGGCATATAATACTATTTCATCTCATTAATTTTCTAAGTGATGCTCGTGCATTCTTGTTCGACTGCATTCATTGTACATACCAGATAAAATCAATTAAACAAGAGGGCCAAGATGGCCCTATATCGCTCACCTGAGACCTTCTTATGACCATATGCGACCAAACTTCAACCCTAAACTATATATCAAAAACACAAACGTTCTGTTTGACCTTGGCAAGAAAAACTCTCTGTCCAGTTTACATGATGATTGGCTATAAAATGTGACTTCTAGAGTACCAACAAGGTTTTCCTCGGAATTGATCTGGTGACCTAGGTGTTAATCCCAGGTGATCCACACAAACATTCTGACAACATTTCATGATGATTGGGTTGTAAATGTCACCTGTATGGCATACACAAGGTTTAAACCGATTGACCTAGTTTTTGACCACAGATACTTTATTCAACCTCAACCTAAGTTCAATTACGACAATCACACTGACCAAGTTTCATGAAGATCCAATGAACAATGCAACCTATATTGCAAATACAAGATTTGATTTGACCCCGTGACCTAGTTTCGACTCCAGATAACCCATATTTAAACTCGACCTAGATTTTATCAAGGCAGACATACTGACCAAGTTTCATGAAGATCCAGTGAAAAATGCAGCATCTATTGCATACACAAGGTAAGTTGTGGACAGACAGACGACAGACAAACGGACGGACTGACGGACAGACAAACGACAGACATACGAAGGACACCAGGCTCACAATAGCTCACCTTTGAGCACTTCGTGCTCAGGTGAGCCAAAAAGATAATAAATAAATAAATCAGTTTACGTGCTTCGAGCCCTTGTATTTCTAGTCAAGAATTCTGCATGTTAACCACTTAGCTACGGCGGTCAATACATCTCAATAATAAACCGGCGAGAATTTCCGTAATCGTGACGAAAATTACCGCTAATGCACAAAATGCTCACAAAATTTATTTATTCAGCGCCATCACTAAATAATATATTCATGCATAAAGGTTAGAATCAATTACATTTGCCCAGATAATACAGAGAAACTGTTCACACCAATTGATTTATATCGAGTAATAAATGAAAGGTAATTGAATCTAGTAGAAAATCTGAAATTCATGTCATTTTAGATCAAGAACAGGATCAGTTCCTTTTAACTTCATCACCTTCTATTATTTCTATAGTCCATATAAAATTGTCCGACGTTGCTGGGACTAGTAAGTGATACTGGAGTATAAAGTATAAAGTCTTATAGATTTAAAATATGACATCAAGACTTTAATGGTTACATGTTAACTTCTGAACTTGCGGCACACTTCTACTCCTATTTATTAAAACGTTTTTGATAACTGATTAACGTCAAAAGAATGTATGTAAAATTTGATGTAACACAATGACATATAACTTATTCAAAGGCCATTACCTCCAGGTGCGTCAAACTCTACCACTGCCGAGGATTCTCTTTCGTTTACTGTTACTCCCACGACATGAAAATCACCCGATACGTCTGGATCGTCAAAGAACAGCTCTATATACTTTTCGTCAACTGACTCTGGCAAGTTTGTTAGCATTATCGCTTTCGAAGTTTCTGATTCGACCTCATCACATAGACTGACATATAACGGCTTGCGTGCAAAAATATGACTCTCTTTTTCAGCTACTCGTTTGGCAACTGTAACAGTATAAATAAATTACAAAGGCATCTGGTATCTATTCTCTCTGATATATTCTTTCTAAGACTCTGCAATTATATATCGCCTCTAAAGTAATCTAAAGTTTTTAACGTAGTCGTTAATGTATCAGTATGAAGCCAAATGTACAGAAATGATGACCATATTTATCTAGTTGACATTGGCAAATAGTGTAAACATCTATAAAACATGATTTTATACTGTCAAAATATCTGCAACGATTGGCTACTTAAATTCTCAGGCTGATAAAATAGTACCGATTTTAAAATGCACACCAAGGTGATGTATATCTATCACAAGCACAAAAAATCATATCTACTGTGGGTGCTTCCTACAATTGTCATTTTATCAAACAATAAGACTTAAAGACAATTAAACCTCCTTCATAAGTGACCCTCCAACCACAGGAGGTCTAATCCCTTAATTGTTTTATGACCCTTTATCAGATAAGACACTGTCTGATTAGGTGTCTTAAGGGGGGGGGGGGGGGGGGGGGGGGGGGGGGGGGGAGAAGAAAAAAAAAAAAAAAAAGAGGGGGGGGGAGGAAAAGGGGAGGGGGGGGGGGGAAAAAAAAAAAAAAAAAAAAAAAAAAAATGAATTTTGAAAAAAAGGGAAAAAAAAAAAAAAAAAAAAAAAAAAAATTTTTTTTTATTTTAAAAAAAAAAAAAAAAAAAATAATTTTTTTTTTTTTTTATAAATTTTTTAAATTAATTTTTTTTTTTTTTTTAAATTATTTTTTTTTTTTTTTTTTTTTTTTTTTTTTTTTTTTTTTTTTTTTTTTGGTTAGACTGGACATTTAGTCCAATAAACAGACCATTAGTTTTATTGACATGTAGAGATACATTGTAATTAGTTTATTGCTTATTTACTGTTGCTTTTTTTAAGAAATTAGTTTATTATCCAAAAGTGAAAGTGTTTTTTATCACAAAAAGCATTTACTTCAATTTTTTACATACACTTTAAGGCATATTTATCGATGTTTGACACCATTAGAGAATTATGTGAAAGAAGAAACTTTAATCAAATTTTAAATGTTTTGTTTAAGAAAGATATGAAAGAAAATGCAGATTTGCTCTAATGTTTTATTCTGACAAAACTATTTATCTGTAAAACTAGCTTAATGCTTTTCTCTACTCTTTTGAAGGAAGTAAAGTATGCCTCTTTGACTTGTGGAAGACAAGATTGTACAGTTTCCTCAGACTGTAGCAAAAGTAGCTTCCTCGAGTAATTTATTTACATAACATAACTCAAAACTTTACTCAATTCGTAACAGAACATGCATACCTTTATGGTATTACAGTGACAATATACTTACCACCATGCAATATTAAATATGCATAGATGCTATTGAAAAACATAATTAAAACTAATATGTTTTGTCATTTTTATCATCTTTCTTTTCCAGTGAGAAATTCTTATCTCTTTTAACTATGTACACCATTATTTATCGACTTGTACTGTATCTATACAGTACCTGATTATGAAAAACTGAAGCTAGTCTATCATTGGCTAAGACCCCTACTGTGAATACACAGGTCAGTCTGGACCCCTGTGGCCACATATTTCACATTCCTTTTCAATTGTTGTTAAACACATGTACGAATATCAAAGTTGTGGTGCTTAAATGATCTCATTACAAGGTAAGACAGAAGTTAAATTCGTGATTTAGAAAAAAACATCCAGGCAAAAATGATATCAAGTAATAAGCACAAATCAATAGTCTCAGGAAAATTCTGTAAACTTTCGTAATTAATGGCACGCTTAATGCGAATGTGTTTGGAATAAAACGCACACCGTACATGACGTGCTTTGCGATCATTTAAGTTACTTAGGCGTATAAAACGGGCTTAAAATATTCAAGGTAACGTTTCGGTCAATAATTTAAAAGATAAATTTCTTTTTCATCGATAGGTTAAACTAAACAAGTTCTCTCTCTTTGAATTTTATTGCACGCGTCAAATTAATTTATGTGTAGGCCGTAACTCGTATTTCATTACTTAAGGAAAACCCTATGTTTGTTATAAGTACAAAACTCTTATCTTACTCTAAACTATGATATCAAACAAACCTTCTTCAGTTTCATAGGTGAAGTATGCTACTTTCTTTTCTTTGTCTATCCGCCTCTGCAAAATAGAGGAGTTGCCCAAAGATTTTTTGCCTTTGAAATACATCTCCAAATTTTCCATTTGTTTTTCTATGTCAGGGAGCCCACTTACAGATATTGTGCGACTTGGTGCTTTTGATGAAGGCTGACATATTTCTACTGTGGTAGTTTTTCCTTTAATGTCTAGTGTACCTCTTTTACACAATAAGCTTGCGGCTGAAATATTATGTTTCAAAATAAACAATAAATGATTACATTACAAATGTTATTTTGTTTCTTATATTTGTCCTTTCATTTTTAGACATAATTCAAGGAGGAAAGGAAAAAAAAAAAAAAAAAAAAAAAAACAAAAAAAAAAAAAAAAACACAAAAAAAAAAAAAAAAAAAAAAAAAAAAAAAAAAAAAAAAAAAAAAAAAAAAAAAAAAAAAAAAAAAAAAAAAAAAAAAAAAAAAAAAAAAAAAAAAAAAAAAAAAAAAAAAAAAAAAAAAAAAAAAAAAAAAAAAAAAAAAAAAAAAAAAAAGGGGGGGGGGGGTGAGGGGAGGGGGGGGAAAAAAAAAAAAAAGGGGGGGAAAAAAGGGTTTTTGGGGGGCCCACCACCCCCCTTTTCCCCCCACCTCTCAAGTCCTTTTCCACTAGAAATGCAAGTAGACGCTCGAACCCTTTAAGAAATATTTTGCTTGGATATTTAGTGCACAAAAATAGTATCATATAGCCTGGTGAACAAGCTAACGAGCGCGAATTCGGACTTTGTCCTGTTCAATATGAAACTGGGTTTCATGCAACCTATTTATATAAACTAAACAATGCAATAAACGGATATATTTTAAGTACGGTATCTGGTGTACCTTTATATTCCTTCCTACTTTTCAAATACAACGTAAAGATCATAACCGCTTCTCGAAAAACAGTGGATCTTATTAATAACTTGGACGAATCGAACACGTTATACTCGCACCGGAACCTATTACCTATTTCTGAAATAAATTCAACTAGACGGTTCTCACGTAAAACTGTTCACCAACTGAATAAGATATCTTTGTGTGATTTCATCAAGCTTAACTAGAGACATGTATAATAATTATATCTGAAATTGTAGAAAGATTTGCTTTGTAAAAAAATCGCTTTGATTAGCAAAGCAAGAAGGGCTTAGCCAATATAAAAGGGAGGTCAAGTTTTCGTTACCTTTAGGTTCTTTAAACTCAATAACAGCAGACAAGTTGTCAGTGTTATGTTCCACACTAAGAATCTCGAACTCGCTGATCTCCTGCATATCTCCTAGATAAACTTCTAGGAATGTTTCGTCGACTGTTTCTGGTAAATTTCTTATCCTAACTTTTCGAAGTTTTCCTGTATTCTCCACATTGGCTGAATCGGTTTCAACGGTTTCAGTTTGGTAATCTTCATGGTTGATATCCATCTTTAGCTGCCTTTTACATAAGGTAACTTCGAGTCGCTGATTCCTCAAAACATGGTCAGTTTTTGCGGCCACACGCTTTGCAACTTTCAAATTGAAGAACAAATTCTAACGTTTACTGTTTATCATTTATTTATATCTTATCATCTGTTTTACTGAGCTAGCATTTGTCGTCATATATTAATTTTGAATTTTGATGAGACAGAAGAGAAACTTGTTTAAGTTCTATCTAACGATATTTAGAAGAGATACCTATGAATTTGATATGTAAATGAACAAACTAAACGAGAAGTCCTACAAACAAGGCATAATAGAAATGTACTTGATTTATTTTTATTTTTTTTTTGGGGGGGGGGGTGATCTTTAGGGAGCTACCAAGTCAATTGTCAATTTTGAAACGTACTTTCTGAATTCACTAGAATAATAGTGACAGCTACATCAGACGTATGAACAACTTATGCCCTATTTATAAAGGTACATATTAAAGTAAGCATTAATACAGTATAAGCATGTATGCAAACTGACAAAGCTTCTTACCCTCTTCATCCTCATATGTAAAGTATGCGATATTTGTTTCGTTATCTGCCCAACTGCTTACGATTGAAGAACCAGCCCCTGCTTTTTTATGCCTAAAATAAAGGTTCAGCTTGTCCATTTCCTTTTGCATATTTGGCAAACCCCTTACTGATATGGTGCACAGTTTCTCTGGCAACAGAGGTTCTATCTCCAATGTATGTCCGTTTATGTCTAAAGGTTGTTGTTCAATTACTATGTTTACCTCTGAAATGAAAGAATTTTTCTTTTGCCAGAGACAGATCTTCATAAATAAAGTGATTCGTGTAGCATTTGATACACTAGGTATCACATTGGCTGTACATTATATTGGCAAGATTCAAATTTTTATGGTTAGCATAATATGTTTTCAGTTTAGCTGAAACATATATATGTATTCGTGTTTATGTTTTTTACTTTGAAAAAAACATATGTTGTTGCCAACAATACCCTGAGGTTTTAGGATAGAACGGCACAACTGAGACCCAAACATTTTTCGTTGCTACCGATTTTAAAGTCATACAAAATCGTAGGCAAACTGCAGACGGATCGGTAATACTTACATACTAGTATACATCTCAGATATAACGAGTCAGTGCTTTCGCGGTGAGTAATAGAAAATAAGGATAACTACTGTCAAACGTATGGTAAGTCATACTACAACTTAATTTTGTCATTAATGTTGCACATAATAACGTCCTTTTTGACACGGAGAAATCTTTAAACCTGATTAGATGCTGTGCAAAAATTTTATTAGATTATGAAACTACAGCTGTTATAATAAGTGCTAGGTCGCTAACATTTGCTTATATGTACGCATTATTAACATATATAGATCGTTGCAAATACGTAACAATATGTTGAAAAGGGACATAACTAAACTCAGCAGAAATGGATACGATTTTAGGATAATACTAGATCTACTTCTGTTGTGATTAAATACCCCCGCAATTGCGCTTTGTGACAGACTAATAACTTTAGTTGACTACCATGGTGGTTTACATGTATCACAGGAAAAATGTACATTTCACTATAAGATAGTAAACCTATGTGTAAACAATGCACTGCAAAATGGAAAAATTACTCCCAACAACACGTTTTGTGTATATAAAATATGGCATTTTAATGGAGGCATGCAAATGATACATGTGTATGAAAATTAAACCTTTGGACCTAACGTTTATAGCTAAAACTTGGCTTCTTCCTTATTAAAAGACGAACAAGAATTTCCACATTCAAAGAGACCAATAATGCTGCAAAATCAATTTTACATTTCTGCACACTGTTCATGTAAACTAAACCCAAAATATCAAATAGCTGTGTGAGGTTTCAGTCCATGTCTACATATAAAGGTTTGGATGCAGAAGTACCATTTTTACGTTTATATAGTATGAAAAACATTTGAAGCCATAGCAACCATTACTGAATATTATCTGCTTTTCACCTTGTTTTCATTCTCGTACGTCCAGAGCATTCGTTACATAATTTCATGTTTGTCTGAAATGTTGGCAAACCACTGATGCATGAGGATGCTTGTTTCAAAATCAAAAGTTTCATTAACTTACATTGGCGACTTTTTTAGCTATTCCACAATTTTACCAATTTCAATTAAATTTATGCAACAACAATATCTTAGTTCAAAAGGGCAGTGCTCTGTTATTCCTTACTTTATTACACACAAAAAATGCGTTTTGCATATTTTCTATAATTGATGGTGAATACATGTATGTAAACACATATTCATTACAATTTCTTTAAAACTGAATAATGAGTTAGCGACACAATCTACCTATGTCACATTAAATAAATAACAAAGAAATGTCTGAGTTTGAAGGGGTATAACTAACTCTGCAACACTTTAGTGTATACACAGTAACATTCTGTTCTGCAAATCTCCAATTTATGGTTATAATACCAATATTTACTGCATTCCTTAAAACTGAATTTCAAAATTGTGTCTTGCACATCAAGCATTATTGGTGATTGTTTGTGCCAATATTCATTGCAATTCTTTCAACATTGAAGGAGGTTCAAAACCTAAATGGAATTTTTAAACAGCTCTAAGTGGCATGAAACTGAAATATATGTATGGATATACGTAAAATCCGTATCTAACTCGTGACCTTGTGTACCAAAACTCATTGCAACCTTTTTGAAAAGGAAGGTAGAGTTCTCATCAGAAACTATCCATGTTAAAAAGTGGACCGCACTGTTTACCGCTAATGGGCCTGACGTCTGTGTTTTAATAAATGATGATGTGGTAAAGTCTGAAAAAAGTTTGATTTCAGTGTCAAAGTATTTCTAAAAGAAATGAACGTGTGACACAGTTGTATCCTGGCATATTTATTCAGCTGTGATATTTGAAGAAAGAAACAGCGGTAATAGAACGCAAAATGCAAGTCTGACTACTCAGGTTCTTTAGAACATTTCCAAGCCAGTGTAATTGGTTTCGATACAAAATTCGATAAAAAGTAGCTTTCGAAACTTTTGGTTCATTACAAACAGTAAAAAACGTACTAATTGTTCCGAAAGTAAAACGTTTTATAAATAAACAGGAAGATCACAATTTTCCGATGGATCGATTCCCTGTCATTACGTTGGCACTAAAGATAGTTGGCAGTCATACCTTGGGTCGTTGAGAATTCGACCGTTGCCTTGCTATTATCATCAAATAGAGCAACGTCTTGAACTGCTATGCTCTCATGAATATTCTCAAAGAACAAAATCAGATATTCGCTATCTTTTCCCGGAGGTATTCCTGAAACGGTAATGCATGTAGTCTGTATGTCGGTGCCTCCTCGTTGACTATGCCCTTTCATCCGTTCAGAATATTGTGCTGAATCTTTTGATGTGTGCAACATGACTTCTAGCGTCGTTTTTCGGAATTCATGTTTCCCTTTGTCCACAACCCTTTTTGCAACTATATTTGAAATACATAATGTACTTACCATTAGCCTTCAAAGCGCTATGACAGTTTAAAAGCTTTACATAAACTCAATTATGATCATAATCTTCCTATATGAATTCAAAGCAAATCGACAAGGGATAAAAAATTACTACATATATTTCTATTTTCACATTAAGAGAACGATGTTTAACCAGTGCTTAAGTATGAACTATGTTTTGCTGAATAAAAACTTCAATTGAAACATTCAAATTAACATTCTACAAATTGAGAAGTTTTTTCATGGATATAGTTTGGTACAAAAGTAAATGCGCATAAAATAGTATATAAAGGGCCTACAGCCCCAACATTATGTCAACTTTGTAGCGATGTATTTTAAAAACGTCCAGGCTATAATGAAACATTCAAAGTAAAAAAAAACAACTTTTTCTGACATACTTCTGAAAAGAATGACGTAATTCAATGCGGACATAATTTTAGTTTGTTGAATACTGTGAAATGAAGTTACGTATTTTCGTCTCGGTGAAACCGAAATAAAATGAAATACATCAACCAGAGATGTCTTCTAATTAAACTCTCAAGCCTATATGCTTGTTATTGTTTTACTTATTATTAATTCTATAAATGAATGCAATATGTATTTTTTTCTAATGGAAATCTCCCGATTATTGTCATTTAGATAGAGGATCATACAATGTAGTTAGTTTTGGTGTAATATCATGTTATAATATCGCCGAGCAGGCACCAAAAGTGCGCAACGAGTGAACATAACTACTTTTGGGGTTCACGAGTGGAATAATTGTGATATAACATTTATGCAAACAATATTTCTGTCTATTTTATGTCTCAAACTCTGTCTCCATTCAGTTCGATTCAATAAAATGTCGAAAATAGCGGAAGACGTCGCCAGAAAGTATATATAGCAAACATTACGTCATTCTAACGAAGTCATCGTCACATGGTTATCGGCATTCATTACGCCCGGTATACATTTTGACGTTAATCCGGGTAGAAAATTATGATTATTTTCACAAAATGGACAGCTAATATATCGGGATATAATCCATTGTTATATTTCGATACACCACTGAAACACATAGATAAAATAAATGTTAATATTATTAGTACGTAGTTTATCTTTAAATGATTTTCAGATCATAATTTAACATTCGCCCAAAATAACAATTTTAGTTTTTGTTCAGTTTGTAATGAAGCCAAAGAGAATTAAAGAGAAAAAATAAGAATGTAAAACAAAAACACACTTTGCAAAACTCTGAATATATACAATGAACGTCGTGTAATTATTTTAATCACTGAGTAATGTGAAAACGGCGTATCAAACGAATATCAAATAGAGACATTTCCTTATTCTAAGTACCAAAATATTAACGAACGTGCAAGTTTCTAAATAATTTAGCGTTCACTTTAATGACATAAAACAGAATAGTAGACAACCTTCTTTTGTTTCATATGTGAAGTAAGCGTTTCCCAGAGACACTGAGCTTTTGACGATATAGCCACCTGCTGATCGTTTCTCACTTTTAAAATAATTTTTCAACATCTTATGGTTGCTTTCTGTAATGACCTCAGTAGGTCCACGTACTTCTATTGTGCATTCTGATTTTGGTTCTTCATGTTCTTGTTCTTTTGTTTGTAAATGTATGTTTATCTCAATATCCTGTCCTTCCATTTGAAGTGGTTGTTTCTCTATAACTTTCTGTACATCTGAAAACATACTTTTTCTAGTTTCCTGAGATACAAAATGTATATAACTGATCCATGATATGAAAATGAAACCAGAAAAGTGAACATATTACAGAAAGAGATAGTAACTAATTTATTAACTATTGCAGTCAATTTAATATGCATGTGAGATTCCAGTAGATGAAATACAATGTAGATTCATGGCTATGTAAGTTTTTGTCAGCGGATTATCTAAAATGGTAACACTAAGTGTGGGATAGAAATTTGACTTTTAATGCTTTTCTTCGATCGTTCAATATTGGATAAAACGCTTAGGTCTTTAAATGTGTCAACAATACAGCTTCTATTTAAACGTTTCTGTTTTACTTCACAAGGAATAAAAGAAAATACTCAGAAACTGCAAACGCGTATTTTGTCACACATGTTTTAGGTTTGCCATGTGTTGAATATGAAAGTAGTCTCTTGATCCTGAGACAACTTTCCAACTATGGTTATGTTCTGTTCTTACATCTCAGTTAAACATTTTATAGACACATACCAAAGAAAAATTATGGAAAATCCAAAATTTACAAGTGACTGATTACACTATATATTTTAATGTTATCCTAAGAAATAAACTTTTCTTTGCCATTTGTGTGAACTGTTGCAGGGAAATCTTATCTGTCAGTATATTAAAACATCACAGGTGTTTGGCAAAAGAATGATAGTTATTGTACAACACATTCAAAAAATGTGTTTAAAAAATTATACATACCGGTAACATCTTCGAACTGAACGAGAGCCGAACTGTTAATTTCATCAATTGTAACAGACTGAATATGAAGAGGTTCACCAAACAGTTCTTCATCTTCAAAATACATCTCAATATATTCAGAATCGATCTGTTTGGGTAGACGAGATATCAGTATTGTCGAAGACCTTTGATTATCCTCTTTGTCTATGTGTTTTGGAATGAAAATCCGAACTGTAAGGTTCTGCCCTCTTAATACATGATCGCCTTTTGCCACTACCCTCTGTGCCACTGTAGTAAAAGGAAAAGAAATACTCGTGGACAAGTAAGCCTATTTATATTTCGTAAGTTAAAGTGTCTTTACTCTCAACACTACTACAATAAGACAGCAAAACAATTATTCACGTTCGTTCAGGTGCACATCTGCTCTACTGAGACTCTGATTGCCAATCTGGCAATTGTAGACAATTGATTTCTACTTTTATCATGAGAGTTATTCCATTTTTATCTTAACAACCTTTTGAAAGCTGGGTTTTCGTTATATTAAAGATACATGTCAAGAAAGTGTTTCTCCGAATATAATTTCTCTCAACGTAATTTGTTTCTGTTCTAGCAGGTAAATCAGACGAATTTCCTAAAAATATATAATAAGCATAAAAGCGCAGTTGATGTTTCTAATGAACCGCCAACAGACCCGGCATTACCAAAGGATTTAGGGTGTCATTTGTTTTTTAGCTTGAATCATAGGATATATATGTGATACATTAGCATCCTCAATCGGTTTCCTTTAAGGGACTTATCAACTTTTTGTTATAAGTTATTGACTTTCATGATTACTGTCATTTCTTTTCACAATTATGCAATTGTGTTAAAGTGCAGCAGAATATATATCAATTAGTATAGTTACAGTTTATACAAATCTTAAACCTAACAAATGCACTTCATGTGCAAATTGGTATACGAAAGTCATCTGATACAAACCATCATCTGTTTCATATGTTATATAAGCTGTATTCGAGTCAATAGTCAAATCCACAATCTTTCCTCCGTCAGACTTTCCCCTGTTTTTGAAGTACATATTTAGAAAGTTTTTGTTGCTCTCTGTAATTATATCAGAACCCGGAGGTCCTGTAACTTCCACTGTACACAGTGGTTCTGGGTCTGATATTTTCAGTGTTGCATTTTCAACCGACACCATTGTGCCCTCCATATTCAACGGCTGTTTATCTATAATTTTCTCTGCAGCTGAAACATTTAATATATGCGAAAGAATAAAATTGTTGCTCTTGTACTAAAATAATGATCAAGATTTTCACCAAGAGATGTCCATTAGAATTACTTTTGGAACTGTCGGTTTATCCAATAACTTTATTCTAAATAATATAGGATTCTAATAAGTTTGGCAATAATTATAGTACTCTTTTTCAAAATTTAGTACATGCACAGTGTATATATTTGTTTATTATGTATTTTAATGGTAATCTCACTGAAGTGAAAACATGATCTATTGAATGGCATGTAATATATAACCTTCTAAACTATATCATGAAATGGCGAATGCTATCATATGCATGCAGGTGACTTTAATGAACGTTATTTGCTAAACACGTGTTGTTCACATTTGCATGTGACATACTTATCATTATAATCATAATATTTGATGACAAAGATCCTAAATCTCGGTAACAGTTAAGCCTTGTAGCAATAAAAAAGCACGCAAAATAGTACCATTGTCCTTTAGTAATCATTCAGTAAATGGTTACCTGCTTGATCTTTGAACATTATCACAGCTGACGTTCCGTTTTCAATCAATTCAATATTTAGTATTTCACAACATTCAAACTCGTCCTCGTCGGCAAAGAATAAATCTAGATATTCCTCATCTGTATTATTCGGCAGACCTACTAGCTTCACTTGACATAGTTCCTCTTTTGTTTCTGAAAGCACCATTTTCTATTTAAAGAACAGCTTATGTGCAAAAGACCATTCGCATTTTGACAATTGGCTAATGATGCTAATTGTAAACTATGCCAACCATCGGTTTAAGAAATATCTTATTTTGTAAACAAAAGCTTGAGAAACTATATTAAGAAAACAATCAACTCAACCTGGCATTCAACAGTGTATTTTGTCACCTGCTTTACAACAGCAGAAATAAAAGTGTTCCTCCCCCGCTACTAACTAGTAGTAGTACGCAGTTAAAGGGTATGTGATATGCATTATAGATTAAATGTATTTCAATTCACATGGTATAGTTTCTACATAAATGCAAAGCAATGTATCTGTTCTTTTGAATTATTGTTAATATGTGATATCTTCCCAGAAGAAAATTAAACATTTATGTACGCGAGTCGATTAAACTGTAAAGCAAACACGAAAGGACATATCGATATACAACTCACCGATTTCTGTCCCACAAACCACATTTGTGCTTGATTTTGGTGGATTCTGTCCATATATAACAAATAGTTTTAAAAACAAAAAAAAATGAAATCATAAACTGGAAATTATGAAACAATAGCAACAAGCTAAAGTAAAGAAATGTCAATGTGTTAGAAATGGTAAGATCGTAAATTAAAATACTTCTTTTAGACAGGTAAATTGTTCCGTTTGCATTGAATGAAGGCAATGCCTACTAACGGCACCGATGTATGTTCGAAAAAACTGCGACTTTCATAGCAATTGTGGACTTTCAAGCCATTTTATTCAGTCAGACCTTATTGATACATTTATTTACATGATTCTTGAATATGTTTGATCAGTTATTTAAGTTAACTTTTTTTAACTTGTCCTTAACCTCTTTTTCATCCCATGCATTAGGTATTACGGATGCCGTGGCTTGTTCAAACGTCACAAAGTATGTATCATCTTTGAAGTGAAGTTCATGTTCAATACCGACCAGATTTTCAACATCTGAAATATATAAAAGATTTTATCCAAAAAACGATAATCATTCAATTTGAAAGATATACACTTTTTTATAACTAGCAAAATGCAATGAAAAGATGCTAGAAAGAATTGTCAAAAAAGTTATTGTGGTCTTTTTTTGGTATGGGGGGCTTATTTCCGCATTATTACTGACGTAACTACGAACATTATTCATAAATTTATCAGAATTGTATTTGAATTGATAAAGAGACCTAATTCCTATACTAATAAACCAAGCTGAACCAATTTACTGCTGATTTTACGAGACGCAACTTAATATATAAGTATAAGTTGCTCCTGATTCGACCTCTACCAAATATATATAGAGAGAGAGAATCGATTGCGTTGAGCCAGTTTACTATTACAAGTGTAATCTGTTTATTACACATTTGGTAGTGGTCGAATCAGGAGCGTCTTTCAGTTCACTTCAGTTAATTGTTTTACTCATATATATTAATGCTGCAAGGGTTTGCTTGTGAAGTTAGTTTTCGAATGAATCTTAACCTAATTGTAACAACTTTTGGAGAACACGAGATTCTTTTAACGTAAAATTAAGACAGTCATATAAAATATTTTCTTATTGACAAAATGCTATCCTCATTATACATTTCCAAACATTCCCCTACCTCCTTGTTTATAAGCTGATTTTATTCTACTATAGTACAATAATCAGCTTCATGCAGTTGATAATACGCGGGGTATTTTGTGACTTGACAGCAACGTCTATTACATTCAGACTGGAAGCTAACTGAAGCGCATGCATTTCGAAACAATTGTTGACAACTATTTTTATATTTTATCACTTGTTGTCAAAATAAAAATTATTACAATCAACGTTTGTTTAGAAGGCATTAATTCAAAATATTCCTTTTGAAGTATTGTCAGAATTGAACGAGGCTACTGTTTAGTTACCAATCAGATGTCATTTTAAGAAATTGTTGACGATGGACGTCGACAAACGAACGACGACTAACAATGGACTCGCGATCACAAATGAGAACAAGAGTTCTTCGTACCCCGGTGATCTAACAAGAGGGTCATGACGACTTTCATTTTCGGTCCCAGTGGCATAATTTCAAGAATCT
Organism: Saxidomus purpurata; assembly: GCA_022818135.1. Lineage (NCBI taxonomy): Eukaryota > Metazoa > Mollusca > Bivalvia > Venerida > Veneridae > Saxidomus > Saxidomus purpurata. The sequence continues at coordinate 29,418,501 of JAFMSR010000005.1, read as the reverse complement.
TAGTAAAAGTCACAGTGCTACAAATAAAGTATCTAAGCTCTGGGCCTTGCGGTTTTCAAGGATCTGATTTTTAAAGTTTCACTATATGCCTATGAAAAACAAGTGACCACCAGGGTGGGGCCAGTTTTTACCCTAGGGTTCTGATCTTTGTGGAAAACACAATGCAACACACCATTTAGCTCGAAGCAGTTTTTGAGAAGAAAATGTTTAAAGTTTTCCTATTGGTTGTCATGTAAACGATGCAATTCTTTGAACATCTTCGATAGAGGCCCATAGCACCATACGACGGACACCGTGTGATTACAATAGTCTGTGCGCAGTTGAGCTAAAATAGACGTAGTTCTGGATCTAATAACCTCAATTTGCTTTTCCCTTCACATTTCATACAACCAGCCTGAATATACCACGAAATTGTTTTCACACGCATTGTACAATACAATGTGAAAAACAATTCCTCCAAGAGACATACTTATTTATTTATATTGAAAGTATGAAAGGACTTGACCACAAATACTGACAATAAATAGTATCATAAATTGAACCTGGTGATCGTTTTGTTTCATTCCTCAAAATATTTATAATATAAAGTGACAGATTTAAGTCTATGTAATTCGTTCCTAAGTATTTATTTTTAGAGATTTGTCATTTGCGAAGCTTTTAAGCAAAACTTTGAACAAAATATCTGCTTGTACACTGTAATAGGCGAATGCTTTCCCGATTGAGCTAACCGGCCACTAGCATATGCTCTTTTCAATTGTGATTAAATCCGTACTATACCATGTGCATCAGGAGAACAAACTAAATCATTGTGTTTTTTTCAAATATGTTACAATGTATTCGAAATATTGACCGTTATTCACTGGTCAAGAAAGTATTATTGCTCTACACTTATAATTAACAAAATAAATCATTAAACCATTCAATAAAGACTCAAAACGCAAGAGTATTCTATTGACCTTTTCCATTCGGAATTATCCAATTCAAAGGTCCCTTACAAAGTAAATTTCTCAAAGTGAAAAACTTGTCATTTCATTGGCGATTGAAAAGCTACCAACTTCCGGTCAAAAGCGAGCATAATACGGCTGCGCCGAAAATGTACTAAGGAGTGAAGGAAGTTTTACTAAATACATCAGAATGATGGTAGGGATCCAGAAAGGCCCACTTCCAGAAAGAACCAAGCCTAAAAGGCCCAGTCCTTAAAGGCCCATTTTTCAAAGGTACCGGAAAGGCCCACATAAACGGTACCAGCAAGGCCCATTGTTTGGATACCTTTTAATGTGTTGTAATCATATGTTTTTTTAAGTTTGAATCTTTTGTTTTAATGCTGATTATTATTTAGTGTATATAAATTTGTTTTAATCACTTGTTTTTTTTAAGTTTGAAACTTTCGTTTTAATGCTGATTATAATTTAGTGAATAATTAATACTTTGCACTGTTTGCTGTTTTTTCCTTTACATTTTGATCGTATATAATACAATTTCTGTGTACATAAAATTATGCTTTTTAATCTATTATTTTTCTAAGTTACTATCTAACATAGAAAATGAAACTGGTCTTTTCTGGTATGGGCCTTTCTTGTATGGGCCTTTCTGGATTTGGGCCTTTTCGGTACTGGTCCTTTCTGGAAGTGGACCTTTCTAACACCCATCCAGAATGATCATTTCTATGTTGGTTTTACTTGTGTGTTTGTAGAAATATGTTTTGTAATTTCTCTAAAATAAAACAAGTGATGTCAGAGATCGAATATTCGTAGGTATTTATTCCATATAATTATGTATACTGAAATAAGAAAAGATAGCTTTCAGGTAATTAATGCGTACTTTCGGTAAATTCGCAATCATCGTTATTTAAACCCTTTGTAGAGTATGTCAATCATCCGCTTAAGAAATACCTAGATTTTAAAAAGCCATACAATGTTGATGCATCATTCTTTTTCACCAAATGATTTTGTCCACAAGTAAAGTTTACTAACAAATCACACAACTGAATTCGGCTAACAACAAAAAATATGGGAACGATTATTTGCAAATCCTGTATAAACGAATATGTAAAACAGTAACACATACAACGAACTGCACCATTGATAGATACAATGTAAATGACGCTGCCGATCTTCGAAATACGTAATATTCCAAAACAAAAGGTGCAACAAATGACCTAGCGGTTGCAGGCGTTTCTATAGAAATAATATGACAAGTCAAATGTTTGAACGCCGCCAAATGGAGTGGGGGTTGCGATAATTAGTAATGTTGGATTTAATGTATGGTGATTAACCAAACCTAATATTTTTGCACTCTAATTTTGTATACGGCTGACCATTTGTCAATTTTTAATGCTAAAAAAGATGATTCTACGCCAAGTATATAGGCACTGTTTCCTCTGTATGGAAATTGGCTGCTGTCACATTATGCTTTTTTATTAAGGGAGTGGAATTTGATACCGATGAATGTATGTTTTTAAAATCTGAACGAACAACATTCTCCATATCGAGGGAAGTAATCGAAAAAGTTCCAAGTCCAAGACAGAGAAGCAGATAGAGCTTTGTTGCTCCTCGATATAAACATCACTTTATATATTCTTATGCCTTATTGATGTAACATAGAAGGCTTTTCATATAGCAAACTTCAACGTACAGTTCACGTACGGAAAAAATTATTTCGGAAATCTTTTTTAAAATTAATTCGAACCCACGTTTGAAACTACATGTTTGAATGGTCAATTACACTGTCGTTACAGAGTCGTTACTAAAACTAGCTTAATCGTCAAATCATTGAATAGTCAAATCATTGAAATAATAATATTTTTTATTACTTTCCTAAGTCTGGAATTCTAGCATATAAATTTGCTTCAATTTATGTACGAAAGACAATTATTTCGGAAAAAAATACTTTATTTGAACCAACGCTTGAAACTACCGTCCTTACTAAAAATAATTTCGCAGCCATTCGTTTTAAATCGTTGTCGTCTAGCGTCCTTTCTAAAAATAACTTCGTAGTCATTCGTTTAAAATCGGCTATTTCCGTAAAATTTAGACTGGTTCGCGATCTCAAATCGAAAGACCGCGTGCTACAAAAGAACACACTGTGAAATCAGTCTACAGTCTAAAAGTAGTTACGTCACCCCATGGAAATTTTACTTACTGCATTCAAATATACACGCCGCCTCCAGGGCGGCGTGTAATAAACAATGATGCTAGTCCAAAAACTATATAACATATTTAAGTCATTGACATTTATCGAAAGCTTTCGAATCTGTCGGAACATTAAAGAGTTTTAATTTAAAGACAAAGTTACATGTATTTCAGGTTGTTTTTTTTTTGTTGTTGCTGCTTCTTTTTAACCCTTTTGTTTAAGCGTTTAGTACTTATTGTCCCTACCCTTACTGAGAAACTAGCCAGAGTTAAAGCAAATGGGTCGTTTACTAGGTGAGCAGCTGAAAAAAACTTTATACATCAAATCAAAAGCATCTTTAGCCGAAATAGTCACATATCTACAAAAGAAAAAGCAAAGGAGTCAATCGCTGGTGATAAGATATTGGTCTGTTTGAGCGCAAAACATGCTGTTTGGTACCTACATACGTATGGATCTCTTTTGAATAGCACCCATAATGGTCTTTTTTTTTTTCTCTTTGGAACCGCCAAAAGGTAGTCCATTTATTTTCTTTAAAACAACATGATAACATAATAACAAATATTACAAAAGAATTAGAAAAACGGGATAGATAATATCATATTACACTTGTTACATTCTTCATAATAGATTCTAATTTTTTCATTCATTCCTATTAGTCCTTGAAAAACTTTCAAAACAGAACAATCAAAATGTAGGAAATCAAAAACATTATCAAATGAGTATATGTGTGTCTCAGATAAGACATATTTTGAAATTTTTGCTGTCAATAGAAATCAAGCAAGCCGTTCTGAAAAAACTATTTTGAATCCTGTATTTATCTGAGTCAAAGGAGCTACACATAATGAATGAGCATCTTCGAAAAATATTTTTGAAGTTGTCATACTGCGTAGGAGTATAAATAATAAATATCATAATAATAAACACCATATAACAAACCTATTTGTCGAAAGCGAAAAAAAAAAGAAGACTGTTTGGTGTATTTAGATACTTTTAATAGGATTCTTCAAATTATTTGTTTCAAAAGTCGGGCAAATTTGAATAATAGATATTTTTTTGACTTTTTATTTTCGTAGTATTGTTGTAATACAAGAAGGTCCTTATAAAATATTTTGGTCGTATTAATATAATTTGAACGCCTGTTACTTAAAAGATATGCTTTGTAAATACTATATGTTAATTGACTAAGTATTACATTAATATCCTCATACTCAGGATATGTCGTTTTGTATCCGATAACCAGATCTTTCAAACATTTAAATGAGTGATTGATATGTAGTTTTTTTAAGATATTTCGGATATTATCCCATAGGGATCTTACATGTTGGCAATCAAGAAAAAAATGTTCTACGGTTTCTATGTCGTTACAGCAATTACAGTTAGGACTATTTAAGATTTTCCAGGTATAAAGATTTTCATTTGTTGGGACTATTCTATGAATAATTTTCATTCTTAATTGTTTGATCCTATTGTCAACAATTGCATTATTAATGATGTAGTAAACACACTGCCAGTATATTTTTGTTTTAAATGACTGCTCCCAGTAGCTATGTTGGTATGATTTCTCTATTTTGTTCTTTAGGAAAGTCGTACGTAGATTTTTATTACTCATAATATCTATTTGTGAGTTTATGTAAATTAGGTTTGTTTTGACTTTTGTCATTATTGAATCATTAGAGTTTATTATGATTTTCCATGCTTTAGGAATTGCTTGCTTTATTTTAAAAGTTTCAGTTGCCCAGTTAACTTTATTTTGCAATTTATTCAAGATAATATTTTCATTAATTTTCCCATCTTTTATAATGTCATCAACAAAGATAATATTAGAATTGATCCAATTGTCAAGGAATAGTGGTTTTTCTGCATATTTAATATGTTTGTTTCCCCATATGATTTCTTTTCTGATATCATAGTATGTCTTTGGCTTTTTAGAATTTAAAATATTATTAAATTCGATATGATATTCTAACATTTCATAATAGAATGGAGACAATGGTATTTTAGTTTTTGGAAGCGATTTAACGGAGTCGATGTTCATATGAAAGATCAGCAAATCTTTACCAAACTGGTTAAGAATTACATTAGGAATAACTTTCCAGTTAGCGCTATCGTTTTGTTTTAAGGCTTGAATCCATTTCATTTTCAAAGATTTGCTAAAGGATGCTATGTCGGGTATTTCTAAACCTCCGGTAGATTTCGGCCCTATTAAAACAGACCTTTTGATTTTTTCTCTTTTACTTGACCAAAGAAACTGAAATATCATTGTGTTAACCTTTGAAATTACATATTTTGGTGTCGGCAATGATTGAATTAGATACACAAGTTTTGGTAGAAGCAGTAATGGTCTTATTATTTATGAATAATAAATTTGTTCACATTTATAGTTAAGGAGAATTCTGAAAACCCAGAGCACGCAAACATTCACTTCATAATTTATACACAATCTTATTCCATTACTTTATCATACATTAGAATTTAATAGTTTTACTTTCTCCAAGGTAAATGGTCATGTGATAGAGCATCGGTTAATGGCTTTCTGGATTTCTTACAATATTGACTCAATTCACAACTACATACTGTTGCGTCATCAAGCAAGGCAACGTTTCCTCCGTGCCTAACATTCCTGTTTTCAGTTTGTGGTTATTCGAATTCTACTTCGTGCATGAATGCGTTTCTAGGTCATTTTAATGTGTCTTGTCTTTGTATATGTTGTTTCCTGACTCGATGTCAGTGAGACTTAAGCTTTGTACTTTAGTACATGTACCAATAATGTCTATGCAATTAAATCTATTTTAATGTAACAGTGATGTCATTTGCTTCTCAGTGTTTGTCAGTTGCCTATAATAGTAATATAATGGTAATTGTAGTAGTATCACAAAGTGTCAGTAATCTTGTGTTTTTCATCTGGCTGGAATTTTACGCTCATTTTGTCGACTTACAGCTACGACACGGACTGTCCGACTAGTCGTCGTCTCCCCTCCCCTCCCCCATCTAATTGATAAAGTATGATAGCCCTTTCTTCAAATACTTGTGAATTAAAATGAAAAAAAGATAAAAAAAACTGTGTTTTTTGCGATAATTTTCAAATGATAAAACATTCACGTTTACGAGTAAATGTTGAATGCATGAACATGAAACACGTCCTACTTTTGTTTAAGCGCCTTTATCAATGCATACAAGGAAAACTACCTTGGACTAAATAAAGAAAAGTTATAGGTTGTCTTAAATAGTGTATTATTATCTGTTAATCTTTCGTCACTTTGACATTCTTTTGTTGTGTTTATCTAAGACTATCTCAAGCAGCACTTAAACTTTTCCGATAACACATCTGTATAGTTATGTAGTCTAGCAAGATTTCATTCCATATCATCAGTTTTGTAGCAAAAAAATGTGTTCCATTTAAAACCCCTCTCTGGCTTAACCACGGCTGCTTTTATAAAGCTGGCAAACTATGCATTACCAACAACCAACCGACTTGACGGTACAGACAAATTGAAGAACATTTCAACGTGTCAGACTAATTGTTATAACAAAAGATATATTATATATGAAAACTTATATGTTATGGTACATGTTATTCCCGACTTACATAGATAAATTTGACGTTTTACAAACATCCTTCCTCATTTAATAAATTGCTTATAATTTGCTACATAAAAATAAAATGGTTGCTTGGTAAGTCACTGGTTGCTAAAGGCACTCATTGGAAACTCTATATAAAGACAAAGGACACCCACTCATCCCCGGGAAGGTGCGGTCAATTTTGACCCCAGGGGCAAGATGTATACAAACTTTTTAGAAGGCCACTGGACAATGTTACATACCAAATACCTAAGCTCTCGGTCCTTGTGGTTTCGAAAATGATATTTTAAAGGTTTAACTATATTTGTCTATGTAAATCATTGACCTCTGGCCGGGGCCTTTTATGACCCCAGGGATATGATTTGAAAAAAGTTGGTAGAGGTCTACTAGACAATGCTGTATACAAAATATCTAAGTTCTAGACCTTGTGGGTTATAGGTTTACCTATATATGTCTATACAAAACATCTGACCCATTGCCGGTGCAAAGTTTGACCACAGTGACATGATTTAAACAAACTTTGTAGAGATCTACTAGACAATACTGTATACTAATAGTCTAAGCTCTAGGTCTTGTGGTTTCAGAAAAGAAGGTTTTTAAAGTTTTTCCAATATGAGCCTATTACAATTAAGGTACACCGCGAGCGGGGTAACTTTTGACACGCGAGGTCATAATTCGAACAATCTTGATAAAGGTCTACTAGGCAATACTATATGCCAAATATCTAAGCTCTATGCCCTTGTGGTTCCAAAGAAGAACATTTTTTAAGTTTTTTTCCTATTTGATGTCATAGCAACAAGAGTTCAACATTGGATGGAATTCTTTCATTAATTTTGGTAGAGCTTTATGCGAGCAACAGCCCTGCATAATTTCATCAACTTCTGTCCAGGGGTTTATGAGGATATATCATTTGAAGCAATTTGTTGATGACGCACGACACACTCCGACGACGTCAAGCGGTCACAAAAAAGCAAGTAACCAAAATCTTATTTAGTGCAAAAATAATAAAAAATAAATTCAATTGATTTTTCTTTTCCTCTATCAAATGGTATTTGGGGATACTATTTCCCATGACTGATTTTCCATCATAGACTAAATTGGCATATAAAAATAAGACTAAAATTTTCAAGATCCATGATGTATGTTCACGGCCAGATAGAAATTACTGCGATGTTTGTTACAAACGTACAAATAGAGAATATTAGGTTACTGTCTTAGTGTGATTGAATTTATTAGGCGAGTCGGAGAAAGGTTTATTCGGCGAGGCTCTGCCGAGCCGTATAAACTTTTCGGAGACGAGCCTAATAAATTCAATCACACTAAGACGGTAACCTAATATTCTTTTTAGATATGGCTCAAATCCGGAGGTTGCTACATACCCTAGTATTTTTGTTACCAGTAACAAACCTTCTTTCTTCTAGTAACAAAAGTAACAACATCAAAATCTGAACTTACAGCTTATATTAATAAAAGTACTGTACTTGTGACTTAAATTAAATGATCATTTATGTGCCTCTTAGTAACACTAGTAACAAAAGGTAACAGCCTATATACTTCTAGTAACAAAAAGGTCACAAGAGGTAACACTCACTTAGGTTATAAAATTTAAAATATCTTATCATTTCTGAGTCTCTTAGTAACACTAGTAACAAAAGGTAACAGCCTATATACTTCTAGTAACAAAAAGGTCACAAGAGGTAACACTCACTTAGGTTATAAAATTTAAAATATCTTATCATTTCCGAGTCTCTTAGTAACACTAGTAACAAAAGGTAACAGCCTATATACTTCTAGTAACAAAAAGATCACAAGAGGTAACACTTACTTAGGTTATAAAATTTAAAATATCTTATCATTTCTGAGTCCCTTAGTAACACTAGTAACAAAAGGTAACAGCCTATATACTTCTAGTAACAAAAAGGTCACAAGAGGTAACACTCACTTAGGTTATAAAATTTAAAATATCTTATCATTTCTGAGTCCCTTAGTAACACTAGTAACAAAAGGTAACAGCCTATATACTTCTAGTAACAAAAAGGTCACAAGAGGTAACACTCATTTAGGTTATAAAATTTAAAATATCTTATCATTTCTGAGTCCCTTAGTAACACTAGTAACAAAAGGTAACAGCCTATATACTTCTAGTAACAAAAAGGTCACAAGTGGTAACACTTACTTAGGTTATAAAATTTAAAATATCTTATCATTTCTGAGTCCCTTAGTAACACTAGTAACAAAAGGTAACCGCCTATATACTTCTAGTAACAAAAAGGTCACAAGTGGTAACACCCACTTACATCATTAAATTGAAAATCACTGCTCATTTGTAGCAAATTATACAACCTTGTCCTGTCATAATGCACTAGTATATGGATATTTTGTTTTTTTCGAGAAAAATATACATCTGTAGAGAGATTTTTAATTAATTAAGGCAGGCAGGTAAATGAAAGACAGTTTTTAAATATGCATAATCTGGCATATCCAGTCGGTTACTGTTTCTAATAATTTCTGGACCAGATGTTTCCTGATGGAATGATTGACACAGTGATTGAATGACTCAAATAAACAATATTGTACAATATCATATTAAATGAAAGGACTTCAAATCTTGCAAAACTGACAAACTTCAATCCTTCCAGTGACAAAAAAATATATATTTCAATACTCAATCAATAGGCTAACTTGTTGATCTACAGTAATAATACCTACTTATCATAACTTGCAATGTATGATAAGCTGAAAATTATTAGAAAGAACTTTAAAGAAGTAAGACACAGGAGCTGATTTAGTGACTTTATGACTAAAATGGCTAAATGTTGATAAGTTCTTGTTTATGTTTGTGATGCATGGAGATTAATGTTTTCTGGCATATTAAATTTTAAGAATAACATATCTACATGAAAATGATTGATCACTGAGTGACTCTTTGGTTATAGGCCCTACCACAGTTCATGTTTCAATCACATACTTGGATATTTGACCATTTGGTCAGGGTCTATATAATAAAAAGATCATGCTTGGGATAAACCCTTTAAATTCAACAACAATGGTTTATCAGCAGATCAAGCATGCATATTTCTTAAATATTTGCAGTTTTTCAAGAATTAAATATATTTATACAAACTTGCAACATCATGGGTGTTAAAGTGCACAGACATTCAATTTTCAATCAGATACTTGGATATTTAACCATTTGGTTAGGGTCTATATAATGAAAACTTCATGCTTGGGATAAACCCTTTAAATGCAACAACATGCAATAGTTTATCAGCAGATCAAGCATGCATATTTCTTAAATATTTGCAGTTTTTCAAGAATTAAATATATTTATACAAACTTGCAACATCATGGGTGTTAAAGTGCACAGACATTCAATTTTCAATCAAATACTTGGATATTTAACCATTTGGTCAGGGTCTATATAATAAAAACATCATGCTTGGGATAAACCCTTTAAATGCAACAACATGCAATGGTTTATCAGAAGAGCATGCATGCATTATTCTTAAATAATTATATTAGCAGTTTTTCAAGAATTCAATAAATTTACACAAACTTGCAACAACATGGGTGTTAAAGTGCACAAACATTCAATTTTCTCCACAGTTCTAGTTCATTCTAGTTAAATTCAGATACATTTACTGTATATTTTGGCAGAGAGAAAGCCTTGATTAAAAACAGTGAAACAATTAATTTTGACAATTTAATACAGCATTTTCTTAATTGAGAAAAAAAATGATTAGATCTACCAGTATTTATGTATTTTGAAAACGACATTTGTTGATGTTGAAAATTAAATAATACTGCAGTATACAAAAGAAAACTCATGTTTGTATTTTTATTGTGTCAGCATTTTAATCAATGTTTAATTGTTTAAATACTCCATGACCGACAAACTAGGTCATGAAAGTAGTCCGTCATCAGCTGTTGCTAAGGCCAGTGAGAAATTTTTTCGTAAAGCTGTCGTAAATGATTTAAGACTTGTCATTTATCTTTGATTTTGTACAAAATGACAATATTAGTACTAGCTATAAAAGCATGTGTAAAATGGCACATTGATATGAGTTGTAGCGTTTTAAAATCACTTTGATAGCCGATTAAAAGTTAAAAAATGGCGGCTAAAAAAAGAATGTCAGTATGGCAGACCGTTGCCATGTCGTGTAAAGCTTGCCTGTCGTGTAAACCTCATGTTTATACGACAGGCCGATTTTGTACAAATAAAGCAGTGATGGTAGGATAAAAAGCGCCATTGGAGTTTGACTTGTGAAATGACGTTTCAGTTTCAGAAGAAACCTATGTTAATCATTGAATACATAGAATCTAAAGTAAATTACTTTATAATAGATTATTTATACGTTCATATGAATTCGTGTAACAATATATAAGATCATACTAACGTTGTTGCTCATTCAGTTTCAGTATCCAAATATCTGCGTCCTCTTTCTCTGTGTCGCTTTTACTGTCGTACCTTATTATCTTTACACTGGGGGCGTATTTTAAGATAATATCCGAAAGAATATTCACGGTCACTGCCGTTGGGACCCCCTTTACAACAACAATATTGGAAGCCATTCCTCCTTCCGACATTACTACATCATCGCACCATGGTCTTATGGTCGATCTCGTTGAATTATGGGACATGCAGATAACAAATGTAATCTACACCGATAGATAGCAATCAGTTTACTTTACATTTTGTCTTTCGGAATAATAGTAGAAAGTAGTGCGAACTTCGCAATCTCAGATTGAGTCCTAGATTGCCACCGTAAATTTTATGTTCAAATCTGGCATTTTTAATTATTAGTATCATGCTGATTAATTGCTTGGATATTATTCAATATCTATAATAAACATTAAATCGACATACACCATTGAGCAGGTCATGTTCAATGTCAATTCAATGTCAGTCCAAGGCCGAATGCAAATATTACCCGACATTTTGCTACTTCCTCTCTATTTCGCTTATTTTCAAAAGTGATCGTAAAACTGATATATCTATTTATTTCATTCATAAAAGGTGCACATATTTTGTTAAACAAACACTTACTTTTAAACCAGTACATGCTTATCAATGTGGCTGTAACAAAGTATTGCTGTCGTGTAATAATTTAATGTTATGAATAAATACCCATTCTCAATCATACATACACGTTCATCATCTTTTACAAGCAGAAACTTAACAAAAGGAGCGGGGCTGTAATTGTCGTTTAGCTCAGTCGGGAGAGCGTATACACAACTTTGCAACGGAAGGTACATGGGTTCGAATCCCTGCCCAGGTCCTGTTTTTTCTCCTTGGCGCCTTCCGACTGAATAAAATTAATTTTTACTGTAAAAATCTAGCTTACAATCGCTTTGTTATACTAATAAAAAGCGCCGGTTACCATTTTAAAGATAGTGAACTTCTTGTTTCTTTTAATATCTTACTTAATTTTACCTTGGGTATAAAAGTATAGCTTTAAGTACTCTTGCATTAAACACACTAGTCTGGTTCCCTGTCGTACTGGCATGCTGCAGTACGTCAGACAAGGCTCAATAATGGCAGCGCCTAGTGGATGCTCAAAAGTACAATACTGTTTATATAGTGAAAATGATAAAAGTGTTGATCATTCAAAACTAATATGTTAATTTGAAAGAGTTATTGACATAGTTTTAAGAGACGAAAGGTTTTTTGGATGCTCAATCTGTGAACGTTACTATATTTCGGACAAGTAACTTCAAGAAGACTTTTCGGATACGTTTGGTTGTTTTTTTTTTGGTTTTTTTTGGTATTTCTTTTTTGCCATAGTCGCGCCTAAAAATGTTCAAATTTAAATATGAAAAGGAAAAAAAGGGAGAAAAGAAGTGTCACCGGTGGTATTCGAACATCGCCCGTAAAATTTGAGCGCAATTAAGTGACTAACCCACTGGGCCACGGTGATCTTAAAGTTTCTGCTTAAATAAGACATACATATTCAATTCCTATTTATGGAACAGCTGCGAACATAATAGTATACAGACTAAATATCCGAAATGCCAATGAATATTTACCACGTCCGAAAACACGGCTATTTTTCCTGTTGTTTATTTCTCGTTATATTTTGCTGGTCAATCAAATATTATTAGCAATTTACATTGGGTTTGTGTTGACAAATCACATACTGCAAGGTTTTTTTAATTATCAACTACTACATAAAACCCCCTATTTACTCAATGTGAAAAATTGATAGTGTGGGCGCCGCCATTATTGAGCTTTGCCTGATCCGTACCGTATGGGTAGGGGCAGGTAACACCAGACTATAAATACACTAGGATAAACATGTTCCAGTATTCTTTGATAGGAGATAGTTGAAGAAGGCACTTGACTTAAAGTGGTGTGATCAGAACTAGTAAGATTGCAAAGGTATAAACCTTCTAGCATATTAAGACATCCTGATTCAGTGTTTTAATCGGTAATTTGTAGGGTACTGCTTATCGCACATACCATCCGTGATAAACTAAGGCCACAGTGGGTCAAAACTTAATATTTTAATACTGGTACATCTATGACAGTTTTGTTCATAATTGATGCAGCAAAGACCGAAGATGGTTCGAATGGATGAAAATATGTACTCTTATCTCCTATCTAACATTATTTAAGAATTGTAATATGTTATTTGTCTTTTTATAGCATTTTAAATAAATTGGTAAAAAAGTGTAAAACCAAAAAGTCTGATGTCATGGCAAAACTAGAAGATTTAGTTTTAATAGAAGAAATAATTTTAAAACAGCAGCAAAAAGTGATTGTATTATATTCAATGTTTATTGCAGTGATTGATAAAAATGCTACTACCTACCTAATAATGTGTGAACCCAACTTCTGTTTATGTCCTCTACGTTTTGTAAGAGTGATATATCTTATGCCAATGTGATTTTTGGCAACTGTTTCGTTCAGGATAGTCCAGGAGTCACGTTTAAGACAAACAACATATACTCCTAGTTAGGGGTGTAACGATAGTCGATACTATCGACTTATCGCGATTGTATCAGGCCCGATAGTCAATAGTCGATAGCAGTTTCACACTATCGATAATATCGCCGATAGTCTGGACACCTATCGACTTTTCTCGATAGTTTTATTTTCATTTGTGAATGCGTTATTTCGTTCTCTGTTTCAGTTCTGTAATATCTTAACATATAAGTTAATTGTTATTTCAAATTATTTGTAAGTCATTGAAGCTTATGGTATTGTAATTTATCTTTTGTTTATTGTGAAGGCATTGTCCATTAAAGTAAAAAACGTAACAATTTCATAATTTATCTGTTTATTACAGGTATTGATACAAACAAATTGAATCAACTTAGTAAAAATGTATAGTTTGTAAACTATCGAAGCTGTCGTGATAGTATCGCGATAGTAAAGCCAACTATTGATAGTCTATCGTGATAGTACTTTTAACTATCGATAACTATCGTGATAGTAAATTTGGCTGCAATAGTCAGCCCTACTCCTAGTACAGTGTGTTAAAGTTTTCAGTTCATCGTTTCATTTTCTGGGTCGCTGCAATTAAAACTTGAGGAGCAGGAAATCAATTTGTGTCTGTTCAGTGCAACTTATCTATACATGTAGTATCAGTCAGATCTTATTCCTTTTCAAATAGGCAATCAATATTTACCTAAAAGATTCATTTATGTCGTTGGCCTGTATGCTTTAAACGAATTATTCTCATTCTATACTTTAGTAGGAAAATCACTTTAAAACACCATTATTTTTTAATAATGACAGATACACTTTTTGCTGAATATGCAGAGGTGTACTTTTTTTAAGTAAAACAACTGTCTGGTCCTGTTACGTATGGTTGCTAGAAAGGGCCTATGTCTAGCAAATTGATTCCTGAATAGCATTTGCAAAGACTGTTTCGCAATAAGCCTTACCTCATTTTTAAATGAGCAATAATGTACATGAGTTTGTGAGTGTCAGAATACTGAGTGGTAAGTATAAAACTAACTGAACAAATGTTTGAATATAGATGTTATTTACACTTTACAGTTTTTAGCAACACCCGAAAGTTCTACCCGTAAATCAAACAGCAAATACATTAACCTCCTTATAAGTGTCTATAAACATGCTGTCAGTACAAAGCTTAGAATTCAATTTTTTAAAAAGAGGATTCAAACATTTTAACTTAATTTAACAGCAAATCGTCGAAATTTCCGCTCTTGATGTCTACACGTCTGCAGAGTTAATCATGGTAAACGGACTCATTGCACTGCTTCTTATATTGAAATTTCCGTAGGCATACAAGTTAAAAATTTCCATTGTTGCCATCAAACAGTATTCATAGGAACAAATATTTAACAGGAATGTTTCGGTATTTATGATAAACAATAAAAGTTAACCATCATAACAACGAAACAACACGTGCTTACTATGTCAATCAAGAATAAGCACAGTAACTTCTAAGTGCAAATATTTCCACGATGTTCTTTTATTTCAAGTTATTAAATCTGCACCGAAAACTCTTCTAAAATATGAGCTACATTCAAACTCAATGTAAAATTTAACTTATGTTTAAAGCGTGGATTTTCACATCTTAAAGTTTTAAGTGTGACATAAAATAGAGCCAAAAGGTAACATTTTATTTGTAGTGGGCTCATATATACCTACTCTACTACTATCCAAGTGTAAAAATTCAAACCAAGAAATAAACAGACTTTCTTAAAATTTTAGAAATATGTCAGTGAAACATCTTCTTCGGACGTGGCAATTTCCATGTCTTAAAGTTCAGAGCTTTAATTTTATCAAAATCAACACCACTTTATTTTTCTGTCTAACAGAATATGCGTGGAATTTTCCTCAATAAAACAAGTACTAAACAGACTTCTAATGATTTTGAATAACTGTAGATAGCAAGTGAGCTAAAGGCTAAATGTGAAAATAAAGCGAGCGAGCGAGCGAGCGAGCTAATAACTAAATATGAAAATATTCCCAAAGGTAACCCAGACTTCAGACAAGTTCGAAATGCGACTGTGGAAACATCCGTACCTTACCACATTAACAGCTTTTTCTTATTCAAAACTGATTTTTTTAAACGGAAAACCAAGACGACACTTCATCGTTTACGTGGTATGACCTAGTTTCTTTACATCAAATAACCTAAATATCATAAGAGCAAACATTACGACCAATTTTCATGAAAATTAAATTTAAAAGTGGCCTCTAAATGCATAGCAAGGTATATCTTTTATTTGTAAGTTTTATATATTTTTGAACCCAAGTATCATGACATTTGGCTATTTTCCATGAAGATTGGATATTAAATATAGCCTAGATTGATAACAAGGTATTTTCTTATTTGACACGGTGATCAAGATTCGGTATTGACCTGCAACTTATACAGAAACTTGTGGTATGCTGACTGGCTGCATGTATATTAATCTAAACATAATACACATTAAAGCTTTAACGACAGGAATGATTACATGTATGTATTGGCGCATTTATAGTACACATTCTTGGCAATAAGTTGAAAGGTGTTCATCCATTATTTGAACTATACTCACATATATTTGTAATGTCCTGAATTAATGTTTTCAGTTACCAGGTAGGCACATTTATCATAGTTATATCGATAAACCTTAGATATCGGTATGTAGATCAAATTCACCAACGGCCGACTTGCTGCATTATCTTATGGGTAATAATTCCAATACTCAAAATTTCATGACACTGCGTAACTGTATTACATTGTTTCTCGTGTTGCGGAAATTGTTTTAGATAATTTGATAGTAACTTTAAATGTTTGTTTACCTAATCGAAAACAACTTTAATGAAACTGACGAACCAGTGAAGCGTAACGAATGCACGGATAGTGTAAGGGTAGAAATTAGACATTACATAAGTGCATGCTGGGATAAGGAAATTAATCAAAGGACTGAAAGTGCTGGAGGATCGATTGTCTCTGAACAACACAGTCTGCACACATACATGTGTAAATATCAGGACAACATAGACTGTACACATACATGTGTGAATATCAGGACAACCCTTGCACGAGTAAAGTTATAAACTGGAGACACAACTGTCCACAAATTTTGACCTTTCACCATTTGTGTAAACTTTACTTTTGAGATAGGAACCCATGTGATTACATTATGTCATTCAGTGACTACGTTCAACTACCCTATGAAGTATTAAGCTGTGCATCGTAACTGAGAAATGGATTTTAACAAAACTGAACTAAAAATTTATGGTTTGAACAACTTTAAATATCATTCAAAAGTTATGGGATATGCCCAATAAGGTTGATTGTATTTTGCGAATTAATTCGGATTTAACGTCGCACCCAACAGCTAAGGTCATATTGCAACTTCCGGCTTTCATGGAGGAGGAAGACCCGGGGTGCCAATTCGCTGTATCATAATTTGGGGGTCATTTAGAAACTCCGAGTGCCATACCCTTTATTGTAAAAAAAATAAAAGGCATGACTATGTGTTAAAGAAGTTTTATTCAGTTTACTTCTGTAAAACTGCATGTGATACATCACAAAATGATGGGTAATCAAAGGGTTGGCAGGTTGGTGTTTCTCTTCGGATGCTTTCCATTTTGTCACTGCATCTCAAAAGTCAAATTTGTCCACAAAGCGAATTTTTCATAAGTGCATTCAACCATAGACATTAAACTTTGATATTATTTGGCACACTTAAAGTCCTTTCAATAGTGACAGTCTGATCGAAATTAGACATATCCCATACCGGAAGCGTATTTTATCAACAATTTATCTTGCATTTCGAAGCGTTTTGAGAGGTTTTGAAATGTTGTTTTTGTAGTAATTTGATCATACACATTTTAATTGCGTCATAGAAGACGCTCTTTGCTATTTCTGTTGCGTCATTGACAAAATGAGTGCGTCAAAATCGCAGAAAACGCGCTCTCGCGGGAACACTGAATTTCGTGTATCCGGTGTAGCGATACGTAATTCACGGGTCTTACATTTCTCATGTCACACCGGTCTGACGTTAAAAACCGCGTAGGAAAATAGTTCTATACAATGTTTTCTTGTGATACCTCGTTGATTTAAGTTACAAATTATAAGAAAAACAACAATATAATATTATGCTATTCTGTAATGTTTTGATTTATTTAGATCTGTTACTATATGATTTTTAAAACAGAGGCATGTAATATAGAACTACTTTTCGGTCGTATTCGACAAAAATTTGTGTTAAGAGTTCGGCCGTAAGGGTCTGAAATACTCTGTTAACTTTGGAGACGATTGAATAAATTCAATCGATCCAAAAAAGTATTGGAGGCCTACTTTTATGTTTAGCAAGTTTGTTTTTGATGGCTACACGTATTCGAGACCATTCCTCCAGTAGTGCTTGTCTGCGTTACTTTAGTCGTTGCATGGCTCATGTGTGCTCTGTCGGATTAAGGGATTGAGCGGGCCAGTCCGTGCTTACGATAGTTGTTGATGGCTACAGGAGCCCTATGTGCACGGGCATTGTTATCCGTGAAAATGAAATATGGGACAATAGCACCTGTTGGTTCGTCCTTCCCTAGACACTTATTCCCGCCTATGCCATAACTGAATCCCGCCATAACGACCATGTCCAGCTTTACAGAGAGGTGCAAACCGCCCATGTCTCATTATCCAGACTCTCTCAAGTATACCTATGAAATGAACACAGAATATGAATTCAACAGAGGCGAGGACCTGTGCCCAACCCTGAAGGTTCCATGTGGCATGGTCACTGGCCTAATCCAGACGGTCCATACTGTGATGTTTCAGTAGAGATATGCACATGGGTAACTTTCAAGCTCTCAAACCAGCATCATTGAGACGATTCCTGGCCTTTTGCGTAGATACTCTAACACCAGTGGCATTCTGTAAGTCGTGTTTTAATTTGGTTGTGTTCTGGAAACGATTCCGTCGAGCATAGACGACAACAAACCGGTCCTTTGTCTGAATTGTAGACCATATGCGCCCGCGTGTCCACGTATGATATTTTCATGTATCTGGTAACGTTGCCACATCTTGAAAGGTAACCATCACATTTTGATAAAAACGTTAGGTGTATCGTTGTGCAATAATAAGGTGTAACATATTCATACCATGAATGTAAAATATACGGTTTACCAAGTGACCCTTCTAACATTTTGAGAAGTATATTGATACAGACGGTAAATTTAGATAAAGTCGCAGCGTCATCTTCTTGTCGTACCTGGGTCATATAATATGACAAGATACAAGAAACTTTAAAGTCGGGCACACATAAAGATAACATCAGCCTAAAGCTATTTACCTACTAAACAATGACAATCAATCAAATGTAACAAAACAGCCTGTTATAACAAAAATGCATGTAAAACATGTAGGCAATATCAAATACTTTAACTGAGTATCAGCATAAATCATAAGACAAAATGAATCAACATGTAAGCCAAATGCTTAAAATACGGTTTTTCTAAATCAAACTCATAAGGGAGCAACAATATAAAGGGTTATACGTATCTGAATTTGAACAAAACAACATTGTAGCACACCGATAAAAATTTGGTAAAGCTGTGGGTGAGCTGCTGATGTTAACCAGATGCCTACAATCTGCCATAAGATAAGAAAATAAGAATACGAGAGCACCAAAGAGCGAACCCTAAGAAAAACACAACAACACTAAAACACTTATATCCTCATACCAAATTTGTGGAAAACTAATCAGCAACATTCTGAAAGGGAGTACTACTACTACTTTTCATAAAACAGAGTCCATATTCTATCTAACACATAGCACTGTTTGATTCTACAGGAACAAAATATGGATACCAAATTGCACATAGAAACACACACGCACGCACGCACGCACGCACGCACACACACACTAACAAAGCAGCCTGACTGACACAGAGCACATCTGCAGAATTAAACCATGTCCGGATCAGCCTTCAAAATATTTTATCCAAATGGCCGTGGCTGTTACTGAGTTTGTATACGGAAGTTTCCTCTCCACGTGCACAGGTCAACCCTCACACGCACATACACACATTTTTGTTATAAATATACATTTGTATTCAATATTTTGTCTTTTCTTTTTCAATTGACTATAGAAGTAGGACAACAAAGGCATACATTGTTACTTTATAAACTTAGATAATATTGCGAGACATGTCTTTATCATTACTTCTCATAGATGTAATCTTCAGGGTGATGTAGCTTTCGTGTTGCTGCATTTGTTAATCATCATTACATGTGTATCTATTTGTTTCCTTGTACATTGAATTTGCATCATGACCTCATCGTTTGTTTAAAACCATTCATTCCGGGATTTAACGACCTATTTCAACCGTATTTCGTTCATTTGCACATGCGGCAGTTAACTTTTAACTTACGTTCCTTGAAAGAACCAGTCGGGCTGGAACCTTTACTAAATTCATTAAAACGAAATTTAAACAAAAATACGCTACTGCAGTAGATGTATTAGAAAAACAGACGCAAACAGAAACTGTTTTTTCGTAGGCTATTTTATCGTATCGTGCATTCGAATTATATGGTTCATATCATTTTGAAATATTGCTGATTGGTTATTGTTACGTGGATGAAAATTTCTTGCATATCGGATCGGCATTCTCGTGATTTTACTCATGCCGGAAAAATCGACTCTCGTGCATTACTTGTGATGTAACGTTATACAATGTACACATTGTGTTGTCTTTTTCCTAAACACAACGTCTGAATATCGTTTGTATTTATATGATAATACATTATTTCGATAACTTTGTATTTAAAGTGCAAGACGGTATGCAAAATGAGACATTTGGTTCTGATGGAAATATTTGTCACGCCGGGTAACTCGATCGAGTCTCGTTCCCGCCAAAACAGTTTCCCTCGATGACGAATAGTTTGATCTGAACCGTGTGTTTATGACTGAAACGATATCAATGCTTTGAATTTGATATATGTGTTTACTGTGTGTTTCGTTATTATTATTATTATTATTATTATTATTATTATTATTATTATTATTGTTACATCGAGCTTGTATCATTACGATTGGGCGGGCTCGTTGACTTCCGTCTAATTGTTGGCATAGTCGTAGATGTGATCAATATCGGCAGTTCAACACATTATTAATTATCTGTTTATAATTGAATAACAATTAAAACAAAATATTGAAGTGTATCATGGTGTTGAGTTGAGCTGCACAGAGATGTAAAATGTAGTTCAGTTTAAACATAGTTTAACGGCTCGGGTAATATTATTAGTTTCTTATATGAGCACGAGGTTCAGATCGAAATATCCGTCACTGAGGGTAACTGTTTTGGCGGGAACGAAGCTCTGTCGAGTTCCCGCGAAACAGTTTCCCGAAGTGACGGATATTTCCATCTGAACCAAGTATCTCATGGAAGAAACTTTTTCTTGCATACCGTCTTATACTTTGAAATAGATATTTAAAAACAAACTTATCGAATTGATGCATTTTGATATAAAAACAAACGTTCTTTAGATGCTATGATTGGGAAAGTGACGTCACATTGTTTATAACGTTACGTCACAAGTAATTCACGTAAGTCGTCTTACACGTGGGGGGGGTGTGTAAGATGAGATTTTCCAGCACTGGTAAAAAACTGCAGATATCCCCATCTGGTATGCAAGAAATGTCTATGCGGGTAATATATCCCCTTAACCACTTTAAAAACCAAATAACATATAATATCTAGGAACAACGTTCAAATTCTTCTTCTCAGAAACCGCAAGTCCTAGAGCTTAAAGTATGTTGAATTGTCTGATGGACATGTAGCAAGTTTGTTCAAATATTGCTACCCAGTCCGGTGGTCACTTGTTTGCATACATTTACATAGGGAACCCTTTAAAATTGTTCTCCTGCAAAACAGCATGTGATGTGGCATTGTCCAGTGGACCTCTACAACGTTGGTTCAAATCACGCATCGGGGGCTCAGAATTGACCATGTTTATACAGGTAGCAAAATGCCATACAAGTAAAGTCCATCATCCTCTCCCTTTTTAATATGTTAAACATTTCTGAATAAGCTCAATACTGATTTTAAGATTATCACCAGTTATCATATTTTGTCTAACTAGCGCTATTTAAACAAATAGCATGGATAAATTAGATATTGCATTCAAAATTAATCACAAGAAATTATGGAGATACAACTTTATGAATAAAAGTGACCATTTTGGTAAAAAAATAAGTACACACACAAGCCGCAGCCAATTTTTAATTGAGTAAAGTTATCATCACACATGAAAAGCCATGTATCACAGGGGCTACAGAAAATTCAAGTTAAGTTGTATAAAACAATTATCCAATGATGTCAATAACATTTGCCTCTGGTAACCTAAAAAATATAGATTCTTAAAGCTATAATACTGTTCAAAATGATCAGGAAATTGTGGTCAAGAAATGTTTTTATAACATGAAAAATGATAAGAAATTGAAGAAAATAAGTTTTGCTCAACTATATTCAATAGGAATAAAACTGTTATATACCCTTATGTAATTTAGATATATCTGCATCAATAATTGTTTTAATAATTAACTTGTGAATAGATAGTTAGTCAGTCATTTTTAACCATAACATTACGCCATAAGTAATGTCTAGCTGAAGTTAGCATTTCTGGTATTAAAAAGCAAGTTTACAACAAATACAGCAATGTGATTTATTAAAATGATGAGCACAGCGTTCCAACTAAAGCTACCTGATATAACTTTAACAAAAATATTGATTCTGCAGGACGTACATGTACACTTATCTCCGACAACTAACACACTAAGCGTAACTTATGATAAAACAATAACTATGTAAGACTCGTGCGCTTAAGTCGGTGCATGATAGAGACATTATGAAAATACTGGTTCTTGGATTATTACCCGGTAGGCATCGTAGATCTATAAGGAATTATGCTGACAAATTTCTTGCTATTATAGATCTACTATTTAAAATACGAAATGGCCTTTACCCTTTTTCACAGATAGGTTCCAGGTTTTGTTCACAGGCACCATCATCCCACAAATATTGATGCGGGTAATAAAAGAGAGCACAGTCTTCATTGTGTGCATGCCAAGAGTCCGGTTGTCCTGGGGACCAGTCTGTGAACGTCACGAGATCGCCGGTGTCAACATAGTTCCATACTCCTTCAATTAGTCTGTCATTAGCCCCGATCCAATAATTTGCATCTGTAGAAGAATAGATCTAGGAGTTTGTTCATTAAATGGTCAAAACAGGTCCTAGACTTTTCGTTCTAGAAATTGAAACCAGTCAGATTACGTTTCGATAATGTTTTTTTTTTTTCAATTTTTATCTAGGCAGGTCAAGCACTTGTGTAAAACAAGTGCATTAAGTATCCGAAAGACAATATCGACAATCATAAAAAAACTTTTACTTGAACTTCCTGTCAAGTTTCTCTTTCTTATTGATAATCACTTCTTATTTACATACTCCTATCACCTATTCAAACTTTCGTTCTATTACATTGTACCACCAATAGAATTGGATTATACCATTAACCGTGAAAAGTACGTGTACACAGAATTAAGTTTCTTTCGTAAAACATTGACTCTTAAACAGTTGTTTGTTTTTTTTTCATGTAGGACGCATATTTATCCATATCAAATAAAAAAAACAACAACTAAAAGCTATGTTTAGTTACATATAACAGTTTAATTACATAGCATTTATGAGCAATTTTTTTTTAATCTTGTACTGAAACCAATCACTTTCCATTAGACTAAAATATAGAAGTTCTTGACGTAGAAAAACGTCATAGCTGAAGCTATACGAATAAGAAACACACTACATTTTTTAATTTCGGAAATAATAAACATCTATACAAGTATGCATTTGAGTTGATAATTGAGAGAACATGATCTAACTTAAAAGTGTCTGTAAATACTATACCTTTCATCCTGGATAGGTAATTTTTCAGAAAGTTGTTCTCTTCGATCGTCTCAACACGAACCAGGTGACCATTTAATCGCTCACAATATTTCTAGAGGTTCAAATGACATAACATAATATTTCTTGCATGAAACTTCATACAAAGTTTATAACAAAATGCAATTTGTAATCGATGAAAAAAAAGTTGTGTTGCCTCGTCTGTAAAAAAAAGATTGGTTTGACTTGTACAAATATAGAATAAAGCATTTTACCGTAAGACAGTATGGCTAACAAAATGTTTATATACTGAAAAACTTCAAACACAGTCCAGTTTGGACATATGTGAGCATAGACTGTAACTATATATTTTCCTATGAAATGTTATAAATACTGATCTACTATGAACATAAAACTTTCGATGTTGATCTTATTTACACCGTTCAAGTTTCTCACCTCCGCATCCATGAAAAACATGCCCTGATTATGACCAATCATGTAACAAGATCCATTGAATTTAATCCATGCATCTGGGCAACCACACTCTTCAAGCTCCTCCTGTCCTGTTAGAATGTTGAAAGCATGAGATAGTTACTCTGCTTCAATGGTATAGTTTTTGCCACATGACATCAACAGATGCGACTCATGCTAAATTCTTGAAAACTGTCTATTTTTATGAATCAATTCAATCAACGTACTTTCATGTAATATACTGGAACTACGAAATGTTTTTACACTTTCAAACGATCTCAAATTAAATACCCAAGATTTCATTTGAGGAAAACGTCTCCAGCCTATAAAACATGGGTGTGTTGCCAGTAAAAAAAATACTGGTTGAGCTGTACATTTTCACTATAAAAGATATATTATAATAGTTGACGTCCAAAATGTCTAAACAATTCTTTGGTGTGCTCGCGTCATTTGTGGTAGGGCCTACTTTTTGACGACTGAAGATGAAATAGCAAACAAAATGCATAGGTGTTTTAGGAGCTGGTAAACTGTGTGACTTTCAATTTACAAGTTTCGAAAGAGGCTTTGTGTTAAAGTTCAATAGTGATAATCAAAAAAAACTTTTGGGTATTTCTTCATAACTTGTTTAATTCAGAGCGGGTAATGGCAAAGATATTCCGCTGCTTTGCTCGAGCTTAAAAGCCAAGGATCACATCTACACAGCTCTCATTTTAACAAGAAATGTGTCAAACTGGCAGAAATGACTTTTATTTGTACCAAAAAAACATTCCCAACGTTGTCTTTTAAATTGACAAGTACATATTAGAAACATAGTGCAGTAAAATGTCGATGATATTGCAATAATCTGGCAACTCCATTTCTTGAAATACGAACTTTAATACGAAGAAAAGCATATGTCAACATTGTTTAAGAGTGAATAGAGCACGGTTCTATCATTATCCTACCAATAAATTAATGCTACTAGATATTCGGTAAATTCAAAAAGGTCCTGGAACAATATCGCTATATATAATAATATTATATGAGTTCTTAAATATTTCCGTTTTTCACCAAGCAATATCGCACATGAATTAATTCATGCATTTATGAATTACACTCGATTTTGATTTTTTTTTCACCGACGTCATAGTAATTTGTATGCATGTAGATCTATCAATTGTTCAGTATGAAAGCATTTAAAATGTGATCAAAATTGTTGACATTGTAAATTCGTGAACGAGTTCTGAAAAACATCCAGTTGACAAAACATTACGTCCGAAAAACGTTTCTCCTACTTTATTGAGTGTATCTTTTTTAAATTGTATACATGTAGTTGTTTTAAACTTTTTAATGGTATATGTAAACGTTTGAACTCAATGAAAAGAAATTACATTGATAACATTCTCCATCTGCGCATTTTTTTTTTGATATTCTGAAAATGTTCATTAATAGATAATATTCAGTATAAATAAGTACGATTTTTTATATATATTCTATATGACAAATTATCATATGCCACCGCCATACCTGTGATGAAACTCCCTCCAAATATAAACAGTACAGCAGCTGTCAATATGTATTTGTCTCTCATCATGACTTAGTTTTGTCAATGACCGCAAAACTTACTTTCCGCTGGTTTAATATACATGTATGTCGATATAAATTGGCTTGTCTTATCTGTTATGATTTTATTTTTAGAGAAATGGTTCCTATAGCTCTAGTTTTTGACTCGTTTGTGAATATGTAGAACTGAACAAAAACAAAATAAAGACACATCGATTTTTTTTTTTACGAGAACGTCTTGCAATGACTTGAAAGGAAGCCAGATAAGTTAGGTTCGTTTAACATTTCGGAATTAGTTTCGTCGCCTGGGATCTGTTTTGTTCCAAGTGCCAATTTACACTTTTGGAAAAAAATAACGAATAAAAGAACTAGTTGATACGTTTTGTTTTGTTTCTGTCATTTCATATGTTTGTTAAATCGATGACTATTGTAAACCTATGCTTTAGAATATATCACATAAACAGGAAAGATGAAGTGTTTACGTCATTTTCATTTTTCTTTCTTCAAAATTTGTGGAAACTGTAATGTTTGTGACATATATAGAACATTACACCTGCAAAAACCTTGATAATAGCGCTACATAGAACAGTACATCATAAATATATACAAGGGCATATAAAGAACTGTTTATTGTGTCGACTTTATTGTATATCTAGTTTTTAATCAGCAAAGAAAATGAACGAAAAGGGGACATTAAACTTTAATGTCGGGAAATGGTATGTGCCGGTTATCTTCTAAAATGTGAGTAATTACGAAATTTCATTCCAAAAACTGAACCATGTATATACTTTTAAATTTTTTGCATTTTATGCATTTGTATGTCCATAATATTCGGGTCACAAAGACAACTGAAAAGGCAACACAATTCACAAATATATACTCTCCGTATATCACGCGCTTTGATTTTAAACTGCTGTCAACTCTGGAGGTTGTACACTGTGGGTTTTTTTCGCATATAAAACTATACTATGGAAGCCTTGGAGGGCCACTTTTGAGTTTCGACTTGCGGGTGTTTTTTTACTTTTGACTTATGACTTTTGTACGCCGTACTTTTGACTTATGACTAGAACTACTGTATGCCTCTTTGGCTTTTTATTAAAACAATATAAAACACGTCAACACTCAATAAATACAATTTCTATTTAAAAAGATTTTAATAAAATCAATTATATATATAAAAAGTTACATTATTTGTGTCAATAGTAACAAAATAAAACGTGTTTTAACACGCTTTTGTTTTGACTTTTGACTTACTACTAGATTTATGACTTATTACTTTTGACTTTTGACTTATTACTTTTGACTTATTACTTATCACTTTTGACTTTTGACTTTTGACTTATTACTTATCACTTATGAAAAAAGAAACCCTAATCCTAACCCTAACCCTAGCCCTATACACGGTCCTCACTGAGGACCTCCAGCGGCAGGTTCAGGTAATACTAGGAACCTGCTACTGAGGACCCAACAAATAACGATATACTTATACATATTACAGCACTTTAATTTCCTTCGGTAAACCTTGTGATATTAACATATAGATACATAAAAACATAAAAAGTAATTTTTTAAAAATGTTACCATAGCAACAAAAAAATTCATTTTTTTTTTACAGTTCCTTCATAGTTGGCTTGAGGGGCGGGCCGGGGGCAAGTCCCCAACCCCCGCTTAAAGAAAATTCTCAATTGTATATTATCATTGTTAAAAAAGAAGGTCTCATGGTAGATAAGAAATATGTTGCTTTATGTACATTATGCTTAATGAGCTAGCTTCTTTAAATAAAAGAGATTATTATTATTATTATTATTATTATTATTATTATTATTCTTATTATTATTATTATTATTATTATTATTATTAAAGAAAGAGGACACCCACAAGGCCTCCCGAGCCGAGAGTTGCGTCGCCGCTCACTGCGGAGGCTCCCAAGGTCGCCTCCTGACGCGCCGTCACGGCTCATTGATACTAAAATAAATGACAAAGACAAAAGTAACTTAGTTCATTTATTTACAGCAAACAAGTTTACAGTGCTACGCACAAACATCATTTTAAAACCTTAATACAGGTTCGAATCCCAGTTTATATTGTCACAGCAATATATGCAGTACCATTCCTCTTAAAGTGTCTGAAAGTAGCAGTCATAAGTCAAAAGTCAAAAGTTGAAAGTCATAACTTAAAAGTCAAAAACACCCGTAAGTCGAAACTCAAAAGTGGCCCTCCAAGGCTTCCATACTATATACTATTTGGCATTTAACTTGTTCTAAGAATTACTAATTTTAGCTCAAATGTCACGATTATTTTAGATGGTTCCCTTCAAAACTTATTCACAGAATTCCATTCCATGCAAAATTTCTGTTGTCATGGCAAACAAAAACTTCTTAAAAAATGTTTCTTTTACAAAACTGCAATGTTACGGTGATCTCAAGTGAACGACTCTAACCACTCGGCCACGTAGGCGGTCACTTGTTGAACAAAGACTTATATACAAAAACAAAACGAACATTTCTGGTGTGTGGCATTGCCTAGCTTTCAAGTTCGGATCATGCCTCTTTGGTCGAAAGTGGTCCCATCCTGGTCTCACTTTTTATACGCCCGAAGGGGACGTATTATGTTATCGCCTCGGTGTCCGTCCGTCCGTCCGTCCGTCCGTCTGTCCGTTAGCAATTTCCCTTCCGCTCTGTAACTCTTGAACCCCTTGAAGGATTTCGAAGAAACCTGACAGCAAATATTAACCAGAGCTGAGACGACGTGCAGAAGCAATGTTCCGGATGGCTGGATTCAAGGTCAAGGTCATACTTAGGGGTCAAAGGTCATATGATTTTGTTTCCCTTCCGCTCTGTAACTCTTGAACCCCGTGAAGGATTTCGAAGATATTCATATAAACAGCGCCTCCTGGTATAATAATGAAACTCTATATTATGCTTCCTCCGTTGGGGTCTCATCCACGAAGACAAAGCTAATACATTTGCTCTCATGGACGGACTTTAAAAAATTCAATTCAAATCAAATGCTTCCTCCATTTTGCTTTCTGCTTGCTGACATGTTGTTAATAGTAAAAGGAATCGACAAGACATATGCAGAATAATGGCTATGGCAGCAAGAAAATATGCAATAAACATAAACATTTTGTTTCATATGCTAAATAAATATTTATGTATATTAAAGAATGAAGATCTTCAGTTGTGAAATGATCGAAGCACTTAAGATAAGGAATAACCCATTTATTGGCCGAAAGGAGGCATATAATCCAGCACGAAGAAATCATTTGATGACATACAACAAAGCATAATCTTGCAGGTAATAAAAAAACTTCAAGGTCAAATAAAAGAAAGCAAGATGCAAATTTGGCAATGACTGTCTTCCATATTCAGTGGTCTTTAGTAATTAGTAACACCGTAAATTATCTTAAGGCTGTGACTGTTTACTGATTTCGTTTAGTAAACTGCAGCCAAAGTATAGATAAAAACCAAAATTTGTTAGATCTTTTTATAATTGCAGTTTCACTGAAAACATACACATTTAAACTGCACAAAAAGAAACAAAAACTGCAGCTGCCAATAAATCTTCAAAAGGTATGATAAGTAGAAAGTTGGCACTGAACAGAATTTCGTATCTCTGCATT
This sequence comes from Saxidomus purpurata, assembly GCA_022818135.1. Classification (NCBI taxonomy): domain Eukaryota; kingdom Metazoa; phylum Mollusca; class Bivalvia; order Venerida; family Veneridae; genus Saxidomus; species Saxidomus purpurata. Next base: position 29,389,306 of record JAFMSR010000005.1, on the reverse strand, counting down.
CATATAACGATCGACATATCAGTTGCCAGATATAAAAAAAAACTTTTAGGTGCTCAGTTTAACCAGATTACGAAGGTTACTTATCATTATAATGGTGAAATCATTGGAATTGTTTAATTGACTGCAATACTTATTTGGATCGAGGGTTTGCTAATTTTTTATACAAAAAGAAAAATTATATCAGATTATTTGAAATTGCTTGCAGATAGTTTAGCCTTATAACTCCCTGACAATATGAGAAAACATAGTGAAATACGTAAGCCGACGGTCTTTGATCGTAGTATTCCTATTTCTCATTCTAAACAAAGTCTTTGAAAGATGGTCAACTGACACCGTGAAGACCAATTTTATTTATGCTAGCCAGGACTAAAAATACATAGGCCGGCTGTCTACATGCAGTTAAATGCCAAATATTACAATTTTTTCCAATTAGTCTGTCAAAAATTGTCATATTTTAGGGCTTTTCCCGATTGTTAGACGATTTCTAATTTCATATTATAAAATGCGTCATCAGGATATATTTGACGAATACATAGTACCTAGACACCGGTTACAAAATTTTGCGTTGACAGTTTGCCAGAGATTTTTTTCTTTTTCAGCGTTCATCTCAATGTAGAGCTGCGGTAAGTGATATTTTGGATATTGTTTAAGATAATAAATTGTAGGCTCAGTTATAGTCGTCATTAACTGGTAAATATTACTCAAATATTCAAATAATTGAGTTGTTGTCTTAACAACAGATATAAACAAATGGCGACCTTAATAAACAATTTTCGGATATCGGCTGTGTTTTCGGATAACATTAACTAATAAGGCTACATCCAAATATACTTCATCTAAAGAAACTTTATGTAATGAACAAAAAACTTTAGTATTTGTCAATGTCAAATAAATCAGAAGACAAAATTAAGTGGGGGTATCTAAAACAACTTCAGTGGACGCCTGTCCAATTTATAATGCTTGACAGCTGCACTGACAGAAAACAAAATATAAAAATAGCGGCATTTAAAGTTTTGGAAGCCAGGACTACGATTGGACTTCATTTTTAACTTAGTCTAATTATCATTGTTTGAACAACTACATCTACAGGGATACTATTGCTCTCAACAATCAATTTCTGATCATTACTGAGAAGTCTGGGACAGATATTGTGAAAATTAGAAGGCTGTGTTACAGGATATACTGTATATTGAAAAAGAACGGTTAAAAGTAAATGCACTATCATAATGGATTTAGAATATGTGCAAGTTAAGACTTAGAATAATCAGTGAAGCATTTGAAGTTTATTAATTACACTGACATGGAAGGAGGCGTGATAGTTTTGGGTGGTAGCTAGCTAGCTTTCTTCTTAAGATGTTTGACTTTCACTGGTATATCAAATACGCTAGTCTCTTAAGTTTTTTGGCATTTATATTTTCCATCTCTTTCTATTACAGCTAAAGTGAGATGATAGGCTGGTAACTGTTGACTGTAAACAGAGTACCCAGGAGTTCATCTTTTAGTAAGGTGGAAGAATGGTGCAAACCATGCAGTCTCCACCGTTTGATCTTCAGGCCTACCAACCCCCTATATCTCTATGGAAACTGGTGAAGCAGTATGTACCAGATCATGAGAGAGAAGAAATTAAAAGTATGCTTGGTGAATCACTCATAGATCAGAGCCTAGAACTTCATGAAGAGGTAATTGTTTCCTTACCAGGTTTTTATTTAACATTGCCCTGACAAAGGAGGAGTAAAAGCCATAAACATGTTTTAAAGATTAATTTCAGTGCTCTTACTTGATTTCTTGAGTTCAATATTGGTCATCTGGGGTGTATTTTGAGGTAACTGTTACTTCAACACTAATACTTTCACTAAATATTTTAGATTGACACATTACTGGATATCTGGAGGGATTACAGAGAAGAAACTTCACATGTGAAACCGATGTCAAAGCTTCCTGAACCTCCAGGATTGAGAGACAGATTGGTCCAAGAAATACAGTTCTTTGTAGACAGTGTGAAAGAAAAGGCTAAAAACCAGGGAGTGTAAGTTGTAAAGTCATGATTTTAGTGTACCACTTACTCATTTACATGGATATCAGTATTTGTACCACTTACTCATTAACATGGATATCAGTATTTGTTCCACTTACTCATTTACATGGATATCAGTATTTTTACCACTTAATCATTTTCATGGATATCAGTATTTGTACGTAAATGAATAGCAGTATTTGCAACATGTTCAGTTGTTGTTTAATTTTGAGAAGTGACCTACTTCTGTAGTCTTGATGGAAAACAAATGTCTCTTTAAACATGGAATTACCATGAAGTTTTGATGTGTAAAACGCATGTGGTGCCTCAGTTTTGGCTTTGCCAAGTTGTGGCACATGGAACTAGATAGTTTTGATCAATTTGGCAAGGATTATAAGTAACTTTAGTAACAGCTGTAGCTTAATCTGTAATGACTTCGTTTTTTAACTTCAGAAATGCTGATAAAATTTTGTCAAGACATAATACAGAAATCCTTGATTATGCCATGGACACCCCAAGTAAGTGCATACCAGCATCAATATTTCATGATGCTAAAATCTCATTGTCATTTACATTAAATTTTTTATTTGATTTAGTACAAATAGCCTTGACCATATCATTTAATGCTAAAGTTACATCATATTTTACTTAACTGAAAACACTGGGATAGCATTTTGGTAGGGTCTGCTTCAAGATAAAATTTAATTCTGTATCTGTCATACTATTAATGCAGCCATTCAAGCCTTAACACCATTGGGAACAGAAAATTGTGTTTGTTGTAGAGAGGTGTTGTTCTGTAGAGGTTGGTTTCTGAAATAATTGACACAACAGGAAAGAAAATGTGTCTTTTTAGCGAGGTTGTTCGAGGGAGGTATCGTTCAGGGAAAATGAACTGTATTTACAAGTTTTTAGGTACAATTGATATAACTGCATTCATTCAGATTGAAGCTATTTTTATGCAAAGTTTCGTAATAATTCTGTTAACAGTGATTTACAAGGAACAAAAAGTTAATTCTATACATAATTTTCTGAAAGCCATCAACAAAAATTGATATTTATTTTCCTCAAAACAATTTTGTTTGCAGAGATTAAAAAAACCTTTGTATCAATACATGTGACCAGATACAAAATTTATGTATTTGCTGAAAACCGAACAGTGTATGACATACATTGTACTTATACTTTCCAGCCAAGGGATAGCTGATAAATCAGTGCTGTACTATATGCATTAAGTGAAAAGATCAGAGTTACGAGTAAGCAGTTTCTTTAGATTGTAAGATAATTATGTTGTATATTCTAGGACCTGACAGTGTCAAGACACAAGTTCCAGATTGCCTACTGCAAGAGGAAATGACTTATAGATTTACTCCAAAAGTTGATCTGAGCATAGCCCAAAATGTAGTTGACAGGGATGCTTTCAAATTATTGACATAGCAATTGGGAGGAAGTGATGTGTAAGAAAATAACTCTACCTTGCATATATGTAAGTACCCCTTATCAGATTTACTTTCAAACTGCTCCGGCATAAGTCCAAAAGTGTTGAGCAAATATTGTTCATATCGACATAGCTTGTGAGCGGAGTCTGTCAAGAACAATACTGGACATTTCTACGTTTGGAGTCATAATCTAAAAGATACCTAAAATGATAATGGATTGATACTAATTTCAAACCTTAATTGGAGGGCATTGATTGGAAGTGCAGTGACAAAACGAACCATAGCTAACCCTAACATTTTTTTAGTTATTTCCCCATTATGTAAAAAGCTGTCAGGAGTGTAACCTTCAGGTAAGTATGTACTGGCGGGGGATTAACCATGTGTACATGGCACATGTTAGAAGTTATTGACAGATAGTTTAGTGACAAAGTGTGTAGCTCAAGCTGACCAACTTTTGTATTAACTCCTTCATGCGATAAAATCTTGTCAAGAGCATAACTAAAAATTATCTTAAGGGATTAAGCCTTGATATTTCACACAGTGGTAAGAACATTAGAGGGAGTACCAGGATCAAAAAAATTCATGATGCTAAAATCTCATTTCATTTACATTAAATTTTTTATTTGATTTAGAACAAAGCTTGTCCTAGACGATACTCAAATACTATGTTAGAGATTGCAGTTGATATTTTACTACTGATAAAGGATATGGGAGATATTGCAGTAACTAGAACCTAACTTTTTAAATTAAAATTTAATTCTGTATCTGTCATTTTTGGGACCAAAGAAAATAATCATAAAGAGCCAATAACCAGTTGGGAACAAAAAATTGTGATTGGATGATAGAGGGATAGGGTTGTTGTTGATAGAAAGACGTTTGCTTAATTAATTGATACAACAGGTAATACAAGGTTGTGAAGCAAAAGTAGGTACTTCCGGGAAAATCAACTAAATGTTCAAGTCATATGGTTCAACTGATTACCTACATTCATTCAAAGATTGAAGCTATTTCTTATGCAAAACTCTCAGCGTAAAATTCCGATCCAACATATCCCCGGGTTGTTACAAGGGCCAAAAGTTGATTGCTATACTGGGGCTCGGATAAGTTTCTGACATGCCCTCCACAAGACTTCGGGATATTTATTTTCCTCAAAACATTTTTGTTTGCAGAGATTAAAAACACGATTTATAATTACAAAATGTTCAGATATCAAAATTTTGTATATAAATGCAAAAAATCCCAGTTTATGACATACAATGTCAATACAAATTCTAAGGATAGCTCATAAATCAGGCTTACAATTGCAATGTATCAATGTAATGATTTAAGTGAAAGATCATAGCTACGCAAGGAGTTTTTCGCACCTCTGTACAGCATACAATAATTGACGAATTTTTAGGACCGACAGTGCTCAGCTTTTCCAGATTGTTTGGCAAGAGGAAATGCCGGAAAATCCAATGATCGGATGTCAAAATAGAGGAAAGTTTCTTATAGTAATGTAGGGATCACAATTCTGTCAAATCTGTAAATATATTTTATGCCCCCAAGTGTGGAGCAAATATTGTTGCTACAATTGTTGTCCAAAGAACTGGAAAATATTGTTTGGAGCTATAATCACTAAAGGAAGTTAAAAGGATAGTATACTTCACACAGTAATTTAAGGCATTGCATCTGAAGACATATACTTTAGATAAACGTATTTTTCAAGTATGCCCCACATGGTCCTAGAAAGCTTGAAATCTGGAGATTAACAAATCGAGATATCTGTACTTGGATTGATATAGAACAAGAAGGGAAAAAAGTATTGACGAGAAATTTCAGTCGACAAATCGAAACATCAGATAAGCAAATCAAGATGACCCAAGTTTTGTACTGTATCTCCCTTTATCGTATGAAATAATGCTTTATGAGACATAACTAAAAAACCATTGAAAGGATTTAAGTTGATATTAACAGTGGTAGAGAAGTTTTAGAGGGAGGTGTAGTGACCATAAAAAAATCTTAGCTCTACCATTTGTGTCTCCCTTTATGAAATGATGCTTCCTTTGTCATGTGAAAGTCAATTGATATTTACACAGTGGTGAGGAATACATAGTGTAGACTAAAAAAATCAAGCAGACTTAATTTTTTACATTTAACATCAATGAAATAGGATACTTTTGAAAAGAATTAAAAATTCAGGAATCAGAATTTTAGTCTGACCTAGTGATTGAACTATTTTTTTGGCGGCTAAACAATTTTGAATGAAGTGAAATTGAAACTTGTTGCATTTTCATTTGTAAGAATTAAACTTGTGTGCTGTTCACCCAAACTGCAGGCTTTGTGGAGCACCCATCGGTGTTAGCGATACTCTTAAGTACAATTGTTTTCCTTGACTTGTTAACTGCTTTGTTATGCCTAAAATGGCGGGCCTCTGTGGTCTTGGTGTGAGTTTCCTTTACATCATACAATATAGTCTTATATATAGCTCAGCTTCATTTTCTGCTTTGAAGCTTGAACTTGGGTTGCTTTCATTTTATACTTTTAGTTGTATGCAATTGCATGTACTAAGACTTGTAAGAGAGAATCTTTCACTGTGTATCCATTTCAGAACATCAGAGGCATCAATACTGAGTGAAGAGGTTGAAGCAATGAATGAAAAACTCAATTTTCTCAAGTTTGATGAGGTTGTCACACACTTAAGGTATATATACAAATTGTACATGTGTATTGTTAATATATGTTCTGCAAAAAATGTTGTACTTTACTGGGGTAGCTATGTAAAGCCTATTTCTTCGTTGTCACCTACCCTAGGTAGATATATAATACTTTGTCATCTTAGATAGCCATATAAAGTCTATTTCTTCATTGTTACTAATCCTAGGTTGGTATTTAATACTCGAATCTTCGTTGTTACTTTCCTTAAGACCGTATGCTTTGCAATTAATGTATGCATTATCATTTATCCTAAATATAAACTAGAAAATCATATAATTTTTACGTTTACACTTGGTTGCAGGTGTATACATTCAGTACTCTTAGGTACAACAAGAGTCAATTCATAGTGTACGTGTTTCCAAATACATGTATTTATGAAAGGTAAAATACTTGAAGTTACCGTAGATATATAAATCAAAGATACCTGATGAACCAAAAAGTTATGATAAAAAGTTTTTTTATACACTTTTTAGGAGTACTATGGAGGAAGAAATTGAGACATTGCTGAGGGACATACATTTTCTACAGAAATGCTTAGATGATGAGGCCACATTTAGGGCTGAGTCCACTGGTACATTAACAAGGGAGCCAACTCTTACAGGTTGAATATGGTTTTAACAACCATTCTTTATATGATGTATTCTTAAATGAAGTCTTAAATGATATTATATGGAAGATAAGTAGCTAAATTGCTGTAAATTACTATGATAGTTGGTTTGTTGTGCATTTTTAGATTTTAGTCTCATAAATAACAAAAATATACAACTGTTCAGTGTTTACATTTTCTAGTTGGAAAATTTCTTGTGCATTTTTAGATTTTAGTCTCATAAATAACAAAAATATGGGGGGGGGAAAGATTAAGATTTAAGCTATTTTACAAATATTTTTCTAGTCATATGGAAAGGATCCTCAGAATTTATTTGTATTCAGTATTTAAATCAGGGGTGGGGGGGGGAGTAGATTAAGATTTAAGCTATTTTTAAATATGTTTCTAGCCTTATGCAAAGGATATCAGAATTTATTTGTACACTTTTATGACTATAGGAAGTAAGTTTTCTTTGACCTTGACATTTTAGAGCAGGAGAGTACAGGAGAGGGAAGCTGGTAAAGGTTTTATATGTGAAAGAATAAAATGTTTTTAATTGATTTATTGTGAATATTAATGACAGATATTTGTTTATTATCCAGAATTAAAGGAAGAGCGAAGCACCCTTGAAAAAGACTTGCTCTCAAACATGTCCTCACAGGCCTCACCACCATTACTCAAACCTGCATTTACCCCAGCCTCTATCAAGTAAGTGTGTCTCTGAAGTTCAATGTAATGCTTAAGCTTTAAGATAGTTTTAAATGTGTAATGGTACATTAAATTTTACTTGATTTTGAGACTGGGCACTTTCTAAAGTAGAGTCATTTATGCTAGAGAATACATGTACTTAATAAACATGACAACAGAAATATGTGTTAAGAAAAGTAAAATGTCTTGTCAGTAATGAGTTTTATTGTTGTAACAGAGCTGTATGAGTAGAAGGGGGAATAAATTTATAAACCAAGGTTTCAGCTGTTTCAATGGAAAGCAAAAGACAACACTTTCTCATGTTGAAACCTTTCTCTTAGTCAGTCTCATTTGAGTAGAAATAAATGTAGGTTACAGAAGTAAACTGACAAATATTTATTAACTGAGAAGGGAAGTAATAAAAATATTTTTAAAAATAATCAGAACTGACAGAAGTATCAGTATGAGACAAGATGACTTATGACTAATGTGTTGCTTGAATCATGAACTGGAATAAGGGGTTTACCTTAAACAGTGTTGAACAATGATCCTTGCCCTACGCATTTTGTACCACTGTACAAAATGAGCCTCAGCTTTTGTAGGACACTCCACTTCCTGTCTGGGCAATTTGGTTCATAATCTTGATACCTGCCCAGACTTAAAACAGCTTAAAACAAATATGCACTTCCTGTATAAGACATTAAGAATTGTGAAATTTATATTTCAGACAGTAAGTCACATTCTGCATTGAAATATTTGATAAATAAAAATGCAAGCTGTGTAGTGTTTACATTAATTCATTGTTTAATTGGCAGCTCCCTGTTGGGATACAATGATTAATTTACATATTTGATATATATTTTTGCAGGAAATTAGGCCCAGCTGTTACTCCAAGCAATAAACTGAGGTCTTTGTCAGGTTCAGCATCTGGATCTGCAATGCCTGCTAAATCAGGTCCATTGAAAGCTTTCATTTCCCCAGAACCTCCAAAATCTGGACCAATAAGAACAGACTCTGCGGGCAAGCATAAGTTTTTGCCAGCTCAACAGGGAAGTCAAAATCGCCATCATCATCTAAAGACTAACATACTAAATTCAACTGAATCTAATAGTGACAGTTCAATAAACACAAAGACATCAGAATATGGAAGTGCTAGCTCAAGTTTACGGCAATATCATGCAAGTTTAGACCGCACGAAACACAGTGACCATAGTGTAAGTGGTGATAAAAGTATTAAATTGTCTCACAAAGATCAAAGTCATCGAAAGTCCAAGCTTGAGGCTGTGGTAACATTATCAAAAGGTCAGACGGGTGATGCCACAGATGTTCATGTTATACCTTCACCACCCTCTTCAGCGAAACCAACCACTCCCAGACCAGGGTCGGCACAGAAGTTCAGAAAAATGGTGCTAGACTGCAGGGATACAAGTTGAAGAGGTCTGCACAGATACAAATCTTTTAAGGACCATTAAATCAAGTCTCATGGAATATGATGGACGTAATAGCAACATTTCAAGCACAAGAATGCTCAAGACAGTCACAGGTATCGGACCATGCTGGTAATTGCCAGACACATTCCCTATTAGTTTGCTTTAAATTTGTGATGGCATAATTCCAGATATTTCTTTATAAAAATTGTTATTCGAAATTTTATGCAAGTCATAAATTTATTTGATTTAAAAGTCACGTTTCTAGTTATGTGCATCAAGAACTGACTTCTGTGGTGTTCTTTTTATAGTGGAGTAAGACTACACTTGATAGAAATGACCAAATGGCAAATAACTCATGTTGCTCATTCCTTCAAAAATGATTGTCTGAATTTCCCTAGAATCATGAAACAAGCAATGAATATGGATTAGAAAACATCTAGTAAGCTTTTGCATTGTGGATTTTGATTGTATGTATTCAATTGCATAAGTCAACTTTCTTGCCCTTGAATTTATGAAAACAAAGCAGAAAAAAGGGTGTGAAAGCTTGTGTCACATGTATTTTAAATGTGTCTGACACAGGGTAAATAAACACACATAGTATTTGGCCATCATGTGATTACTGCATGCCGCTTGTATATTCTTTGTACATTTAGAGTTACTGTTCTTGCCTTACATGTTAAAATAGCCATACTTCATTATACTTTTAGGATATGAAGTATTCTGTTGCAGTTTCATTTACAGGCTTTTTACTTTATTTATTTATTTCAGCCAAAATAATAGACTACATGTAGTTTGTTCTAATATACCTGCTTAAATGTAACATAAGGCTTAAATTATAGTAGTATTTTCTATAGTTTGAAACAAAACATTTTTAAGACATCACTTATAAAATCTTTGCATGGTAGAAATCCCCCTACCTATACTTCACAGAAATTGTTACACAATTCAATACAAGCAACTGCCATCATCTGCATTTATCTATTTATTGTAGTAATATATGCTGGAACAAGTTGGAAGTCTCACTTTTAAACTATCATATGTTTATGCATAGAATGTGATATTTTGTTTGTTTTTATGTTGATGTTAAAGATTTGCTGAGTTATTAAAAGTAAATATTGTTTTGTTTCTTCCTTGTATCCTTATTTCACATGGCCTACTGGTGGGCCATTCAAAACAGAAAAAAAGGTTAGTTACTCTTTAGCTCGCCACTTAATGTATTAATCATTTGGCAACCGTTAATCTGTACACAATTTGTGAACACACTAGAAGCCACATTTTGCACCCAATCATACTGAAAATTTTAGGATTTGTCATGATAGTTACTCTAGGTCAAGTTCGAAACCGGGTCATATGGGGTCAAAAAGTAGGTTATCTAGTCAAATCATAGAAAAACTTTAGTAAAGCTCTAGAGGCCACATATATTACTAAATCTTTATGAAAATAGGTCAGAATTTTTGTCTCAATGAGCTTTGGGTCAAATTTGAATCTGGGTCACATCATGTGGGGTCAAAACTATGTCCAATCAAAGAAATACCTTAACACAGTCTACGTTTAATAACCAGTCTTCATAAAAAAAGGGTAAAAATGTTTGTCTCTATTTATAGGACAATTAAGTCGGTATCTGGGTCACTGGGGGTCAAAAACTAGGTCACACTGTCAAATCAAAGAACTACCTTGTTACACGGTGTGGAATCACATTCATGATCAAAATAATCTCGAAACAATAGTAATGAGTAGATCTATGAAAATGTAGTCACTTTCCGATTGTTCTGAACACTTCAAGAAACTGAAATAATTTATTTTTGAAGTGTTCAGTACAATTGGAAGGTGACTATGATTGAGGCCTCTGTAGTTCTAGAATACTTTTATGTTGCCAATATGATAGGCTACATTTTAAATTTACAGCTAAACACATTTCATTATTTTCTAACATTAACCGTTTTGTTTAGAAATTATTTCGATCATATGATTCCCCGCCGTGTTAATTCTAGAGGCCACATTTGGAACCAATCTTCATGTAAAATGGTCGTAGTGTTTGTCTTGAATGTGGGTTACGAGGTCAAATCCAAGGAAAACGTTATCTAAAATTTAGAGGTCACATTTTATAGCCAATCATTTTTAGAATGTGTTTATGATATGTAGGTATCTGGGCCACAGTGGGTCATATTTAGGTCATGTATTCATGTGAGTGATGTAGAGCCATTCTGGTCCTAGGTATGAACCATGCCTGATATTTTAGCTTGAACCTTAATTATGCTTAAAGATGCACAATCCTATTGTGGAGATGCAGCAGCATGTAAGCTGATTTATATGTACCCGTATATCATTATAGCTTACTCAAGTATACCATCCACTATCAAGCACTCTCCAGCATTTGGCCCACATCTAAACAGAATATGAGTAGCAATAGTATAGAAATTAAGGAAATTCTTAACCCCTAAATTAAACTACAACCAATTAAAAAGATTCAAAATATACTCCTATATTGAAATTGTTTGCACGATATGCCAGTCAAAAGTTATAAGTGAAGTGCTCAAGGTGAGCTATGGTGATTGCTTAATGTCCGTCTGTCCGTCCACACTTAAACATGTGTTTGCAATAGAGGCTACATTTTTCGCTGGATTTCCATGAAACTTGGTAAGAATGAGTGTTTTGGTGAAATCTAGTTCGAGTTCAAAAATGGGTCATCTCGTATTAACACTTAATTAGGTCATCATGTCAAAAAGAAAACCCCAACAGACGCGAATAACATAAATGTAAATAATATGCTTTACAGATGTTCTCTCTTAGTTTACATTTGTGCAATAGGCGAATGTTAATAGGACCATCATTACCCTCTTTATTTTTTGCTCGAGAAGTTAAGTTCTTATCAAATCTTTTTTAATGTGAATATCGCAATGCGGTCAATGCGTAATTGCTCTAAATATGTGTTCAATGGGAGCAGTAGATCATTCAATGCATAAATAAAAACAAGTTGACGTTGAAGAGATCTCGAGGTAGGTTTGCAATTACATGTACCTGTTACCATTACACGAGACATCGCACATCATGTGACTCTTTAATTGTTATCGTGAAAGAACATGTGCACGAAAAACCGTGTAAACGTCCGTGTTACAATGTATATTGAAAAAAAAAACAACAACAACAACTGTAAACATACTGATATGAAAGCAGATGAAAATACTTTGAATAAAGATAAAGTCTCCATGGTTAACAGATACCACAATTGACACTAACTTTGATACTATAAATTTCAACGAACATTGATACTGTGTTCAAAATTTGATACATGTAATAAAATCAGATTAGAGGAAACAGTCATCATCATTGAGTACATACATAGATTATTGTTGCAGTTGAATAAATAAACAATGATACAATACTTGCATAATTGTATAAAAAAAATCACAGGTGGTGGAAGTTTTACTATGTGTTAATGTATATTCAAAATTCGTAGGGAACTATTTCAAGAAGGAATGGCAGCTCGGCGTAGAGATGGACGGGTGAGTGTCAACCAATTGGACTACTGTACCTCATATAAAACATGATATTGATGGTGTTATCTGTATACTGAATGATTAAGTACTGTTGAACGCAGACTAGTAATTAGGCTTTGTGACGTATAATTAATCTATATGAAGACGCAATCGGAGTGTCGAAATATAAAGCGACATCCGATGTAAATATCATTAACGGCGGCAGATTCTGTTGTTGTGTCCATCCGCATTGACTTGCTTACATAAATCGAGTCAGAGTGCACGTTTAGTAATTTGGAATGAAGCTGATTATATAATATTATGGTCCATTTGCGGAAAATACGTATACGGACCGCTTTCGCCCCCTTTTCCATCAAAATGGATATCCATTTTTCCAACACATAAATCAAACCAGTTAAAAAATACTGCGCTTTGTTTAAATATGTACTGAACCGATTTAAAGTCAAAGTTAAAATCCTCGTGTTTTACAAACAAGGATTTCGTTAGTTAGACATCTTTCGTGAGAAAATGTGATTCTGGGATTTTTAATAAATCATAGAAAAACATGTGAATTGCAAATTGTTGACTAGTTTAATAAAAGGTAAAACATTAAATACTATGCCGGAGTATTCAATGGATTATAACTTCTTAAATGTTACAAAGATTCATATGCTTTAGTAATACCTAGAATTAAGTGATGTTCAGTATTCCGGTGCCTTAAAATTATGATGTTCAAACTGTAATATAGCTTTAAGCTGTCAACGTTTATGTTTTATCTCCAAATATTCCATTCCTATTCATGAATCATTGAAAAGTGCACGTCCATTCGCTTGCTGTACACATTACATTTTTTGACAGTTGCAAACGCTAAAACTTATCTCGAAAATTCCGAACTACCAGCTACTTTCCTTTTAAGGTATAAAGTTTTGTTACTGTTTCTGGTAAAATTATGTATTCTTACAGAATAATGAGGACCATGATGACAATTCTTTGGTAGAAATCGAACAGGTACCAATTGGCGATGATGCAGAAAACCCACTTCCAGTCTGGAGGAAAATTTGCTTCGCTGTAGGTGGCGCTCCGTACCAGACGACAAATACTGTTATCAATTTCTTCATCTCAATTTTTCTTCTAGAAGTTGCTAAAGTACGTATAAAAGCTTCTTCCTGATAATGAAATATACTCACAGTGAAACCAGGGTTTATGATTCTCAATCATACGAACCACAAGACTGTAATCTCAGGCTTATAATTCATGACCAACAGGAATAACAAGTTCAGATAACATGTTGTGAGCATGTTTTGCACATTCGAAATTATACGTTAGTTGTTTGGCGCTATTTCATTCGAACTTGAAGGACATCTTTTTCAAACAGACCCGTGCTAGGCACTGCATATTTTCTATTTAACCTTAGGTTAGGTGCAAAAATCTGGCAGGTTCCAGATATAATTATTTAGAAAAGGAAAACTATAATCAATGATGAGGGCCGACTGAACCTTTGCGAATCATATCTTTACGGTGTATATATTTATCCATTAAAATGTGCACCTGAGTATGGGCAGTCCATTTATTTGCTGTAAAGCTCGGGATGTGTGACGGACCCCACCTGTGATATCATTTGCGTAAACTACACAAGTGGGGAAAATGTTTGGCCATGGTTAATACTTTAATTCAGAGCGCACCAAAGTATGGGTCAGTCATTACTTGCTGGTAACTTGGGATGCTATAACAGACCCCAGCGTGGATATTTTCCAGAAAACTGACACAAGATGTGGGAAAAGCCACAGGCTTTCTTCACAATCGGCTAAAATAAATTAATATAAACTAAACTTAAAGTTGGACGGTAATTTTAAAGCGGATGTACAAACTTTGATATACCCAGATATTTGTACAAGACCCCGCAGTGATTATATTAATTTTGCCATGGAAACCCCGTTTGACATACATGTATATAAACAGAAAATATATAAACGCAATTATTTCGGAATACTTTATTCTGAATTTAACATAAAAAGTAATCATAAACTTTTTACAGAACAAGCAGGACAAGGATATATGTTTAACCCTAGCAAAATGCTATTAAAAAGGTCGATTGCAGGAATACACACTGTACTTCTCAGCATATGTATATATCATGTATAGAGAAACAACCTGTGAAGAAGGTTGCTCATTTGTTTGGAAAATATATTTATTTGCAGAGTCTCTGTAGCAGTCTCCAACTATTAAATAAATGTTCTGTTAATTCCTGTGATGGTTTTAACACCCTGAATGCCGAATATAACCTACATAATTGCGTTTGTTAAATCTTATACATGTACGGCTGTATCTATTCTATTTCAGGATATTGTTTTCGGCACCGCTTGCTTGTGGGGCATACTTTTGCCTGTGGTATGTTCCAGATATATCTGATGGCGGCAAGTTTGCCTGGTATTTTTGTTTCTACTGCGGATTTCAGATGTTGTTGTCAGTAAGTTCTCTATACGTGTTGAAGCATCACGTGAATTCGTATTGATTTCTAGAAATAATAGGGATACGGAGAAATGGACACCTACATTTTTATCCTTAGATGTTTTTTCCAGTGTATTTTTCGGACTATAGTGATTTTCACTTAGTTCTAAAGCAATGTAGAGAAAACGACCATCGTACACACCTGACCCTAAACCTAAACCGTAGTGGCGTATGGTTTGAAGAGATAAGGAGATAAGAGTATCGGAGCACCTTCCATTGTTTGATTCCGCAACTTCTCTCGGGTAGAAATGTTCAGAAACATTAGGGACGCATATCATCAGACATTGCAGTACGACATAGTGTTACACGGAGTACAAAAGTGCAATTATCCTCAAAGCTAAAGTAGTCTAGAATTTTTAATTCGTGTATTCGTCGCCAGAATTTTATCTACAGGCCATTTTTTCACGTATTTTATACTTATTTCTGACTTGTTTAATAGAAATTGATCGATATTGTATGGCTTTCGAAAGCTTGAATATGTCTTTTTCCGAATATAAAGTTAAGAATGAAAAGTACAAGAACATCTATTTTTTTCAAAAATGAGCTAAAGAGACAACAAGCATACATATTTTAATGTATTTTCAGGGTTTGCACGTTCCGTATACTTCCATGACAATGGCAGTGACTAATTCCCAGAAAGATAGAGACTCTGTCACTGCCTACAGTAAGCATAACACAACAATATCATAGATTTGCTAACTTAAGTAAATGATGCACATAAACATATATGTCAATTTGCAAGCAGCATTTTCATAAAAGAAAACATTTGTTAATATCTGAAATGTTACAGTAAGATATTATGTAACCTGTTTTATACGAAAATATCCCTTTTCATTATAATCAGCTCCTGCTGAAATAGATTTGTCTACCTTTCAGTTTAGAGAGCACCATTAATAGTTATAACATTATATAAGTATTTAGTAATCATTCAAATGGGGTGTCTTCTAAGAATTTACTGACCGCATACAGAACAGAGCAAGCTTACTGCAAAGGAGGACTCCCTTGCCACCGACAGGGTTAAAATTAAAGAATTCCCAATAGTATACTCACACTATCTCATAAACAAAGAAAATGCTCTCGAACGTACTGCAATCTCGGTTAAAAAGTTAATCGAGCCTTTGTTTGTGGCAGGAATGGTGTCCGAGGCATTTGGTGTACTGATTGCTGTAGTTGTAGAGGGGCAGTTGATTGGAAGGTACAGAAAGACCGGAGATTGTGCCGAGAACGGCGAGATCTCAGACGACGACATTCAAAATGAGGTGAAAACGATTTAGAAGTATCCCTTGGTTATTAAGGAGAGTTAGTTATCTTGCAAGTACAGCGTTTGAAATTATATACTGTGAAATAGCTACAAGGCAGGACTTTTTTTCTTTTTATGGATTTTTTTAAATGTCTAGAACCCGTTACATAGTATATGATATAAGGCAGTGTTATCTGTAAGTTTCCAAAAAAATGAGTTGTCATTTAAATATAGTTATTTAGAATGTCATTGTATGTTTTATTACTTTCTTTTACAATCTTACAAGACTTATTTTCATCTGTATTTCTGTCTATCTTAATTATAGCTGTCTAGTTTCTTTCCGTATAAACCAAATGTCTTCCATCCGTTTTGAAGAACACCTTTGTTTTTCAGAAAGATGCCTATGTTTTGGGAGCAATAATTGTTATAGCCGCCTATATGCTTTGTGCAATTACAGTTTTCTTTGGAACGAAAGAAAAACATGGTAAGCAGAACTGTATTCTCCTAACTTACCAACTTCATTTCAGTAAGTTTATTTATAAGACGTTAGAGAATAACTCTTAACATTAACTAACACGAATCCACGAAAAGAAAGCCATACAGTTGCGTTTGTGTCCATTTACAGGTCTATACGAGTACATGTATTTCCGGGTATGTTTAACGAACATATGCTTATAATCTCAAGAAATAAACTAATTCATGTTTCAGGATTCACGACTGCCGATTCAGTTGGATTTTTCTCTGGAGCAAAACAAGTTCTTACTTTCCGTCCGTACGTCTTGCTCTGTACTGCATTCCTCTTTCTATCTCTGGCTATTGCGGTAAATTTTAGAAAAAAATATACGTTTGCTTAATTCAACTATCAGCATGTGTGGTAATCTTGTTTAAATTTACTTTGAAAAGGTAACAGTAAAATTTTCTAAATGATGACTTTTTAACAAAATTACTTTTCTTTTATGTAAATAGTAATTGTAAATCAAATTGTAAATGTTAATTACTAGTAATTCAGTTGAATTCTAATTATCATTTACATAGAGTTTCATACTTTATGAGTGAGTGAGTGACTAAACTGCACTTAATTGCCTTTCAGATAGTTCAAGGAAACTTGGCGTTGTTTTGCACTCATACTTTAAAAATGGGGGACGATTTCTCATATTTTATTTTAGTTTTGCTGGTAAGTGTTTCTCAGATTATAATTTATTGCTTTTCATTTTAAGATTATAACCTAATCGAATATTTTTCCGGTCTTAGCAACCGTATATCGAGCTAAACCAGAGACCGACTGAAATATATTTATAACCTTTGCACACCGGCATATTTTTTTACACACTCGACAGACATGCATGCGTTTTTGTAAACACTGTACATCACGTTGGCTCTTTGGTTTCTGGCGTGTTGTATACGTCAGCAAATAGATGAGCTGTAACATGAAAGTAAATTTCCATTGGGGCCCACCTACAGAGGTCGCGCGCGGGGGGGGGTACCCTGTCTGCTAACCTGCGCAGGACTTTTTTTTTTGCTAACGAGAGGTCAATTTCAAGCGTTCTCATAAGATGTCAATATACCTAGGTTTGAGTACGACTGTCGTGTTGTGTTATTGTGAAAAAATTGCACGCACTCAAAACACCAGCCCACAGGGGCCTGTACGCGAACGTGGTAAAATGAAAATTTTCAAAGTGGAAAATTGTGTCCAAGGGAAATTTGGGGGGGGGTTAAAAGGGGAGGAATTTGCCCCGGGCGTCTGAGTTTTCAACATGCAGGAGCTGTCGGCATAGCCTTTAAATTCAACAGACAAAAGGTTCCTACGGTCCTGTCCTGGAAGGCCAAACCTGTCTTAACCCGCGTATACGGTTTATTACGTTACAGGTGTTCAAAGGATATAGCATTCTGAAAGGTTACCAATCGTCTGTGAAAACAGTAGGTCAAATGATTAGAAATACATCTATGAAGAAAGTCAGCATCCAACAGAACATTCCAGTCATTTCAAACTCCAATGCAGACATATAAATTCAGTTGATATTTGAATATAGAGCAGCATATTTTCGTGGTGTCATAATGCGATTATTAAAGCATGCAGTAGCTAATGACACAGATCCTATTTTCAGTGTTATTCACCAGCTTAATCGACTAACCGCAAGGTCAAATTGTATCACGACTGCAGTACCAAATCAACATTCATGTTCGTGGATCGCACATGTTGGAGGAAATTAACGAATAGTATAATTACATGTACGAGGTTTTTCCTATTTTCTGATACCTATTTCAGGTATCTACGATACTTGCAATGCCATTCTGGCAAAAAGCTATTGTCAAGTTTGGAAAGAAAACAACATTTGCAGCTGGAATGATCGTAAGTAAAAAATAAAAATGTGTTGATCATAGTTCGTTTCAATTTGTTTCTGTTCGTGCGCAAATCATTTACATTAAGTTTTGCCCCAGTGGAAGATAAGTTATTGACCAAGGTAGACTTTTGACTTGAAGCTTAACCCTTTCTCGGTGTTCCGGAAAACGACTAACAGAACAAAATATCAAAACTTTTCCTTGATTCTGACCCTGCCAAATAAATATAATAAACTGGTCTATCCTTCATTTTTCACAGAGCCAATTACTCGTTTCAAGGGCTTGTTATATGTTTACTGACTGTAAAGTGAACAATGTATATTACTATATGCCTGCGCTGTTTTGCTTGATGTAAGGCAGGCCAAACGTTTATTGACAATGCCAACCAATTTTATTTATCTGCACAATATCTTACATTTGACATCAGTGCAAAGAATGTGGACGCACACATATATTCTAGTTTTATTTACTGTTTTAACTTAGAAATCATTAAATGCACGCCAATGGTTCATCTTCTCTTCGTTCAGTTAACACATACAAGATGTAAAACAATCTGTTGGTGTTCAAATAACAATCTTTTTGTGTTACAATTGGTGTTGCCGACAAAAACGTAAGTTTGTAAGAATATTAATGTATTTCAGATATTTATACCAGTGTTGATTGTACAGCTGTATATACCGGAAGGAGAGGTCTACTTCTACTATCCTGTAGTAGTGATTGCTGGTCTTGGAATATCGGTGGCTTTACTTTTACCATGGTAAGAATAATGGTTCGATCCTAGCTGGGTCCTAAAATCAGGACACAAATTAGGACCCAGATCCTATATAGTGACGGAAATTGGTTGGTTGTGTGTGTGTGTGTGTGTGTGTGTGTGTGCGTGCGTGCGTGCGTGCGTGTGGTGTGTGTTTTACTAGTTCAGTAATTACGAAATATTTTAATGTCTGTTACAATTAACTAGTTACCAAATTGCTTTAGAGTCTGATAATTTTATACAGTATTTACCATTTTATTATCACCCAAATATCAGGACAAAGATCCTAGATAAAGACGGAAATCGTTATAGTGTCTGTTACATTCATTCAGTGGATACCATTTTACAGATTACAGAAAACGCAGCAAGTTAACCTAATGTCAGTTGTTTAAAGGCAAGAAATATGTTGAGTTCGTACGTCACCACAATATTACACACATGCCATCACTCTAGAATTTTCTAGAATTTCTGTTTGGCATTGAAACATGCAATGTAAAATTTTAAAATTATATATAGATAATAAGTTTAGTAAGTCTTACAGTAAATACAGTATATATCATAGTAATTTTTATTTGCTTTTTGTTTGAATCAAAAAGGTCGATGCTACCAGATGTTATAGACGAATTTGTTCTTAAGTATGGATCAAGAAAGGAGTCAATCTTCTATTCATTTTACGTGTTTTTCAATAAACTCTCAATCGGTGTGGGTCTTGGAATATCACAAGCAGTTTTAGCGTAAGTAAAGTGTGTTCTTTGTACATCTTTCCTCTAGTAAGCCATTGAATATGTCTTCGATTTGCAAGACGAATTGCAAAAACATCATGAATAAACACTGACGCACATACTATGTCATTTGCTTGCTGTAAGGCGAAGTGTGTATGATCAATTTAGAATTATCGGACGCTGCGTGTAGTGTAATCTAGTTATATTAAGACACAAGATAAAAATCATAATTAGAGTGATTCTATGTGCTCAAAAGTAAGTGTATATAAATCACAACTTTATTATTGATAAATTTATCCAGTGTAAACATTGTTAGTGCAGAGGCGTTGAAAAAACGAAACTAAAACCCGTCTTTTTTCAGTGTGGGTGGCTACGAGACTGGGGAATGTAATCAACCAGAGTCTGTGGCGTTAGCTCTACAGATGTTAGTGGTTCCCGGGCCTGTTGTGTTCACCCTCATAGCACTTGTAGCGCTCTGGGCCTACCCGATTGATGAGAACCGGAGAAAAGAACTAAAACAGGCAATACATGACAAAATACGGTATATCCTTTTGTAGTTCAACTTCTATGTGTCAAAGTCTTTTAGAGAATTTACAGTAGACAGGTCAATAATGGGGCTGTCATATTTACAACTTAGAACAATCTGCAGGGTGCGGTTTTGCCGTAGGTAAAACAACAAGTTTTACCTCAGTTTGATATTTATTTTAAAGCGGTTGCTAATGCAATGAACAGTTGTTTAGAATTTGAAAATGCAGTTTTAGCGTTTTCCATTACAATCACAAACTATCTTGTCAGAAGGTTTTTCTTTTCCATTCAGAAAGAGGCAAGAAAATTCAGACGAAACCACAGCGAATAGAGGAACAAGTATACCCAGTTATAATGTGGACAAAGACACTTTGATCAGTGTGAGCTACCAAAGTATAACAGCAAGTTCTGGGGTGTAACATATGATACAATGACTTTCCTTGGAGAAATATCTGGTTATTTACAATTCTAAAGCGGAGATACGTTTGTAATTCTTACTCTTTCCTCGCCGGTTTTGAAGTTGTATTGGAAATACATTGAACAATAAAAAATCACACCTATCATGGTGCGTGCATGACATTGTCTTTTACGATTTCTTATAAAGTTACGTTATCTACTGTATACTGCCAAGCCTTGAGAATGTACGATTTGTGACAATGTTTGAATTTCTCCGTAATGTTTATTATAACTTAAAATGGCTGAAGGGAGATTTTCATGGTCATCGTTTAATAAATGTGGCCTCTTATCGAGTATCAACAAGGTTTTTCTTCGATTTGACCTTGTAGCGTAGTTTTTTACCCCCAAGCGACTCAGGTTCGCACTTGACCTAGAACTTATTGAGACAAACATATTAATTTCTTGATGATTGGTTGATAAATGTGGCCTGTATAGTGTAAATAAGGTTTTCATGATTTAACCGTATGCCCTAGTTTTTGACCCCAGTTGACCCAGATTCATAATGGACCTAGAAATCATTGAGGTTATCATTCTGACCAATTTCCATGACAACTGGTTAATAAATGTGACCTCTAGTGTTAACAAGATTGTCAACACTAGTTTTTGACCCCAGGTGACCAAGATTCGGACTTGACCCAGTAATCATTTAGATAAACATTCTAAACAAGTTTCATGAAGACTGGATGTCATATGTGACCTAGTGTTATAACGATGCAAGTGTGAACAGACAGACAGACGACAGGCGATCATAAAAAAAACGAAGGGCAATAACTCTGTGAAAAATATCCAAACGAAATGTGCTGAGAGCACTTACAATGAAGTTTGGTACCAATCACTCTTCATTAAGGTAGTAGACCGCTCTTGAAACTCTTCATTTTTAATGCTCTAGTCTAGGTTGTTAAGCATTGGACTGAAGATCTTTTGTGGTTTTAATGGGCGTAGGTTCGAGTCCAGCTGGAACCAATTTTTTTTTTTTACTTTTTCTTCTTTGTTTTCATCATTTTGCACTTTTCTTCATATGTTTATATTGTTTTAGACTAAATAGAAATTAAATATTTTTTACACATAAGTATTAGCTTATTTGAAGATTTCTATTACTTGCAGACCCGGTGCGCCGTTAACAAAATAAATACCCCAAAATATACCTAAATAACTCTTTATCATAAAAAACCCCTAAAAATGGTAAAAGCATTTGCTGACAAACCCCGTATACACTGTTCTATATTATTCACATGGTGTTGAACGTTTCGACAGGGGTCCGGTCCCCCTCTTTTTGTTTATCAAGCAAGCATGAAGATCAACAGCGGTCGCGTTTAACAGACAATATATTTATCTCCCTGGTAAGTACACTTTTAAAAGCTACCGTTTCTATAAATTCTTAAAAGAATATTGTGCTATTTCGCTCACCCGTTTTCCTTTGTTTTTCTGTCACTGCCGACTTCCGGTTCACCTTTCAATTTTGAAACAATTCGTTTTCATTGGTGAAATATTCCGCGTTATATTTCGCGCACTGTGTCAAATTATGCATTTCGTATGTAAACAATGCTAAATGCCGCTGTAAGCGGCCGTAGCTGTTAACTTGTGGATAAGTAGGTACAGGAAATTTATTTACTGTAAAACCAATTTGAAAACGTTACGTTAGCAGCGCAAAGTATCACTTCGTGCATAACCGTATGACGTGTTTGAAAGGTCATTTGAGTGAACCGGAAGTCAGCAGTGACAGAAAATATCAAGAAAATGGAGAGAGCGAAATAGCTCAATATTCCAGAAGAATTTTTAGAAACGGTAGCTTTTAAAAGTGTTACTTACCGTTTGGTAGATATTATATTGTCTTTTAAACGCGACCGCTGTTGATCTTCAAGTGCTTGCTTGAATAGTAAAAAAGGGGGGGGGCCCGGCCCCGTCGAAAACGTTCAACACCTGTGAATAATATAGAACAGTGTAAACGGGGTTTGTCAGAAAGACTTT
The DNA here is from genome assembly GCA_022818135.1 of Saxidomus purpurata. Lineage (NCBI taxonomy): Eukaryota > Metazoa > Mollusca > Bivalvia > Venerida > Veneridae > Saxidomus > Saxidomus purpurata. The sequence goes on along the minus strand of JAFMSR010000005.1, from coordinate 29,366,470 downwards.
TACCATCTTTTTTCATGATAAGGTGTTATTTAGGTATATTTTGGGGTATTTATTTTGTTAAAATTACAGGGCAGTCTAGTACTCTGGTGCCAGTGTTGCAGACGCAGCTAAAATCGTCGATGGAAATTTTCAAACTCCGATTATTTTAAATAAAGATGGTGAAACATTGTGAATTTTTGGCATGCTGTTCCCAAAATGATATAGATAATTATAAATATACAAAAAGTCGTGCCCCATTTCTAGAAAATGTTGATTTTTCTTAAAAACTTTGATGTTCAAAATTGATCATGGTAAAAGAACATGAACATTGTAATACTATCTGATTATATTTCATAAAAGTTTTATAAAACTTGTTGATAATGTGGTAAATGGTGTGTAATTTCTGAAAGAAAATATAGTTCTCGTTACTCTGATACCAAATCTGTACCAAATTATTGAATAATAAATGAAATACATGTAATTTATAATCTCTCGTGTGATGTCATTTTATAGATAATTCCAAAATGGGGGTAGGGTTATTCAAACTCCTATAACTTTGTTTTTTCATGGTAAATTTCTTTTGAAATTGGGATTTAAATCCTGGAAATGATACAGATCAAGAAAATATTAAGCCTATAATGATATGGATTGGTGCCCATTAGGGGTCTACTACCTTAAAATCTGGCTAGGGGTTTTGGAAATGAAGCCCACACAAAAATCTCTTATGTACACTTTATTGAAAAAAAGTGAAAAATAATGAGATCAAAACCTGCCGAGAGCATGTACAGAAAGGCTTGGTACTAATCACACCTGCAAAGTTTCATTACATTCTGGCCCCGGGTGTGGGACATGAAGTGCACACAAGATTATGTCTACAGACAGACGGACAACCTGAATCCAGTACATAGCGAATATAAATATGTATTTCCACACAGGCTTATAGCCCAAATTATTCACATCATATCTGTATCAATTGTTAACACTCCTTTTTTCAAGAGAAACAACATCATAACCAAGCTTATCGTGTGTATATATTTTATTTTTATATTTTTCATTACATGTACATGTATATATAACAAGCTCTAACTAAACATTTTCATCATGTTAACAGAAATAGAAAAATTATTGCACAAAAGAAATACTTTTATTCTGGTTTGCACAGAAACAACTGTAAGTGTAGTCATATTTGATTTTAACAAATTTATCTTGATTGTCCATTTTGGGGATTAGCTTAACTACTTAATTACTACAAAAAATGATGCATTTGATCTCAACATCAGAAATGAACAGTCTGACAGTAAAAAATCGAATATATATTTTGAAACACAACATCACCCAAAAGGTTTCATACATTTTAATTAGTTCACAAGAAAAATGAAACTGTATAAATATAATGTATGTAAATTTTATAAAATATGGGGTTGTGCCCGAATGAGCAATATTATTTAGACATACAAATGAGAAATTGACTAAAATATGATAGAATGTGCTCCAGTAAGAAAATCTGCTTTAAGACTGGTAGAAGTTAATTTGACAATTCAATACTCAACATGGGGCCTAGCTGAATGCTGCACACAATCTTACTTCTAAACAGCTTGATCAGGATTAAACACGTATTTTTAATTCAAACAATAGACTCAGTTTTGCAAAACATGTCAATTCCCATTCATGCATATCTTTCTAAAAATGTGTGTTCACATTAACAAGAGGGCCAAGATGGCCCTATATCCCTCACCTGTATATTAAATGCCCAAAATACAATGGGCCATGACTGTAACATAATTCATTGAGGTCCATTATATAAGCCTATGTGAAATCAAGTGACCTCCCCGCCTCTCCCAGGATGGGTTAATTTTCAACCTGGAATCATGATTTGAACAATCTTGGTAAAGGTCCACAAGGCAGTGCTACATGCTAAATATTTAAGTTCTAAACCTTATGGTTTCAGAGAAGATTTTTTAAGTTTTTAGTTTTTCCCATGTTAAATCAAAACACCCCCTTGAGCTGGGACAATATTGACCAGAGTTCTGCAAGGAATGGAATTCTTTGAACACCTTTGGTAGAGCTTCATGCAAGGAACATCCCTGCATAGTTTCATCAACATTGGCCCAGTGGTTACTGGATATTTCAGAAACGCTTTTCAGTGTTTCCCACCCATCTGAGATGAACTGGTTAGAAACCCAGGGGTAGTCTCTTGTGCATCGGTGCTATACACCGGGCACATAGAAAAGAACCAAGGGGTCTATTCATAAAAGAGCTAGGGTCTGGTACCCAGATTCCCTTGTATCTGCTTCTGTCTCTAAAATAAAGGACCACAATGGAAATAAGAGCTTGCTCTTTATTGTGTTATCCTTGGTACTGAAAAAAAATACAAAATGATAAAATAAATAAATACAAATACAGAGGAGATGTCATTTGAATCAAAATGTTGACGGACAATGGACAATCATCCATTAGAAAAGCTCACCCTGGCAAAGCCAGATGAGCTAAACAGTAATATGGTCTTTTTCTTCTAACACATCTACAGTTACAATGTCAGACTCTATATACCTTCTTTTTAATTCTTTAAATACAAAGCTGTTCAATGTCTTAAATAAGCATATCTGATCATCGATACACTGTTGAAAGTTTGTACTACTAAGCACTCGAAAATCAGCCAAAAATGACTTATTTTGATCATCAGTTATAACTCAGATTCTAAAAACAAGATGCTGATGGCCATTATGTGCCTATGTCTCTTAGAAGTGCTAAACTTCAGCTGCTTAAGACCTTATATTCCCTAAATGGACCTAAGTTTTCATTATTAGACAGGTTTTTTTAAGTTTTCACAGCCATGAAGACAAACTTTTCTCTCTCCATGTTTTTTTGATGACACGAGTATCAAATAATGTAAACAATCTTAGTAGCACATCATCACAGGAACAATTCTATCTGAGCTTACAAATAAAATCTAACAAACTTTTTATGAGAGTATTTCTAGGTCAGAAATATAAGAAACAACCCTCACAACTTTCAGCAATAAGCAAAACACACTGAAAGTATATGAGTGCTATTACACTCAACAGAAATCTCAACATCTGAAAAGTACAAAAAGTTCAAATTCTCCACTTCGTTATAAAGATCAGCTTAAATTTAAATTCAAATATGCTTGCTACTGCTTGAAGCTTAAAGAAGCAGATATTCATTATAATAGCGCTACACATGTAAAATTATAGCTATACATGTACTTAAATCTATGTGATGTCTTCTTGTAAGAATAAAAATCAGTCAACTTAAACATACTGATAACAATTTTCACTAAAAAAGAACAATTCAGAACATTTTTCTAAGTGCTATTTTGTGAAATAATAACAAAAATGATATTCTATCAGGGATGTCAACAAATACCCAATTGGTATCCGGATTTTCGGCCGTTGTATGTACTTATATAAAATTTATAAACATAAAATTCCTGGACACCTACTAGTATCTCAAAATAACAGATAATTAGAGCATTTTACAACAGAAAAAAAAACAATGGATTTTGGCACTTTTTGTTTGTAAGATGATATTTAAAGACAATTCCTGCAGAATGATTATTAGGACTGGCCCCAAATTAGTATGTGAAACTATGAATAAAAAGCATCTCTTAATTTTCCGAAACATTATGTTTTACTTATAATTAAAAAAATGTTCATTTCAAAGTACCTGGCAGTCTAATCAAAGTTTATCTGGTAAATCCAAAACTTTCTTTTTATATGTTTATTCTGCAAAGAACCTGTTATGCAGAAATGCAAGAGAAATTTTAATAAACTACTTGACCCCTACCAAAACTTACCGCTCCAATGGCCTACTACATGGTTAGCTAACATTAAAGCAAGTTAGATAGGTAATACAAATGTGTAACTTCCTGTAAGTTAATGGGAGCTCTCTACCCCACAAGAGTATAGGCTTGGGTAAGGAAAGCTTTCGGTACCAGCCCAAATTTTCCATTCAGCTCACCAACCCACCAAGACTTTTCATCAAACTCTTTACTCAGAATGTAGATTATGTCCCCTTTCTTAAAACTCAGTTCATTTGAACAATCTCCGGAACAGTCCCATTTTCCATAGTATCTTTGCTCAAAATCTTCTTCTGGTTTACAGGTAATGTTAAGCTTGATCTTTTTCTTTGCTGGTGGGGGAGGTGGTAGATCTCTTTGTGGGCGTGCCCTCTTCACTGCAGGAGGAACCTCTGGAGGTTGTGAAGCCTCATTAGGGATTGGGGGTGGAGCCCTTCCATGAATTGGGGGTGGACGTTCAACTTTTGTCACTGGTTCTACACTTGAAGCGTCATCATACAGTTCATCCGGCACTTCTGGTTCTGGCACAGACTTTTTAACCTCTTCAACTTTTGGTTTCATTACCGGTGATTTTGGTACTGGTGAAGGCGGAGGTTTATGCAAGCTCTTCAAAGAAGGCGGAGGAGGTGGAGGGATGTCAGCATCTGGATCCTCATAAACTTCTCCATCAGGGGGTTCATCCACCTTTACTTCAACATCTGCTGGTGCACTAGTAGGGGGTGGACTTGTTGGAGGTTCTTCTGTTCCTACCTCTTCATAGATGTCTTCTTCTACAAAACACAGGACAATTTTGATTAAGTGTTTTTGCTTCAGCATTACAACATTCTTTCTAAATATGATTAATACTGGTAGAGGTAGTGTACAACAGTAGTGACATATGGTGGAAAATCAGTTACCTAACTTAAAGATTAGTTGTTTAAATACAGCTGGATGTCCAGTTTCACTGCAATCTTTTCAACTCTTACCTATAGCAGCAAATCTGATCAGACATCAATTGCAGTGAGCCGTAACAAAGTGCTGACTGATACACAAAAGCTGCAATGCTACTCTTATTGAGTGACAACTCACTGTGGGGGAATTAGAATTTCTGAGCCATCCATGGTTAAGGAGTGAAATTGGGTTATATTTTCTTAATAGCAAGTGACACTTACCTATCAGTGGGTATCCACCATTTTCAATGACATTCTGCCATTCTTCATACTCTGTTGTGTTCTTTGCCATAAACTGAAAAGGCAAAATATGGTAAGACTCTTCAACCCCAACAGATTTTTTCTACTTCTCTCTCAGCCCCCAGATGAATTTTGGGCAAGTGTGCAAGTACATACATGTACTTGTATACTAGTAATGAACTGTACAGAAAACACTAGAACTATTACTGAAGATAATCACATCAACATAGGACATGTACCATATTGTAATATCTATAGTATGAATGGGAAAGTATTAAGTATATCTTATACATGTTACACAACTGCACTTGGTACAGATTACTCCTGCAAAGTCTTGTTCAATTCTGGCCAGTTTTTTTAAAAGTTGTATTACATTTCAAAATGGCCACATTGGTTTATAGTTAAGAATGATGCTCAAAACACAGTGAATGCTTTAAAAACATATAAAGAAATAAGTTTTACCAGGTTATTTCTATTATTGACAAATACAAATAACGATAAACATAACCGAAATGGTTCAGTTTTTATTTTTGACTAAGATAGTCAAAAAAAGATTTTTACAGATTTCCTCTATTATATTAAATGTGAATGAAACTGTTATACATATTGTTATTTGTGGGTTATAACTATTTATTAATCTAGGAGTATAAATCACTGATTAATGTTTCATTTCAAATTATGATGGTCACTTTGAAGGGTAATATCACTTCAAGATGAAGTGTGCACAAAACTCTCTATGTACACTGTCTTGACAAAAAAACAACAGCAAAGCACCTTAAAATCTCTAATATAACAAAACCATTGACCAGGGTCACCCACTGACCCCAAAAACAATAGAGATCAACTTCAGTTTGCATGCAATATTCTGAGCAAGCTTCATACCCTCAAATAAAAAACGGTGACCTGAAGAGTGTTATCAAGGAAATGGTAACACTGGCCACTTGTAACCTTGACCTTTGACCTACTGACCACTAAAACAGGAGGAATCATCTACTCAGTATGACCAATCATTCTATCAAGTTTGAAGGCTGTGGGTGACATAGATCTCAAGAAATTGAGAGAAAACAATTTTCAAAGTTTGGGTCACAATGACCTTGACTGTTGACCCCAAAAACAATAGGGAAAATCTAAAGGTTGCATGCAAACTTCTGTGTAAGTTTCATGAAAGTTGAATGAAAATTGTGACCTGTAGAGTGTTATCAAGCAAAAGTTGTCAGAGGTCACTCTGACCTTTGACACACTGACTCCAAAAACAGTTGGAAGGAGGGGGGATATAATATGAATATGACTCTACATAAACATGTTTACATGTACTATGTTGTATATAATAAGTACAACATGCATAGCTTTAAGGCAACCATGTAAGTCTGTATTTATTAAATGATCTTAACTATAAAGTTTCTACCTGGTAAATGCGTTTCCCTGCATACTCATGATGCAGCTCAAAACACAGTTCTTTCTCTGCCTTCTTGCTTGACAGATCTGGGGCGTTTCTAAACCTATACCCTGCAATAAAATGATCATGTTCATTTAGATTGTATCTTTTTCATTTTCTAATTTGAGTGAAGATGAAAGAGCTGCCTGGTTGCTAAATAGTTCTCTAAAACATTGTACTTGTTGTTGTTGTAGGAGATTAAAGCCCATTCCAACCATATGTTTGGTCATTTTAACAGGCAGACAGCTTACCTAACAATCGTTCCTGGGAAGAACCAGTACAAGACTTCTATACGCCATAAGAAACTGCCAACTTTCTCACATAAAGAGACATGATTCGTACCCATGGCTCGAACATATGACACTCAATCTTACAGTGATTTCAAGTCAGCGACTCTAAATATCATACATTTATATTTACTTCTTTCTTGATTTCTACATCTGACTCAATTCATATGATACTTTCGCATAATCATAGATTTGATGAATTGTCAATAATTAATACCACATTTATGGTTAGACAGGCCACTATGCACAGGCTAAAACTATTGAATTTCAAGTAATTGTTTTTCTGTCACAGAATTGTACCTGATACAGAAGATATCAAATATCACAATGACATGCCTTAGTATGTTATAAACTGAAAGAACAAGAGCCATGTTACACATGGTTAATCCCCCCACCAGGAAGAAGTTACCTCAAGGTTGTACTTTCGTACATTTTACTTGGTGAGAGAAAATCCTTAAAAAGCCGTATAGTTATGGCCATGCTGAGTACAGTTTTCAAGTAAGTGGAAAAAGAATAAGGCAATGAAGAGAAGGTTTGCAAAATTATATTAATGTTCATTATCAGTATAGGTATGATATTTTTCTATTTGACTAAAAGTAGGCAAGGTAGAGTTATTGTTCTTGCACACTGCACTTCCTACCAATGTGCTATGTCAGTGTATTAAGTTTGAAGAAAATCCCTCAAGTACTTTTGGAGTTATGCTCCGAATTTTTTTTTCAAGTAAACCTGATAAAGGGGAATAACTCTAAAAGTAGGCAAGGTAGAGTTATTGTTCTTACACACTGCACTTCCTACCAATGTGCTATGTCAGTGTATTAAGTTTGAAGTAAATCCCTCAAGTACTTTTGGAGTTATGCTTCGGACAAGTAAATCTGATAAAGGGGAATAACTCTAAAAGTAGGCAAGGTAGAGTTATTGTTCTTGCACACTGCACTTCCTACCAATGTGCTATGTCAGTGTATTAAGTTTGAAGTAAATCCCTCAAGTACTTTTGGAGTTATGCTCTGGACAAAACTTTTAAAGTAAATCTGATAAAGGGGAATAACTCTATGAGTAGGCAAGGTAGAGTTATTGTTCTTGCACACTGCACTTCCTACCAATGTGCTCTGTCAGTGTATTAAGTTTGAAGAAAATCCCTCAAGTACTTTTGGAGTTATGCTTCGGACAAGTAAATCTGATAAAGGGGAATAACTCTAAAAGTAGGCAAGGTAAAGTTATTGTTCTTGCACACTGCACTTCCTCCCAATGTGCTCTGTCAGTGTATTAAGTTTGAAGTAAATCCCTCAAGTACTTTTGGAGTTATGCTCTGGACAAAACTTTTAAAGTAAATCTGATAAAGGGGAATAACTCTAAAAGTAGGCAAGGTAGAGTTATTGTTCTTGCACACTGCACTTCCTACCAATGTGCTATGTCAGTGTATTAAGTTTGAAGAAAATCCCTCAAGTACTTTTGGAGTTACGCTTCGGACAAGTAAATCAGATAAAGGGGAATAACTCTTAAAGTAGGCAAGGTAGAGTTATTGTTCTTGCACACTGCACTTCCTCCCAATGTGCTATGTCAGTGTATTAAGTTTGAAGTAAATCCCTCAAGTACTTTTGGAGTTATGCTCTGGACAAAACTTTTAAAGTAAATCTGATAAAGGGGAATAACTCTAAAAGTAGGCAAGGTAGAGTTATTGTTCTTGCACACTGCACTTCCTACCAATGAGCTATGTCAGTGTACTAAGTTTGAAGAAAATCCCTCAAGTACTTTTGAAGTTATGCTCCGGACAAAGTTTTTCAAGTAAATCTGATAAAAGGGGAATAACTCTAAAAGTAGGCAAGGTAGAGTTATTGTTCTTACACACTGCACTTCCTCCCAATGTGCTCTGTCAGTGTATGAAGTTTGAAGAAAATGGCTCAAGTACTTTTGGAGTTATGCTCCGGACAAAATTGGGACGGACGCACGGACGGACAGACGGACGGACGGACGAAGACCATTTCTAATATCCCCTTCGCCTTCGGCGGGGGGATAAATAAAGCAATAAAATACACATTTAATACATACATCTCCATAAATGTTTCCTAGCATAATACATATAAACCAACAAGCACACATTTTTCCAAACTGAGAGTTCAGTTTTTGTTCGTCTGGAGCTACCTCATCGACATGAACATAATTATTACGTGGCAAAAAAACCCTACCTCCTTGGTCGAGTGATTAACTTTTTTATTTAGTGCTGACAGAACAGTGGTACCTGTATATACCAGGATTTACTCTGTCACTTGCCAATGTCACCAGTTGTGATGAAAACACCCAAGTTTTCAGTTTGGGTGACAAAAACACTTTAAAGTAACACCTATTTTAAGGTATTTTGTCAACCTTCGTTAACGTTGTGCAAAAATAGCACAAATTATGAATATACCTAAACCTATAAGCAAGCAAAATGTCTCTATTACCTTCTAGCTTGAAAGCTCCATTCTGCTGCTTGTCCTTTACATTTGAATAGTAGTAAAAGTTTCCAGCATGTACAATACACCATCTTTTCTGAAACTTGCCACCGCCAAAAATACCTAACAATGTCAGAACACTTAAATATAAAATTTTGTATGTTAGTTACCTAGCAACTAGTAGCAAAAACCCATAAATGCAATGATTCTTACAACAAAGAGATGCCATTCATCTAGAATATTAGTTCAGATTATGTTACATCCTTTTTCTAAAGCATTATCACTGCATGTGAAGAGCCATAATACTAAAACAGCTAGCTTCATGTACTATTTTATTCTTTGATCCAAAGTTAAAATCTTAAACTTATCTCAATGTATTTGTTTTATGTCAGAATTTAATAGAAACAATGATCTCCAAAATACACTCAAAGTATCTCAACATCTGACAGACCATACTGCACATCCATGCCCCTGTATGCCCCCTAACTTGTATACAGAGCTCAGTTAGCCAGCAGTACATTTTTCAAGACCAGTATTTGCTACCTGATCCTTTTTTCTGTTTCTTCTCCAAAAAGCCAGTCAACACCGGGTCTTTCAGATCTGCTGCAGGTATCAAACCTATCCCAGCTGAAATGATTAGATCTGCATTTAAATTGTGAACTGAAATTTGTCAATAAAAGTCACTATGACAAAACAACAATGTAAACTTATTAATGAACAGTCTGACTGACCCAGCCTTTAAAGTTCTGTAAGGTTCATTAATACAGTAGCAGTATAGCTTCACTTGTTTGACCAAAATGTGAGCAATTTAATCATAAAATGTTGTTCAAATGAAGTCACTGCAAATTTCATGAGAATTAAAACATTTAGCATGTTTAGTATTTCTTCCAGAAATGGTAGATTCAGCCAAAAATGTAAAGAATTCTAAATGAAAAAGTGCTACTGTTTTTCTTTCATAAAAGAAGGCTTACACATACTGCTGAAAAATAAGAGTATCGAAAAATGCTTAAATCCACAGAAAAAAATACAAACTAGAGCTATCACTAAATGTGATTAATACCCCCAAAAGGATTGCTTTATAAACTGAAGAAGTTCGTAGTAACATAATACCTTGCAAACAAACTAAAAAGAGATATTGTTCTTAGCAGTTCCTCTCATTGTGCTTGACCATTGTATGAAGTTGTATTGAATTCCAACTTGTAGTTTTTCGAAAAATGCTCCAGACAGGGAAAAGTAACAAAGGGCAATACATTGTAACTCTGTAATTAGTCAAGATGGAGATATGGTTCCTGTGCACTGCACTCCCTCTCACTGTGCTTGACCATTGTATGAAGTTGTATTGAATTCCAACCAGAAGTTTTCAAGTTATGCTCCGGACAAGGAAAAGTAACAAAGGGTAATAACTCTGTAATGAGTCAAGATGGAGTTATGGTTCCTGTGCACTGCACTTCCTCTAAATGTACTTGACCATTGTATGAGGTTGTACTGAATTCCAAATATTAGTTTTCAAGTTATGCTTCGGACAAGGAAAACTAACAAAGGGCAATAACTCAGTAAATACTCAAGATAGAGTTATAGTTCTTGTACACTGCACTTTCTCTGAGTGTGCTTGATCATTGTATGAAGTTGTATTGAATTCCAACTAATAGTTTTCAAGTTATGCTCAGGACAAGGAAAAGTAACAAAGGGCAATAACTCTGTAATTAGTCAAGATGGAGTTATAGTTCTTGTGCACTGCACTTCCTCTCAATGTGCTTGACCATTGTATGAAGTTGTATTGAATTCCAACTAGTAGTTTTCAAGTTATGCTTCGGACAAGGAAAAGTAACAAAGGGCAATAACTCAGTAAATACTCAAGATAGAGTTATAGTTCTTGTACACTGCACTTCCTCTGAGTGTGCTTGATCATTGTATGAAGTTGTACTGAATTCCAACTAGTAGATTTCAAGTTATGCTCCGGACAAGGAAAAGTAACAAAGGGCAATAACTCTGTAATTAGTCAAGATGGAGTTATGGTTCTTGTGCACTGCACTTCCTCTCAATGTGCTTGACCATTGTATGAAGTTGTATTGAATTCCAACTTGTAGTTTTCAAGTTATGCTCCGGACAAGGAAAAGTAACAAAGGGCAATAACTCTGTAATTAATCAAGATGGAGTTATAGTTCTTGTGCACTGCACTTCCTCTCAATGTGCTTGATCATTGTATGAAGTTGTATTGAATTCCAACTAGTAGATTTCAAGTTATGCTCCGGACAAGGAAAAGTAACAAAGGGCAATAACTCTGTAATTAGTCAAGATGGAGTTATGGTTCTTGTGCACTGCACTTCCTCTCAATGTGCTTGACCATTGTATGAAGTTGTATTGAATTCCAACTTGTAGTTTTCAAGTTATGCTCCAGACAAGGAAAAGTAACAAAGGGCAATAACTCTGTAATTAGTCAAGATGGAGTTATAGTTCTTGTGCACTGCACTTCCTCTCAATGTGCTTGACCATTGTATGAAGTTGTATTGAATTCCAACAAGTAGTTTTCAAGTTATGCTCCGGACAAGGAAAATGCAACACACCGACCGACCGACCGACCAACCGACCCACCAACCACCGGGTGACTCCTATATACCCCCCTAAACTTCGTTTTGGGGGTATAATTAGAATTACATTTACTAATACTAAAATTGTAAAAAACCAAGAGCTGTCAATAGGACAGCGCTCGACCTTTTTTAGTGCTTGCCACTAAAACAAAACGTTGACAGTTAAGGGTACACAAGACTTTCACAAGGAATTTCTAAGAACAAATCAAGAAACATCTTCACAGAGTTATCTTCTCTTGCTTACAGATAGGTCTCATGATGGTACATAAGTACTCTAACTTTCAAAGTAATATCTCAATTGGTCAAGTCAGCAAGTGGACAAGAATGAAAATTTTAACTAAGTCAAAAAGGGCCATAATTCAAATAAAGTCCTTGACAGAATTACCTTCTCATGCCCCTGTTTGGGGATCATGATGGTAAACAAGTGTTTTTACTTTCAAATAAATATCTCAAACACTTTAGTCAAAAAGTGGACTGGTACGAAAAACTTAACCAAGATTCTAAGTCGATAAAGGGCCTTAATTTTAAAAACAAAACCCTAACAGAGTTACCTTCTCTTACCTACAGATGGGAGTTATGATATAAAGAATCATTCAAAGTTTCAAAGCAATAGCTCAAAGGGTTAAGGCAATAAGTGGATTTTACCCATATTCAATGTATTTTCTAAGTAAAAAAGGGGCATAATTCTGTCAAAAACCTTGACAGAGTTAAGTACTCTTGTCTGTAAATGGGGGTTATGATGGTAAACAAGTATGGTAAGTTTCAAAGCCATACCTCTTCTGGTTTTGAAATGAAGTGAGGTGGTATGACATACTTAACCAAGGTGTGACACCAACGCGGACTCCGATGCCGGTGTGTGTAGGATAGCTCCCCTTTTCTTCGAAAAGTCGAGCTAATACTGGCAAATAAGCCACAAGAATACAGTCTTTCCTAGTCAGAACAATTAAAGCAAGCAAACAAGAGAAGCCTATGACCATTAAACTACAAATAAACTTTTATACCATCAATGTAACTAGGGTCTTCGCCCTCTTCAGATCTTGAACTTCCTGTTAATGATACGTCATCTGTTTCTTTCGCTGCAACACAATAAGCACCTGTACTACAAGAGACATTAGGCAAGCTAATTACTCATATTTTGAAAAACAAATGCTTTGGATTTCATCCATACACGTAAAGTTCTCAAACACGGCCGACACCTTAATATGTTTATCTCTCCAACATCTACAAATACTGACTGATGATTTAATCCTACTAAAGTATAGACTTGTCTTTCTTTTACTTTGGACAGTACAATACATAAAATTTTGTATTATTAATTGGTCAAATGGGTGCCCAGTAAACATTTACTGACTGAAAATGGAACAGTGCTGATCACCTTCACTGAACTTCAGTCTGAATGGATGTATCCGCCAGAATCACTTATTTGCTGTCAACAGGGTTAGGACTCAGAGTAATACTAATACATGCAGGCATTAACAATTGCTTGTATTCAAGCACATTCTGCTTCAAGTTCTTGGAAATGCCTGTTCATTCCTACATTGTATGATGAGAAAACCTTTTTTTGTACTCAATTCTGTTTCAAGCCCAGATTCATACACACAGATATAAAAACTTTTCTTGGTCAAAGTTTCTCAGTATTTAAGAAGTTTTATAATCAAGGGCCTGTATTTTGGGCCATGAAGTGTCTTAGCTAGCATGGTCTTGACCCCACCACCACCACTGGATCGAGTCACCAGAAAGTGCACCTTATAGCTCTAGAGATACCACTACTTGCTCAAGTCTCAACTACACCTGTTTAAAGTCTCATGATCAACTACATTTGCTCGGATAGAAAAATAAATCTACTGTGATTAAAGATAGAAATTCATACCCAATCTCTACTCTAAAACATACACCATTGTTTGATAGTCATGTCATTTTTTTATTTCAAAGTACTCTCTGGAAGCATTTTTTTATCTTTAAAAAAAATAAATTTGCAATAGCATACTCTCCTCAGTTTCTAACATGCACTATAAACAGCTAGGTTAAAATATTTCAAAATAGGTTAAAATGTTTCATAACTTTGCTAAACAAATAAAGGTAAAAAAAATTTTTGGGGGGGGCTGGAATTGTAAGTGCTACATGTATAATTCTTTAATTGCAACATTCAAAGTGATCATGGTCCTTTAAACATTCATGACAACTGTTTTAACTTTGAGCAATTGTTTATCATACCACTGATAGAGTCCTGGCTAGAGACAGGTTTCAACTGAGGATTCTCCTCATAGAACTTTGTCAGTTTGTCAACGATCAGCTGCTTGTGTTCCTGGGTCTTCTTGCCCAACTTGCTCTCTTTTTTCAGGGTTTCATTCAGGAACTTTTCCACCTCTGTAAAATAAATATGCAGATAATCAGCAAAAAATCCTGATTTTATTTCATTTTCAGAAATTGCTATGCACACAAAGTAAATAGATTATCATTCTGCCAGTACATATCAAAATAGGGTTAAATTTGATAATGGAATCAGACATTAAATGGTTTCAAAGCTTTGCCGTACAAAAAACAGGAGGCCCAGAAAACAATGGTGGCAATTGATTTCATAACATGATTTTATAAAATGACAAATTTAGATCTGAAGTTTGAATGCAGTTTTTGGTAGGGTCTATAGTTGTATTTCATGTTGTCTGTTGATAATACATGTGTATAATTATGTAACATTAACATAATACTCCTTTACATTATCTTTAACATGCTATCCTTCTGCCCATAGACCGTGTGTCAGATATTTTAACTACGGTAACTTTAAGGGGGGTCACTGGTGAGGTTTTGGATTTGTGCACTTCCGGAAATTTACATTTGTTGTATATCAAAAATGACGAGCTAACTTGAAACAACAATTAGATAGTAGTGAACTTAGGCATAATAGGAATATTTTAGCGTAAAAAAATTGAACATTTTTGAGAAAAAAAATTTTGACCTCACATTTGGTGACTAAATTGACAAATTTTGTCATATGCAAAAAATGGGGGTAGGGGTACAAAAATAGTCATTTCTCAAAATCCACTTAAGATATTTACATAATTCAAACTGTGTTATAAGAAGAATTATTAGGATATAAAAATTCATTAATAACTAGTTTCTTTTACAGTTCTTTGTTACAGACATATGCCGTCATATCTCAAAGCTCGCCGAAATCTAAAAAACACATTTTTTGTCAGTTTTTATTGAATTTCTTTCTTATATGCACATTGACCCCCATTTTTTAGTTTTGCATTCTAAAACAAAGGTTTTAATCAAACTGCAGACAAAATATCTGAAAAAGCTTGTTACTCCTTTATCATGAAATATTCATTTATCAAAAATTGAAAAAATGAATTTTAGTAAAGTGGGTGGGGTAATAATAAGGAGCGTAATATTTATTCAGATGATGATAGAAATACCACTATCTCTAATTTTTCATCCTAAAGTATAATATACTACATAAAAAAAGATTAGAAAGTGATATCCATTCTGATACATACACCAGATACATAAACGTTTATAATACCAAAATTCTAGCTACTTCTGCATTAAGCACCTTTATCTGATAGTGTATCACTAAATATTAATATTGCGAAAAAGTTAAGTCATTGACCCATCATTATTTTTCCAGAAATTAACTAGCAAAATGTTAGTCTCCATAAAAAACAGGGTCAATAAAAATTCTTGTTATTTTGAATTTCAGCAGTGACCCCCCTTAAGTATCCTTTGGCAAAAAAAGATTGCATAAAAATACATAGTATTAACCTTTTCTAAGAACCTTATAATTTACATGTATCTAGAAAATTAAAGTATTTAAGAACTTTAGGTATAGGCTGCTATATCAGTAACCGGACAACTGGAAGTTTCTCTATTTGTTCAGTAATTGGACAAGCTGCCTATACTGGTAAGTTAGGCTGATCGTCTAGAAGTAATTTTCTTTGTATTATCTGTTATTGTTAAAATCATATTGCAATAGTCAATTGATTCACATTTCCTGAGCAAGCTTAGACTACCTAAGCGCTTTTAACAGTACCAGATGCTAAATGGCAAGTAAGTGATGGTAAGCTTTATAGCTTTACAGCTGAATATAATTTCGTTTTTGTTGGTTTGTGAAAAATCTCAGAATTTATCAAAGAAATTTAAGTTTTAACAAATAAAATCAATAAAAGTTTCTTATTAAAAAGATACAGTTGAAATATGACAAAATTTGTATAAAGAAAACTACAAACTATTGAGAAAAATATATTGAGAAAAGCACAACTAAATTGATTTCTTTTAAGCAATTTTCATGGATTCATTTTAATATGGACAACTGACTGAACAGAATTGGATTTAATCAAATTACCATGGATGTAAAACTCCCTTAAAAAAAGGTATCATGGGCCATGATACCCCAAATTATGAGGTTTGTATGATGTATTTTTTACATATATATTGGTTACTTTTGTCATATTTTTGTATGTAATGTCCCATCTTTTTTAGGTCTATTTTTTTAAAAAATATTTGTTTATTATCAATTATGGACATTGCTGAAATTGTTGATTGTGGACTTTTATCAATCGCTTTCGAATTAAGTGCTTTGCAATGGGGACGTTTTGGACATGACTGGAATTGTTCATTGGGGACGTTTTGGACATTGGGGACATTTTACAACTTTAATTTATCGCTCCTGAATTAAGTGCTTTGTCGATGGCGACATTGTTTAAATTGGTGACTATAGGGACGTTTTGGACTTTGGGGACATTTTACAACTGTTATTAATCACTTTTGATTTAAGTTTTTTTGTCAGTGGGGACGTTTTGGACATTGCTGAAATTGGAGACGGGACGTTTCCGACATTGGGGACATTTTACAACTAAAGTCTGCAGAACAACAAAGTTTGTTTTATTAATTTATTTATATTTTTGTTTCAATTATAAATGTGACAAAAACAACTGATGAAATCAAACAAATAACACGAAACATACGTTAGCTCTAAAGTAGGATTGAATGGGAAAATTATTGTTGCTCTGAGTCTGAAATCACTTTATAGCAATATATCTTCTTGTGTTAGAGTCAATGGTTATTCCACTGATAGTTTTAATGTACACTGTGGTTTAAGACAGGGTTGTTCTTTATCACCTTTGCTTTTTAATCTGTTTATAAATGATTTAGCAGTTACAATAAAGGCTGCAGATAAAGGTGTATCTATTGGCAATGAGAAGATATGTATTCTAATGTATGCAGATGATACTGTTTTATTGGCTGACAGTGAAGAAGATTTACAGTTTATGTTGAATATATTGGGTAAGTTAACTGGTGCAAGTCAAATAGTATGGTTGTTAATCCATCTAAAAGTCAGATTGTTCATTTTAGACCACAATCTAAAAGTCGGACTTCTTTTAATTTCAACTGTGGCAACCATAATTTAAACATTGTGGATAAGTATACTTATCTTGGTTTATTGCTGAATGAGCATTTGGACTTTAGTATAACTGCCAAATGGACATGTAGCTCAAAGTGATGGTAGAGCACTTGGACTGTTAATTGCCAAATGTAAATCTATTGGTGGTATGCCATCTTTTCTAATTGGAAGTGTCTCCAGGTCCGGGTCCGGATCTCAAGACTAAAAGTCTCCAGGTCCGGGTCTCTAGACTAAAAGTCTCCAGGTCTGGACCCGGACCCCGAGACTATCCATATATAGCTTGTCTCCAGGTCCGGGAATTTTTCATTGTTTTCTTTAAAAAACTGATTTTATTGCAATTCTACCTGAATACTGGAACCTGCTATCAAAAGGACGTATCTTCGTACATTCAGTGTTGAAATGTCGTATATCATGTATGAAATGCTACAATGGGTGCTTATCTGAGTACTGTAAATGATAGACAGAAACATTAAAAAAAATAACATGCAGGCCCCTATATACGCGTATATGGAACACGTATTTTTCATTCCGCTCTTTGTTTCTTTGGGGTCAATAAACAGCGCCTGTAGCAACTGTCAAAGATGTAAACAACGATAGAAAATAGAAAATCTACATGATTTAATCCTCTCAAGGTAGGAATTTTACTATATCTTTGCATATATAAATATTAAAAAGTATAGCTTTCGCATTTTTTTTATCTGCAAGATAATCTTGATGTGATCTGGATGCTCTACGACTGTTGTTATGATACGGATAGAAAAAAAATCTACGCATACTTTGTAGTTAACCCATTCATTCGTTAAATATGTATTTTTTGTTTAGAAACATTTTAATTTGTCTGAAATGATCGTAAATAATACAAATAGAAAGAAAATTAATGAAAGCACACGCTTTTAATTTTTTTTAATAGACTAGCGTTTAAGTACTTATTTAAACACCTATTTCATGTAGAAAGCTGCCGTGGCCGAGTGGTTGAAATGGCGGTTTACGAATCTAAACGATGTGAGTTCGAATCCCACTAACTCTTTTTCTTTTTTTCAAGGAAAATATTTGTCTTAATGCAGCTTATCAAATTAAGTTGAAAATTGAAATAGTATCTTATCAACACTAAATATGCCAATTACTTTGTTTTTTTTTCCAATTTATTCAAGGGACTGCACTGCTATAAACAAAAAAGTGTAGTCACTTTATATGTGCAAATAACTTTAATAGACCAATTACTTTTTTTTGCGATGTTCAAAACACATGTAGAAAAAGTGTAAGGTCTATCGTGTTTTTATTTCGTTACATTTCAGATGCCTGGGATCAGGCTGCCTTTCAATTGCATCACTTGCAAGACGAGAACTAAACCGAAAAATAGACGAAAAATAAATGCACATCTAAAGCAAGAAATATAACAACAATTTCAGATCTTAGCGACAGAAACTGATGTCATTTGCAACAAATGTTGTTTTAAGCACTTCTACAAATTAACGCCAGCCAAAAGTCCAAAATCGCAAAAAACGCATGTTGATTTCGACAGTGATGAGGACTATATTCCTCCAGTTACTAAGAAGTATGCTCTTGCAAGCCCGCCGTCTGTAATGCTGAACATTCCAGCTACGCCAAAATCACACTCTAGGTGCTTTATTTGTAAAAGACCAGGGCCGAAATTAATTGTTGTTCCGTCTGAGGCCAGATTTTCAGCTTTTGTAGAACACAATGTTATTATTAAGAGCGGGACAAGATGTTGTCCAGTTCACATGGATGAACATGTATTCAAACTTGGAACACTGAAATCTGTGAACACGGCAGAGTCCGCATACGTCAATCGCACCACAGTTCTCGAACTCTTGGCAAAACTCCGAGCTGTGTGCCAAAGGAGTACAAAACGTCTTGACTTTTCTTCACTAAACAATAATGAATATTTAGATCTGACAGGGATTAGCCGCGCAGCATTTAACGATATTTGTTCTTGTGTCGAAGGTCACATACGAAATACACCTACCAGAGATGTGCAAACAACTGTCGGAATATTTTTCTTTAAATTACGATCTGGGCTGTCAAATAAACTGCTTTCGGTATTATTTGGCATTACAAAGTCAAGCATACGTAGAGCGATCACTTCAGTCAGATAGACTTTAATGAGGGAGTTTGTGCCGCACAACCTTGGTTTACAACATATTTCCAGGCAAGAATTAATACAAAACCACACTCGTCAGCTGGCTACAACATTATTTACAGATGGATCCGGCGATTCTTCAAAGCTCATTCTTGTACTTGATGGTACATATATCTACATACAAAAAAAGTCAGAACCATCGCTTTCAACGCCGTTCCTACAGCTTACATAAAGGCAGGCCGCTGGTTAAACCTATGGTAATTGTGACAACAACAGGATATTATTTGACAATCGTAGGCCCTTATCTTTCGGACGCAAAAATAACATGCGAAAATCCTTAACCACATACTGAACAGAAATATTGAAGACATCAAGTCATACATTCGCCCAGACAACATATTCGTGGTAGACCGGGGATTCAGAGATTCCTTACAACTTTTAGAGGTATGATACTTTAATTGTGATTAGCTGGAATAATAGCATTATTAATTTCTATTAAGTACGTACCATTTTGGATCAAATATGCTACGTAAGTCAATATGTCATGCTACTGCATGTATACTGCATACAGTAGTGTTTCGGATACATAATAAAAGGGATAGGTAAAATGATACTGCAAGTTAGTTTGTTACAAAGCCGGTCCAAATAATTACCCAAAGTAACACGCAACATCTGATATTTCATCAGTTCAAGCGTTGTTCATCAGTTAACAAATAACGGCTTTCTGTTCTAATGCGCAGTCGGAAAAATCATAACAGTCAAAGGTCAATAACAGAACATCAGTGGATACAAATTGTGTTGATTTATAGCATACTAATATACTAAAGTATAATACTTTAAATCATAATTTCTGTTATCCTCAGGGCATGGGAATACAGTCCGAGATGCCTTCATTTTTACCAAAAGGCCAGGCACAGCTTGGTACAGAAGTAGCCAACACCAGCAGACTAGTTACAAAGGTAGGAAAAAAATGTATAATAGCAATTATAAACGTTCATGCTGAACATTACTACTAAAACTTAAACTTCTCCTATCTCCAATGCTACTGTTACTGGCGCCATGGTGTAGTTGTTTAG
The DNA here is from genome assembly GCA_022818135.1 of Saxidomus purpurata. NCBI lineage: Eukaryota > Metazoa > Mollusca > Bivalvia > Venerida > Veneridae > Saxidomus > Saxidomus purpurata. The sequence continues at coordinate 29,346,182 of JAFMSR010000005.1, read as the reverse complement.
TGTTATAGCATCTGACTCCTAATCCAGAAGTATAGGGTTCGTATCTTTCGAGTACTGGTCAAAACAACAGTCACTGAGATATCGTATCTTTCGAGTACTGGTCAAAACAACAGTCACTGAGATATTGTAACATTCATAACTAATTAATTTAATTAAATGACTTACACGTTTCTTTTTGTTAATAATAAATTATGTTTGTTCTGAAACATTCCCTGCCACTAATTGATTTTAGATTACGTGTTTGCATCAACATGACCGTTTCAAAATTAAAAATTGTAAAAACAGAAATATTGTTTTCCAGATCAGATGGGTAGTAGAGTCAGCCAATGCCAGAATTAAACGCTGGAAGTATTTTGATCGTGTGCTGCCAAATAGTCAAGTAACATTTATCGGTGATATGTTGAAAATTGTATGTGCTGCATGCAATAAGTATCTTCCGCCTCTGTCATCTTCCACTGAAGATGATGAGCGTAAAGCACAAGAAATGTTGCAGCTTGCAGCCAATACAAATCTGTTGCAGGCAGAGATCGAGGACAGAAATCTCGAAAAAAGCCGCGCTGACTGGCTGCCAGTACACGCTACTGAGTTAGAAGATTTTCCGCAACTGAACGAAGATAAACTGCGAAACCTAACGTGTGGAGTGTATCAGCTGAAAATGAGTCCCGGATATATTCAGGAACATTTGCAGAATGGAACAGATATCCGCATACACAAGGAATACAATGGACTTGTTCGTGTACAACTTCAAAGTTGACATGTGAGCGCTAAGCAGTACACTCTCTGGGTAAAGTTTAACTCAGAGGATGTGATTGGCTGGTATTGTAAATGTCGGTCTGGGGCAAGAGTTGTCGGTATGTGTGCCCACTGTGCCGCTATAATTTGGTACTTGGGTTACGCAAAGCAACGCTTTGTAAATGGTATCGGTGTCCGTGATTGGTGTATGTTGATGATGCTGGTGAAATCCAGCCGACAATAGACAGCTCAGATTCCGAGAGTGAATGAAACCGACAAGTAGATAGGTGGACTATACTATAGTCACAATGTTCATACTGTAGTTATAATGTTCATAATGCAAATTGTATTTAAGAATGATATACAGACAAACTTCATTCGCTCGAACTCGAAGGGTCCGACGATTTGAGTAAGTAATTCGAACCATCGAAACCTGCCTTTAAATGGCAATATCAGGAGTTCAAATCATTATGTTACATGTTAAAGCATAATGTGATGACCATGATATTTAATGTACATGTATGCATAAAACCATTGTATATTTATGTAACCATACTGGTAACATTTACAAAATATGTAACTGGGGTTGACGTAACTAGCTCCCTGTCGCCGGGCGCTTGTTTAATTTTTCTATAACACCGTCTTGAAATCGACTGAGTGAGCTGTGACATCTTATTTTGAATCAAATATTGTTAAAACAAACTTTAATTAATGCCTGTCTATTAGTGATTGTTATCAATGTTCGTACCGTTGCTTGATTAACTTATAACAATGTTTTCAGTTATTTGTTGAATGACGAACAATTAGATTAAGAGGTATAGTAATTGTAGATTCAAGGATTGAGAATCACATCTGAAAGTGCAAAGATTTGTCACGAGGATGCGGATAATATTTCATGTTCTATTTTGATTAGAATTGTTTGTTACTTCTGTTTTTGTAATTGTTCTTCCTTGAAGGTGTCGTAAACACAGTAATGCTCTTCAGAATTGTAGAAAAAAGGTATCTATCTATCTATCTATCAAAACTATAAATGCCAGGTTAATATACAATGCACTTTTATTTCACATTTTTAATGTTCCTGCTTTTTATGACCTCTTGGTATTGATGTCTTTTATTGCAATATGTTTCTTGCAAGATTCGTATTAATGCATGTATATTTCACATTCACAAACCTCACAAATCTAATACAAGACATCCAAATTCTCGAAATGAACGCACGTTTTAAAATAATGCATTTCGTTCAAAATATTTTATTCTGATTAAGATGGTTTTTAAGAGAAGAAAGCTTCAAATACCATAGCAAGGGTCATAGTTACATGCTTGATTTTAATGTGTTGCCATGGAAACAGATCTCAAATTTAATATCGTTCTCTCCAGAAATAGTAATATTATCTGAAGAGATATATTTATTAATTTAATTACTTTTAAAATTCAAATAAAAGCGTTGAAAATTAACTGTATAATTTATCCAAATCTTCCACATATGACCCATAATAGCAGATAGTATGATTCTATTGTTGCCATGGCGACAGAAACTGAATACGCAATCTTAAGAAGATGATTTGTGATATAGGTTGGCATATATCTCTTTTCTATAAACTAACCTAAAATGCTTCAACTCATTGAAATTGACCAATGTCTATTTTTCACATTCTTTACTCCGTTACCATGGCAACCAAAATATTGTCGCTTTCTAAATCAAGCATTTACTAAGAAATATTAAGTTGCATGAAATTATGTCAAACATGAAAGAAATATTTATGTAACAGCTGATTTTTCTGTTTCCCTGAAAAAATAAGACGTGTTGCCATGGCAACAGTAAAAAATTGATAACATTAAAAATTTGATATTATACATGTTTGTTTGTTTATCTTCCAATAAAAGTAAATTTCAATAGAATTTATAGTTGTGCCATTTTCACCTCTTCGTGAACCATGCCCTTTAATAAAACTATATTTATCTTATAGTTGGTTATGAAAATATATATTATCATTATTAGTTTGGTGTTGTTATCTTCTTTTCTTTTTTATAGTATATTGAAGGTTTCATGCTATAAAATGTATGTGTACGTTATAAGAAGGAATTTTAAGCTTTACTCTGCGTAATAATACATTGTCAGTCCTTTAGTTTTCGCAGCTGTCTGATCACGTAGGTGGATGCGAACATTAATTGGCATTTATTTAGAATCAAAATGTTGTTTGCTTGTACTGTCCAGCCTTATGAGTATCCTCACCTCAGACGGCCAACAATACAAACGGACAAAGATTGTCCAGTAGGTGCGAACTTTAATGGCTCCCGATTAAGACGATCAAACTTTATTTGTTCAGGGAATTTAATTAGTAACTTCACCTGTGGAAAGAACAATATAAGCTGTTCATTTAAAAGTTATTGAAATTGTTTTTATATAATGCGAAGTCTCTGTCAGTTTTTTAAAGTTTATTATCCGGCCAAGATGGCACACAAATTTCTTGTTGGTGAATAATTTAATGACTTTCTGTCTCTGGAAATTAAATTACGGTAGATAGTCACATGTTGCTATATAGTAGAAGAGAATTAAATATTGTACCAATCGCTTATGAGTTGTAAGATTTGTGAAATAAAATTTGCAGGCCTTCCAAAGTCGCCCAATATATTTATTATAAAGATAAACTTATTTCATGAAAAACAATTAAAATTTTAAAATTATCTGACAAAGATAATTTCTAAGGTATTCCTATGAAATTTACAAGCTTGACATTTATTACCTTGGTATTGGATCAAACAAGATTTTTTAATGTTTTTCCTTTCCATTACCACACGCTTAGCAGAGGATCATTTCATCCCTAAAAACGATGTCACTTGTAAATATCAGTTTATATCCCAATTAGATAATCATGTTAGACATCGACTGCTCCGTTACATTTAGGTCCACATATATACGTCATAGCTCACAGGTAAAAACATACCATAACAAATTGTGATCGTATCGATAAACATATTCTGTTTTTCCATTTTAATGTAATTGCCAGAAAATGACATTTTAAATGATTTAATAAGCTGAACATATAGCTGAGTTTGTATGAAATAAATTTCCCGGACCTGGAGACAAGCTATATATGGATAGTCTCGGGGTCCGGGTCCGGACCTGGAGACTTTTAGTCTCGAGATCCGGACCCGGACCTGGAGACACTTCCTTTCTAATTTGGGGACATTTTGGTCATTTTGGGGACGTTTTGGTCATATGGGGGGACGTTTTGGTCATTTTTGGGACGTTTTGGTCTCGGGACGTTTTGGTTTGGAGACGTTTTGGATTGCTTCGGTTTTTAACACATGTATGTTTAAGGATTCTGTGGTTACAAGTTTATCATAGAAATTTTAAGTTGCAATGTCTTTTATGCCAAGTTATAAAAACGGACCTTATCCTTTTAACTTTGCAAGTCTACAATTCCATACCTAAATATGGTCAACTCAACTGAAACAATAAAAAGACCAATTTAGTTAAGGAAGCCTGGCATTATCCCGTCTTCTTCCCCTAGGGGACATAGTCAAAAATTCTAAGATAAAGTACTTGTCTGGTAACGAAAAATATTGATCAGAGTCACTCAGACGCTTGAAATTATTTTTAGAATGTAACAATGACACCTTATGAATATTCATCTGGTTTCAGATTCTCCGTAAAATGTCGTGATTTAAATGTTTTTGGCAAATTTGTAGTCTGTTTGTTTCTTGACTGTTTCACTGCTATTTACAAATGTATGTTAATATGTACACTATTTACAACTTGTCGCTAGTATATCTTTAATACATGCAAACCAGTACTACAAAATGTACAGTAGATCGATTCTACCTGTAGTTCGGTAAAGAAAAATGTGTGATTATTGTCCTAAAAAATTAAGTCAAATAAAACGTTTCATTCAATGATACAATTGGCTTCTAATCTCAAAAAAGCACTCTATACATACAAAGTGTAAAACTTATTATAGTGTGAATTTCACCCTTCAGCTACGATCTTTATGTTTCTCGGTTTTTACCGTTGTTTTACAATAATGTAAACGTACATTCACGGCTCAGTTGTTATAATCGTTATATAGTGGAGGTTCTGGATTAGTAATAAAAAGAAATATCTTCCATCCACATATGACAACGGCATTTTCCACGGGGAAGTTGTCAACTCACCACACATGTATAAGATTCATTCCGTAAAACAAGCATTTCAACACAGTTCCTCTTACCAGACATTTTATTAAAGACAATAAGGATGTCGTGTTATATATATATACTACCGTCTTCTTCCCCGGGGAAGTTGCCCACAGAGCTCTCGTATTATGATTGATTCTGTAAAACGAGCATTTTAAGACAGTTCCCCCAAAACTATACCAAGCCCCATTTTTTTGGTAGCATGAATGCCCCCGAAGAAAACCCTCTTCCCGGGGAATACTTCCCCTTGCAAAGCATTGTATGAAAGACAGTAAGACAGTCGTCCTATATATACTACCGTCTTCTTCCCCGGGGAAGATGCCCACGGCGCAATAGATTTAACATTCATTCCGTAAAACAACCGTTTTAAGACAGTTCCCCAAAACTATACCAAGCCCCATTTCTTGATAGCATGCTTGTCCCCCTAAGAAAACCCTCTTCCTGGGGAATACTTCCCCTTGCAAGGCATTGTATGAAAGACAGTAAGACAGTTGTCCTATATATACTACCGTCTTCTTCCCCGGGGAAGATGCCCACGGCGCAATAGATTTAACATTCATTCCGTAAAACAACCGCTTTAAGACAGTTCCCCAAAACTATACCAAGCCCCATTTCTTGATAGCATGCTTGTCCCCCTAAGAAAACCCTCTTCCTGGGGAATACTTCCCCTTGCAAGGCATTGTATGAAAGACAGTCGTCCTATATATACTACCGTCTTCTTCCCCGGGGAAGATGCCCACGGCGCAATAGATTTAACATTCATTCCGTAAAACAACCGTTTTAAGACAGTTCCCCAAAACTATACCAAGCCCCATTTCTTGATAGCATGCTTGCCCCCTAAGAAAACCCTCTTCCCGGGGAATACTTCCCCTTGCAAGGCATTGTATGAAAGACAGTAAGACAGTCGTCCTATATATACTACCGTCTTCTTCCCCGGGGAAGATGCCCACGGCGCAATAGATTTAACATTCATTTCGTAAAACAACCGCTTTAAGACAGTTCCCCAAAACTATACCAAGCCCCATTTCTTGATAGCATGCTTGTCCCCTAAGAAAACCCTCTTCCCGGGGAATACTTCCCCTTGCAAGGCATTGCATGAAAGAAAGTAAGACAGTCGTGCTATATATATACTACCGTCTTCTTCCCCGGGGACTGTGTTACTGTCTTCCATACAATGCCTTGCAAGGGGATAGGGTTTTCTTAGGGGGCAATAAGATATATATAATAAGTAAATTAATATTATTTAACTATTTAATTACATCAACCTTTACGGAATGAATGTTATATAAATGTTCAAATGCTTTTCTTTACATTCATGCTTTCTTGTAACCTAATCATATAAGCACAATTTATGTATAAGCATGCTTTTTTTGAATGAGCTCGAATTCATTATGTGATGCGAATCATAACTGTTAAGTATTTAAAAAATTATTGATGTGCATTCAATATATCTGACCATTACATAGTCGAGACTACTCATGAACAGAAACTTACAATTTATGTCATGTGACGTTGATGAAAGCGTCTGAATGACACAGATCAACAAATGTAGGAGAAGTCGTCAGTCTTGATAAATATTTATTTTTGTGAAAAAGGCAATTTCCCCTAGGGGAAGAAGACGGGATAATGCCGGAAGCCTGAACAGAACTACACATGCCCCGCCTGACGAAAAAAATAGCAGCATAATAATTTTTAGACTAATTATAGAGTTTGGGAAGCCAATACCAATATACTGAAACCCCACAGTACCGGTGGTCCCAAAGTACCGGTGCAAATGTAAATCTCGCAATATTTTCATCACAGCTCCATCTGTCGCGTTTATATTTTCACGCTTTATAAACTTCAGTTTCTCTACAGTAAATATGTATTTTCTGCTAAAATCAAAAATATGCGATGAATATTTTTATGGTGCCTCCCAAACTACCACTTTTTGCTTAAATCACCCTTCTGGTCCAATCAGGCCGGTTTCCTTGCAAAACATATTTGTTTTATATCCAAAATAAGTTCGGCAGCTTGTACTGACGTCACACATCTTTTCATAAAAAGTCATGGACACCATGACAACTGATAATGGCGGGAAAAATAGAAGTATGGTTCGCCCAAACTGTCTGGTCTCACAGCAGAAGTTTTTTTATATTACAATAGTTTATTAAGTAAATGTGATGTTGTGGTCACTGAAAACACATCAAAAATGTTTTTCAAAGAAAGACATATATTTATAAGTACTTACTCTGTGAACATACATGTTTAAGGACCACACTGTGAATAAACATGTTATGTGCTTACACTGTGATCAAAATTAACAGTTTGGTGAAATATGACTTTTTTCAGGGTTGTTACAAGTTTTCTTCAAAATCTAACTTTTCATTATAAACAAAACCATTTAAATATAAATATGTTACTCGTGTGACAGTAAAGGCATGTTCAAGTAAACTGAAGTTAATGCAGGATATGGCTGCCCATACTTTTCGATTTTACCATTACACTGGTAGCATGAAGTTGACCTACATTTCCTGATCAAAATGGCGGCTTACATTGACGGTTATCAGACTTTGTATTTCAGGACTGATATGATGGTTTTTGTGATTAAATGAAAGATTAGATGTTAATTTATTAGTGAACTTCTTATTAAGTACAGGTGAGTGTATTTTGTCCTTTTATGTTCGCGTATATATCAAGTACACCGGTACCATGGGAAACCAGGCTACCCGTTACCCTATTTTACCTATCAGAATCTGTCGTATGTTCTCGTGGAAGAGAGACATACTGCATTTATTTGCTGCAAATAACTTTGAATTGTGTTCGAAAAAGTTTGTAACTTCCTCCTTCCTTCTTCTATTATCCGGGCATTCTATTTTATTTACTTCCTTCTTTACTTTCTTAACAACGATTTTGATTGGTCAAGGGGTATGACTTAATACCGAATATGACTCATATATGCGAATATGACTGAAGATACCGAATATGAACAATATTTTTCATGTTCGTAGGAGTTTTAAATTTTTTCTTCTTTTGTATGATTAAGGGTGTAATAAAACTGCTATTCACAGAATATCTCTTTTGAACAAAAAATGAGCAAAAATAATAATGCGCGCAGCCAAAAGTCATATTCGTGACCGCATTCAGATACCGAATATGAACAATATTTTTTTTATTGTTTTATAAATATTTTTTTTTAACTTCCTCTAAATTATCTATATCATAATGACACTAAAATGTATTAAACATCTTTCATTTTGTCCCTCGTTTAAACAAATTATGAACTTTTATAATAATGCGTGCAGCCAAAAGTCATATTCATGTCCGCATTCAAGTAACGAATATGAACAATATTTTTCATAAACGTGGGATTTTCAAGTTTTATCTTCTTTTTTTCAATGATTAAGTATGTTATTAAACTACTTTTCAAAAAAAATAGTTCAATTTGATTGACTTTTGAAAAATTATAATAATGCGCGCAGCTAAAAGTCATATTCGTGTTCGCATTCAGGTAACGAATATCAGGAACCGTATATAACTACCGTTATATAATATTTCTGCGAATATGAACAATATTTTTCATAAATTTGAGATTTTTCAAGTTTTTTCTTCTTTTTTTCAATGATTAAGTATGTTATTAAACTACTTTTCAAAGAAAATCGTTCAATTTAATTGACTTTTGAAAAAAAGGATGAGTTATTATAATAATGCGTGCAGCCAAAAGTCATATTCGTGTCCGCATTCAGGTAACGAATATGAACAATATTTTTTATATACGTGGAATTGTTAAGAGTTTTGTCTTTTCAATGATCAAGGGTGTAATTAAACTACTTTTCACAGAAAATATTTCAATTAATTGACCTTTAAACAAAGAATTAGTTATTATTATTGTATGTATATATGGCCAAAGGCACTTCCTATGCTGATTGCCAATAAACTTGAAACTTGAAACTTGATTATAATTATGCGCGCAGCCAAAAGTCATTCGTGTTTGCATGCAGGTAATGAATAAATGTATGAACAATCTTGTCATGAGCGTCAAAGGCATATTCGTGTACAGTATACAGTGACTTACCGTTATAACAAGAACAAACAGTTTTATAATTATATTAAAGTATTATATATCATATATTTCCATAATCATACGTAAATTGACAACCTTCAGACCGACATTTCTGCATGAAAAAAAAAACATGCAGCTATGATGACATTAAAATACGAAGCTATTTGATAGTCCATACATAATAAAACTATTGACAAAAATTATTCTACTATGTGGCTACACTTCCAGACTAATTCAATATAATAGCTCGGCTCAATAAATAATAAGTTGAAATTCCTGGAGGTATTGTAAAATTGCAAAAATATGACACCCGCGCGAACTCTTTTGTGCATAAAACAAAAACAAATTAATTATAAAATGATGTAAGTTACAGACTTATAGTCACGTCCATTCCCTTCAACAAAAACTTTACTACAATAAAATCGATCGAAAAATATGTTCAAAAACCACAAAACACGGGTGTTAGATATTCATAAATTGTTTTAAAATGCACTGTATATATCAGTGAGAGATGATTGTAAGTCTAACCAACAGAATTTGTAGCAATGCAACATATATAAATAATTGAGATTACAAATAAATATTAAAAGCAAAATGCGGCCGGAATCTGAAACAATGTATTTGTTTGGTTAAAAAAAACCTATGTAGATCTAGTTTAATAATTTAGATGAGCAATTGTGACATACTTTAGTTAACACGATTCCTGATTATAGGGATGTAATTAATTAGTTAAGGAGACATGCGATACAAAGAATACAAGTATTACAACGATATGATTTATTTGTCAATATCTACTTTAAGGTGGAGAAAATTTAAATTGATGATTTTTTTTTAAATATACACTTTTCGAAATTTTATCAAATATAGCGGTGTATTACAGATCTTTAACGCGCAGTATACATATTATTGATGAACATGACTGTTTTTTTTTTGTGTTGCAGACAGACAGACATTCTTTATTTTTTCTTTCAGGTTAACTTACTTTGATTGGCAATGGAATTATATATATCAAATAAAGTCTGAACGATAATGTAGCAAAAAATGTTCTATCAAAATTATATTAATATTAAAATGAACAAATTATTTAAACCAGTCTTCTTCAGGACGGTAATATACAGATAATTTCACGTAATTTACTTAGTTGACACTGATTGTGCAAATTAGTCCAAGCTGACACGCCGTACGTCATGGCACTTGTTGCTCAATCAGGACCGTAAATAACAACTAGTAACAACTAGTAACTTCAAAGAACATGATACAGTACAGCTGGCCTATTAAGGAAGGTGCAATAATCGAATGAGGGCAATGTTTGAGAACATTCGGTGTTAAGTCATACCGTCGGTCAAGCTTTGGTGTTTTGATAAAACCCGTAACGGGACCTCGTACTTGGAAGATAAGATAAGCTTTTGGTTTTTGATAAACAAAATAACACTAGCTAAAAGCTATTTTCCGACATAACGTAGATTAGCCAATTACATCCAAACAAATCAAAGGACTGAAAGTGCTGGAGGATCGATTGTCTTTGAACAACACAGCTGCACACATACATGTGTAAATATCAGGACAACACAGATTGTACACATCACATGTGTAAATATCAGGACACCCTTGCACGAGAGTTATAAACTGGAGACACAACTGTCCATAAAATTTGAGCTTTAACCATTAAACATTTTGTGTAAACTTTACTTTTGAGATAGGAACCCATGTACTTACATTTTGCATTCAGTGACTATGTTCAACTACCCTATGAAGTATTAAGCTGTGAATGGTAACTGAGAAATGGATTTTGACGAAACTGAACTGAAAATTCATAGTTTGAACAAGTTTTAATGTCATTCAAAAGTTATGGGATATGCCCATAGGGTTGATTGTATTGTGCCAATTCATTGATTCGGATTTAACGTCGCACTCAACAGCTAAGGTCATCTTGCAACGTTCAGCTTTCATGGAGGAGGAAGACCCTGTGTGCCAATTCTGGCATTATTTCAGTCACAAGCGGGCACCTGGGTAGAACCTAGATAGCTCCCAGACATAAACGAAATTGGCCCAAGTAGGACACGAACCTACAGCGGTGAGGAACAAGTAAACATCAGTCAATGACATCAACCACTCGGCAACAGATGCCATTGTTTGATGCCAAGCAATTGTCTGAAGTTTCAAGGCTTTAATGGTTACCGAGAAAGTGAATTTTAAGAAAGCTTAACCAGATTCAAGACGACAGTGCCGACTGACGCCAAGAAGGTTATGACAATGGCTCTTCTGTTTTTCAATGAAAAGCTAAAAATTGATAAATCAATCGTTTGTTATAAGTTGATTCAGTATATACCTATTGTAGAACAAGTACTTGCAGCTTACATTAACTATCCCCGTGAGTGGTTCCAAAATACTGCGAATTGCAATATACCGGGTCTATTGCGCACACCTAGTCATTACCAGCCTTTCTACCATACTGTTTTAAATTTTCATAACTAGTATAAAACAAGAACTGAATGTTTTAATAGCAGGTTATTATCTTTCATATTTAACATATACTAGACTCTAGCAGTATTTTGTAACAAGTAATAATGATGATGATTATGATGATTATGATGATTATTATATTCCTATATAATTAATGTATGTATGAATGTACACACCAACATTTAGTGTAGCAAAAGAATCGTGGTAAAGTTTAGTTTAAACAATATTTATTCTCGAAAATACATAGTATATATACATATATAGTACAAAGGTGTAACAATATAACTGGAGTCTGAAAATAAGCTTTCAAAGAAAACTTATATTAATTCATTTTCCTACTTTGGTAAAGTTTGAAAATTTTTGTTACAATTTATATTGAGTTAATATTTGTTCTTTGTAAATGACAGCATAATCCAGAGAAATGAATTTGATTTTCCCTTTAGATTATTGCATTTGTCTTTATTTAAAAATCGTAGTTAAGACATGTAGATCCAGTTATTCGTACCCAGGTACGAATCGACTTCGCCGAAATGCGGCCTTTTTCGTACCATTTTCGAACCACGCATTTACATATAAAATACAACAATTACAACGTGTTTAAAGCATAAAAATATGTTGTCATATTTCAAAAAGACATCTACAAGTGCCTCTGTAGAGTTAATTTGCTGATAAGTTTCAGTTTTATACCTTAACGCATCAAGGTCTTTCAAATAGTATTTGAAAGACCTTGAACGCATGAAGGCGTATTTTAGACTAGTTTTTCGGAAAATCTTTAGAGACACTAAATGACAACTAGTCAGGCCGAGCACTTTTGATGATAGAGGCGTTGGCAAGTTACAAAAAAAATCGTTGTTTTTTATGTTGAATTCCTAGTATTGTAATTTAAAATTCAAGAGTACCTAGTGGTTCGATAACGTATTACGATGTTCCGATAGTTTATGATCACAAACACAACATCGGATATAAGACACATTATTCGGCCTGACTAGGTGTCTTTTAGTGTCTCCGGTCTGACTTAGAAAACTGTTCTGATCAAAACCGCGTAGGAAACTAATTCTATATACAGAACAGATACCTCGTTGATTTTTAGTAATTTTTAATGTTTTACATTTATTCATCAATATATCATAATGAAAACAGAATACAAGGTAATGCATTACAATTCTTTTTATTTCATTGAATATATAGAACTACTTTTCGGTCGTATTCGACAAAAAATTGTGTTAAGAGTTCGGCCGTAAGGGTCTGAAATACTCTGTTTACTTTGGATACGATTGAATAAATCCAATCGTTCCAATAATCTTAGGAGAGCAATAATGGATATTAAGGGGGCACTGCTGAAAATCTAAATAACAAGAAACTTTATTGACCCTGTTTTTTATAGAGACTATCATATTGCTGGTTAATTTCTGGAAAAATAATGATAGGTCGATGACTTAAAGTTTTCGCAATAGAATAAAATAGAATAGCATATTTTATTTCCAATTAATGGACCCTCGATCTCGGGTATAAAATCAATGCAAAGACAAACACACATAGCAGATTTTAAACAATTACATATAAGATTTGTTTAATTATAGAACAACAATAAAACATGCTTCATAATATTCTAATAATAGTTATAACATAGCCCAAGAGTTAAATCTTTATTGATACAATATCAAATCAATTAAGGTGCTAAATGCAGAGTTTGCTAGAATTTGGTATTTTAAACTTTTACTTTAATGTATGTGGTGTAATAGGTATGCAATTTTCGATCTTTTCTAAAGTAATATGTCATACGATAGGATGAAAAATTAGGGATTTTAAATATTACGCTCCCCATTATTACCCCACCCACTTTACTAAACTTCACTTTTTCAAATTTTGATAAATTATTTTTTCATGATAAAGGATTAACAAGATTTTTGAGATATTTTGGCTACAGTTTGATTAAAACCTTTTTTTTTAAATGCAAAAATAAAAAATGGGGGTCAATGTGCATATAAGAAATAAATTCAATACAAACTGACAAAAATGTTTTTTTTATATTTCGACGAGCTTTGAGCTATGACGGCATAGGGCTGTAACAAAGAACTGTAACAGGAACTTGTTACTTCTATATTTTTTACATCATATCAATTCTTCTTGTTATAAAGTTTGAATCATTATCAATTTCACTGGTATGAAGCCCAGAAACTTGCATTTCAGAAGGCCAAAGACATACTGATTCAGCCTATTATGACCCACACAAATCCTTGGTACTGCAATGTGATGGATCAAAATATGGCCTTGGGGCTACACTTCTACAAGATGACAAACCAACAGCATATGCTAGCAAATCTCTTACAGTCAGAGGTGAACTTGGCTCATATTGAAAAGGAGTTGTTCGCAATTCTTTTGGTCTTAATCGTTTCAAACACTATTTGTATGGACGCCAAGTGTGGTTGTTGAAACAGATCATTTATCGCTCATTTTTATAATGAGAAAACCTGTTTATGCCGCACCTGCTTGGTTGAAGCGCATGATGCATCAGCTGCAAAGTTATGACTTTACAACGATACATAAGCCTGGCAAGCAATCCCTTTAGCTGGTACGCTATCTTGGAAATTTCTACCAAACACATAACCTGAAGTGCCAGAGGCTGCTGATTTGCTTGTTCATTTTGTACTGAAACATACGCCTGTCTCTGACCGAAAATTCAATGAGATCGGGTCAAACACCGTTAAAGATGAAAACCTATTACTCCTTGAGGATGTTATTTTGTTAGGTTGGCTTGAAAAGCGCAATGATTGTCCTACATAGTTACTTGATTACTGGAATTTTAGAGATGTGTTAACAGTCACTGATGTTTTGATCATGAAAGGACAAAAAGTACTCATTCTCAGTGCATTGAAATCAGAAATGTTAAACATTTTGCACAAAGGTCATTTTGGTATCACAAAATGCCCCGAAGAACATCGGACACTCTATATTGGCCTCGCATAACAGCAAACATCACTGACATGGTCAACAAATGTCCTGTTTGTCATAGAAGTTCGAATCCTAGAGAACCGCTGATTTCACATTAAATCCCTAACGACCTTGGTAGATTGTTGCTACAGATGTCTTTACATTTGATGGTCAAGATTACTTAGTGATAGTGACAGTAAGAACCTCTGATGGTGCAGATTATATTAGGAAGAGACGACATCTTTTTAAGTCACATGAACCGCCTCACACATCAAACCTTCCCGATATCACACTCTTCCCGATATCACAGATCTTTCAATAGCTGATCAAACAGAATTTTCAGAACTACAAATGAAAACCACTGTTCCCATAAAACCGAAAATATAAGTTTGCCAGTTTCCCACACTAAACCTGAATCATCAAATCGGCTGAACCAGACCAGATATGATAGCACTGTAAAACCAAAGATGATAGAATCCATGTGAACTTAAATATATTTTCTTTCAAAATTCCTCAGGGAATAATAAGTATAACTGTTTTTCTATTTCTTGAAAAAGGCAGTATTGCCGAAAATAAATTTGAATTAAAGAGTTGTTTTAAATAGAAAAACAGTTAAATATATTTGACAGTGGAACAATTATGTTAATTGTTTATCTTAATAAAATTGATAACATTGATATGTGGCACATTTCATCAGTATAACTGGTAAAGCCTAACACAGAGTGACATTGACTTGAATTTCAAGTTTTAATTTTTAATTTTTCAGAAAAGGGATATGTTATATAAAGTTCTATATTGTTTAAGTATACCCTGTTTGTACAATATGATATTGTTGTTTAAATAGTATGTATGAAATAGTATAGGAGTCAGATAGCGTTTAGACTTCAATATAGCTAGTTATACTTTATAGTATTCGGTGTTCATTCCTTCTTTGGAATAGCTTATAGAAACCTCTATACAACGCCCATATACCACCATATAACAAAAAGTAAAGAGGCACATGTCAGAAAATAGATAGCATTTAAGACATAACATGTGAATTAAAGGCTAAATCATACATATAATACCTACAGATAATATGAAAACATATGAAGCATATAACTACTACGCAAATAAGTACAATAAAAACTACTGTAATACACGAGGATGTTAAAAACTGTGGGGAGGTTGCTGATCCTGGCCTACCATGTGGGTCTTAAACCTGCCATAACCAAGAAAACTCTGAGATACAAAAGAAACACAATAGTGCGACTATAAGCAAGATTTAAGATCATTTATCTCCCAACATCAGATTTGGGAAGAACTGATCAGCAACTTCCTCACAATTAATTGACATTACAGACATAATGCATGTACACAGGCTATGTAAACAAAATAAGCAAAAACATACACATGAAAGACACGAATGAAACAAAGCAGCTAGGCTATGCAAAAAAAAAATGCACACATGAAACATTTGCATTTATAGCCACTCCAGGTATGGATGAGTCTTTTGAATTATTTAAAATCCGTAGTTGTACGGAACTCATTTAGTAAACTGTTCCATACCTGGACGGCATCAAAGCTGAAATTCTTCTTACCAAAAGTTACTGTTTTTTTCTTGGTACTTCAAGCATGTTGCTCTTTCTGAAATAATAATTTTTAGATTTAACACAGATAGGTTTTTTAATTTAAATTGGTGACGTTTTATGTAAACTTTTGAATACTTCAATAGCTAGATGCCTGAGTGGTGGCATACTCGTATGTTAGACTCGTCGTCCGGAAGTCAATTTCTTTGTATAAGAGTTCCTCTTGATAATAAAGAAGTATTTCATCGTATCCAATATAGATTTTACACAAACAAAATTCATTTGATGGAACATTTATTTTGAAACGATTTTATTTTGTTAGTGGTTTCGTCAAGATACCGTTTCTTTAAACCTAACTTTGTGTTCAGCGTCGTCAAGATGAGTTAATTTCATAAAATTGATTGGTAATTTGTCCTAAGTGACAAAAACGAGCAAATTACGGTCATATATTATTTTTCTTAATAAAAACTCGTTGATGTTACCCCTCTTGTGTCTTAATATCATTACGCAAACTTATTTCTTAACTGTTTGTACTTGAGTTATGTGTGAAATCATATTGTTATATCATACAATCATTTTTGAGGAATTCGTTTCGAAACTTCTGTACAATTTAGTTTGACGAATCGGCAGTTTGACGAAACCACTGCAATCATATATTCATATCTATTAAGTAAGGCCGGACAAGTTGGGAAATATATTTTAGCTGGTTTTCGGATGTTTATATGTTTGTGCCACTTTGGTCACAGATTGACTAAAACTGTATGCTTTTGCTGCTAGTACATTGCCGAATGTACTAGCAATGATATTTCATATGTTACAGTATTCCATAAAAAATTCTACTTCCGGTTACCGGACGAGCAGCCTCTTCCTTTCAATTTACATCAAATGTTAAATAAACAGACTTAGTCTCTGGTCAAATAACTAGATTTATTGCAAAATAGCGCTTCGTGATAACAAAGACTGGTTTTAAAAAATCGAAATGCATGTTTTAATTGATTTTTGTTATCGCATTACGATAAGTGTCAAGTTAATAAATGTATAGATATGACCGTCATCTTTGTTTACATAGACTTAATTAAATCGCACGAACTGTTCGATTGCCTTATCAAAACTTCATTTATGTGCACAAAATGGCCGAGGATATATGTTATTATTGCTAGGTATGTCGTAACCGTCTTTCGTTTTTTTTCTACACAGCATTTCATTAGGTACAAAAGATTAAACAGTATTATTTAAGTCGCAATTCATGTAGTTTTCTGTTAGCCTATACTTCCACATAAACCGTTACGATATTGTACAATTTTGCAAACATCAAATGAATAAAATCGTTTCAGCAAATTTTATTTCAGTCTCTAACTCGAAAACTATATGTTCTCACCTGCTTTAAAAACCACGTAGTGGTGTGTACACGCTGCTTAGTAATGTATATTGTATGCCATATTTGCCTTGATGATGCAAAAGTGAAACCGGTTGGCAAGTAGAAATAGAAAACTAACATAGTGTCATTTATTTTCAGTTTATTAATAATTTATTTATCCTGGCATATCGTTCAACATTTTTCTCATAAATGTATCTTTTTAAATATGAGTGGTACCCAAGGTCCTGTATACTCCGTGGGGGTACCTGATCATGGCTTTCCTCTAAAAATCTAAGAGCCTCATTCATCTGGCGGATCTAGTACTCTAGAGCTGATACTCCACCAGACGGAAATCTTTGTGTACTGACGGGTTACATATAATCATGTAAACCTGCTTTGAATAAAAAAAGAAGCAACAAAATTGACAAGGATGACATATCAGCTATTTAATTTGATAAAAGCATCGACGTCTTAAAAAATTCGAATAATGTGGCTGTATCGACCTTTGTTTAGCTGTATCGATGTGTGTGCGTGCGTGTGTGCGTGCGTGCGTGCGTGCGTGCGTGCATGCGTGTGTGTGGAATTGACCTTTGCCTGCCTTATTAGGAGTAGTGTACTTTATTGTCATTAAGTCGCATGTATATATCTAACTCTACTTCATATTAATGTTAGTGGGGACTATTAAAAGGTATTTCCAAAACACAAATGCTATCAAACTAAATACCGATAATCAGACATTCCATAAATATTAATACCCTCTTGACCGGACATCTTTTACCCATTGAAAGAGATCTTTTACTTACAGAAGCGATAAATAAGTGAAAGTCAGAATAACTCCTTCGATAGGACACAACCGAACAAGATTCAAGACGCTTTCCGAAGATGAGGCTATCTCAAGCACATGTATCTGCGCTTCTGTTGGCCACTTTACTTACTTTTTGTATAGGTAATGTACACATGTATTAAAATTACACCGCTGAACTAAACATTGCTTCGGATGCCATTTGTATAAGTTGAGATTTTGCGATAAGTCTACGGTCAAAAGCGTTTACACATTGTAGAACATTACTATATATTTCATACAAAACTACGCAATTTAAAAAATATCTGTAGGCTACTATTTCCACAGTACTTTCATTAATTTTGCACAAATAAAGACAGATTATATTACAGTTTCTTTAAATCTTCGTTTCACTGTTTTTGCAGTTGTAATTCTAATAATTATCCTTTAAAGACAGTTTGAAATATTTAAGGTCACATTTCTGACTTCGGACTATCAAATATTACAAAACTAGATTGAAATATGACAGTTTTTTGCAATTTGAAAACAAAGACCTTTTCTTAGCAGAAGAAAAGAGATTTTAGACATTGTTTTCCTAATTCATGAGGTTAAGGAAAACAATGCAAAGGACATTTGTTATATGAAATACATGTATATAGTAAATTCTGCGATACCAAGAATTGTCCATTGTTAACAAATTGCAGTTTTATTTTCAAATTCTTTATATTTACAATGTATATTGTTTTTAACAGACTGTTAAAACAATTTTTATAGACGGAAAAATAATAAACGTAACATATCCAACAATACAGTTACAGTGTTAACTTAATATACAATATATGCACGTACATGTATGTATTACAGATATCAGCAGTAACAAATCTGTTCTCAGAAAATCCAGCTTATCATACAAAGACAGTTCAGAACTGTTTCTAGAAATCCGACGCAAGCGTTCACACTGTAAGGGTACATGGAACATAGATATCAGCTGCAACTGTAATCACACCTACTGTACGGTATGACAAACTTTACAGTTAGGCCGACGTTGGTAATATTCGATTTCGATATCCACAATTTTATTTTAAAATGTTTCAATATATTCTGTATGTCGCAAGAACGTAAGTTTACAATGGATGTAAAATAAATTAAAATGTACTTATAAACCTCTTGTTATAGACTGTGTCATTGCACTAAAAATCATATTAAGACGCTTGTCTTCATTCACACATTATAGCATAGTATAGAAACATTAAGACAGTGTAAACTATACATATACATGTGCATGCTATAGTCAAGTTGAGTTGAAAGTTCGGCTGACTAGAACTGCAAATAACCATCTACAACCATTACACAACCTATTAGAAATTGGGGTTTCTTTATTTTCCAATACGAATTAACATTTATCAGTAAGTAACTTATAAGCTTATATATCAGCAATAGACTTTAATGATACCCTGTTTGTTTTACCTCAGTTTCTATTTCTAGAAAGAGTCATTTCATCAAGCATGGAATGGAAGTTGTGATGAAGGCAAAACATGCTATCTGATCAACAGGAACCCAATCCAATGGTCAAAGCAAGTTCCAGATTCAGGTTGAGTGTGAAATAATAATTTTTATTCTCTTATACGTCGTTATAGTTATCTCATGAAGTTTTGAAGACAGTGGAATAGTTCTTCACTTACCGTTCTAATCCAGTAAGTTAAAGTATCGCTGAAATAGATTTCCTTTGAATTTGTATTTATTTCTGTACGCTCACTTACCATTGATTTCATTTTCAATCATATTACTTTCATCAAAACAGATAATAGAAAGAATTTGCATTTTACTTCTGATTAGTCAATACCATTCATATACGTACTAAGTAGTATGTATCCTACACAGTGTATATTTATTCATACATCTTTACCGCTTCACATGACAGAAAATAAACTCTCTGTATGATTTCATTACTAGTATATGGAAGTCGTGCAATGAAAAGGAAGATTGTGAAAAACTCATATATGAACAAGATGAATCAAACAATCGCAAAGGCAATCACTTTACTTGACATAAATGATCTATATCGTCACCTCGGTCACAAAAATGAAGGACACTTTTTTAAAGGTCCTCTTTTTTACCGTAAAAATTCATGGGTGGTAGAGTCTGTCAAAACACTTCCTTAGGAATAAAACTGACTGTTGTAAGTGCTTTGCTGTTTGATCGGAAAGACTGCATGCTGTACCAGCATCGCTATTTGCACAACAGCTTTTACTGAGCTATTTATGTACACGTGGGTTCATGTCATTGACGCATAGTCTACATGCATCATGGCCTGTGTTATGGATTTTGTTACAATGCTTTGATTTTCCACATCTTGTTGGAGTCAGGGCACATTTTACGGACGCTGATGTTTAACAGGCTGGTACTAGCAGTTCCGACATATGATATAAAGGAGATGCTAATGGTACAAGACTGGCACCATTAACGGTGTTTACTCTTTTCAGTTACTTTGATTCATTAGCGCTATTCAGACGATTGTTTGTTAAGACACCATGCGTTGTATAACAATTACTGGTAATTTCTACTTTGCTTTTACTTTTACCTTTTGCGCCCCTTCCTTAACTAAGTGTGGAACGACACTAACGTCATCCACTGACCTTAATGGAGTTGTGTATATTGCTCGAATAAATATTACTAAGGCCCGGTTCTGGACCTTGTCTAACGCTTGTCGATTCGTCTATATAACCGTCATCCAAGCTAGGAAGCCACGTTTGAAGTGAGGTTTGATTTTTCTCAAGTATACTGTTTTCAGATAGGACTTCCATTTTTAAATTATTCGCTTGTCAAAGATTACACATTTTCCCAGTTTAGTAGAGAAAATGCTGCATCCTGTAAATGGCAGTTGGTACATGCTCGTATAAAAACCAGGCACACACAATTATTAGCATAAAGATCAATCCTGACGAGGTAGAGAATGGCAAAAACATGTACTAAGTAATGTTTGAAAAGTAGAAAGAGGGTTGCCGACGTATTGTCGTTTTAAAAACTTTCGACTTTAGTTCCTATGAACATTGACTATTGCCCTTCTGCAAAGCCCGTAGGATTTGACCCACTTTACAAAGTCAGTGTCTAGACTTTGTCAAACGTTTTCTGGAGACCGATTCGAGTAACAAGTGAGTGTAACTTTTTCTTTTGGACGGCAATTTGTAGTCTCACGCGCGAGATAAGTTGTTTGGTCTTTTTTTCTCAATTCATCTTGTTAGTCAGCTAGAATTTGGCTGGTCCAAAAATACTACTTCATTTGCAGATTCACAATGCTTTTCAAAAACTCCCAAGCCCGCTGATGAGACTGATGGGGAGACAGCTTGACGTTTTAATTCGACCATTTTAGTGTTTTGGGATGGACAACACGGTTTTTCGTCTCTTAAGTTGGAAATTCTCTTCTGTCAAGCTTCAGTTGTACATATAGGTCTTAAGAAGGATGCTCATTGCAGAGCAGTCAAGAAGAAACGAAATGTCATTACCAAGCAATTTCTTGGTTGTGAGCTGTTTCGGGCTATGTGTAGCTCATTAGAATGAGGCCATTTCCATTTACTCCTCCGAACTATTCATTTTCCTGTCCCTTTTCCTCTCTTCATGTCATTCTCCGGTAATTTCTGCCAATTTCTGTCCGTTATCCAATCAGTCATTCCATACAAGAGGTTCCGCCCCTGCTGCTTTGTTCTTCGTTAGCTGTTTGGTAAGCTTCAAGCTTTGAGATGATGCTGTTTTCTCCTTTAAGTTCTTTTGTTTGGCATAGATTTTGGCTCTGTTGAACTAAGCCTTAAAATTTAAAGTTTGTTTTTAGCATCACTAAGAAACTATTATGTTATAAGAAAGAAATACAGTAATACTAGTCGTCTGTATATAAGAACATTTATTCGGCAGATTTTTCATTTAGTGCGACCTGCAAGTCCCTAGAAGCTTGCTCCGACAGTCTAAGGGGTTACTCTTGTACATGTCAACAGGGATACCGTGTTTCAACACATACACAATGTGGTAGGTAGGCCTATATGCATAGCTTCTGAAACTGGTTTGAGATAACAGTAACTTCCAGCATATTCTTGTATGAGGACTTATCAAATATATTCAGTGCTAATTTTCCGTGACATCAGGTATATACAGCACATTTTCTGTGCGCAAATATAATCATTTAATACACGGTCTATGTGAATTAATGCAGGATTATTTAAACGTATCTAAACATCGAAGTCATTAGTATTATTCTGAGAAACGTATCAGGACATTTGTTAATAGTAAAATTAGTGTCTTTCCTATATGAAATATAGATCTTATCTTGTATTCACTGTTACACTCACATAATGCAAAGTAAATTAGGAAATGGTCAAAATGATTGAGAAAATACTATCAATTTCGTTTCATGAAATTCAACACGTTTAATACATTGTTAAAATAAGAATTTAGTAACATACTTGAAGTGAATTTGCTTATCTTGTTTAATTTATCAGTTACAGGAGGTTCAATATCGGATGCCAATGGTAAAGAATTAAACCTTTTCTAGAAAAATAAACTTTAGTCCACAACGCATATCGAACAGAAGAGTTTCCTTATCGTGTCGGTCGAGATCCGCAAGACCAGTATATAAATAAATAATTGTTTATTGTACTATTTTTCAGGATAATTTTTTAGAATTTAGATTTCTTTTACTTAGCTTTAACTATATATATATTATGATAATTTCGATTTAATTGTCACTTGTAAGAATTCTTAAGAGTAGCGACTTTCTTTCGTTCCTAGAGAATGTGATGATTCATTTAAGTCCCATGAGAAAGTTTTTGTTTTAGAAATAGTTTTAAGCTCAAAGTTTTGTTTTATCTATTGACAGAGTCTACTTTGCTCAAAACGTTAATCATCACTCTATCAGTTCTGGCGATAGCAATAGTTGTGGCTGTCTTAGTGTTACGCTGGAGGTGTATGCGAATGAATCAGATTGCTCAGTATGTTACTCCATTCATTACATAAACTACGAGTATACAAAATGTACTTACATATGTAGTACTTACCCGTTTCGTGATCATTGTGACAATGTATGATAGTATCGTAGTTGTATTTGCTGATGTTGTCTTGCGTGTAATCAGATACACGTCATTGTTTAATGAATACTGTGCAAATTAACTTAAAATATTAAATTAAATGTGAATCAAAATGTTAAAAATTTCATCACATTTCACACAATCTCGGTTATCTATTCTTGGAACAAGATGTCTAAAGAACAGCAACGGTAGAAGTTTTTACATATCTGAGAAAACAAGTACCTATATATATGTAGTAAATCTTCATGAATTTAAAAATGATAAAGAGTCTTGTTATAATTCCAGGTACAGAAATACCGCGGACACTACAACGATGCACAGTACAACGTATTTTACGTGCGTTCGGCGAAACTGTCAAACACATTACCGTATCATTTCAAAGAAATAACTTCTGTCTCACAGTTTAAATCTCTTTAGATAGATGGATCATTTCCCTCTCCCTCTCGTGTAATGTTACGTAGCATGAGCGTAGATGCCTGATTGTTCAGTCATTCTCCGCAGTTTCAGTTGTCTTTAACTTTTCAGCTTTTAATACATACGTTTCTGCTTTAATATTTATTACAACGTGTTATTTGGTTTGTATGTTCGTGCATAACTTTCTATTTAAAACTCACCACACCAAAATAGTAATTTTCAAGTATAGATGCAGAGATCTATTAGCTGTGATGTAAAATCTCGCTTCTATTTTACAGAGACAATCAAACTGGGAGTCTTATCATAAAGTGCAACGTATTGATAGTAGTTGATGACAGAGACGAACTAAAAATATGTACCGAACAACTAAAAGCTGCTCTTGGGGATTTTAAACACCGTGCTGTTGTTAAAAGGATCAGTGTTTTTCACTTTTGTTGCGATAATTACCAAGTCAAGTGCGATAAGGTCATTTTCTTTCTAGACGCCGAATATAAGTCTATTGATCGCTGCATGAAGTGTTGTAAAGAGAAAATACAGTTTTTAAAAGGACAAAACTCGGTTGCTGTTGTGAATGTTGAAAGAAAGACAACTCAAACTTCAAGTGAGGATGATACTGAAGTTAATGGTGGTCATAATGGAATTAATGCTGAAAGTGGCATTGCTGTGAAAACATTTGGAATAATTACAGACGAAATATGTTCAGTGTCAAATATAAATGAGGTAAATAAATGGTTGCCATGTGTAACAAAGGTAATACTTAACATAAAGTTGAACGAAACTGTTGGTCTACATTTATCTAAAAGCTACACCGATTTTGTTGCCAAGTTGGTAAAAACAGGGATGAAAGTACAGGTTTAGAAAATCCTTTAAACTCAAAACTTCAATTAGCGTGCCTTTAAGAACTAAAAAGAATTGATATTCTTTTTAGACAAAATAATAGAAATGCAGGGAAACTTTACGTTTTTATTCATTTTTCAAACGAAATGCTTAATCTGTCTTTATACAAGTAAATACATACAAGAGGATAGGATTATGATCGAAATATTAAAACTTCTTCGCCAAGGAGTTGTGAAATGTACACATGTAAGGAAATTCGAAAAAAAGATTGTTGGACAGACCATTGCTACAGGACATTCAACGACTGAAATTATTCGGGTTATTGCGGACGTAGTAAATACTAAACCACTAGTGAAAACATCAATGGCAATCATAAAAGGAGCACTTGACGGTATTATAAGTGACGTGTAGAGTCATCTTAAG
Organism: Saxidomus purpurata; assembly: GCA_022818135.1. Taxonomy (NCBI): domain Eukaryota; kingdom Metazoa; phylum Mollusca; class Bivalvia; order Venerida; family Veneridae; genus Saxidomus; species Saxidomus purpurata. Next base: position 29,321,386 of record JAFMSR010000005.1, on the reverse strand, counting down.
CCGAAAAATGAATAATGTATTTACAAATGTTGAAATGTCTTTGATTTGATAATCAAACTTTATACTCCTCCGTTTAGACCATTTAGTTTTGCTGGTTTACTATTTCATTTAACGGTTACATATTCTATTATTGGTTTCCCAGTTAAACGCAGGGGAAAGTTATTTTATGTCACCGTAGTGTCACTTTTCTTAAATTCAGACCAATCGTGACGGTAACGACTGCTGTTCCGCACCAAATTACATTCCTATATGCCATTACTTGTCTCAGTTATCTGACCATAAAATTAAAGTGACCATGTTTTCAATAAAATATTATGTGAATATGTGTTGTGCTTTATAGTCTGTGCATGTTGGGGAATACTTGCACTACCGTTATACATGCATCTATTAGTGTTGTGATACTAGTACATCGTGCTACCGTAGCTCAGTTCGCCTCTGGGTTGCTAGGTCAAAGGTTCCGTCGGCACCGAACGGGATCGTACTTTTTGTGGCTTCCAACATACAAAAATGATATAATATTTATTTGAACGTAGCTTTAATGTGCACGGGCGATTTAAAAAGGCTTACGGAGCGTCCACATGCGAGGCTCGATTTTTGCACACATGGTAATAACAAAAAGTAAGCTTAATAGTAATGCGCCTGATGTTTAACAACTTACATATTGTTCCCGACACGTACATGCAGTTTATTACTTATATCAGTAACACTTTCAGTTTTAAGTGTGGGTATTTTGGCTGGTGCATGCATTTAAATTACATCGAGTAACTGCATGACATCAGGAAAAAGATTCATATAAGCTGTATAGCTTTCTTCTCAATACTGGGTGCTGTTTATAAATGTATTGTATTTGTTCATGCTTTGATAAACGAATAAATAATGTTTAAACTAACTGCATGAAAGATCACAGTGCGTTAGTATCTGTCATATCACTGTAGTCATTCACGGGAAAGTGAAAAATAGGCAACGGTACACATTTTGTGATAGACATGGAAAGGATCATGTACATAATGAAGTCATGGTGTTATTTACCTTGGTTACTTCTTTATTGGACTTTTTGATGTTCTAATCAATGATTCGTGTGTAATGTATCGCTGTGCGCATATCTGACAAAGTTATACATCTTTCATTTCGAGGTGATAATTTTTGTAGGTGACGCAAAAAATACTGGAATGTTACCTTCATCGCACAGACGGAGTCACCGAATTGTATAATATGAGAAAGACGCTAGAATAACGCTAACTGTATCATACTGAAAGTCGATGCTTTGTCTAGATTCTTGTTTGCGAGATGGCATAAATAAGTGAGTGTGAGTCGCCAAATGGTGAAATATAGACGACAGTTATATTGCACTTGAGTATGTACCGGTTCATTATTTACAATGGCTAACTTGAGCGTTTCATCTTCCGGTTTCAAAGAGCTCATATAGAAGAATAAAATGAGGGTTGTTCCAAATCTACATGTATTGTACTCTGTATTGTGCCGTCACGCAATATCCACGAGGAAGATAACATCTATATCTATACACATGGATACCTCTATCAAATATCGACAAAATGGAATATACAAGGTGATCCTGAATATATAATACCGGTACTTCCTTGATTTTTTCCAAAATTGCAAAAACTTGACCGATTTGCCAAATTGATATACATGTTGTACCATAAAAGTCAGGATATATTACAGTCAATAGACCGGGAAAACATTGACGTTATTTTGACAGCATGACGTCATTTGAATCATGTGGTTTATTACATATGTCAAAGCAGAAGTCTGTAGAAATAGTTCAACTTTATGTTTAAAGTTATTCACCGGTTTCTTTTATAAAAACCATGCAAAAAGATGTCCAAAAGATGATTAACTCACTACAATTAAAAAGGTTACACGAGATTACAATAGTGTCCTATATTGTGGATCACTTTGTACGTGTATCTTCTGAGTAACCGGTATATTATAATTTTTGTCATTACAGTATAGGCAGTCGTTGACCATTGTTTGAAAAATGAAAAGCAAATAATGAAAAAATTCGGGCTTACATAAAAACAGTAAGCTCGGTTATTCTCAGGCAGAGATTTTTGACGAAATTACTCCTGGTTTCTTATGAGACGGTTCGTAGATGGAAAAAGAAATTCAATTCTGGGGTAGAGTCTGTTGAAAATACAGCAACATCAGGTCGGCCGAAAGACAAAGGGTGAAAAATTCGTGTCAAAATAACAGGCTTCAAACTGTTCGACTGTTGCATGACAATGCTTTAGCGCCATAGTCACACCATTTTTTTGGACTTCTGCCTCTTTCTCAAATCAAAACGTGGATATCGGTCGCGATAGGCTCGATTCTGCCGTTCACCTTTGTAGTATACCTAATAAGCCTACCGTGACGTTGTTCGGAAATGGAGCCACATACATACATTGTGTATTTCTAGCCATGGGGAGTACTTTGAGGGCATGAAATGAGAAATGCGCATTTCAGTCAGTTTTTAAGGTCACAAAGCAGAACGCATAATATACATTTCTAGTGTCCTTCGTATGTCTTCAACAGTTACGTGGGGTGGCTTGACTTCTATAGAACTGAACAACATAAACTTGTCACACACTCAACCGTAAACGTCTTTTTGACTACCTTACACGGATTTACGTTCAGGGAAAACACATATATGTTTATCTCAAATGTAGGCCTGACCAACTGGTGCCGAATAACTGATCTATCATTTTTAATAATAATTGTGCCACAGCCAACTCGCATATGCCATTGTTAGTTGCTGCATGCATTAAAACTTTTTGTAAATAAAACACCAACACTTTTCTTGTATTATTCAGATGCATTTCAAATCTGTTATATGTACATTGTAACATCATCTTTATCAAAAGTATCATGGTAAGTACATGTACATGTACATGTATATTATGTTGCTATAGTACAATGCATTCTAAGTGTGTCCACGTATTCCGCTATAAAATAACATCATGTGTTTCAAACAAACTATGAATACTTGGTACATGTAAAGGTATATGAAATAGATTGCAATAATGCCTTCCTACTTCAAAGTTTACAAACAGATTATGCTAACACATAAATAAATGTTGATCATAAAAGTTGTGAGCAGATAGATATAACATCATATCGAACTGCTTTAATACATTGTATTTTCAGTTTATCCATGTATTCCATAACACTGATAACATAACTTCATGAAGTTCAAATAGATCATGAATATGTACAGTCAAAATATATTCAGTTGCAATAATTGATTTACAATGCGCACGTTATTTGTACTAGAAATAAAACACCTAACTACTTATGTCATTTTTATTGAAAAAATGTCACACAGATCTATAAATGTCGATAAATTTTATTTATCACATTCAATTTTAATATTGAAAGTGTAGTGAGAAATTAACCCATAAAAATATAAGGGGACATGTATCATCTAGTATTCAATCTTTGAAAAAAGGAGAAGAAAATTAATAAGATTGGTATGTAAAAGTTTATCTGTTTGTATGCATATGTTAAGTTTAAATGGCGTCGCTAAACCGCACACATGACTTGTACTTTATGTTACAGTGTTTGGTACAGATAACGTGCACAACAACTAGGACATCATCAATATTTTACATTTATTCATTATAATGTTGTAAACAGAAAATTCAAATGGAGAGCGATGTGAGAAAACCAGCCTTAAGGACAAAATGCCATTTCTGCGTTTAATGCATTTAATAAACACAAAATGTATCGATTCTTTTCATAGTTTTATCATATCAAAAACATGCTTCTTAACGTGTCTTCAATCATAGGTATTAAAAAAACTTCACGGAAAGTATTGAAAAATGTTAGGTACAAGGCACCTGTTCGTAGAACCATCTACATTTTTTTAATGTGATGGTGGGCAGCGTGTTGATCTCCGAGGCAATATTTTGCTGTAGAATATTAAATTCAAAAGATTCAAATTTACTAGGACAACTGCGCTTCTTCTACTCTTCCCGTCAAATGAATGTGTAACGTTCAAAAACTCAACAATTTTAACATTGACGTCAAAATACTTCGTATGACGTCATGTTTGTTTTTGTTTGTGTAGACGACTCTAAATGGCCACACTAGGTAATGTACTCAAATTTTCAGAGCATGTCTGTCACATATGATAACTCTAAATAAACATAATGGTTGTTTTTGACTGGTTTTCTCGTGTCACACCCAAAATATTCTAAACGAATTAACAATCATTTGATATACAAAAGGTCTATATATTACATTCAACAATATATTTTCTAGAACTTGCAATCACTATAGCCTGGCACTATAGAAAACGGTCCAATGAAAATATCTAATGAATAATACATTTTGCATATTTACAAAGGCGTCAATTTTATCGACACATATCTCAAACTTAAAATAATGTTTTGAAAAAATAAATTCACGTTACTTTTAACATTTATGGAATGGTCACTTTCCAAGGAAGGTGATAATACTTTTCATTCGTCCTAAACCTCAATAAAAAAGAATATCAAAGAAGTGTATATGTCTGTCACGATAGACTCTCGTTTTTTCTTGTAAAGCTATACTATCTTATTCATTAATATTTTGCTTTAAATTAAGAAAAAAGAAATAAAGGGTAGTTTAATTAATATTTACTGTGATATGTTTAGTAAACAACAAATTAAAACAAGAAGACGCGGCAATGTCGCCGAAGCAGGTTTAAACGGCGCCTGTAGAATTGGTAGAATTGAAAAGAAAGACTTAACTCCCCCCTCTGCAAAGAATTTTTTTTTGGCTTAAACAATTTGAATTGTTTTTTCTTAAATTTTATAACAACAGTGACCTTGACCCTAGTGACCTTGACCCCCCAATTTATTTAGCTTAAAACAATCTAAAAACTAAAAGTAAATAAATCTATTTTTAGTAACAGTGACCTTGACCAAAAAAATTTAATTGCTTTAAACAATTTAAAAACTAAAAAAAAAAAAAAAATCATTTTAGTAACAGTGACCTTGACCTTGACCTTGAACCAAGAAACCTTGACCTAGTGACCTAAAGCTTCATACACACCAAGTTTCATTACAATTGGTCACTCCTAACTCGTTATTGAGCAGAAAAACATATTCTATTTTTAGTAACAGTGCCCTTGACCTTAACCCTAGTGACCCCAAATCCAATATGAATCTTTCTCTCTACGCAAGCTACCTATACAACGCGTTTCATTGCAATAAGTCACTCCTAACTTGAGTTATGGAGCGGAAACCATTTTTTTATTTTAGTAACAGTGTCCTTGATCTTGATCCTCATGACCCCAAAAAGTAATCCCAAGCATTGTCTCTACGCAAGCTACCTACATACCAAGTTTCATTGTAATTGGTCACTCTTATCTTGAGTTATTGAGCGGAAACCGTTTTTCTATTTTTAGTAACAGTGACCTTGACCTTGACTCTAGTGACCATAAATGCTATTCTAAGCTGCGTCTCCACACATGCTGCCTATACACCAAGTTTCATTGCAATTGGTCACTCTTAACTTGAGTTATTGAGTGGAAACCGTTTTTCTATTTTTAGTAACAGTCACCTTGACCTTGACCCTAGTAACCCCAAATGCAATTCGAAGCTGCATTTTCATGCAAGCTACATACACACCAAGTTTCATTGCAATTGGTCACTCCTAACTCAAGTTATTGAACGGAAACCAATGTTTGACGCCCGCCCATCCGTCCGCCCAAAAGCCCGACATACGACATCGCCATTCTAATACGTAGGTTTTTTTTAAAAAAAACCTGCTTAATAAACAATAAATTGAATTCAGATTGAATTTCTGTTGAATGTAATGATCAACTGGTCTTGAATACCTGATCAATCATTTTTCAATAATACTTGTGCTACAGCCAGCTCGCATATTTACGGAAGCCCTGGAGGGACATTTTTGTTAGCACTTGTGACTTATTTGTTATTTATTATTAGTTATAACTTATTTGTTATTAGTTAATTGTTATTAGTTATCAGTTGTGAGTTATTGCATTCTTAAGCTATTTTTAATTGAACTTAGTTTATGTTTAGATATTTGTATGTAAATGTGCATTATAATGGATGTAACTAAAACAAATATTCATGTATGTATGCGTAATAGTACATGTACGTAGTATTATAGACCTATTTGGGAGTTATTTCTTGTTACTTATTTGTTTAACAGTTATTAGTTTATCATTCATGCATGAGTATTATTATTTCTTACTTGTTAGTTCTTCCTTGGTATTTCTTACTTGTTATTTCTTATTTGCTATTTCTTACTTGTTATTTCTTATTTGTTATTTCTTACTTATTATTTCTTACTTGTTATTTGTTATTTCTTATCTGTTACCAAGAAAGACGTAACTACAGCGGAAAGAAAAGTATGGTTCATTTGTAAAGCCTACCAAAACTAAGGATGTGCCCTAATTTGGGTCTTCTTGCCAGTATGTTTTATGGGCACATGCTTAGTTTGGCAGGTTTTACAACTAAACCAAACAGTTCTATTCACTGTAGTTACATCTGTCTTCATTACAAATGTGAAATAAATAAGAAATGATAACACTAATGATTTAGTAATAACACTACAGTTTAAATGATAAAAATAATTAATTAGAAATAATGTGCATACATTCATGTAATACTATGTACAGGTACAATAACACATGAATAAGAACATGTACATTTGTTTTAGTTTATACATGCACTATGGTGCACATTTTACATACAAAACTAGTTAAACATATTTCAACTGTAACTGGCTTTAGAATGCAATAATTCATAAAAATAACAAATTGCTTTTTGCTTATTTAAGTCAAGTTGCACTTCTAACATTTGAAATGGGATTTTGTTACATTCATTTCTCTATGTTGAATGTCTGTCTTGTTATAGTGGCCCGTGAATGTAAATGTGTGTGCGTGCGTGTGTGCGCCAACATGTATGACTGTGTGTTTGATGAGTCTGAACATTTTTTATTGCACTTGCCCCTTTATTATATTTTCTGCTGTTAAAAAATGATGCCCTTCGAGGGACATTTTAGTTACTTATTATTACTTAAGTAATAACAAATAAGTAATAAGAAGTAACTAATAATGTCCCTCCAGGGCTTCCGTACATATGCCAATGTTAGATGCTGTATGCATTATAACGTTTCTTGAATAAAAAACACCAACATTGCTCTTATATTATTTAGATATTTTTCAAATATGTTTATCAAAAGTGTCATAATAAGTACATGTACATGTATATTCTGTTGCTATAGTACAATGCATTCTAAGTTTGTCAACGTATTCCTCTATAAAATAACATCATGTGTTTCAAACAAACAATGAATACTTGGTACATGTAAAGGTATATGAAATAGATTGAAATAACGCTTTCCAAATTCAAAGTTTACAAACAGATTATGGTAACACATTATGTTGATCATAAAAGTTATGAGCAGATAGATATAACAGCATATCGAACTGCTTTAATACGTTGTATTCTTAGTTTATCCATGTATTCCATAACACTGATAAAATAACTTCATGAAGTTCAAACAGATTATGAATATGTACAGTCAAAGTACATTCAGTTGCAATACTACATTTACAATGCGCACGTCATTTGTACTAGAAATAAAACACTTATTATTAACTACTTATGTCACATTTAATTTTAATATTGAAATTGCAGTTAGTAATTAACCCATAAAAATATAAGGGGACATGTATCACCTAGTATTCAATCTTTGAAAACAAAGAGGAAAATGAATAAAATTGATATGTAAAGGTTTATCTGTTTGTATGCACATGTTAATTTTAAATGACGTCGCTAAACCGCCAAAGTTACTCGTACTTTATGTTACAGTGCTTGATACATATAACGTGCACAACGTCTCGGACATCATCAATATTTTACATTTATTCATTATATAGAGGATAATTGTTGGTTTCGGTGTAAGGTCACGTTATATCACTGAGTGGGCACCCAAAGTTATATTTTCACGAGTGGCGCAGCCACGAGTGAATATAAATTTTGGTGTTCACGAGTGCAATTAACGGGATATTACACCCATACCAACCTTTTTTCTGTTTATTTTATGGTTTAAACTCTACTTTTATTGAGTTTGTTTCTATAAAATATCGAAAATCGCGGGAAACGTCATCAGAAACATAGCGCAAATGACGTCATTTAAACGACGTCATCGTCGCAGGGTTTCAAGCATTAATCACGTTCAATGTACTTTTTGACGTAAATCCGGGTAAAAGATTGCAAAAACAGTGAAAAATAATAATGGTAATCCACTGTTTCAAAACTGTGGATTATCACTTTTATTTCACTGAGAAAACTCTATAATTCACTGGAAAACATAAAATAAAATATTGTAAACAGAGACTTCAAGTGGAGAGCGATGTGAGAAAACCAGCCTTATAAGGACAAAATGCCATTTCTGCGTTTAATGCATTTAAAAACACAAAATGTATCGATTCTTTTCATAGTTTTATCATATCAAAAGCATGCTTCTTAACGTGTCTTCAATCACAGGATTTTAAAAACTTCACGGAAAGTATTGAAATATGTAAGGTACATGGTACCTGTTCGTAGAACCATCTAAATTGTTTTAATGTGATGGTGGCCGGCGTGTTGATCTCCGAGGCAATATTTTGCTGTAGAATATTAAATTCAAAAGATTTAAGTTTGCTAGGACAACTCGCTTCTTCTTCTCTTCCCCCCAACTGAATGTGTTACGTTCAAAAACTCCACAAGCCTAACATTGACGTCAAAATACTTCGTATGACGTCATGTTTGTTTTTATTTATGTAGGCGACTCTAAATGGCCATATAAGTTAATGTACTCAAATTTTCAGAGCATGTCTGTCACATATGATAACTCTAAATAAACATAAGGGTTGTTTTTGACTAGTTTCCTTGTGTCACACCCCAAAATATTCTAAACAAATTAACAATCATTTGATATACAAAAGGTCTATATATTACATTCAACAATATATTTTCTAGAACTTGCAATCACTATAGCCTGGCACTATAGAAAACGGTCCAATGAAAATATCTAATGAACAATACATCTTGCATATTTACAAAGGCTTCGATTTTATCGACACATATCTAAAACTTAAAATAATGTTTTGAGAAAAATTAATTTAACGGTACTTTTTAACATTTATGGAATAGTCCCTTTCAAGGAAGGTGATAATACTTTTCATTCGCCCTTAACCTATATAATAAAGAATAAAAAAGAAGTGTGTATGTCTGTCACGACAGACTCTCGTTTTTTCTTGCAAAGCTAGCTATACTATTTGATTCATCAATTATTTACTTTAAATCAAGAAAAAAGAAATAAAGGGTAGTTTGATTAATATTTACTGAAACATATTTAGTAAACAACAAATTAAAATAAACATTAAGTTGAATTTAGATTGAATTTCTGTTGAATGTAACTACTTCAATTTCGGACTCACTTATGTGAAGACAGTTTGTGTTTAGTTACATAATTATCTACCAGTGTGAATCAAATACAGCAAAGCTAAGCCACCTTTATTGATATTCTTAAAGCATACGCTTAGAGTTTGACTGTATCGACCAAGGGCGGCTAATTTTCTTGCAGATCTACTGATTCTTGCTTATGATGCAGTCGTTGTATTTCTAAGTCATCGTGCGTGTATTTGTAATTCAACATATTTTTTACAGTGAAATAAACACATAGAGGATAATTGTTGGTTTCGGTGTAATATCACGTTATAATCTCATCTAGTGAGCACCAAAAGTGATAATTTCATGAGTGGCGTAGCCACGAGTGAAAATAACTACGTTTGGTGTTCACGAGTGAAATTAACGTGATATTACATCGATACCAACAATGTTTCTCGTTATTTTATGTTTTGTTGAGTTTGTTTCAATGAAATGTCGAAAACCGCGGGAAACGTCATAAAAAAGCATGACACATATGACGTCATTGTAACGACATCGTCATCGTCGTATGGTTTCCGGTTTTCGTTACGCTCTGTATACTTTTTGACGTCAATCCGTTTTGAAGATTTGATATTTTCAATGCTTTGAAACAGTGAAATATCAATTTCATTTCACTGATATATTTCAACATTACACTGAAAAGCATAAAATAAACTTTGCTACCACACATGTTTCCTGGGGTGGGTTCAAATTACATTGCGTGGGACATGTCCATACAATATTTTTGCAAACTTTCTCTCTCTCTCTTCCATTATTTTTAATCCATTTAATCGAATGTGAACTTTTTGAGTTCAAGCGTTTTGCCTAATTTATATCCTAAAATATCTAGAATATTCTGTATCGGAGTAACTACCGTCGTGCAATCATTTACAATAAGCCCAATCACCATACCGATACAATGCAGGCGGTTATAATCGTCAACAAGAAACACGGCAGACCCAGAGTCGCCAGCTTGACAAAACACTTTTTTGACATACGAGTCCACTAGTAGCTGACTTTGTATATTAGTTGTTTCTCTCCTACCGTTATACACCGTTTCCAACGTGTCATATTCCATAGTTTCCCTGACATATCCGTCAGTCGTTGAGAGCGTTCCTTTTGTAAGCCCTGTTGTAGTTCCAATCTTAATGATTCTTCTTGTTGCCATTGTCTTCACATTTAAATCTTTTGCATCCATCTTCGCCCCGTCATCAAATGTAGGTAGCTCTTTTTCCGAAAGACCTGAAGCAAATATTTCGATTAATATCATATTAAAACCACACGGTACGATTTGAAAAATTGATTAATTATTTAGAAGAAAATCTCGATGATTTATAATCATAATTTTGTGTATATATTTGTCTTTCTAATAAGATAATTAAGATTGTGAATGTTACAGTCGGGCAGTCGTAATACCTGTATGAACTAATTGCACCGCTCTAATTGTAAATTAATTCGTATAATGTCATAATGTAATGTGTTTATGTCTCGGTGTAGAACTTAACGTAACAGAGGAGTACATTCGTCGTGGAAAGTATGGGTCTCGGTTTACAGTACAGGAAAGGATGAACGGTTTTCACACACTCTGACAAAGATGAGTGAAAGTTGGTTTGTAGGAAGAACGTCTCTTTTATCTGAAATTATTGCTGAGTTTTAACAACAATCTTTGAAATGTGAGGATTCAAATACGAAAACAAGAAGAAGAAGAAGGATAGCGCATTCAGTAAAGCACTTCAAACAAATGGTCCCGGGGCCGAGTAATGGTCATAGTATTTTATTTAATGACAAAAGTCTTAACTACAACCCAAAGTGAAAGCCAAGGAAGTACGACATTCACGGTTCAAATTTATATTCTAATCAACTAGGAAATGTTGTTATACAATGTATATGTCTTTCAATTATGGGAGAACCGTTTACTCTGACTGCAGGCTTGCCTATGTGCTATCAGTTTGTGTTCGTGTCTACTGTTTGAATTACATCAAATTGAATGTATATAACTACTGGGGGATTCAAATTGATGAAAATACATAATATTGCAAATTATTCACTTGGATGTACATATTGTAAAACTAAAATTGTCTGTTAGTTACAAAAGAATCAATACCTGCAAATTTCAAACCTTCTCTGGATATGTTTACAAAGTATACCCTTGAAGGTTGTCTTTCAGGACTAATTTTCACTAGAGCAGCATCAATTTGTCCGCCAATTTGGCTGACCAAAACTTCTCCACACTGTTTATTCTGGTGTAATCCTGCAGAAGGAGGCAAATGAATATCTGATGGTTGAACAACCTTTGCTCCAGGCAACTGTTCATCTGGTCTTATAGGTGGAAGTGGTGCAAACAAATGTCGAACTGTTAAAAAGCACATCTCTCCAGTTTCCTTCACACACACAAGGGGCCCAAGTGTCCCTCCTATATCTGAGGTAATTTCCCCTATGCTGCAACCCAATGACAGTTCTTCGTTCCTTTCATCACTACTTCTTGTGAGATACATGGAGGACGTAAAAAAGCCTTCCCGGACATCTGTCTTGTACTTCTTATCCTTGAATGGATGATTTAGTGTTTGCGGAATATTACTTTCTCCATTTGGTATGTATCCTTTTACTTTGCAAAAGAAGACAATGCATGGGTATGGGCAAGTGAAACGACCTTTTGACGACTTTACGAAACTGACTTTCAATGCTTCTACGTTTGTATGATTTTTCATTAAGATGTCTGCGTGGTACGAAAGAGTTTCATTAATGTCGACAAAGTGTTTTTTCATCATTTTCTTACATTTATGTTCTTCCCTGTCGAAAGAGTTCTCTGCATGTAATGACTCTTTACTGACAACACCATCTTCCCGTTTCACGAGACTCAAACCTTTGAAAGATTTCAAATGTGTGTCTGCTTTGGTAAAACAAACCAGAACTATTTCAGCATCATTGTCATACCTGGCAGGATAAGACTCTACTATTTCATCATTTGTTTTAACCAATTCATAACATATCAAATCCAAAATCACATACGCAGCAAAAGAGTTTCTATCATTGAGCTCAATATCAACATCTTTTTTGCTGAATGGTATCATTTCTATTTTGGGGCCAATAATACGTGTTCCATATCTGCGATAGTCATCATTTGACATTACAGACTGTTTCAAAAGTTCGATTTCCTTCTCTTCTAGTTTGATATTTAAGACTTCGGATCCCATGATCATGTCACACAAGCCTATGGATCGTAGTTGAGCGATTTTACATATGGCAATTGCAAACTCCTCATAAAAGGTTTTATAGAAAATATGACGATATAGATGTGGTGCAAAGGTGAAAGTTACTGTCGTCAAAGTAGAAGAAAAGGATGTTTCTGTGACATTTCTAAGACTTACGGATGTATCAACATCGAGCGACTCAGCATGATGAAGTAGGTGTAATCTTTGTCCGCAAGAGCGAGCTTTTATCGCTTTGATACCAATATCATTTGGTAGTTTTATCAAAAGCGTCGGTAAGCCTTTTGGAAAATCCTCAAAATAAATCTGTTCAATCACATGTTTTTTCCAAAACGTGTTTTTCTGTCTCGTAAGTATCTGCTCAACTGACTTGCTGATAATCGCCCCGTCATCACCATCAATCCTTTGCGTATCAAGAGCGGATACATGCAAGAAATCTATCCCACTCATAAGTAACGTACGTCCTGGTTTAATGTGTAATAATGAGATGTCTGCCTCGCCAATATTTGCTATCATAACACATGTGCAAAATGGTATGCCAAGGTCTTTGATTTTTTCAAATGTCTTGCACAATAAAGAGGGAGCTTTAAACTTACATTCAAAAATAATCAACAACTGCTTAGGACCTGTCTTTTGGATGTCTTCCAAACGAAATCTGCCGGAAATTAACTCTTTGACATCTGTCTTATCATCAATCTTAGTGATTTCTAGCAAGAGGACTGCACAAAATTGTGACATGAACAAACTGTTATTGTTTGGCTTATTTACAGTCTCTCGGAGCCACACGTAAACGAAATAATTCCCAGGAACAGAAGTATCCTCAGCTAGGAGTAGAACGTTTGTAAAGAACTTAAATCCACAGCTAGAGCAATACCTGTGACCATGCAATCTACACTCCCCGTTATACGGAGATGATGATAGTGCATCTTGCAGACATTGAACGCTGGTTTCTGTTTCTTTAAATCCAGTTGCAAACCTTATAACACTTAATTGTGGTACAAGAGCAAACGTAAACTTGCGAGTGTGGCTTAATCCGTGGAAGCGGTACCGATGAAACGCAGGTGATCTTTCATAAAACATTCTCAAGTCGTTCTTTATATTTCCTAAAAATAACAAAATAATGGCTGATTTTCATAAAAATAATTATTCAATTCCAGAAGATAATTGTCAATACGATAATCGTGTTATGTTCAGATTAAGTCATTTAATGCACATTGCAACGACACTATGGAATGGACAAGAGAATTATATTTTTGCATCAATAAACTGTCAAATAATATTACCCTTAGTTTTTTCTTAGTAACTCTACTTTCAAGTGGTAACACATAAAATTATATTTTTTGGACGGAATATGTTACATTTCAACAAGAATTATACCTGATAAGAACACACTGTTATATATTTTCTTTGTTACAGTCGATTATCAACAGTTTATCACAAATTTAAAAACTTAAAAGTTTGAGAAGAAACAAGAACTACCTTTAAAAAAGATAGTCGGCGCGATTTTTGGTATATGCTTCAAGCGGTTGTTAGCTAGATTTTATTGTAAAAATAATTTGATTCCACCGAAAGACGCCATATGTCACATGGTGAAGAGAAAAGTACCTTGACCGGGATTCGAATCCATATACATGTACCTTCCCTTGCAAAGTTGTTAAACATAATGCTCTCCCGACTGAGCTAACCGGCCACTTGTCAAATATGTCCCCAATTGTAATTAAATATCTATCGCGACATGTGCATCAGGAAAACAAACTGAATCCTTGTTTTCTTATAAATATGTTATTCAAATTATTCACTGGCCGGGAAAGTATAAATACTTTACACTTTTAATTAACATTAATTTGAAGGTAACAACGTAATGAATTATTTACGTACATGTACTTAGATTTTTAACCCATTCAAGAAAGACTGAAAACGCAAGAGTGTTTGATTGTCTATTCTCATTCGGTATTATCCGGTGCATAGAATGACCGAAAACAACCAAAACACCGATCATGACCGTAAAAGACCGAAAAACAGTTTCTGCAGACCAAAAAAAAAATGTTTTTCAAAAGATAATATCTTATTTACAGTTCGCAAAGAAATGAAGAAATTTGTAAATATCGTACTACAAATCAAGTAAATTGACCAAAAAAGACCGAAAAACAAATATTGCCGACCGAAAACAACTTGTTGTTCTAAAGATAATATCATATCCCTAGTACTGATTGATCATTCACTATCTACAAATTCCTTCATTTATTTAAAACTGAAATTATAAAATATACATTATCTTTTGAAAAAAATGTTTTCGGTCTGCATTGACTGTTTGTCGGTCCATTTTCAGTCTTTTTCGGTTGTTTTAGGCCATTCTATGCACCTGGTATTATCCAATTAGAAGGTGCCTTACAGTGGTCATATTCTCAAAAAATGTTATACATTCTACTCGTCATTTCATTGGCGGTTGAAGAGTGCCAAACTACCTGTCAAAAGCGAGCTTACTACGGCTGCGCCGACAATCGAATATAACGCTCCCTACACACTTAGTTTAATTTATCATAATTGGATGTAGATGTGCGGAATTATGTCTTTGTGGTGTCTGTCGGCGCTATTGTTCTTCTACAAATGCCTTTAAAACATCAATAAAACTGTCAAGTTGAATTTTGGCATGAGCTTCAATGGATTTCCGGTAAGTAAAATGTCAAATTGCAGAACTTTTTTTTGAATTGTAAAAACTAAAATATGAACTGATTCCCTCTACCTTGGCTGACAGCGAGTCGCATGTTGGGGACGATGGGTATTTTTCTTGATTTTAACGAGCGTTTAACGAGCGTTTGTCTACATCAGTATTGGGACTGTAAATTTCGAAAACAACTTTATATCGAATATTAATTAAGAAAAAAATATTCGAATAGTAAATGTTTTAACTAAAGAAACTTAATTGGTTACGCAAAAATGCTATTTGGTACTGAAACCAGATCCGTTTGCACTTAATTACGTCATCACGCATAATGATTTAGTTTGGATATGGTTCAATTTATATGTCCCTAGGACGAGTACAGTGGCAAAAAGGAATTATTTCCTACGTAAAAAATGTGTATATCGTATGCAGTTGTATTTCAAATCAGCATCTAGTAAATAATGTCTGAATAAGCCTTATTACTTGATATGACATGTATGTTTTTACAATGAATAGGTACAAATGATAAATTGTTCGATTACCAGATATGATAGTAGGCTTGATTTATTTTTATTCGATGTAAATTTTGTCAGTGTAAGAGGAACGTTATATAATTATGACGAGTACCAGGATCACTTTAATGTTTAGGAAACTTGTGAAAATGTTATTAGTAAACGTTTTGATCAATATGATTTGTCATGATAATATATTCGTGTTTAAAAACATTTAAATGTTGAGAAACATAGTGAAATAAAGAGAATTAAGACAAATTAGAAATTTTTATGTTTGTCCATACATGTGAATAAAGCATGTTGAAAACCTTCCAAACGTTTAAGAAAGTAGGACGTAAACTACATATATCAAAATAAAAACATATAATAGTAATTATAAAGTCATTTAACTATCGCCCTCAAATGGAAAATATTGGACTCTTGTTAATGGATTTGATATCCGAATATCCAATCTTCGTGTCCTCTTGTGTATTGGATATTAAGATTGTTCAACCTCAAGTATCATTTACAGAGCCACAGGTGGCTTAATTTCCCTTTAAATCCGTCCAAATTTGTGTCACGTAAGTCAACTTTAAAAGAAATGGAAGAGTTTTTCGGAGCGACATCCATTAGCGTGTGTTGGGAATCTTGTCTATGGTAAACATGAACAAACTTTTTTTCCAATCTATTATGATATCAGTTTTAAAATGTATAAATTAAGACATTGGCACATTGGTTTATCAAAGATTAAGGACAAAAACATAGAAAGGCGGTTCGGGGGTTCAACGAGGGGGGGGGGGGATGTTCCTTCCTCCTGTGTACATATCATCACACGGTGGATCTTATCGATGTTTATTTTTACCTGTACACCCGAATGTCTAATATCCGCCGAATGTACATGCCATAATGTACAGTGGACATCCAGAATTTATATCATAATTATCATCATAAGAATACCAGGATGGGAAATACAATTGTAATGATAAATTAGATGTGTTTTAGTTGCAAAGATGCGAATACCCGGCGTATGATTTGATTTTTATCACTACATTAGAATGCCCCAATATCCCTCGAATGTACATTGGACATTGAGATTGTCAGTCGCTACATATTTGCCAGAATAAACTGGCTCAAAAACTTAAAATATAGTAATAATTATGTATTTATTTACTAGTCCTAATTATCAAAAAAGCAGAAATACATTGAACAGGAGTACATATTTAAAATGATAAAAATATGCTGAATTATCTTTACTCAAAGCAAATTCATTCAATAATTACTTACTAGACTATATAATTATGCAGTTTTCAGTAACATGACGGAGCCTTGTATTGGCATTGTATATCATAAAAGATTTAAACACTATGTACATGTATGATAAATGCTACAGTCCTGTATTAGTTTTAGTGTAAAGAATCTTCTGAAGGTGAAAAAAACTTATAAAATGCTTCCATCCATATAAACAAAATAGTACTTTATACAAATGTATTACTGTAAACTGGGATACAGTTTGCATCACATCAATTTCATACTACTCACACATGTGTAAAGTTTGAAGTTCAAATATATTACATATATGACCATATCTTCCTCAATCCCTTGAAGAAAAGATTTCAGTAATTTTCAGATAATATCTCACTACAAAGCACAAGTGAAAGTGGGTACAGAGTAAAAAATGTGCTGTTGAATGGTTAATAAATGGCAACTATTGATTAACATTAAAGTCATTCATTAACACAATAATTTACAGAAGTGTAAAAAAAGTGCTTATCTGGCACTTTGAAAATTATTTGGTAAAGTAAATGCTATTACAATCAAGTTTTACAGATTTGGCCATTTACATGTACTTTTATTACAAAATGTCAATTTTTTAAGTGATAAACTTTGTTTTCTTTATGTCCAAAGCAAGCCTGACATTTCTCGGACAACGAAAATTCATTATTTCCTTGAACAAGGTCATCAATAACATTTGAAAAATTCCATACCCAGAAAATATATCAGCTTTTCTGGTTTCTATGTCATCGCGGAGCAGAAATCGCGAATAATGGTCATCGTTGACATATTGTATTAACTGTGAGTGCTAAGCGAATTGGATGTCTTCGGTATTTAAATCATGATTTCTTCTGATGAAATAGAATAGCTTTTTACTCTCTGACACAAATCCTGTATGTGTTGAAGGTTAAAACTTGATATCACCACAACCACAATTTTGATCCCATTGCCTTCTTGAGAATTTTCTGTGTCATAACAAATAATTTTAGTTTTATCCCCGCCTACATAATTTTAAACAATGAAAGTAAGTCATTTTCAACTTGCTAAGGGTGATGGCGCTTTGAAGCTAATAAATGTTCATAAATGACCTTGAGATGCATTTGCAGGAAAATATATTTTCAGGGATTAATTTAGACAAAATATGTATCTATCTGATTTTGTTTGCAGACGACTGTATTTTGTTAAATGATACGCCTGAAGGCTTACAATCACATTTGGATTTACTACAGAACTATTGTAACCGCTGGAAAAGGACGGTCAATATAGACAAGACGAAAACAATGGTTTTCAGAAAGAATGGTAATTTGCGTCAGAACGAAATATTGACTTATTCTGGTGTTGATCTAGAAGTGGCTGAACAATTTAATTATTTAGGTTTTGTAGTAAGCAGGAATGGCTCATTCAAGCGTGGTATAGAGACACTGCATAGGCAATGAACGCATTACAAGCTTTAACCAAGGGTATGGAAATACCTATAAATATTAGATTTAATTTATTTGATTCATATGTATCCTCTATATTAAGTTACTCTTCAGAAATCTGGGGATTTACAAATGCAGAAAAACTTGAGAGATTACACAGGAAATTTATTAAATGGGTACTGAATGTTAAAATGTCCACAAGTAATTTTGCTATATATGGTGAAACGGGCAGGTCTCCATTATGTATAGTCTGGAGAATCAGAAAACTTAAATATTGGTTTAAGGTAGTGGATAGTAATAATTGCATAAGTGAAAACTTATACAGTACTATGTTAACAAACTGTGAAAATGATAAGAATAATTGGGTATCGAATGTTAAATTACTATTAAATCAGTTGGGTTTTGGGGAAGTGTGGTTGTTTCCAGCTTCCGTTAATGTTAACTGTTTTGTACCATTATTGAAAACAAGATTAATTGATAATTTTATCAGCGAATGGCAAAGGGGCATTGAAAATAGCCCTAGTTTGATGTTGTTCAAGGAACTGAAAGACTGTTTTGAGCTATTGCCTTATCTGGTAAAAATTGATAACTATAAACACAGACATGTACTTTCGAAAATTAGATTGTCTTCACATTGTTTCAATATTGAATATGGTCGTCACAGGAATATTGAACGTCAAAACAGGCTGTGTGAATATTGTGATAAACTTACACAAGAAGATGAGTTTCATTTTATTCTGGAATGTGATGCTTTTAAGGAACTAAGAAAAAAATATATACCAAGGTATTATAGTCAGAGACCAAGTATGCTTAAATTTGTTGAATTATTGAAAACGGAAAATAGACTTTTGCTTTATAAAGTTGCAACATTATTGTTAAAAGCCTTTAAAAAAAGACAAGATATCTTAAATCGACATAACTAACACTCTCGTGTGATTGTACTGTACGTGTGTAGATGTGTTTTCACCTTTTGTTGTTTCTATGCTTTTGTATCATTATCATTATTTTTGCCATATCATGCCATAATGTATATGTAATATGGTTGATGTCAATATGCTGTATATGCATACGACTGAATAAATTATCTGTTCTGTTCTGTTCTGTTCTGCTAATATTTCAATTGCATTGCATTCATCACTTTGTTCCATTCTCACAGATTTGTCCCGACTTTGTTGGTGGGACACAGTCAGCAATTCTTCAGAGTAATTCTTCAATGACAATAAACTTTGATATTTAGAAAATTTCAAGGAAATCATATTTTCATAAGGCTGTTCATACAAATCATATTCTACCGACTTACAAATGTGGTGCTCAAACCCCTCAAATTGTCGCCATTCACTGTCACAGAAATATGGTTTATGTGCGATAATCAATAAAGAAATATTGCTTTACTGACTGGAATATTTTGAAACACAAACGCGATGTTTGAAAATTTCGTTTTTGCTATAAATTTGTATAAGTCCAAAGAATTAGAATGCGTTTGGCTCTTAATAATTAAATCATTTTCTACAATCTTTGTTATATTTTGACAAGCTTTAGAAGGATCATGCCTTTTGAAAGAGAACTTCAACACAGATGAAACATGAACCACAGTTAATCCGTCCGCCTTTATAACTGAGAAGTGTTTGCTTACCATTGTCTTGTCTCACCTTAGAGTCACACTGTTTAACGTATTTAAAAAAGTCCGTAAAAAGAATATAGTTAACTTCTTGATCCTTTAATATTTGAAACACATTTCTCGCAGCATTTTGCCTATAACATTTATTAGAAATCAATCAAGTAAATGAATAACCCAGGAAACGGAAATATACATTGTATGTGGCCAAATAACAGTATCATAAATTGTATTACTTTTCTGGAATATGCACCCACCTTTAATGCATCACTCAAATAAAATCTTTCTTTTTTATTTATTCACTATCATTATTGGTATGAAGTAGATGCAGATTTATATAGAAGCATCAAACATCAATGATACACAGTGATTTATGTTCGAAGCTTATTACTGAAGATAAACATGTAGTCCGAGATAGATAAATGATACGCAGGTTATGCATTATCTGTAATCCCCTAGCTTCAAAAGAGGATACAAAAATTAATTGCACAAAACATGTTGAAAAAATGTTTACTTATCAAATCAGTCTTTGGTTTTTATTCCAGATTTTAAATATGAATTGATCAGTAAATATCACAAAAACAATTCTTAAGAATAAAGTTCAACTTTCATTACATTTGTAAAAGAGTAAAATGACCCAAATAAATTATAATCCGCAATCCTGTTAGGTCAGACCAGGGCTTATCAACAATAAAGTCACACATGCGTTTTGAGGAAAAAGGAACTCACTGCTGGCTGACCACATGTAATTACTGCAGTCATTCAAACAGGCAATTAGAGTTCATCACTTGCAGTGATATAGCTGATAATGCAAATCGGCTGAACCCTTGGTTTTCAGGAGATTTTCTGTGCTTAAACGTGTAACTGAATATCCATCCAATATATATGTCAAAATGTACATTGGACATTCTAATTTTTAATCGCTGGATATTTATTCGTCAATTTACAAAGTATCGAGTTAGAATAAAACATACATCAAGTAAAAACGAGTGTATAAAACCGAAAGCTTAAATCTTATTTAAGGTTATTTCTACCAAATACGAATTCACGGTGTTCGAGGTTACGACATGCCTTTTACAAAATAAACGACGCTTTGGCTGAGGCAATTCGGAAAATACAAAGGCGTTGCATTAAAAGCTATTACAAGTATGAGAATATCAGTACAGTAATGAAGAAAGAAAACTAGTTTTGAGCTAATTAGAGCAATTAATTGTTGAACGGTTATGTCATCTATCGAGTACGTTGCACATCGAGGCGTTTTGACTTTTCTATGCATAATTGAACAGCGGGGGAGGTTTTGCTGTTTTCATTATCAGATAGAGATGGATTTAAAAAAGCAAGCATTGAGAATAACAGAACAAAATTGGGATACCTCGCTAATAAGGATGGATCGAATGTTATCAGAGCGACTTCATTCTAGGAAATAGTGAGTGTAAGTTTCTCTTTCTCCACATAAACACAACGATGATTCAACGATTTTTTTGTGAAGGACGTCGGCTAGAGAACTGCAGAGATTACAAAGGTAAGGAGGAAAAATACTGTTTGAGAACTTGAAGATAAAATATTAATTTATGATTGAGTCGACGGCTTACAAGTGCATCCCAGCCCACTTCCTCCATAAACTTATCAATAGATATTAGTTTTGTTGCCCCTGTAACAATACGTGCAGCCTCTTGTTGTACTTCGATTGCCTCTCTACTTTGTTGTGTGCAGTTGTTAAAAATGATGTCCCGGCCCCGATTTCACGAAAATACTTAAGTAATTGCTCAGCTGAGTACGTTAATTTAAAGTCTAATTGTCAGTACAAATAAGGGTATTTCTTGATGTCATTTTTAATGATAGTCTATTTTTTAATGAAATTAACATGTTGAAAGAAAAAAATGTTGTATAATACTAAATGCATGTCAGATATAGCAAAACAATCATTTGAGTCCAACTCAAGAATTTAAGAACTTACTTACATAAATTACTTGCTATAAAACAACATTTCCTGCACAAATACTGACTAAGAGTATATAATTGTAATAAATGGGTACATACGATATTGACAAACTTGAATTCTTTAAAGAAATAAACGCGCAAGGGGCTGGTAAGTGTTGAAGTAAGTAGAGCATGTTACTGAGTAATTACTTAAGTATTTTCGTGAAATTGGGGCCCGGTCTTATAAAGGAAAAATATAAAGTCTATAAAGACTGGTAGTCAAGAACGAACTTCAGTTTTTCATGTTTACCCGCTAGTATGCTTTTCTGATTATACATGTATAGTATATGCAGTCGGACTGAAAAAAGATTCCCAAGTATTTGTGCGGTGGTGTAGAAAGGGGAGCCGTGGTGTAGAGGTTAAGGTGTCTGCCGCTCATCCCGGAGGTTGCAGGTTCGAGCCCCACTGGGGTCACTACCGAACCTCATCATATGACACTAGTACTGGTTTTTCCAGGAAGCGGACTCGAGAGTGACTCGATAAGGTGAAAGCTTTCTTCACAATCGAGCTAAAATAAATTAGTATAAACTAATTGTTTGTGCATTGACCTTCACAGTGTTTTATCGCCACGACTGTATGAGAAATAAGACGGGTTTTACGCGATAAGATATGGTATTCTGTTTCCTTGGGGTTGAATTTGAAAGGCCAGAGTGAGGCCCCAGAAGAAATTGTTTGAAGATCGGTGTTGAATGCTACATTCAATGGATATTATACAATGCACATGTTATAATGAACATTGGAAATTCAGATGTTCAATCGCTATATGTTTGTCGACCACCAAACTAGCTCTAAAACTGTACAAATTGTTTTGATAATGTATAAAGTCCTTTATTCTCAAAAAATCATTATGTTGCTTTGTGATGAGCCAACAAGAGCTGTCACTCATACGTGACAAATGCCCCTGAAGTGATGTCTCATACTTCAAAGTGAAGACCCGGTACTTGCGCACGACACTTTATCTACATATGGTGAAGAGTTGTGCCAATTTATTTTAAAATCCTTCAATGTGTAACAGGGTAACAGTCTGAACAGGAAAAAAAGACGGACGGCCACACAGCACACAAGAGAGAAAGCGCACATCATATTTTAATTATTTTGAAATCCGCGAATGCATTACAGTTACAAACCGGACATGAATATATGGATATATGCAGGATTCTAAGACAAGGTGTGACCTTGGCCTTCACGGCCTTTAAACTTATAAGTGTGATCTTGACCTTTGAATTAGGGACACGGGACCTTAACGCGACACGTCGTCTTAATGTGTAGAACAAATATGCCGAGATGTTTTAAAAGCCTTTAAAGTTACAGCCCTGACACGAACGTTAATAATTATATACAGGATAACAGGTACCATGAAAATCAAAGTGTGACCTTGACCTTTGAGGTAGTGACGGGGGTCGTGCACGCGACACGTCATCGTCATGTGCTGAACTTTTTTGTCATATCATTTTAAAATTCCCCAAAACAAATTTACAGCCCGGAGTATGGACGTGGGTCTTGCATGCGACAAGTCGACTTTATGTGCTGAACATTAATACCAAAATGATATGAAAAACCCTTCTTCCATGACAAAGCTGCAGCCTAGTCACAAAAGCGAAAATGGAAGGACAGACACACTCACAGACAGGTGGAGAGACGGACGCTGAGATTACTATATGCTAACCTTCGGTTATCCTACATATTTCAAATAATTTGATCGATAACACCTAATCGATAAACTGGATAATTTAGTTTCAAGGAAGACAATTAGGTCAATTAGCCTTAAACCATATCCTTTGGAGGTATACTTCGTGTAAACTCAGAGAGGCAGTTTTTTTATAGTTCTAATTAGTGTCATATATGTTGTCAAAGTCTCAAAAGACGCTAGGCCTAGACAACCCATACTATTATGTGATAAATACCATATTAATTTTGTTAATTTAAATATACCCTTGCCTGAAATATTTACCTGAAGTAGCCAAACCTTATAGTGGTAACGTAGGCGAGTGATTGTGGAAAAGTCATACATAAATCACAAAATCTTAGGTACTTCGTAACGAAAAAAAACAACAACACGAAGCTAGCATTGCCAGACTTGTATTGTTTTGCGGCGTTTGCCTATTTACGAAAGAAGCAATTTTTAGATAAAGTAGTTTTGTGTGGCAACACAGAAACAATAGTCTTTTTTACTTAATTCTAACCGTTTTGCCCACCTGAAACTTTATTTTATTCCAGTAATGTGACATATATTTAAAACAAAGGTAGGTGATGTCTATTAAAAAAATACTACGCTATTTTGTTCGAACGTCACTAAATTAGTATCAAACATATTTCCTTCAAGTGAGTCGAGGCTTTAGAGAAGTGAAATTTTGGCAGGACGGCACAAGACGGGGAATACTGACTTGGCTGTCCTTTTAATTGAATCAGAGCGATTTTAAGGTCATGAACACGCTAAGAGATTCCGTCATTACTACCATATCATAAATATTGACGCATGACTTCAAGAAACTTTTCCAAGTTCACATACATATGTTCTAGTTTAAATAGTTTACGCGGAAAGTGTTCTTGTACTACGTTTATATTGCATAAATTCATTGCACAACGTAGAGGCATGTACGAAAAACTAATTCCATGTTCTGAAAGTCACATAAAACGAATGTAAACGGTGTAAAGTAGGACTTGATAAAACACCTGAAAATCTTTCTATGTTTGATACCTTAATTGCATAGAAAACGTATGCCTAATCCAGCCAATTCTGACACTGTGACTGCTAACTAGACTTATAATATGCCTGATTATGGTATCAATGTATTATACTACTACATGGTTAAATTCACAAATGAAGATGAAGTGCTAGACTAAAATGATTTTGTGTAAAACACTTTGGCAGTTTTATATGTATAGAAAAATAAACCAGTGAACTATTAATTAGTAAAAGAGATATTTTATGGACTGGTGACCAGGCTAGCAATTGCTTATATGTAAAAAAAATAGTAAAACAAGAGGGTCATGATGGCCTTATATCGCTCATCTGTTTACCATCGGCTATAGTACAAGGTTCACAACGCGTCGCAAAGCACAAAGAACAGTACATGTTAGTTCTTAAAGCTAATATTTTGGCAAAAAGGTGGGGCCAATTTTGACATAAAAGCAAAGTTAGCCTAGTTTAGGAAAATGACCACTGAAAAATTCTTTAAACAAAATGATACAAAAAATTACCACACACCAAATATCTCAGCTCTATGCCATTGAGTTTTTGACAACGAGACTTTTTATGCCCTCGAAGAAACTGCGGGTGGCATACAGAAATCGACTCGTTTGTCCGTCCGTCCCCACTGTTTGGCCCGAAGCATAACTCCAAAAGTATGAAAGGGAATTACTTGAAATTTTATACAATGATACAGCACTATCAGGGAAAGTGCAGTGCCAAGGAACCATAACTCTATCTAACCAAAGTTTGTAATTATCTCCTTTTGTTACATTTTCATTATATATTTTGTCCGGAGCGTAACTTAAAAAGTACAAAAAAGAATTTCTTGAAACGTAATACAGTGATACATGTAGAACACAGAAATGGGAAGTGCAGAACCCAAGAACCTTTACTCTATCTTGCCTTATTTTTGTAGTATCCCCCTTTCTTACATTTTCTTTATTTTTTTGTTATAAATAATACAGTGATAGAGCACAATGCTGAAAACTGCAGTACCCAAGAGTTTTAACTTTACCTTGCCCTATTTTGAACTATCCCCCTTTGTTTCATTTTATTGTCTGGAGCATAACTCGAAAAGTGCTGAAGGAAATTCTTTCGAATTGCAAATAATGCGAGAGGAATGTGCACCATAACTCTTTGTTGGCTTCTTTTAATCGCCTCCCGTTCTTGCTTTATTTTGTCCAGGTCATAAATTTGTCCGTAACATATCTCTAAAAGTGCTTCAGGGGAATTGCCTGAAACTTCTCACAAAGATAGAGCACAATAATGGGAAGTACAGTGCCTAAGAACCATACTTCTACCGTACCTATTTTTTTATGAACCCCTTATTTACATTTTCGTGTCCGGAGCATAACCCTTAAAGTACTGAAGGAAATTACTTCAAATTGCAATCAACGAGAGAGGACGTTACGGGGAAGTGCAACTATTATTTGATATTATTAGGGTGATTTGATTGCAAAATAATATTTAATTAGGATTTCATGTCTAAATTTTTAAGATAATATTTAGTACGGACGCTATTGTAACGGTTGCAGTGTTTTGGAAAACAAAAATGAAAGTTTTTAGTAATTATAATAATATGAAAGTTATTTCCGTCTGCTGGCAAATTATATACTTTTACTGGCAATGTTAACTAAAATGTATTAAAAGAAAAAACATACATATTTAAGAAATAAACAAAATAATACTAACCTATGTAACTTTGAGATAATCTATTGTTGGCTAATTATATCTTTCAATGGAATACGTGCAAAAAACTAGTGTTCTGTTCTAACAAATACAAACAATCACATTTGATAGCAATGGAGAAGCTAAATAGATTTTAAATCCTTTGTCTGCTGTCAACTGACATGCATTACTTAATTATGATAGATGCCACTTAGACTTAAGTGTTAATTGTGTCTTATATATAAAAACAACCTTAGCTTAAACTTCTTAATTTTTGAAAGGGTAAAAGCTAAGCTTATAATAGTCATGATGTGGAAAGTTATGCCTAAATGAAAAAGCTTGATAGAGGTCCACCAAACAATGCTAGACACCAAATAGCAAAGTAAAGACTTTGCGAATTTTGAGAAGTGGGTTTTAAAAGATTTCCTATTTGTTGTTTTGGTAGACTTTCACACAAGGAACATCCCTGTCAAGTTTCATCAGCTTTGACTTAGTGGAATCAAAGGAGATGTCGTTCGAAGGAAATGGTGAATAGACGTACGACGTACGGTGAATGATTGCAATAGGTCACCCCAGCACATTGTGCCATGTGACATAACAAAGCCGGTACATTTTTGTTGATCCGTCGTCTCGTTGCTTTGCAGATTTTAATACACGTGCTTTATGTGCAGGAGATTAAGAGGCATGTTTCCTAAAACAAAAGATATTATTCTAAACCGAGACTGACCTAGGTCAGTGCCCAACAACACTGATGCTTGCGGGAATCTACAACTCCTTAACGACCCACCTTATTATAATAAGTTTCTTTATCATATCCTGATGCAATATCGATATTTTAATTTCACTAAAGAATCTTGATAGGAAAGAACGGGGCAAGAAATTTGACACCAGTTTTATCAATTGAATTATTTGTCTTTAATCATAAATGTTTACATATAAATGTGTATATACAATGTACAAATGTAGAAAAACAAAAAGTGTAAAATCAAGTTAGAACCTGGGCGTAGTCTATTAAATTAAATGATTTTTAAATGATTTCTGTTTATTTTATGTCTCAAACTCTACTTTTGTTGAGTTTATTTTTGATAAAATCTCAAACATCGCGGGAAACGTCATCAGAAACAACGAAAATATGACGTCATTTTAACGACGTCATGGTCATATAGTTTCCGGCATTCATTACGCTCGATATACTTTTTGACGGTAATCAGGGTAACAGATTTTGATAATTTTCACTGAGCGGACAGTGAGTTTATCGGGATATAATCCACCGTTATATTTCAATAAACCACCGAAAAACATAAACTAAATAAGGATATAGAGGCACCTGACATTTTACGTTGTTCGAACGCGTGTAGTTAAAATTGAAAGTTCTGCACGTTACGTAGTATAGTGCAGAACAAATGTCTTAACCAGGCGGGAATCACAAATGTGCATAACGGTTAGTACGTGGTATTAGGCTGTATACGGCGGCAAAATAGAGCGAGGTTTTCATTCTAGGCTTGACTTCGCTTCATTCGAGACGTTAATTTTATTCAAATTCGAAAACGGTAATAGAGAATTTTTAAGAAGCAATGGATTTTATACAACTTCAGTTCTGTTGTTCTAGTTTATGTCATATGATTGTAATGCTTTGTACAAATATGTTCTACAAATAATATATGCTTGCTAGGACACAGTCCGTAGTTCCTATATTTGGAGGAATGGACGATTTAATTAGCTCAGCCAGGGGTGCATTTGGTTTGACAACACTAGCGTCGAGTGCGGTTAAATCAAACACTCTCCGTGTTACGGACACACGTTTATTTCCTCTATAAAAGAAACTAAAAAATACAACGAGGTTTCGTTTCGTGGACGGCTGCCATTCTGTAGATGAATATACAACACAATATGTGGTTTCAATGGTGAATATTTGAACTCCAGATGCCTGCAGATTTTGTTGAAGCATACAAACATGAATAAAACTTACATATATGTGTTGGAATTGAATATAAAGGAATGATAAATGTATTATCGAAATATAATCATTGTATATTTGTAAAAAGAAAATTCCTCCAACAATAAAGCCTATCGAAGTCTTACCCACTGCAACATTGTGTTATGTTATTTGTGTGTAGGTACGTTAAGACCATGGGTTTCAAATAACGTTTCTATTAAATGAGCCTTTAACAACACGTGATGAAAATTATTCGAGAGGTATAAGAGATATAATTCATGCCATTTGACCCTTATCAATGACAATGATTTTAACCAGCCGTAGTTGTATGATATGTGTTTCTTGTGGCCTCAATGAGAAGAGCATTTTACCGAAGCTTTATTTAAGGGAAGAATTTAAATAAGCTTATACCTTCCTTCTCAATCCTAATAATGATGTTTGTTGTATGTACATGTATTATGAACTACATGTATATGCAAAATAAAATATTGTTTAAACTAAACTAAGCTTTATAAAAATCCTTTAAAAGACAAGAGGGCCATGATGGCCCTACATCGTTCACCTGACTACCATTTTGCTATAATAAAAGGGGTCATGATTCTAACATAATTCGTAGAAGTCCACTACACAATGCTAAGTAACATTTCAAATATTTATTATCTGCCTGTCGGCTTTGTGTGTTTTTTTAAAAGTTTTCCCTTTATACGCCTATGTGTAATCAAGTGCTTTCCCCCCTCCCAGGAAGGGTTAATTTTGACCAGGGAGTCATGATTTGAACAATATTGTTGAAGGTCCACTAGACAATGCTACATGCTAAATATCTTAGCTCTAGGCCTTGTGGTTTCAGAGAAGAAGATTTGTAAAGTTTTCCTATATAAGCCTATGTAAAACTAAGTGACCCCCCGGGCAAGGTCAATTTTGACCAGGGGCTTATAATTTGAACAATCTTGGTACAAGTCCACTAGACAATGCCACATGCTAAATATCTAAGCTCTATGCCTTGTGGTTTCAGAGAAGAAGATTTTTAATTTTGTTCATATATAAGACTATGCAAAACTAAGTGACCACCCGCACGGGGTCAATTTTGACCCGGGGGTCATAATTTAAACAATCTTGGTACAAGTCTACTTGACAATGCCACATGCTAAATATCTAAGCTCTATGCCTTGTGATTTCAGAGAAGAAGATTTTTTAATTTTTTCATATATAAGCCTATGCAAAACTAAGTGACCACCCGGGTGGGGTCAATTTTGACCCAGGTGTCATAATTTGAACAATCTTGGTAGAGGTCCACTAGACAATACCACATGCCAAATATCTAAGCGCTATGCCTTGTGGTCTCAGAGAATATTTTTTCATTTTTTTTAATAGTTTTTCCTATTTATTGCCATAGCAACCAGAGTTCTGCATGTAACTGAATTCTTTGAACAAATTTGATAGAGCTTTATACAAGGAACATCCCTGCAAAATTTCATTAACATTGGCCCAGTGGTTTCAGAGGAGATGTGGTTTGAAGGAAATGGTGGACGGACGGACGGACAGACGGACGACGTACAACGGACCCCGGACGGAAAGCGATCCTAATAGCTCACTCTGGTTGTTAGAAAATAAGGTGCGATATACTTCAATTTCCAAGATGTAAAAAGGTTGAATGTTACAGACTGTATGTAATTATTACACGCAATAAAGCATGACCATTTAATGACTTCGATTTATTTTTAGGTCTGTAGGACAGATGTCATGGTCACGTTGACATTTAATTAATTAACAACAGTTACAAGGCAAAACTGACAGTCAGTTAATACATAGGTCATCAAACTTTATGGGCTTTGGAACTTTATTCCTGTGTACTTTTTATAGATATTAACCAAGTGAATACTCACCATAACATGATTCTCTGTGATATTCATACGAAAAGCTTGGTGCTTGTATTTCTCTAAGAAAACTACGTCTATCGGACAAACCTTGAAAAAACAAGTGAAATTTGTTAAATACAAGTACTTTAATCTATATCATAAACCTTACAGTACCATTTATTGTATGGTACATGAACGAAATTTCGTGCAATCACATACAACAAATTGTCATCAGCCGTTTTAAAGTTCTATACATGTACATGAATTGCAGTTTACTGATACATCTAAAGTTTGAAAAGACCTTTTATGTGACAAATCCGGTTAAGGGAAGTTATTCGGCCCAGTCTTACCTTGACCATCGTCGTTTCGACAAAATAAATATTACACAAGTTCAATGAACGCCCATCAGCAGATATTTGTTTTTCAAGGTTTATCCCATCAAATGTAGATAAACATATTTATATTTCAGGAATATCATATTATTTTATCTGATTCATTGTTCAATATTTTAATATCTTTTAACAACAAACACAACAGTAATACTCGTGTATTACGCTTTCGACTGCATTCCTTGTACATATTGGTGCCAAATAAAAACAAAATACAATTCACGTGATTCGAACCCGTGAATGTTTAGTCAAGAATTATACGTGCTAACCACCTAGCTACGACGGTTAATACATCTTTAGTACCTCTTATGCACGATATGCTCACGAAAGCTGATTTATTCAGCACAATCACTGAATAATATATTCATGCATAAAGGTCAGGATCAGGTTAATGTGTTCGGACAATACACAAACAAAATTTTGTTCAATCACATTCAGCGTTATTTCATAAGACATTTTAAAGTTCGATACGTGTCCGTTATTCCATTCAAAGTATTCCAACTATTCGTACAAAATAGGAGCACTAGCATGCGCCCTTATGGGTACAATGCGGATCTAAATAAATGCACTTCTTTGTAAATATGTACCAAATAAAATTAAGGATATCATTGTTATAATGAACTCAATTGAGGCTGCATTAACCACAAGTAATATCATTAATTCAACGGAAATAAATTATGTAGGTAAAGTTATACATTTTCAATACAAAATGAATCTAGGAATTGCCAATATCGCACGATCTATCTTAACATGTACTAACTGTTTGGACTGCATGTGTCTCCTTTAAGATCAGTGAATGAGTGTAACTTTTGATTAAAGCATTATTGGAATTCTGACCTATAGTCACCTGACCTCATTGATGTATTATGCCATCATTGATTCTGTAGCAACAATTTGTCTGACGATTTGTAGTTTCTAATAAATCTAAAGTTTTAGAAGACGTTTAATCTGAAAACTCAGGTTGAGAGTAGTTGTATGAGCTAGGAATCCTACGTTTTATCTTGACCATCGTCGTTATTCGAGACGTTGAAGAGATATAATTCAATAAATATGACCCCTGATCAATGACAATGACTAAAATCAGACGTAGTTGTATGATATGTGTTACTTGTTGCCCCAATAAGAAGAGCATTGTACCGAAGCTTTATGAAAATCCTTCAAAAGATAAAAGAGATACTGGGTGTTTAGAAAATAAGGAGCGGTAAGTTACGATTTTACAGATGTTACAAAGCTGAACGTTACAGACTGTACGGAATTATTTATGTAATGATTACTCGCTGAAAATCACTAAATGAAATGACTTCAACTGATTTTAAGGTCTGTAGGACAAAAGTCCTGGTCACGTTTACATTCAATTAACAACAGTTTGAAGTCAATAACTGAAATCCAATTAATACAATGGTTATCAAACTGTATGGGGTATAAAACTTTATTCCTGTATAATTAGTACAATGTATTTATAGATATCATCCAAGTAAATACTCACACATAGAGTCTACCAGGTTACTGAGAGATGATTCCATCCTTTCACTATAAAAAACAGAACGTTGCCTGGACAAATCTTGACCTAAAAAGTGAAATTTGTTACAGTAAATGCAATAGAAATTCAATAAAGAATCACAAACAAACCGTTTTATTTATTCAATGGTACATACACACAATTTCGTGCAATGAGATTCAGCATTATTTCAACAGATATTTTAAAGTTCGATACGTGTTCGTTATTCGATTCAAGGTATACCAAATATTCGTACATAAAAGAATACTAGCATGCGCCGTTATGAGTTCAGTGTAAATCTTAATTAATGCACTTCTTAGTTAATATATACAGGGTGTCTCATAATATATGTTACCATTTTGGTGCTTTATATTTCTTTACCAATGCAATACACGCTTAAACAAACGTAACAATGTAATTGTAGACAGAATAAAGTTTTATTTGATATATGACATCAGAAGATTATCTTAAACATAAACCTTTATACAAGTTTCCTAAAAAACGTCAGTTTTACAACATGTGTTCCAGATGACGTCCTTTTTGTTGAATTACGACGTCTAGACGTTTCTTGAAGTTACAAATCACAGATTTGCAGGTGCCCGTTGAAATATGTCTTGTTTCTCGCTCGATGGATGTTTTTTAAATCTTCTAGAAATGCCGGGCGGGGCTGTACACTCTGTCTTTGAGATATCCTCAGAGGAAAAAGTCCAGTGGACTCAGATCGGGAGAGTGAGGGGGCCGCACTGTATCTGTCCTGTAAGAAATAAAGTTTGTACCGAACCTTCTCTCAAGCCACAACAGTACCTCCCTGGAAGTATGCGGAGTAGCACCATATTGCTGAAACCACTAGCATTGTTATTAATGTCACCTTACACTGTACGTACAGACCTTTGTGGAGTTTCCGAGAATAACAGTTCTCAGTTCGATTCTCTCTGAAGTCCTGACTAATTTTGGCCGGCCGGCATTGCTACGGCGTCGATCAATAACTGATCCTGACTGCTCAAACCTTTTGACAATTCTGTGCACTTGCATCTTACTGAGTTTCTAATGATCGGGGTACAATTTCTGCATTGATCTGATCACTAACTGGTGAATAACTCTTATAATACAGTTTAACAACTTTTGTGCGCTGCTCCGTGGACAGTGCCATCTTGGAAAAACGACTTGTTTAGACGACGTCGTTAATGACGTCATGACGTCAATATTTTCGCGTATTTTCTACACCACAAAAAACTTTATTCTGTCTCCTTCAGAATGATATATGACATGACTGCATTTTTCATTATATGTATCTTTTATAGTAGTTTGTAATGGTAACATATATTATGAGACACCCTGTACCAAATAAAATTAAAGATAACATTGTCATAATGTATTAAATTCAGGCTGCATTAACCAAAAAATGTCATTAATTCAATGGGAATTAATTATTGCGGTAAATTTATACATGTTCAATACAAAATGAATCTAGGAATTGCCACAAACGCACTATCTATCTTTGCATGTACTTGCTGCATAGGTATGTGTATGTCTCCTTTAAGATCAGTGAAAGAATTTAGTCTTAATCTTTAATTATAGCATTATTGGAATTCTGACATTTAGTCACCTTACCTCAATGGTGTATTATTCCATCATTGATTCTGAAGTAACAATTTGTCTGACGATTTGTAGTTTCTAATAAATCTACAGTTTAAGAAGACGTTTAATCTGAATACTCAGGTTGAGAGTAGTTGTATGAGCTATGACCCCTACGTTTTATCTTGACCATCGTCGTTTCGACACTATGAATATTTCGCACAAGCTCTATGAAAGCCCATCAACAGAAATTAGGAGAAAGATCTCCTGCCATTTTACGTCGTTCGAACGAGTGCATTTGGAACAAAAGTTCCAACTGTCGTTTCTATTAAATGAGCTTTGATCAACACGTAATGAAAATTATTCGAGACGTTGAAGAGTTATAATTTATGATATTTGACCCCTGATCAATGACAATGACTTAAATCAGGCGTTGTTGTATGATATGTGTTACTTGTGGCCTCAATGAGAAGAGCATTGTACCGAAGCTGAATGGAAATCCTTCATTAGATAAAAGAGACATTGGGTGTTAAGAAAATAAGGAGCGGTATGTTATGATTTCACAGATATTACAAAGCTGAACGTTACAGACTGTACAGAATTATTTATGTAATGAATACTCGCTGAAAATCACTAAATGAAATGACTTCAATTGAATTAAGGTCTGTAGGACAAAAGTCCTGGTCACGTTGACATTCAATTAACAACAGTTTAAAGTCAATAACTGAAATTCACTTAATACAATGGTCATCAAACTTTATGGGGTATAAAACTTTATTCATGTATATTACAATGTATTTATAGATATCATCTAAATAAATACTCACCCATAGAGTCTACCATGTCACTGAGAGATGATTCCATCCTTTTACTAGAAGAAGAAGAACGTTGCCTGGACAAATCTTGACCTAAAAAGTCAAATTTGTGAAATACTTAAATAAATGCAATAGAAATTCAATAAAGTATCACAAACAAACCGTATTATTTATTCAATGGTTCATACACACAATTTCGTGCAACCAGATTCAGTATCATTTCATCAGATATTTTAAAGTTCGATACGTGTTCGTTACTCGCTTCAAGGTATACCAAATATTCGTACATAAAAGAATACTAGCAAGAACTCTAATGAGTTCAGTGCA
Organism: Saxidomus purpurata; assembly: GCA_022818135.1. Taxonomy (NCBI): domain Eukaryota; kingdom Metazoa; phylum Mollusca; class Bivalvia; order Venerida; family Veneridae; genus Saxidomus; species Saxidomus purpurata. The sequence continues at coordinate 29,286,546 of JAFMSR010000005.1, read as the reverse complement.
AATGTTAATACATGCACTTCTTGGTTAATAAACATGTATACCAAATAAAGTTAAGGATATCATTGTTATTATGTACTGAATTGAGTCTGCATTAACCAAAAATTGTGATTAATTCAATTGGAATGAATTATGGAGTTAAATGTATACATGTTCAATACAAAATGAATATAGGAAGTGCACAAAAGCACTGTCTATCTTTGCATGTACTTGTTGCATAGGTATGTGTATGTCTCCTTTGAGATCAGTGAAAGAATGTAGTCTTAATCTTTAATTATAGCTTTATTGGAATTTTGACCTAGAGTCATCTGACCTCATTGGTGTATTATTCCATCATTGATTCTGTAGTATCAATTTGTCTGACGATTTGTAGTTTCTAATAAATCTACAGTTTTAGAAGACGTTTAATCTGAATACTAAGGTTGAGAGTAGTTGTATGAGCTATGACCCCTACGTTTTGTCTTGACCATCGTCGTTTCGACATCATGAATATTTCGCACAAGCTCTATGAAAGCCCATCAACAGAAATTAGGAGAAAGATCTCCTGCCATTTTACGTCGTTCGAACGAGTGCATTTGGAACAAAAGTTCCAACTGTCGTTTCTATTAAATGAGCTTTGATCAACACGTAATGAAAATTATTCGAGACGTTGAAGAGATATAATTCATGACATTTGACCCCTGATCAATGACAATGACTTTAATCAGGCGTTGTTGTATGATATGTGTTACTTATTATTATGTTACAGCATTATTTTATCAGATATTTTAAAGTTCGATACGTGTTCGTTACTCGCTTCAAGGTATACCAATTATTCGTACGTAAAAGAGTAGTAGCCTGAACCCTAATAAGTTCAGTGCAAATGTTAATACATGCACTTCTTGGTTAATATGCATGTATACCAAATAAAGTTAAGGATATCATTGTTATTATGTACTGAATTGAGTCTGCATTAACCAAAAAATGTGATTAATTAAATTGGAATGAATTATGGAGTTAAAGATATACATGTTCAATACAAAATGAATATAGGAAGTGCCCCAAACGCACTTTCTATCTTTGCATGTACTTGCTGTATAGGGTGTGTATGTCTCCTTTTAGATCAGTGAAAGAGTGTAGTCTTAACCTTTAATTATAGCATTATGTGAATTTTGTGTTATTGGTCACCTGACCGCATTGGTGTATTATGCCATCATTGATTCTGTAGTAACAAATTGACAAACCAATTTTAGCTTTCTAATTCATCTAAATTTTGTGAAGACGTATCATCTGAAAATAATAAGATTGAGAGTAGTTTTACGGGTTATGATCCCTTAGTCTTATCTTGACCATCTCAGTTTCGTCAAAACGAATATTTCACATTAGTTCCATGAAATCCAATTTACAAGGAAATAGAGTCTCCAGACATTTTATGTCGTTCGAACGTGTGCTGTTGGACACGGGATTATTCATGCAATGATTACTCGAAATAAAGCATGACCATTTCATGACTTCGATGGTCACGTTGACATTTAACTAACAACAGTTGCAAGGCATACAATGGTCATCAAACATTATGAGCTTTGGAACTTTATTCTTGTGTATAATTTATAGATATTACCCAAGTGAATACTTACTATATAATAATTTTCTGCGATTTTCTGCTGAATGGCTTTTTGCTTGTGTTGTCCTGACTAAACTATTGAGGGTCAAACCTTGAACAAACAAGTGAAATTGGTTAGATACATGTACTTAAATTTATATCACAAACCTTACCGTACCATTCTTTGATGGTACATAAACGAAATTTTGTGCAATCACATTCAGCATTTCTTTTCATCAGTCGTTTTAAAGTTTGATATATGAACGTTATTCTTCTCAATGTATCCTGAATATCTGTACAAAAAGAGTACTAGCATGCGCCCTTATAAATACAATGCAAACCTTGATAAATGCACATCTAAGTAAATATGTCGCAGATTAAGTTTAGGATAGCATTTTCATTATGTATTCAATCGAGGCTGTATTAACCAAAAATAATATGTACAGTTTGTAAAAGTCAACGCGAAACTCTACACTAATGCAAAGTGCCCAATCAATAATCAATAACGTTATTTTAGAATATAACAGTAATATGCGCATTGACTTAAATTACGAACATATAGTCCTTGGTGTATGTGACTTAAACTTGTTTAGTATAATAAATACCGTAATATTTGAGACCAAATGAAGCATATGGAAATTTCGCAACAAATGTAAATACTCAGGACAGGAACAAAACGTACTTCAATTTGTATATTTATTGAAAAAAACTCAAGTACATCAAAGCATCATTACATTTTCCGAAAATCGCAGATGAAGCAGTAATGGCGTCTATCTTGATATGAACTTCCTTATATCCGTCCGTGCTACCTTTAAATTTCGTTTCTCTTAAGGTTAAGCACTTTTGTGCGGCGAATCTTATATGGCAATTGAGTGAAATGTTCATTGTAAATTTCGATGCTCATTGTAAGTTTTGATGATTACAACTTAATTGTTAACTGTATGTAACTGAAATTGTTTCTGACAAATTCTTACTTAAAGCGAAATACTGTAAATTGTAAGCAATCTTGCAATCTTTATATTTTAAACTGTTTATTATATGAATAATTTTATTGTTTTTGTAAGGCTGTTAGGGGATGCACCCCTACCCCTATCAAGCCATCTACAGGGCAAATAAAAGGGGTTACCCCAATTATGGGGGCCTGAAGGAAAAAATATAATTAATTCAATGGGAATGAATAATTATGGAGGTAAATGTTTGCATGTTCATCACATAATTAATCTAGGAGTTGCAACAAAAGAAAGATCTATCTTTGCTAGCTGTAATGGTCTGTATATGTCTCTATTGAGATCAGTAAAAGAGTGTAGTCCTAACCTTTAATAATAGCATTATGGGAATTTTGAGCTATTGGTCACCTGACCTCATTGGTGTATTATGTCATCATTGATTCTGAAGTAACACTTTGACTAACGAATTGTAGTTTGTACCAGGCTAAGTTTATTATATATTTTACTTAATATTGTAAAAGTACTGGTTTAGATGAAAACCAAGCAAATGGTAAGATGGGGCAAATACTTTCAAGTTGCCAATACTATTAATTGTAAATATGTCACTATCTGATAATTCTGTTCCTGAAGATATGAAAACTACTCTAGTTAAGCCTTTATATAAGAAAAATAGTATTTTGTTTGTATCGGCATGTTTCGGCATTAGATTATAATACTAGGAAATAGTTGTGCTCTGCCCTTATACAATGTCATATAGACAATGCTCGTTCCTCTTGGTATCCTAGTTTAAGTAAATGTTTTAAAGACAAACTCTAGATATGTCAAAATAAAATTTTCAGATTTATAAATGATATGGGTCCAAGGGAAAGTGTTCGTTGTCAAACTCTTGGTAATATGCCTCTCTTGAATATTGAAGCAAAAACAAGCAGCTTCGTTTGTACCATGTGTTTAAAATTATAAAAAGTGCAGGACCTTCTTATATGAAAGAGATTTACATTATTATTTTACCCGCTCTTAATTTTATAATTTTGTTGTTCCAAAATCTTATGGAAAAGAAAATGTTACTTTTTATTACTCTAGAATTAAAGGCTGGAATTCACTGCCTGTGCATATGAAACAGATAACTAAAACTGGACAATTTAAAAAAGCTGTTAAATGCCACTTAGATGTGGCTAATATTTCTTAGGCCAAGTGGTTTATATATACATATTAGACTGAACAATTTTTGTTTTAATTAATTCTTATGCATTTTATATAAAAAGAAATGTAATTGTTTGTAACGCATAGAAACATATTATCAATGTACAGTTTTGTATCTTTAACTTAATTCTCCATTTTTATATGAACTTCCAAAAACCAAAGTCTTAGTTTTCTTTTTCTTTTATGTTTTTTTTTTTGTTGTTTTCAGCTGTAAAGGTATTTATCAGGACCCCATTGAAATAAGCTTCAGGGTTTTAATGGGCCATCCTAGGTTTAATACACACTTAAATCTAGCTAATTGCTCTTTCAAGCTTCTACCTTTATTAGTTTACTAATGTTTCTATGATCTAGTTAAATTAATTAACAATTACAAACAACATAGTGTGTACTTATAAGTTTGGAATATAAAAGTCACCATTAATAGTGATTATTATTTGTTCTGAAACTTAATCTGTAATATAAAGTTTATGTGTAAATTTAAGCATACTGTGACACATATAATTACATGTCATTATTTGTAATTATTTGTCGGTTTGAAAATGTCGCTATTTATGAATTAAATTTAATTGTATATATCTGTATTTTAAGTCTTACATTGACCATCGTTCTTTCGTTTTTTGAAAGCCCATCAACATATATTATGGTATAGAATCTTCTAATATTGTTGCGTAGTTCGAACGAGTGCAGTTGGTACAAATGTTCCTAATGTCCTCCCCTTATTAGACTTTGCCAACAAGTGACGAAAATTACTCCAGACGTTTAAAAGATATAATTCATGTCATTTGATCACTTATTATTACAATGACTTGAAGCAGGCGTAGTTGTACAATATGTGTTACTTGTGGCCTCAATGAGATGAACATCTTACTGAAGCTTCAAACAATTCCTTCAAAGGATAAAGGAGATATTGGGTGTTTAGAAAATTTTGAGCGGTATGTTTCGATTTCCGAGATGTTAAAGAGCTAAACGTTATACAGTGCAGGGGGTATTTATGTAATGATTATTCTAAATGGTCATTTAATGACGTCGATTAATTCTAAGGTCAGTCTGACAAAGTCATGTTCACGTTGACATTTAATAAGCAACATTTTCTAGTAAATAACTGAAAATCAGTTAAAATTATAGTCGTCAAACTCTATGGGTTATATGGTCATCAGAAATGATTGACCCCTGCTGATTGTGAATTCAGTAGGCCAAAGTCCAAGGTCATTGTGACATTTAATCAAAAACAGGCTGTGATGAAAAATGAGCGACATGTATTGATGAGGACAGAATACTCAAACGAACAAGACAGGATGATTACGACGAGCTAATGAACACTGCTGATTTGTAGGTCAGTAGCTCAAAGTCAAAGGGTTGTTGTGACCTTTGGTAGAAAATGATATCCAATGCCCACCGATTCCGAGATCAAAATATCAAAGTGAACATGATTTTCAGTCAGCATACTGTTTCCGGTCAACAACTCAAGAACTCGTATTCTCATGAAATTTTGTATGAATGTATTATACCCATATTGTCTTCCTCTTGTTTACCGTTGTTGTTATCTTTTAACACTTTGAATATAAGACTGATTTATAGCTTTACAAGGATTTAAACTTTAGGGGAAAAATCTACTATCTGCAAATACATATTCAAATATAAGGTAATTAAAAGAAAAATTCTGAAATTTCTGAAGTAATAATTTGATCGGCGAATGGTACATGTACTAATTAAAAATAAAGTTTGTGAAGATGAAACCTGAGAAAAATCAGGTTAAGATTAGATATACGAGCTACATGTAAGACCTCCAAGTGTTATCCTAAACTTCGTCGTTTCGAAAATATCAATTTTGACACAAGTTTGACGAAAACCCGTCAACAGGTTTTAGGATATAGAGTCTCCTGACATGCTTGCCCTTAAACTGACATTGACCTTTAACAAGTGCAGCTGGAACATCAATTTAAATGTCGTCGTTTTAATGTAAGTATGGTTTTCTATTAATCACGACGTTTTGATAACCTCGATTGGCTTAAAATTAAGTAGGCCATGGTCTCTTTGACAATTCATTAAAACCGGTTTCCAATTATTATCCGGAGATCAGTTAATTCAATAATCATAAACTTTTATAGGCTTACTAGTCATCCAGAGTGATTGATCCGTACCGATTTTGAAATCAGTAGGCAAAATGCCAAAGTCACAGTGACATTTGATATAAAATAGGTTTTGAGCAATTGCTGAAATGAGTTTAGTTGAGATAACACAAACTAACAAGACATGATAATTACGTCTAGTTAATGAAAACCAATACTTTGTGGGTTGGTATGTTAAGTCAAACCATTATGGAGGTTTTTATTTAAATTGGTTTTCGATCGATAACTGAGAAACAGTTGGCCATACTATACAGTACGCACGACGCGGTACGACAAATGATCACCAGGGACACAGTGGTGTGCACTCGCGGTGTCCTGATCACCAGGGACACGGTGTCGATTGATAATTGATTTTAAACCGTGAATAATCGCGATAGCGACCCTGATGTTTTACCAGGTGCGGTCACGGTGTTTCGCCGTGTTCGGCCAGATTGTTACGGTACATACATTGATTTGGTTTAAATATATTGCATTTTTGATGTGGTTTTATTGTCCAATAATTAATTATTATGATATAAACAATTATTTAAGAATGACTCGTACTTTAATTGTGATTGCTACTTATAAATAAATAGCATGGGTCACAACTGTTTAAATAGAATTTTTTTAGTAAAAAATGTCTGCTGAATGACACTTCTGTCTAACATCATTATTACTGAAGGCACATGTTAAGGTGAACGAGTCAGAACCTGAAGGACAGTAATTGAGTTGAAAATTCCTATCATGAAGATGTAAGTCTTTTTCCTTTTATTGCTGGTTATTTCATTCGCGAAATTGCTTACGTTTATTCATTACTTCCAAGTACTAGCTCCAATATTTATTTATTTTCTCAAGATTTGAAAGCCAACTGACTTAATTTTACATCGAATACCGTAAAAAACATTTAAGCAAGGACAACGATGGATATGTCACAATGATTATTGGTAGCGATCATCCTAACTTTTTGTAATTGCCTGATAAAATATTGGATTTTAAATGTTAAAACATGATTCATTTAATATTGAATTAATGTTTGATTAGGCACGATACATATGTTAAAAACTGTAGGATTAAAAAAAAACCATTCAATGACATATAATGTACACTTTTCCTTCACAAGTAGTACACTAAATCAGTTTGATGTAATACTGAAATAGATGATACATGTACTCTATTTATACTCTCTGAGTGTCTTTCGTATGATTGAGATCGTGGCTTCGGATATTTATATCACTATTATATAAATAAAAAGACAGCAAACATGTAGGTAAACGGATACCGCGATTCAAATTGACCTGGCACCCCGATTCACGGTTCGGCATCAGCGTGTAAATGCTGACAGGAACACCGCGATGAAGTGAAAGAACATGCGTTGTTTACCTTATAAGATACGTATGAAATCAAGACAAAGAATATTAATATAAGAGTAGTGATCTTAGATTCTTCTAACGAAAATACTCACGTTCTTCATGCATTTCCTGACTTCGATTATCCACAGTCTCGTTATTGTCATCAGGACACAGCAAACAACTTATTTCAGTGGCTTAAACAGAAAAAAAAACTTTCAAAACTTCTCGACGAATAAACGACTTCAATGACATTATTCAATGTTACAATTCATTATAAGCCTTTACGTACTACGGTTAATAAGATTGAGTAAAACTTTATGAAACCTTTCCATCATCCTCCTATGTCGTGTTGACATAAATCAGTATTTCTTGCAAATTGTCCGAGCGTTTAATGTGTTACTCGGCATTGATTTAGTATGGTCATATTGAAAATTGCATGTATAAAGGTGCAAAAAAGGAATGCTGCATAGTTGTTATATCATGTACTGAATATAATACCAAGCAACAAAGTAAGATGTCAAATAACACACAGTTATGTCCTGCAGGGTATGATGGATGGTTGAAATATATCAGAACAATTTGTTCGAAAAGTATGTCTGCATAGATAGTATGTACATGAACAGGAACCGGATATATGCAAAGTATTCAGTAGCAACCAAATTCCCTTTACGCTTGCTCCTTCGTACACTTCCTTCAATCAGCAAGTTTATTTTTTCGCTTCTCTGTCTACGCAGACGTACATCCTTGCTTCGAACTCTGCATACAGAACATTCAAAATTGAAATTATTTTGATATGGTAACAAAGAAAATACAGGTACATGTACAAGTCCTGTCTAAGATACAAGGTTAGGCCCGATAAACCAAACAAATGTCTAGGATATGCTGCGTCCAAATAACCAATTACGCCAAAATAAAAAGAAAGGATTTGTCTCGGTTAATACTTAATAGTTGATATGTGTCGACGTCTGCCAGAGACAATTGGTAAGGTCATATATGTAGTTAAGTGCTAGGCATAATGGACTTAAGTAAACTATCTACAACAAGTAAGTCCCTTAGTCGTTTAAAAACAATAAGATTTTTGATATTCACCTTACTTCAGTGTCATAATACATGTATCAGTAAATGAACTCGATAATGTCTGTATCACGTCAAATGTCAAATCAGACTATAATTGATTTTAGGGACTATTACTTTCACACATTTCGATATCAGATCAAATAAATGTCTTTTTGCGTTTTGAAATCATACTTGAATATGAATTTGCAAAGCAATTTCTTCGCCAGTGTATCTAAAACTATTAGGTTTTGAAAATCTCTCAATTATGTAAAATATCTTATGCATACATAAATCTTATACAATTTTTCAGTTACTTGCTGATGACAATAATTTAACGAGATTAATTTAAAAACTATTTTAAAATTATCAAGTACATGTTTCTTTTAAAAGCTTGTTGAATAATAATAATAATAATAATAATAATAATAATAATAATAATAATAATATAATATAATAATAATAATGGACTTTTTGACATTCAGAAGAAGAAATCTCTCAAGAGCAAACGAAATATTCCATTGACTTCCATGTTAAATTTAAGGAAAAGCAATTTTACAGACTGTTAATATTTTATTATTTACTTCTGTCATTGCCGACATGTCAAAACATTTGAATGATAAAGATAGCCATAGGGTGACCTTACATTCTTAATTATTACGATTATGTAGCATATTCATAGTCAAAATGGTATAGTAGTCTTTCTTTGAAAAAATTTGGAGCATGTGATTGGATGACAGGATTAGGAAGTTAAGCTAGCTACAAGCCGTTATATTTATTTCCATGTCTTGTCTAAGCGTTTTCCGTTCCCAGATCAAATAGCTTGCTTTATACTATAAGAAAGTTTACTTTTGCAAGGTTATGAAACTGTGTAACTACCTATTCTTTACTGGAAACCTGCGACTGTTAGTCAAAATTCAAAATAATGCCGTTTAAAATTATATCAGACATTTTACATTTTGTACCATATGTCTGCAACTGTGAAAATGCCATTTTATAAAAGGATTGGACTCTGAGCCTATAGTTTGCTAGGTGGGCAGTTTGTTTAGGATTCAGTCAATATTACGATTTTAGCATCCATGTTTAATACAAAGACATATATAGACAGGAAAGATAAATACGTGAATTACTGCGCATCAAATAAAAGAAAACATGACTGAACAATTCAAGGCAAGCAGCAATACGGGGCCCCGTCCATGGAATCAGAATAATAAACAGTCAGGCGTCTATGATATAAATAGCCACGAATACCCTATTGCGACAACGGGAAGAGTATTGCAACCTAGATCATTACTACGGTCATATCTATAATCCAGCACCTTGTCTCAAGTCAAGTACATTGTAGATGCGAAAAACCTAAGGTCAAGTAAGATTTTAGTTGTATTTGGTATAAATAACCATTCATTGCAAACATTTCCTTTATTAATCATAAGACATACGAAAACAGCTTTGTGTTAGGCTCTGGATGCTATCTCACAAGTGCAAGTCGCAACCCTAAAAGTAGTCGCCTGTTATGGCAAATATTTATCAAAACCGGAAAGGCGTTACTGTGTGACTGGACGAGAACTTTCGGCAGAGATTTCTGCTTTGAAACAGTTTCATCATTAGCTTTAAGGACAACCGTTCACTGTTCGAAAAGACAATGGTGCCCTGAGATGGCCCATGAAATTTCAGCGTCCTGAAGGACAGACAACAAAATAGCTAGAAACTTTGTCGACATAATTGTGTATCGAGCATCGTGCTAGACTAGGGCAGTCGAATACAGATGTCTTTTTAGGCGACCATGCCTAGACTTAGCATGTATCTATTGTAGCATAGCTAATCCCCGTCCGCTGAAATAGTCACATCAGAACATCTACTTGATGCCCAGCAATCATCCTTTAGTGTATCGCTTGACAACGGTGATCCTTCTCTTCAATAAGACGAAAATGTACATCTGGTCAGGAGTGTATCCGATTCATACCAGCAGTATAAAACCCAGTATCATTATAAGGTTTTCAATTTTGTTTATTCTAAAACGGTTTAAATTGGCAGTTATTGTTACTGTAAACTTTTCCTTAACTGATGTGGAAAACGACATTATAAACTGTCCATTGGAGACCGATTTCTAAACGTAAATCGTGACAATATAACACACTGATGCGTAACTGTAGTAAGTTGATTATGTTCTTATTTAGAACTCACCACCTGGAAAAAGTTTCGTTTTTGGTAGTTTGACTGCCTTGGAATCATTGAATCAGTTTATCATAGAAAACATAAAACAGAAGTAAACAAATGCATCCTACGTGAATTCCTACAATCGCATCATCTATTGTTACCACTAAAAACTATTCCTATTTCTGTTTCATTTTTAGTCATTTTGTCTATTTTTAACAAATTATAACTGTTTCTGTTGCTAGGGCAAAGTATATTCTTGTAAAAATGTGAAGAAATTCCTATCCTGTTACAAATGTAAAGTATAAAATATATATACGAAATGTTAAAGACACCTTGAAAAAAAAACTTTACATGTCGTTTCTTACATTAAAAGCAAAGTACATTGTATATAAATTCAGCTAAATTTTAAGTATGTGCTTATTTGTAAAAGACATTAAATTTTCGAACTTCTGTATCGTTGGCCAACGGCAATAATACGATTTTAGAAATTTCCTACGCAAGTTGTAATATTTTGGACAAACTAACAATAGATGGAATTCGTTTTCTAAGACATTCATGCTACACTGTCGACAAGTTCTATTTTCCCTCGGTATGTTATTATGTCTCCCTGTTTCTATTTCTAAGTTATGTGACGATAGCCTAAATTTTGTGAGCGATATTTTGTACTTACTAGTGTTTACATGTTTAAGGTATTTTTCCATCTCGAATGAATTTTTATAAATTGCATAAGATGACAATCTACTCGAATTGTTAACCTTTGCGTACCAACTTTGCTTATATATATCAAGTATTCTATTTTTGACTAGATGAAAATTAATTTGAGTGTAATCTTGGTTTATCCATACATTTGACATGCCAATTTCATTTAAAATTAGTCTAATTTGGTATGCCCAGTTATTCCCGTTATACGAATTCCCATTATCTGCGTCAGTTTTTTAATGTTTTGTATATGCATTTCAGCAAACAATCGTTGTCTAAAGATAATAATTTTAACCAGTATTTTATAAGAATCAATTTTCGCTGAATTTGCATTGGGTGTCTCCCTGTTTCTCCATACAGTCCGTCTAGATTTGTTGACTTTTTGACACACAATACTTTCCTGAGAAATTTGCAATGTATTACTTCTATGTCTTTTCCGTCGTTATGGCCGAAAACTTCTGCACCGTAATTCAAAACAGATCCGACTAGAGTGTCAAAAAGTTTACATTTATCAGTTATGTATAATTCTAACTGGTTAAAAACTGGTTAAAAACTGTAAATAAATTGTGTAATGCAAACAAAGAATGTTGTGCTAATTTTTTCTGGGTACGGTGCCAGTGACCATTCTTAAATAAAGTTATACCTAAATACTAAAAAGTTTTTACAGTTTCTAATACAGTGTCTGCATAATGTGAAATTGTATTGTGTGTGTCTTCCTAGTTCAAATATCATGATTTTCTAAATATTTTTATGTCATCGGTGGTAAAAAGACCATCTATATCAGAGTTGATATTACTCAATATATCATTAACAAAGAATAAAAATAGCAATGTGGAACTGGGGTCACCTTGTTTTGCGCCTATATTTGAATCAAAGCTCGGCGAAACTTGGTTTTTATATCTAACAGCTGCTTTTACTGTGTTATACATACTTTGAATAGCTTTTACAAATTTTGAGCTCACCTTTTCTAACAAAAGTTTTCTAAATATTGATAATCTATCAAGTTTATCAAAACATTTTTCGAAATCTAGAAAAGCACAGTAGACCTTTTTGTTTTCTGAAAGAGATTTGGCAATGATAGAATGTAATAAGAAGATACAGTCTATCGTAGACTTTCCCCTTTGGAAACCGAATTGATTGTCGAGTATTTTATTATGTTTAATAGACCATTTTGTTAAACGATTGAGCAGTATTTGTGAATATATTTTCGCGATAATATTAATCAGTGTAATGCCTCTGTAATATTTTGCTTCCTCCGTATTTCCCCCTTTGAAAATTGGTACTATAATGCCCGATCCCCAATTTTTTGGATATTCGCCACTTTCGAAAATTTTGTTAAAGGTTGCCGATAAAAGCGGTGAAATAATATCAAATGAGTGTTTACATAATTCAGCGATTAAGCTATCTTCGCCGGGGCTTTTATTGTTGTTTTGTGCGAAAACGGCTGTTCTTATTTCCAGGATACTTATAATTCCGTCCAAATCGTCATCTTGTAGAAGATTTGGTTCCTGGTTTAATTCACCCGCACGTGCCTCCGTGCTATATAGAGTTTTAAAGTGAGAATACAAATCGGACACATTTAATTCGTTTGCATTTATAGGCCCTTTAGCATATTGCTTTTTAATTTTCTGCCGAAATTTGCGTGGCTGTGTTTTGCTAAGGTTTGTAAGTGTATGTCTTTCTCTTAGTTTATATCTATTTCTATTGTTTCGTGAAGTGCGATTGTAACAATTTTTGGCGCGTATATAATCTTGTCTCAGTTCATTATCGAATTTATTCTTTAAAAATAAATTTCTCTTTTTCTTAAATTGCGTACGCGAGTTAAAACAAAAATATACATGTGCATGAAATTTGATTCATCGATATAATCTACAATTTCATAGAATACATGTTCTAACAAGAAGCTGATCCTTCCTTAATAACTCACCAATGTAAAGATCAATATTAACTATCGTATAACATGCAAATATTTTATATATAACTTCTAACAATTTGAGACAAAGGCTATGTTCGGCCATTAATTCATGCGCCGAAAGTCATAGTCTGCAAACTGTGTAATGTAATACTGATTCTTGGGTACATTATTAACATAACACGTAAATAACATAAGTATGTTCGAGCAGCTAAGTTTAAATGTCTCTGATTGCGCCTTTCATTGGTACGTAGAAAATATGAGGCTACATGTTCTATAGAAAAATCGTTTTGACTTGAATCCCTGTTAATTTGGGGAAGTAGACACTTACAGAACAGAGTGGAACATTATTTTTATCAACGCAGACCTAACAATACATACAGCTGGCTATATAAGTGTACAGTGCGGATAAAGATCGTGCTGCAGTGATAAAATTTAAAATGCAGTTAAACAAATTGTACTCGTAAATATCCGGCCAGAATCTGTCAATAAAAATTATCTACAAATAAACTTGCAAATGCTTACACGACATTCACGCAATTAAAGCGTACTGTCTAGTACATCTACATGTGACATCAACTACTTTTTAAAACTAGATGGGTGTCCAGTAGAACACTTGTGTCGCCCTCTTACGCTTTGTCAGAATAACCAATAATTTTGTGACAAAATCTAAGTACAAAAAGGGGCATAACTCTGTCAAATATGACCTTGACCTACAAAATTTGGCGGCATCATGACGTTTATGTCATAAGCAATACAATTTGAAAGTTTGGTGAAGAAATCTTAAGAAATAGCAAAGTTATAGCCATCATTAAGTTTTCGTGACAAAATCTAAGTACAAAAAGGGAAGTAACTCTGTCAAATATGACCTTGACCTACAAAATTTGGCGGCATCACAACCCTTTTGACATAAGCAATACAATTTGAAAGTTTGATAAAGAAATCTTAAGAAATGGCAAAGTTATAGCAAAAATCTAAGTATAAAAAGGGGCATAACTCTGTCAAATATGGCCTTGACCTATAAAATTTGGCGGCATCATGACCCTAATGTCATAATCAATGCAATTTGAAAGTTAGATGAAGAAATTAAAAAATATGGCAAAGTTATAGCCAACGTTAAGTTTTCGTGACAAAATCTAGTACAAGAAGGGGCATAACTCTGTCAAATATGACCTTGACCTACAAAATTTGGCGGCATCATGACCCTTTTATCATTAGCAATACAATTGTACAGTTTAATGAAGAAATCTTCAGAAATGGCAAAGTTATGGCCAACGTTAAGTTTGTGTGACGGACGGACCGATGGACGGACCTACGGACGGACGAACAAAGGGATCCCTATGTATCGCCTTTTCTCCGAAAGGGCGACACAAAAATATATTAACATATCTTCTGAATATATAGTTTTCTCTGACCTGATAATTTTCAAAATACATAGTTTTGATCAATTTTCAGCTGGTTTGATGCTTCACAGATCTCACAAAGGTTGCGCTGAGTTTTAAACGAATGCCTTACCGGTGCCGGGGGCTAATTGGCATACGCTGGGAGGATGGAAGGTATACGCACGATCTTTAATAGTGAATGCTCAAAACTTAGAACAGGTACAACTATGTTATTGAATATAATGAGACACCAAACATTTAGGCCAGTGTATGTCGGCGAGTATAATTATTTGTCATATATTTTCAAAAAGGGTACTTACAGGGAAGACTAGCGTGTCTTTTACTCGTTTTATATGTCCCATCTTTAGACTGATTGAATATATACGATGGAACTGAAAGCAAACGTTTACTTAAAATTAAGCCGTTTAAATATCGATTTTAATAATACAGTCATGTATAATAGCAACACTACACGAACATTAGTATACAAAGAAAAATTGGCGCTTTTTATTAATATAAATGCTTGTATAATCCAATCCAAGACCAACTTATCAAACACTTCTTCGGGATTTTTTCGGTTTCTGGATATTATATGTTTTAAATTGCTTTTAATGTCACAATTTTGATTATTTGACTCAAGAAAGTAGTGTACAATGTAACGGTCAAAGAATTTTATAGATAAATTTGATGTATGTGTGTATATTTGTCATATTTTACCAAAGAAGATACTCACTGAGAGACGTAGAATGTCTTTGAATCAATTTGTTTGACGTGCCATCATAAGAATGATCACTTTTGGTTGTGTACAATTTGGCTGAAAGCAAACATTAATTAAAATTCATAAAAATATCGACTTGAATAATATTTTAGCAACACTATGTCAAACTGTTACCTTTACCGGCAGTTTCATTGGTTTTGCTCCTATCTTAAGCTATGTTTACCAGCATTCTACAATTGACCGGACGCCAAGTTATTTATCGCTCCGCCCATCGATCACGTAGTATCGCAAAAAGATAAACCTCCGACATTTAGGTCTATTAATGGCTAGCCTTACAACGTTACGCCACATACCGGGGGCTATTAGCGTGAAATTCATGCCGTATTGTGAAGCTTTAAAGCAAATACAGAATCCAAGACAGTTCTTTGTGGAATTCTACATCAGTTGGATTCGGAATTAATGATGAAATCGTTCGTATTTCGAAGTCAGACGAAGACAGAGGAGTGTTACTCAACTATCATCATGCTCGAGACTGAATAAAAAGTTTAAATATCGCTGATTTAAGTTTAAAAGCATTAGTAGTAAAATATTCTAAAGGTCTACTTTCGCCAAACAGATAAGCGCTTAAATATATGGCATGTTATATTTATAGAATTTAAATTTCATTTATGTCAGAATCTCAAGAAGCCGAAATGTTCATATACAAAATTGTATATCTGTTGTTAACCTTTTGCTATTTTATAAAGATACCGCTAATAATGTATTTGGTATTCTAACACTACTGAAAATTTCTCCTATATAGGCAAAGAAAGATTTGAGCGTAATATACCTACCATGTATATCACTCTAGGCGTCCGGAACTACTTTGGAGTGTTGAAATTTTCACACAACATCTATGAGTGTGCATGGGCTAATACGCTTGGATTTGTATTGTTGTGAATGAATTCACGTGATGTAAACAAATCGTAGTAAAATTTTCTACACTTTCGGTATCGCCAGCAATATCAGCAACAACAAAAATAAGACGAATAGCGTTTTATTTCAGGAGTAAAAAAGAACTGCGAAAATTTCATGAAATGCAAGGAATGCACGGAATACTACAAGTTCAAGGCAGCGACTTCGTGTAAGCGCATCAAATAGTACCACTTCGAACATTTTTTGTTTAAATTAACGTGTTAGAATGGAAATAGATTTTATTTTTGAGTGATATACCAGTTAGTATATCACTGTGTGTCGTTTAGATGCTTCGTAATTAATCACTCAGGCCTTCGGCCTTCGTGATTAGATTACTACGCATCTATACTATTTATGAAACTTGTAAATTTGATAGCAAATATATTCAGGATGTATACATGTGTTGCATTTGCTATTTACTATGTTCCGAACTATTAAATAACTTGCAATGTTGAAACTGGGGATAACATTTCAATGCCAGATAATGTCAGTTTTTGTTTTACTGGCACGTTTGTATAATTCAACGGTACTTTGACCGAACCACATCCACGTACAAGTACTGTAAGACACCGTTCTGGAAGTGAAATTAAGATACAAAAAGACATAAACAAATATAAATTGATTCATATCTTAGTGCATACAAACATTATGTTTGTACCAAGGAAAGAATCAAGTAACATTCCCTCAGTCTTGTCTACCTTTAATTGTTCGTGCGGACGTCAACAATCCTTAATCCAGCGATATTTTGTGTTTTGTTAATTATTGGGTTTTGTTCATGCTACTCAGGAGAAACTAAGCCAATAGCCGTTTGACACGAACTGAGAAGCGTATACTTAAAAAGTATTGTTTTGAGAGATAACGCTGAGGGGTTGATCGTGGTGGAGTACCATATGTTTTCAATGACTATCTTTGTTTAGTGTTTTCGAAATGAAACTGTATATTGTTTTGTTACCATAGTTCATCTTACCGTGTTGCACGCTCAAAGACAAACATAATCTATATAGTACAGTGTAATTACAATATACTTTTTAAAGTCCTTATTAGTGTTGGACTGCCTTTCAATTACACATAGTCTATGTTCATTAAAGTGTTTCAAGTTTGTTTATATTAAAACAGTTTAGATTGGCAGTTGTTGTTACTGTTATATCTGGTGTTTAAAACGACCTTACAAACCTTCCATTGGAGACCAGTTTCTAGACGTAAAACGGGACAATTTAACAAACTGATCCGTAACTTTGTCTGTATATGTACATTTTTATTTAAAACCTACCACCTGAAAAGTTCCGGTTTGGTTGTTTGACTGTTTTGGACTCATATAATCAGTTTATCTTAGAAAACGAAAAACAGAAGAAAACAAATGTATCCTTCGTAAATTGCTACAATCGAACCAACGAAGAGCCGAAAAAACATCGAGAACAATAAAATACATATGTTGAATAATACTTTAATTACCCATCAAGCACAAAAATAATGTGCGTGAAATTTGATTCATCGATATATCCTGCAATTTCATAGAATACATGTACTTACAAGAAGCTGATCCTTCCTTAATAACTCACAAATGTAAAGATCAATATTACTTCATCGTATTACATGCAAATATCTCATATTTATTTTATGTTTTCCAGTGAATTATAGAATTTTCTCAGTGAAATAAAAGTTATTATCCACACAGTGGATTACATTTTTATTTTTCACTGTTTTTGCAATCTTTTACCCGGATTTACGTCAAAAAGTATACCGAGCGTAATTAATGCTGGAAACCATGCGACGTCGTTAAAATGACGTCATTTGCGCTATGTTTTCTGATGACGTTTCCCGCGATTTTCGATATTTCATAGAAACAAACTCAATAAAAGTAGAGTTTTAACCATAAAATAAACAGAAAAATTGTTGGTATCGGTGTAATATCACGTTAATTTCACTCGTGAACACCAAAAGTTGTTATTTTCACTGCGTATGTAATTTTTATTATTGTTTACATTATTCACATTACATTTAAATTACACAAGTATGTTCGAGCAGCTAATTGCTAGAGTCTGTCGTTGCGCTTTTGATAAGTACGTAGAAAATATAAGAATACATGTTCTCATATAATTTTGACTAGAATAAAAGTTCCACTTTGGGAAGTAGATAGCTACAGAACAAAATGGACAACATTCGTATCAACTCAGAACTGAACACTATATACAGTTTGCTATATGAATTTACAGTGCAGATAAAGTTCAACAAATATTTCATGTAGTGATATAATTTATAATGCAGTTAAACAGAAAATATAAGAATACATGTTCTCATATGATTTTGACTAGAATAAAAGTTCCACTTTGGGAAGTAGATAGCTACAGAACAAAATGGAACAACATTCGTATCAACTCAGAACTGAACACTATATACAGTTTGCTATATGAATTTACATTGCAGATAAAGTTCAACAAATATTTCATGTAGTGATATAATTTATAATGCAGTTAAACAAATTGTACTAGTTAAAAATCGCCAGAATCTGTCAGAAAACTAAAGTTTCAAAGAAACGTGATCTAGACAAAATACCTAAAATACCAGACAAGATAACTTGCAGAATCTTTTAAAATGCTTACACGAAATGCACGCTATACGAGCGCACTGTATAGTACATCTACATGTAACACCAACTACTTTTGTTTTAAATCTAATTACATATGTTCTGAATAAATAGATTTCTCTGACCTGATAATTTTCAAAATACATAGTTCTGGTCAATTTTCAGCTGGTTTGATGATTCGCAGATCTCACAAAGGTTGCGCTGAGTTTAAAATGAATGCCTTACCGGTGCCGGTGGCTAATTGGCATACGTTTCGAGGCCGGAAGGTATAGTCACGATCTTTAATAGTGATTGCCCTAGACTGAGAACGGGTACAACTATATTATTGAATATAAAGAGACATCAAACATTTACGCCAGTGTATGTCGGCGAGTATTTTGTGTACTAGTATAATTATTTGTCATATATTTTCAAAATGGATACTCACAGGGTAGATTAGCGTGTCTTTTACTCGTTTTATATGTCCCGTCATCAGACTGATAGTATGTGTACGCTGGAACTGAAAGCAAACGTTCAGTTAAATTTAAGCCTTTTTATTAAAAATACATTATACATGTATAATAGCAACACCACAGCATCTTTTTTGAATATAAATGCTTGTATAGTCCATTCCATGAAACAGTTCATTATAATTATTAATACCTTAACCGGTTCCCGATGACTAACTGGGATACACCGGGAAGATCAAAAGTATAGGCCTAATCTTTTATTATAGTAAAGTGGGAATAAGTGGGATATTGAATATAATGAGATCATTGATATATAGATTTATAATACTATATATGTTACATAATTTGTGTCGAATTAGTTGGTGCTCTATTAACAATATTGCATTGAATCCTAATAAAACCATGTGCATGATTATAGGACTGAACACTATATATAGCTATATGAGTGTAAAATTCGAATAAAGTTCAACAAATTTTACATCCTGTAGTGATACGTTTATAGTGTAGTTAAACAAATTTGTACGCGTAAAGTTCCTGCAAGACCCTGTCAGAAAACATATAGAAATATGGTTTCAAAGAAACGAGATGTAGATCAAAGACCTGAATACAAGACAATACTAATTTCGACGCAAGGCACCTAAGACGCCGCCTCATTGGATTGTACCAAGCTGGCTTCTGTTCTATTTATCGACCGCCATACCATCAACACAAGTATCTATTTTGAGATGACAGATTAAAGGTGAACACATAACAACAAAGGACGAAATTACGAAGTATTTTTTCGTTGAGTTGCGAGTTGCTGGTTTAAAATACGTAGTGTTTTCGCCCTTTATTTGTCGAAAACAAGACAGATTATAGACGACAACACAACAAAGGGCGAACGAACACATGAAGTATTTTGATGACGAGTTTTAATACGTCGTATTTCGCACTATAAATATATGTACGTTTTAATTGCAAATCAATAATCATGTTATTTATTTTATTAAGAAATGAATTGTTGTCATGACCGTAGAAGTGTGATTCAGATTTTATGAAAACAAATAATTATCACACAGATACATTCCAAGGTAAATGATGAAATAAGAAAAAATTCAAATGTCCATATGCTGTTTTTATTGAATAAGATAATGCTTATATTTGCACAAATATAGCTCATTTGACAATGTACATCAAAAATGGCATGAAAACTGGCCACTTACTGATAAAGGTCAATGTCATTACTCATATGTTTGCTATGACAGCTTGTTGTACGCCTTAACCACATAATATTGTTAAACTAATGTATTTCAAAAATATGTGACACGGTTTCCTTTGTATTAATTGGATATTTTAAATTAAAGACAAATAAAACTATTTTTTACATTTAGTGAGTCGGACCTGTTTCGTTTTATGATTATTAGCACCATCATTTTTAGGTTTATATACTTACAGTTTGGACAGTCTTTTCCAACATACTTTGTGAAAATAAAAAAAACAGATGAAAATGTTTGAAGATTTCGGCGAAAAAATCTTAGCTTTTGTCAGGCGCTACCTTGATTAAAAGGCTAACACCTCTAATTCTCTATAATTCTAATTCCGTAACATATTTTGAAATATGTAGTTTTGCACGATGTCTCCTTAAATATATTCGGAAACTGAACAAATAAATGTATTTTGTGTCTTTTTAACTTTCAATACAAAACAATTATATGCCTTGATTATATACTATTAGTTTCTTCCATGAGCATGCTGTTCAGATAGGAGGGTAACTGTTTTGGCGGGAACGAGGCTCTGCCGAGTTCCGCGAAACAGCTACCCGAGGTGGCTGATATTTCCATGTGAACCAAATATCTCATGGTTGAAACTATTTCTTGCATACTGTCTTGCACTTTAAAATATATGTCCAAATGCAAACTTATCGAAATGATGCCTTTTAATATAAAAACAAACGTTATTCAGATGCTGTGTTTTGGGAAGTGACGTCACATTGTTCATAACGTTACGTCACAAGTAATTCATATTACATGGGAAGATGTAATATGAGAGTTTCCAGCACTGGTTAAAACTACGGATACACCGATCCGGTATGCAAGAATAAAGTATATGTCCTATCCCACTTTGGGACCTCAACGTTGACCTGTATTGAAGAAAAAGCAAAAAAGGCAAATAACTTGACAACAATTTCAAGGATTTTCTTAATAAAAAAATATAATTTTATCAAACACACACTCTTTGCCGACATCTAACTGAGGCAAAAAAGTAGAAAAAAGAAACCAAACTTACTTAGCAATCCTACATATCCATTAAACCTATTATATAGATTTAATACCTACATCTATCGTACATAAAGATAACCCATGCGCTTTAATACATTTTCCTGAAAAACATCATATTATTTCTTTGTAAAAAATGAGTTTGTGTACATACATCCTCTCTCAAACGATTTTGTTTTAGGCGCATTTGTATAGTTCAATTGGTACCTGAAAGTTCAGGAAATGAAACAAAATTTAGTCCAGTATTATTCAATGGCATAATTCAAACAGACTCGAGTAGCCATTTCCTTTACAACAAACTGAACACTGTGTTTACAACCCCAGGAATAAATACATCCACACTCTTATCATCCACTTATGAAACGAACAATCTTCAGAAATTTGCGCGTGAGAACTTTTCACAAACATATATCCAATTAGCACTCGATATTCATAGATGAATACCTGACGTCACCCGATCTGACAAGTGCAGGTACATGTATAGGGGTACACTTTAAGGTTATTAATTGTAACAATTTAACATGGGATTTCTTATTTTGTTTAAAAAAACGTTTGATATACATAAATATTTAGGTGTAAAACTACTTTACTTTAGTACCGATTGCTGGAATACAACAGTTGCCCTCTCTGTCGGAACGTTTTATTATTTATACTTATATAATTATAATAAAATAATTATTTATTCTCTATTGCGAAACAAGTTGAATTTTTATTATAATTGTTTATAATCCCGACTGACCCTAGGATTTTTCCTCACGTGAAACTGCCAAGACACAATGGACCACAATGGAAATAATGGAAACTATTTTTTGTGTTATCCTCAGTGTATAATGTGTTTTGCACGGTTCATAATATGTCATCTTCTCATTGATCATCATTGTCCTTATCATCATCGTTATTTTTCGGCGCAGCCGTATTAAGCTCGCTTTTAACAGAACAGAAATTGAACAGAACAGAAATTTTATTAAGTAACTTATACAATATACAGTATCTCGTTACATAATAACAAATATAGAACATAAAATTATGTCCATCAAGTAAGATCAAGTGCACATACATTTGTATTACACAAAAAATGTGATATGAGCTGAAAAAGTTGTTAACGGAAAAATACTTAAAACTCAAAATATAGGTGATTATCTTATAAGGTCTTTTCTTTTGTTATTTGCAAGTCGGATATATTTACATAACCCCAGTAAAATACATTTATTATTTGACTGTAACAATTCTAAAAATTTATGCATATTTGCTCTTTCATAAAAGTATCGCTTAGTGTAGTTTGAGCGTAGCTTTTGGAATACAGTGCATTTAAGAATAAAATGATATTCGTCTTCTATGTCGTGAAGGTTGCATAACTGACATAATCGTTCGTGCCTTTCAAGCCTATCTCTTCCGTATCTCCCGGTTTCTATTCGTAAACTATGTGCCGATATTCGAATTCGAGTTAGGTTACACCGATTATTTTTACAGATTATATTTTCTAAATAATACTCCCTACTAAAATCTGTTTTAACATGCCGATACAGCGTGTTCAGAACATTATTATTTTCTATATCGGCGAACCATTTTTGTATGAAACAGTCAACCACTGTCCGTAAATAACTTTACATCATAACATTCTGGTTTAACCCAAACATTAGTAAAACCGAATTCATTCAACAAGCACTTAACTTTGTACATCCAATTCTTAACCCCTTTGTCACATTCAATTTTCGCATTATTATAAATATCTTTTAAAATGATGTTGTTTGTATTAAGCAATTTAAACCAGTATTTGACAATTTGGACATAACGGTGTATATAAAGCGGATATCTCCCTAATTCGCCGTATATTGCCGCGTTACTTGCGCTTAGTTTAACACCTAGTATTGTTTTACAAAACTTTAAATGTATTCTCTCGAGGTCTTTCGACTTAGAAAATCCCCATACTGGGCACGCATAATTTAGAATAGACCCAACGAAGGAATCAAATAGTTGTAGAGACAAAGATGGTTTTAACTCGTACTTATTAATATTACATAATAAAACATTCACTGCCTTCAACGCTTTGCCGTAGAGATACTGGTTATTTAAGACAAAAGATCCTGTATAATTAAATACAACTCCTAGGTAATTGAAATTGTCAACAACTTCGAGTTGTTGGTGATTATAAAACCAGTTTTCATTTTGGTAAACTGGACCTCTTTTTCGAAATACAACCACCTTTGTCTTAGACGTACATTGTATTCACTTCAAGTCCCCATTTTTCGCAATATTCATACAGATCATTGAGACTTTTTTGTAGTTCATCTTGCGACTCACCGATTATAACCATATCATCGGCAAATAATAAAATGATTATGCATAAGTCAAATAAGGAAAGTCCACAGCTTGCTCTGTTTTGTAAAAATAATTCAAGATCTTCTAAAAATAAAGCAAACATGGCTGGTGAATTATTTTGTCCCTGTCGAAGTCCTATTGAGATATTAAAAAAATCTGAGTAAGTATTACAACAAGATTTAACGACCGAATACATTGCTTTAAAAATTCTGAGTATCTTACCATCGATCCCCATATTAAACAATTTGAACCATAAAGCATTGCGATATACGGAGTCAAAGGCCTTCTTAAGGTCAATAAAAGCACAATGTAAACGTAACTTGCGTGATAATACATATTCAATTAAATTATGTAAGACAAACACTGCATCAACAGTGCTACAACCTTTTCTAAAACCGAATTGGGCATCGGACAGAATATTATTTTCGTTGAACCATTTTTCAACTCTACTAGTTAATATACTTGTAAACAATTTTCCGAGATTGCTGAGTAGTGTTATTCCACGGTAATTATTCGGATTATTTTTGTCACCTTTCTTGTGAATTGGTACAATGTAACCGTGCGTCCATATTTCTGGAAAATGACCGGAGTTAAAGACTTTATTAAATAAATCTGTGATATGGCCAACTAAAATATCAACTGAGGCGATGAAATATTCGTTTAGTAAGTTGTCACTTGGACAGGATGCTTTATTTCGTTTTAAACAACTTATGGCTAATCTAACCTCGTCGCAGGTTATATGATCATTTAATACTTCTTTAACCGGAAGTTTGTAACTTTTCAACCGCCGATGAAATGACAAGAAGAATTTATAGCATTTTTTGAATTGAGAAATTTGTTCTGTAAGGCACCTTTTAATTGGATAATACGAAATGATAAAGGTCAATAAAATACTGTTGTATATTCAGTCTGCCTTAATTGGTTTTATAATTTTAGTACGTAAATAATTAGTTAAACATAATTTATTGCCAATAATATACATAGCAAATGGTTTTGGCCACAAGTGCTTACCACATTATAAAACGGTCCTCTCCAATATATAATAATTACAAAGAAGCATTGTGGCTACATATACATTTATAATGTATCATTATGATGTTACAGAATGAAAATAAAAAACGTTGTATCACATAATTATGCTCGTGATGCCCGCGCCCAGTGTACGACCCGTACTGTTTCGCGCTAAAATCTTCGAGTGTCATGTACAAACTTTTAAACTGATATAAAAATCTTTAAATTATCTTCTTCTTCCGTAAATAATTCATATCTATCAACATAATAATTATGTTGTTACCGCCAAACTAATGTTAATTTTAAGTGTAGTGGTATTATATTTTCTCGACCAGTGAATAACGGTAAATATTTCGAGTAACATATTTCATAAGAAGAACGAGGATTAAGTTTGTTTTCCTGATGCACATGTCGCGGTACAATTTTAGAGAAAATAGGTAAGTGGCCGGTTAGCTCAGTCGGAAGAGCATTTTCTTTAACATCTCTGGAAGCGAAGGGCCATGGGTTCGCCTCCCGATCAAGGTATAATACTTTTTCTCACCCTGTGACATTTGGCGCCTTCTGACTTAAAATTAAACTTGACAGGATTAATTATAAAATCTAGCTACCAATCGCTTTCAGAAACTCAAAACTGCGCCAACCATCTTGTTAAGGTCTTGTTATAATCTATTTCGTGTCACTTTCATAACATAGAATTATTAACTGTGATATATGAAATGTTTTATAACCATGTTAATGTACATTTTACACTAAAATAAATATAACTACCCA